>CM038682.1:691089288-691689288 GCA_021605205.1 Aegilops longissima
AAGGCCCGGCAAGAGGAGCTTGCCGGAAGATCACTCAAGGCACGAAGGAACAAGGCCCCGACAAGAGGAGCTTGCCGGAAGGCTTGGTGAGCGCCGACTCCCAAAGCCGACAAGGGTTCTGCCGCGGCAAGGCGCTTGCCGCGCAGGCAACCTCTCCTCATCTCCGCTCCAGCTCATCCGCAACGTGTCGCCGCTGGGCTTTCCCAGGAACGCGTGTCGATGGGCTGTGCAGCCAGCGGGGAGCAGCGATAAGCGGCGCTGACAAGCTACCATCGTGGCAAACGGAGGCGCACTTGACGGTCCCTGTTACACTGCTCAGGCGACTGAGACGGGCATTTATGACTCTTGTCCCTTGCCGCCGAGTTAGGTATAGATCACCGTGACACCGTATAAAGCGTGTACCAACCTCTGTTTTTACTATCTTACCCTTGTCTACTTGCCACCTGTGGTGACCCCTTGTGCCTATAAAAGGAGGCCCAAATGCAACTTAGAGAGGGTTCGGTTCCGGCTTAGTTCATTTGACTCATACGAGACCACACTCACTCAGGCTAGATTTTGTAGCTCCCATTGCTCCCTAGCAAGAACACAATATAATCCACAAAGCAGCAGTAGGAGTATTATCTCTCCGGAGAGCTCCGAAGCTGGGTAAATCTGCTCGTGTGCATCGCTTCGATCCGCTCTTTGTGCATCCTCCGCTCCCCCTCCGAACCACAAGGGACCAGGTCCCATAGGTGTTCGCGGGACACCATTAGCTTCCCCGACATCTTTAGCGCCCCAGGTAGGGGGCGTCGAGGTTGTGTGAACCTGA
Organism: Aegilops longissima; assembly: GCA_021605205.1. Taxonomy (NCBI): domain Eukaryota; kingdom Viridiplantae; phylum Streptophyta; class Magnoliopsida; order Poales; family Poaceae; genus Aegilops; species Aegilops longissima. The sequence goes on from CM038682.1 coordinate 691,090,097, forward strand.
TCCAGCGTTCACACGAGCAACAATCTTCTTCATCATCTCAGCATGCCACCGAAGAAGAAGACTTCGGCGGCAGCAGGGCCATCCGCGTCCAACCCACCACCACCAGAGCAGGCGAGTGGTGGGGAAGACACTGGCGGAGGAAACGGCGCCGACGAGGGAGTTCACGACGTCGCCAGTCCTGTGACAAGGCGGCGCAAGCTTCGCGTCTGAATCCGCACGCGCCCTTCTCAAGAGGCGCTGAAAGATAGCGCCATGGTGCTCGCAGCACCATACGCTCGATAGATCAAGGCCAAGCTGGAGGATCCCGAGGCCCTCGAGACCCGAGATGCACGCCAAAGATGCGGTACCGGTGAGTACGGTAGCTAGGGCGGGACACTGCTCCTCCTAACTTGGTTAGGAGTCCGAGCACGTCCCGTTCTTCGCTCCGTACGCCATTGCCACCCACCACTCCAGCAGAAGCCTTGGCAAGAGCTCAGCTACTTCTAGACTACCCTCCAACGGCCGACAAGGTCGACTTAATGGAGGGCCACCATCGAGCCTCATCGGCTTTGCTAACGGCGACGCCCCGCGCAACCAACCGCCTCACAGCCGCGGCAAGGCGACAAGGCACGAGCCGATGGCGACGAGACTTGCGGGGTGCAGCCACCGCCCACCCTTCCGAAGGTTAAGATCGCCGACTCGCCGGATCCACCTCGACAGCGACTCCACAGCGTCGCCGGATCCGCGAGCTCGCCGCGACCAGCGCCAAGTTCTCCGAGAACGGCAAGAAGAAGACGCCGAACCCGCATCGAAGCGCCAAAGAGAAGCGCGTCAATCGACCAACGCGCAGGCCCGCTGTTGACATGCATGCGGCCGGGGAACCAGTGACTTGTCAGACGCGTAGGTTGCCCTGCGCTCACCCGTGAGCTGCGGCAAGTCCGGGGTCTGATAAGAAAAACTTCAAACCAGATGTGCGGAAAAGTATGATGGCAGGACGCACCCATCGGAATTCCTCAGCATCTACACCATCGCGGTGCAGGCTGCGGGGGGACGAGACGATAAGATCCTCGCCAACTACTTCCCTCTGGTGCTCAAGCCAAATGTCAGGTCTTGACTCATGCACTTGCCGGACAGCTCTATTTCCTCTTGGGCGGATTTGTGCCACCAGTTTGTCGGCGCCTTCACAGGCGGCCACAAACCTCATGGCCAAGAGAGTGACCTTCACCTGCTCGCCCAGAAGTAAGGAGAGTCCCTGCGCAAGTTTATCCAGAGATTCAGTCGTGTGCACTATAACATCCCAGACGTCCTCCCTGCTGCGGTGATCAGCGCGTTTCACCAAAACGCTTGGAACCGTGAGGATGAGGAGGAGATGGCGATAATGTAAAGTAAAAGACGTCAACGAGGCTCTACGCCTGGCCGACAAGTGTGCACGCTTGTGAGGAGGGGAGAAGACTCCTCAGGAGAGAATGTGGGAGCAGAATCGGCAAGGAGGAGACCGCCCGGCAAGGAAGAGCCGGGCGGAACAATGTAAGAAAGAAGAACAAGGAAGTACTAGTTGTCGAGCAATCCGCAATGGAGGTGGCGCCAAGAAGGCTAAGGCAAGTGGCTCCGCAAGGAGGTTGCCGCCGACACTGAACCGTCAAGGCGTGGCGGCTGCCAAAAGGTGACAGCTCCAACAAGCAAGATCGCAAGATTCACCGCACCAAGGGCCATGACCTCCAGAGCTGCAAGAAAGTCGAGCAGCTTGTTGAACTGCAGAAGGCAGAATACGAGCGGCGAGACAAGGAGAAGGCCCAGGAAGGTGCAGGGGCAGCTAACAAGAAGAGACCCGGTCGGGGAGGACGCCGCGGCAAGGCCAAGCAGCGGCAAGGAGATAGACCTCCCTGCGGTCGCGACAAGGAAGAAGACAAAGATGAAGATGACGAAGACATGGAAGACGATGAAGCTGACGAGCAAGAGTTTCAGAAGGCAACGGAGGTCCTTTGCGTTGACGGTGGCGCTTCTCTACATACCTCGGACCGCCAACTCAAGCAATGGATGCGTGAGGTTAATGCAGCAGAACCATCCATAGAGTCGCACAAACCTCTGAAGTGGTCCAGCACGCCCATCATCTTTGACATTGAGGATCACCCTGATCGCATCACTGCGGTCGGGTGCTTGCCGATGTTGGTATCACCAACTATTCGCAACCTCAAGGTCACAAAGATGTTGGTTGACGGCGGGGCCGGCCTGAATCTGATCTCTTCCGCAGTGCTCCAGAAGCTTCAGATCCCCGACAGCGAGCTCGAAGAAACTGGTACTTTTCAAGGAATCAACCCAGGAAGGAGCAAGCCGAAAGGGAAGATCACACTGCCGGTGACATTTGGCAGTGAACTGAATTTTAGGACTGAGAAGGTCATATTTGACGTTGCCGATTTCCCATTGCCCTACAATGGAATACTTGGCCGCCGGCAGACTCGCCAAGTTCATGGCAGCCTCTCATTACGCCTACAACCTGCTCAAGATGCCCGCCCGATAAGCGTCATTTCTGTTCATGGCGACAAGAAAGATGCGCTTGTGCGTGCCGACAAGATTTACCGGATGCAGCAGCCGCCACGGATAGCAAACCACTTGTCACTGAAGCCCCTGGGAAGAAGAAGACCACTTTGTCCGCAAGAACTCGATGCCCACTCCGCAAGCGCACCTCTTGAGTGCTGCGCTACCGTCGAGGACACGCCATCGAGCTCCACGGCAAGTGCAAGAAGAAGATGGCAGCTCCATCAAGACCAAGAAGGTGCCCGCCAAGGAGGACGACATCGGTGGTACTTTCACCATCGATTGCCACGCTTGACCCTAAATAGGAAGGCGAGCTCGTTGCTTTCTGCGGCGAATGTCGATGTGTTTGCGTGGCAACCATCTGACATCCCCGGTGTTCCCAGGAAAGTAATTGAGCACCACCTAGCTGTCTGTCCTCACGCGCGGCCCGTCAAGCAAAAAGTTAGGAAACAGGCAGTGGAGCGCCAAGAATTCATAGCAGAAGAAATCAAGAAGTTGGAAGCAGCAGGCCTTGTCAGAGGAGTGCTCCATCCCACGTGGTTGGCCAATCCGGTGGTTGTACGCAAGGCCAATGGGAAATGGAGACTTTGTATTGACTTCACAGATGTTAATAAAGCTTGTCCCAAAGACCCATTTCCCTTGCCACGTATTGACCAGATTGTTGACTCCACGGCTGGATGTGATTTGCTTTCATTTCTTGATGCATATTCAGGGTATCATCAAATTTTCATGGCACAGGAGGATGAAGAGAAAACCGCATTCATTACACCATGTGGCACATACTGTTTCATACGGATGCCTTTCGGTTTGAAGAATGCTGGTTCAACCTTTGCAAGAGTAGTCCATGATGCTTTTGAGCCACAAATACACAGAAATGTAGAAGCCTACATGGATGACATAGTGGTCAAGAGCAAGGACAAAGCAACTCTGGTTCAGGATTTGGATGAGACTTTTGCAAATCTGCGCAAGATCAATCTCAAGCTCAACCCCGAGAAGTGCGTGTTTGGAGTTCCCTCCGGCAAGCTTCTCGGGTTCTTTGTGTCTCAGAGGGGAATTAAAGCCAATCCCGACAAGATCAAGGCCATTGAGCAGATTGAAGCACCAAAGCGCGTCAAGGATGTAAGAAGGCTTGCCGGTTGGGATCAAGAAGCTTATCGTCAGGGGTGACTCGCAGCTTGTCGTCCGCCAAGTGAACAAAGATTACCAGAGTCCGTTGATGGAAGCATACGTTGATGAAGTGAGAAAGCTAGAAGAGCACTTTGAAGGCCTGCAAATGGAACATGTTCCAAGAGCTCAGAATGATATAGCTGATGGCCTCTCAAAATGTGCCGCACTTAAGTTACCTGTGGAACCAGGAATCTTTGTGCTCAAGCTGACTCAGCCGACCGTAACACCATCAACAGGACAGAGCAAGAAGAGAAAATTGGTTTCCGGCGACTACTTTCCGGCAGAGCTCCCTGGAGCCGCCACCAAGAAGGTCCCTAAAATCAACGCAAATATCACTGAGGAGCAGTCGGCTCCGACAAACCCTGTGGTTTGTTTCGTTGAAGCAGACGCTCCCGACAAGCTTTGCTCCGGCAAGCTTGCCGGGGATCATCAAGCTCCGGCGGAACCACAGGTTCTTGCCGTGGAAGCTAATGTTCCCGCAGTGGTAGATGTGCCTTTAGTCCTTGTTGTCGAGCCGCAAGCTCCAACATGGGCGCACTAAATCGCCCATTTCCTTTGCATGAGAACTTCCCAAGAACAAGAAGAAGCGAGAAAAAGTAGCCCGGCAGTCAAGTATGTATCAGTTTGTTGACAACATCCTATCTGTAAGAAGACTCGACGGAGTGAAATTGAAGTGTATTTGCCGAAGATGGGACGAAGCTGTTGGCGAGATACATGGAGGCATATGTGGTCACCACATTGGCGAAGAGCACTTGCCGCAAAGCTTCCGGCAAGGTTTCTTCGGCCGAAGCCCTCCAGATGCAACCGCACAAGTAACAGGTGTGAAGCGTGCGGCCCATTCAAAACAGATACACCAGCCAGCTCAAGCTCTCTAGACGATCCCTTTATCCTGGCCATTTTCGGTCTGGGGGCTCGACATCCTCGGCCCCTTCCCCCGAGCTGTCGGGGGCTTTGAGTACTTGTACGTCGCAATCGACAAGTTCACAAAGTGGCCGGAAGTGGAAGCAGTGAGGAAGGTGACAGCACAGTCAGCAGTCAAGTTCTTCAGGTCAATTGTTTGCCGTTTTGGGATACCTAATCGGATCATCACCGACAATGGCACACAATTCACGAGTCGCACCTTCATGCAATACGTCCAAGATCTTGGCGCCAAAGTCTGCTTTGCATCCGTTGCTCACCCGAGAAGCAACGGTCAAGCAGAGAGGGCAAATGCTGAAGTGCTGCGAGGACTCAAGACCAGAACTTTTGACAGACTACACAAGTGCGGAAAAAACTGGATTGAGGAGCTGCCGGTGGTTCTTTGGTCGATCAGACGACACCAAATCGAGTCAACGCCGACACCTTTTGCTCTAGTCTATGGAGCGAAGCAGTTCTCCCCACGGAACTCAGATACGGGTCACCTCGAGTACTCGCTTATGATGAGTTTGAGCAAGAGCAGCTGCGACAAGATGACGCGCTGCTCCTCGAGGAAGATCGCCTTCGTGCTCTTTGACGAGCTGCTCGTTACCAGCAAGCTTTGCGCCGCTACCATAGCCGCAAAGTTAATGCCAGAAGCTTCGAGGAAGGCGACCTTGTTCTTCGGCGCGTTCAATCCGCCAAGAATTCCAACAAGTTGACGCCGAAATGGGAAGGCCCCTATCGGGTGAAACGAGTCACTAGGCCCGGCGCTGTCCGCCTTGAGACCGAAGATGGCATTCCAGTGAGCAACTCCTGGAATATAGAGCATCTTCGTAAGTTTTACCCATAGGGCGCAGTTGCCGGGACCCTTTCCGGCAACCACCCTTTTGTACAGGTCTTGCCGCTGTTGCATGTAATCCTTTGTACAAAGCCGGGCGCAGACCCCGTGCATCACTAAAGCCTATGTGTTGCGCACAACTTGTCAATACATGCTTTCATAATCTTATATGCATGTGTTATCTAACATTTTGTGCAGCATCCACACCCGGTAAGCGATAACGAGCCACTAGGCTCCATAACTTTATTTTCTCTTCTTTCTTCTCAAACAAGAGGAAGGTTCATCCACCCACAAGTTAACCGGGGAGGAGAAGGTAATGGTGTGGGCCACCAAGCATCGCTCGAGGAACTATCGCCTTGCCGAGAAGTGAATGACAGAGAAGCTAAGTTGCTAAGTTTAAGCAACCAGTTTTAAAATTTTTAAGTTAACTTCCTCGAACGATAGTACTTTGTATGGAAAACCTGCTTGCGGAGGAACCAACTCGCGACTAGCTTGCGCCTTACTTTGTTTCGAGCCCGCTCAACAACTTAAGTGTGCTGCAACTAGTTGCGACAAGGTTGCTTGTCGGAGGCAGCATCGCCGACAGGCTGCTGAAGTTCCGCACTCAGCGCTCATGCAAAGGTGTTCAGACCGACAAGTTCCCCTAAAAGCGAGGGCACAAACATACATGGAAGGAGTCAAGTAAAGGAAATAACATTGCATTCGATTGCCTAAGATAGAGTATAATACAGAAATAACTTGTCGAGATCTAATAAATTTTTCGCCTAAACATGATCTACAAATGACAAGAGAAAGATAAGCTTGGCAGCCTAGTCCACGCGGTCGCCATCGAGCCTCTTGACTCCGCCACCATGTCCACAATGGGTGCGACAAGGGCCTTGAGCGCCTCAACGTCAGCAGATGGAGGCAGGGACTTGAGAACTTTGGTGAAGTCGGCACTGGGTTGCGGAAGGCCACTTTCATCAAGACCTTCGAGAGCCCCGGCGCAAACTTGGCGCGACTCCTCTGCCAGTTGCTTTGGGATCTCCTCCCGGAGCCGCTGGAGACCCGTCAGCACGCCCTTGAAGAATAGGCTGAGCTTGACGCTGGGTTGGAGGTTCTCGTCGGTGGAGTACCCAAGATCCACCATCCCCAGCTCCATCAGCTCATTATGGATGCCAGCGGCGGTGTCCACAAGACCTTTTGTCCAGTGCATTATGCTGTCTCTGAGATCATTCTGGGCAGTCACGACATTCGCCAACAGCTCCTCATTGGCTTTAATCTTCTCCAAGAGGCCCGCTTTCCGCTCCTTGGCGCCTGCTCAGCGTCTCTGTCTGTGGTGGTCAGTTTTAGCCCAGATCCACCTTGGAGTCCTTGGCGCATCGAGCTCTTTGATCTTTTCAGTGAAACGACCTTGCAACTCGCCGAGGTGTGGCGTCCTTCTCGGCTCGGCTTCAACCCGGCGACCTCCTCGGCGCTCTTCTCGAGGGTGGACTCCAGCTGAGCCACCCTCATCTCCATTCCTTCTTGGCGGCCTCGGCAGCCGCAGCAGCATCCTTTGCCTCCTGAAGTGGCCCGCCAATCGATTGCTTTCGCGCGGCGAGATCTTCCTCATAGCTGTCGAGGTTGATCTTCCGCTGCGCCACTCACCTTCTGCGCAGAGAGCTTCTCGCGGCAAGCCTCTGCTGCTCCTCGACCTCGGCCTTCTCCAAGATGAAGGCGTGCGCTCCTCAACAAGCTGCTCCGCGCCTCTGCTATATCCCGGAGAGTTTTTTTGTTGGCGCGCGCGAGCTCTTCCGCGCGTTTCTCCAAATCAGCTCCCGCCCTCGCGACAAGCGCCTCCTCGACTCCAGCTTGGCTTGTCGGAGCTGTAGAGCGACAACAACCTCTTTAGCAGCTGCTCCTCCTCAGCTCACCGTTGCTGCTGCTCGAGCATCGACCAGCGACAGCCCGGCGGAGGCAAGCAGTTCGCGTCGAAGGTCTCCCCTTCGCCGGTGCCTCGAGCTTGATGCCCATGGGAGCTTGATAAAGACACCCTCGTCGGCCTTCAGATAGGCGCCGGGCTGGGGCTCTTCGGAGTCTGGTGCGGCATCGGTGGCGGGAGGATCGGCGGTCGGTGCAGCGCCGACGCTCCTGCGCCTCGGGGCCGTCCAAGGCGATCGCGGATCCTCCCCAGCCTCTGCGCCAAGAGCCTTGGCGACCTCCTCGCCGGGCGGACCCATTGGCACCGGCCTCCTCCTCCATGTTGGCGGCGTCGACATTGTTGCCGCGAGCGTCCTCCTCGCCGGCAGCCTCAGTCTCCATCGGTTCTCCGGCGGATGGATCTGACGATCAGAGAGAGCAAGAACCAGTCAAGCAAGTGTTCAAAGAGAAGAACAGAAGAAAAGAGAATCCAAGGGAGATTTTCAAACAAGAAAATTACCTGCAATGGGATTTGTTGCCGCGGTCTCCACAACCGGAGGGTCGTCGGCGCTGCCCCTTGTCGGGGAAGCTCCCCTTGTAGGAGAAGCTCCCCTTGTCGGAGAGGCCTCCCTTGCCGGAGAGCGCTCCCTTGGCGGAGAGTTCTCCCTTGGCGGCGTAGTTGAAGCAAGCAGAACTTCGGGAGTGACCTCCGGTGCTTCCTGATGAGGCTGCTCTGCTCCTACATAATTCAACAAACCAGATATCAGTGACGGAGAAGCACCCAAGCACACCTAACCATGAGAAATAAACCAAACACTTACGCTGGGGCTGTCTTTGGGGGCTGCTCTGTTGAAGGTTGCCGGATCCGCAAGGAGTCCCAGACGTGCCCCTGCCGCCATTGTGGGAATCATCTCGAGACGACAACCACGGGGTCTTGGCCCTCTCGACGCCCTCCGAGCTAGCGGCCCCAAGAAGGAGAAGGTTCAGAGTGAAGCGGTCGGATATAAAATAAAGCAATAAATTGAGGATTACAAGTAGCAGCGACAAGATCTTACTCTTCCTCTTCTTCCTCGGAGCTGAGGCGGAGAGATCAAAGTCCGCTCGGCGCGATTTAATTGGAGGAGAATATTCCCTCGGACACTTGGCGGGTGCAGGGGCCGCGACTCCAGAAGACCCCGCTCCCGTGCCGCCATGGCGGCATGAGGCGCCTCGCTGCTGGCAGATGCTTGCCGCGGTGGAGCTGGTCGGGCGGCGAGACGGCTGTTGGCCTGCGTGCCGCCCCGCCACCTCTCCGGTTTTGCGGAGGCGTCTCCTTGGCGGGGCCGCGGGCTCCTCCTGCGGCAAGCTGCTCGACGGCGGAGGAGAGGCGCCCCCGGCAGGCTCGCTCGGCTCGTTGTCGGGCTCGGCCTGCTCCTCCTCATCGGCAAACTCTTCTCGGTCGGCAAGGCTTGCCGCCTCGGCTGTCTCTGCCTCCTCGACAGTGAACCCAAACACGCCGGCGGCAGCGGCTTCTGCCGCCTCCTCCAACCTTGTGGCAATACGCGCCATCTCCTGCTCGGTGGTGTCGTGGGTGAGCCGCTTCTGCTCGTCGGCACGGATCGGCACTTCTTCTAAGTCGTCGAAGAACTGCTGCACGACCTCGTCGGCGGGCTCCTGCCAAGTTGGAACGATTCCATGGAAATCGCACAACGGCATCATCGCGTGGATGCGGTCAAGCGACGAGTTGTTGCACAAGGGCACGACTCCCCTCGGCAACATGAACCACTCGGGGTGATCTGCATCAGGCTTGAACAGCTCCCGCAGCATGCCATCCAGCTCCAAGCACTACAACAAAACCCCCCCTATACCAACACATTTGTACCAACGATGTTATAGGATCTGTTGTTTATCCCACCTCCCACCTCCCGCACTTAAAGCTAACCTCCTCGTCCCTAAGTATGATTAAAAAAAAAACTCCTCGTCGCCTCCATACCCGCACCCCCCATGAATACCTCGCCCGCCATCTCTCTCCCCCGATTCCCCTCTTTCCCATCTATCTTCCATTGCGGCCGCCGCCACCTTCAATTCTACCTAGATCCGGCGCTGTCCCGCGACGTCGCTCATAGGTCAGGCTCCCCCTCAGTGCACTTGTCCTATATTCTTCCTTGGCGACGTCCTCCACGCCACTTCACGCGTCCTGCAGTACTAGTCGACACGGATTGCCGGCGCAGCTCGCTCGCCTCTGTTTCGGAGGCCACTGCTCCGCGTCGCTGCTGCAGGCTCGGGCATGGATCTGAAACAAGCTGTGTGTAGGGTGATGCTCCCTTGTCTCGGTGCTGGCCGGCAGTGGAGACGGACCCGAGGTGAGAGTAGGATAGGGTGGAACTCCGGCCGTGTTCCTCAACTGCCAATTGGATCCGGCGCGTGCGGGTGGTTCTTGTGGCTCGCGAAGCCTTCGGCGGCGGTGGTGCCCTTTGCATTTATTTTGGCGCCCGCGTGCTCAAGCTCTGGTGGTCTCGCGTGCGTTTGTCTACAGCTGCGTGCGTGGTTGGCTCGTGTGCATGTCTGATGTCTCTGTGTGGTGTGTCCGTGCTGATTGAAAGTACAACCATGTGACACTGATTGTTTGCTACTGCCGCTGATTACTAGGCCGATGCTGCTCCTTAGTTCCTAACTTCCTATACAGTAGATAGAAGATGATTACCGCTGACACTGATTGTTTGCTATCGCCGCTGGTTGCTATTACTGCTGCCGATGATTGTTGTTGCCATTGCTGCTGATATTGCTTCTCCTTATATTAGTACCTATACAGTAGATGATATTCATTCCCAAATAAAAAATATAGAAGATCTGTATGTTTTAAAATTCTTGCAAATTGAACGAACTACTTGTTATCTCTTCTCTAATCTTTCTCTTGATCAGACTCTCTTTTTTACTATCCATTGCAAAATTTACTCAATAATATATACAATGCGTACAATAATAATCATGGAACCGTCTAGCTCTTTATTGAGTCCATGGCCCCTTTTTCCATGCAATGGTTAGTATTATTTGTTCCACCTGTATCTCATCATATGAATTTTTTTCCCTTGCAATTTTTGTGCTTGCAAGATGTCAGCTAGCAGTCTATCAGTATCTAAACAATGCAGTAACCATGATGTTGGTATGAAACTGTCCTACAGGTCAGGTTTTGAACTGTTGACAATAGATGCGCAGATTGATAAGATTGTGTTAAAATCATTAATTTGCCTTGGCTGATCGTGTAAGGGATTAACTTTCTTTATTGACGTGCAGCTTCAGGGGCAGATGGAAATGTATAGCTTATGACATAATAATAGAAAGTCGGGCAACCCATTCGCTTACTTGATAAATCCTCCCCTGGTTCAGTCCACTAAGGTGTCCATTTCCTTATCTCCTCCTCATGACGCAACATTCTTATTTATTCCATATCCTTAATTTTTACACTAACTAGTCCAGCGAGTCTTTGTTAGTTAAGTGTGCCAGTATATGTCTATTTTTTCTGATCATAACTTTTGTACATGCCTATATTTTGTAGATTCATATAGGTATTGATATTCAGGTATTCAATGCATGACAAATGATACATGATTAGGGAGCTGAATTGTGACCAAAGATCAAATCCTCTTGGGCATATGATATTCTATATTGGCAGGAAAGGCACATGGGCAGTGTTTCTTATAACTGGGTAAGTACTGACATAGAATTGTTCATCCATTAGTTAGGTTTGCTATTATTCATATTGTTCAGCCATTACATAGGTCGCCCCTGATGCTTTTTTCTTAAATATATATTCAGCTTATTGATAGGTTGGTCTTGAAAATTTAAATATTGCCACATTAAATTATTTTTATTTCCCTGTAAACACCTTGGATCCTACCTTCTCTAGAAACAAAACTCCACTACTTTTTCCTAGAAAAGACCAAATCTAAAGAAGTGTTTCTTTTTCATGTTGTTTCTTCTACTAGTTCTAAGAGTCTTATTCTTGAATCTTGATTGAGAAATTATAATGTGACATTGTAGTTCTCAGGTAACTACGATTTTTTTTTGATGTAGATTAGTTAATGACTTTGAGCTGTTGGCATTGAGTTCTTTTCTCCTAATACGTCATAGCAAGCATGAGCAGTACGTGGGTAATCGTGACACTAAACTAGTTAGTGCTAAGACCTTTAGAAAACGGAAATATCCAATTTGGTATAGTCGATATTATTGCTTGCCTACTCATCATTTAGTTGGTTGCTGAATGCATATCATTCTTGATATAATATAATATATGGATAATTGTTAGTAGTGAATACATGTCGCTGGCTATTCGCAGTGAACATGCACACTGGATTGGTCAAAGATAATCAGTGTTCTAACATGTCCTCCTACTAAGTCATTTGTTACACATACATAAGATTATTTCTTCTCCCCAACAATCTTTCCTTGCACACTTTGTAATTTTTATGTGGATCCTTTTATGTACAATACATATTATGTTTATTTTTAAACTTCATTTAGAATTTATGCCTAAATAGTATTATGATTTTTCTTTGTAGGTGAGAATTTCAATACAAGATGATTACTTGGATCTTGGAGAACGATGATGGTTCTTGGTACTTGAAGGAAAAACAAGACATTTCTCTGAATGTTTAGCAATTTTATATTTTGTTTTATTTTATTTTTCAAGGAAGTGATGTACTCCTAATTGATGATACTTCCATTGTAATGTAACAGATTGTTCCATTGAATCAATATATCATTTTCATTTCTACTCTATCGAATTTTACTAAAGTTCTACCTTGTACTGCCATTCAAACTACCTACTGTTACAAATGATTATATATGGAGGTTATTCTATTTTATAAGCACCATTGCATAGAACAACAGTGTTATAAATGATTATATATGGAGGTTATTCTATTTTGCAAGCACCAACGCATAGAAGCGTTGCATGAATACGTTGTTGCTTTGCAACACATTATTTCCCAGATCACCAACGGATCTATATACGTTGTTGTAGACCCTTGCAACGCCACCAACGACAACACATATGAATCCGTTGGTGTAGACCTTTGCAACGTTTATGCGGACAAACGACAACGCATCTATGCGTTGCGATAGGGGGGTTCTTGTTGTAGTGAAGACGGTAAAGTTCCAATTCAGACCCGGACGCAGCCTCATGATGTCCGCCGCGTTCTGGAACTCCCAAGCAGGCCTCCCCCTCTCCTGCAAGGGCGCAATGCGGCGGCGAAGGAAGTCCGCGCCAACTGCTCCTACGGTCAGCCCGGCATGTCTGAGACGCAAGATCCTAGTCACGGCAATCTTCAACTTGGCGTCCTCCGGCGCCAAGTTGCTCCAGTCATTGCCGCGCACTATGGGGGTTTTGCGTAGGGCAGTAAAAGGCTGTGGCTCCTCCTCTAAGATCCAACACCAGTCAGCTCTCCACTCCTCCCACTTGCTGCGCAACTCTCCGTCAAGATACGCTTCCTTCTTGCCGATCCTAGAGGTCCATGCAATTCCTCCGGCAAGCGGCTCTCCTCTCTCTACGCGGGGTGTGAAGTAATGGCGGAAGAGTGCGACATTTGGGTGAACCCCGACAAAGTTCTCGCAGAGGTGTGCGAAAACGGCCATGGTGAGGACGGCGTTGGGGGTGAAGTCAAGGAGGCGGAGGCCATATGTGTTCATGACATCACAGAAGAATTCAGAAAAGGGCGGGCAGAGCCCGCAGTGGAAGAAAAGCGCGAAAAAGGGGTACCCGATGGAAACCTTATCGGACGTGGCGGCGGAGATCACCCTCGTGCGCGGGTGCGCCCGCGTCGCCGTCGACCAGAAAAGATAGTACAGCTCCCGCAGCTCCTTCCTGTCAAGCAGGGGATCGAAGAGGGCCCGCTCCTTCCGCAGCGCCGCGAGCCGCTGCGCCTCGGCCGATTTCACGCCTTTTCCCTTGTCGGCCTTCGGAGCCATGGGGAGAGGTGGTGGAGGAAGTCGACGGCGTTGGTGGCACCGGTGGCAATGGAGGGGGCGGAGCGTCGCTCTCTTTGGGCTCGAGAAGAAAGGGGGAAGCGGCGGTGGTTTCTGATGTGACTGCAATGGCAAGTGGGCGCTCTGCCCCTGTACCCCCTGCTTATAAAGAGGGAGAGGGGGCGGGCGTTCCGATTTTTCCATTAAAGAAAGCCCCACGATCTCCCCTGTGACGCCACATTCGGTGCGTGACGTTCGTGGGAGGCGTGGTGGGTCCAGAGCGAGTAATGGCGTAATCCAGACCGCGCGTGCACGTGCACTGTTTTGGGCCTGGCCCAACAGAGCTTGGCGCCGTGTGTGGCCCAGGCCCGGGGGCTCCTGTCGGTGTACTAGAGTAGGGTACCCTAGTACCCGAACTCGCACGTGCAGTTGCAGCACCAGCGGCAGGGCTGGCCTGGTGACCATCAAGATCTTCCGCGGCTCCTTTGGAGCCATTCAAGAACAAAGTAATCAAGGCCCCGGCAAGAGGAGCTTGCCGGGAAGATCACTCAAGGCACGAAGGAAACAAGGCCCCGACAAGAGGAGCTTGCCGGGAAGGCTTGGTGAGCGCCGAGCTCCCAAGCGCGACAAGGGTTCTGCCGCGGCAAGGCGCTTGCCGCGGCAGGCAACCTCTCCTCATCTCCGCTCCAGCTCATCCGCCAACGTGTCGCCGCGGGGCTTTCCCAGGAACGTGTGTCGATGGGCTGTGCAGCCAGCGGGGAGCAGCGATAAGCGGCACTGACAAGCTACCATCGTGGCAAACGGAGGCGCACTTGACGGTCCCTGTTACACTGTTCAGGCGACTGAGACGGGCATTTATGACTCTTGTCCCTTGCCGTCAGAGTTAGGTATAGATCACTGTACACTGTACAAAGCGGTGTACCAACCTCTGTTTTTACTATCTTACCCTTGTCTACTTGCCACCTGTGGTGACCCCTTGTGCCTATAAAAGGAGGCCCAAATGCAACGTAGAGAGGGTTCGGTTCTGGCTTAGTTCATTTGACTCATACGAGACCACGCTCACTCAGGCTAGGTTTTGTAGCTCCCATTGCTCCCTAGCAAGAACACAATATAATCCACAAAGCAGCAGTAGGAGTATTATCTCTCCGGAGAGCTCCGAAGCTGGGTAAATCTGCTCGTGTGCATCGCTTCGATCCGCTCTTTGTGCATCCTCCGCTCCCCCTCCGAACCACAAGGGACCAGGTCCCATAGGTGTTCGCGGGACACCATTAGCTTCCCCGACATCTCTGGACATTGATGTAGCAAATTTAACTTCTACATTCTTGTAGGTAGCAAATTTAAATCAATACTTGTCGAACATGTATCTATTACAATGTGTATATTTGTTATAAAAAAATGTAGCATTATTGCGGGTGTTGTCTCTTTGGCCCCCCCTATACTCAAATCCTGGCTCCGCCCGTGCGCAGCCGAGCGACCAGGCGACCACGAGCATATCAGTAGCCATGTACCAGCGCGTGCCAGCCTGGCCGCACGGCGGCGGCGCGCTCGCCATGGACAGCCCGAGGTCGCATATGGCATATCTTCACCACGCCCTCGCCGCCGACGAGGACGTTCCTGGGCTTGATGTCCCGGTGGACGATGCCGCGCTCGTTATCCTATCGGCACCGCCAGAGCTGCCGCGATGACATCCTCTCCGGTGGCACTTGGTGTGGATGGATGAGGAAAATCATCCAAAATGGAACAGTCGGTGTTAAGTTGAATAACACGGTGGGGCCGTATTTCGAGCTTCAAAGGAGTGAGGCAAGGAGATTCTATCTCCTGTTCCTATTCAATATAGCAGCCGAATGCCTGTGTAAAATGGTGTTTCAAGCACAAAAACATGGGTTGATAACTTGCTTAGCACCTGAACTAGTGGAAAATAGTGTGGCTATCCTGCAGTATGTAGATGATACGGTGCTATGCATCGAGCATGACCGGAAAAAGCCCTGAATCTGAAATTACTGTTATATATGTTTGAGCTAATGTCTGGGTTGAAAATTAATTTCCAGAAAAGTGAGATTTTGTGTGTTGGGCAACATATACGGCTATGTTTAATTGCCAGATTGGGCACTTCCCCATGAAATATCTAGGTGTCCCAGTAAGTTACTCTTCTTTGAGAGGGGTGGATTGGGAATTTCTGGAAGAGAAATATATAAAAAGATGTGAATCTTGTTTAGGAAGCAATGCTTCTTCAAGAGGGAGATTGACCCTACTTAATACTAACATTTCAAGCATTGCTTTCTACTACATGTCCATGTTCCTGCTCTCAAAAACCCTAATAGCAAGATTGGATAAGCATAGGAGAAGATTCTTCTGGCAAGTTACTAAGAATAGAAAAAGATACTATTTGGTTAAATGGACTAGAATCTGCCGATCCAAAATTAAAGGGGGTTTGGGAGTTAAGGACCTCCATAAGCAGAATTTGAGTCTACTTACTAAATGGTGGTGGAAACTTGAGACAAAAAGTGGGTTGTGGCAAGATATTGTTAAGGCCAAGTACTTTCGTAGAGATACTATTGCTTCGATAAAAGGGAAGATCAATGACTTCCCATGTTGGAAAGCAATAATGAAAGTTAAAAAGCTGTATATGGCTGGTAGGCGAGTGTCGATCCAATCTGTAATATTGCGGACTTTGGATGGATCCTATAGGGACCAATTGCCGTTCAGCGAGCAATTCCCCAGGCTATTCTCTATTTGTAATTACCCTGACTGCACTGTTAAATCTGGTTTGGTGGCTGATCCATTTTCTTTCTTTCGAAGAAGATAAAATAATGAATTGGAAGATCAGTGGCGACAGATGATTGATGTTGCTAGTAGAGCATATGTCTCTGATGATAGTGATAAGATCAAATGGGCCTTGGGTTCTAAAACCTACTTGACTACTAAGTCAGTTTATTCTTTCTTGGAAAGGAACATATTTGGATGTGACTATCGTTGGATATGGAAGGCATGTACACCTTTGAAGATACAATTTTTTTGTGGCAGCTGTCACAGAACACGGTTTTGACCAGGGATGTAATGAAGCAAAGGGGGTGGAAAAAGAACCCTAGATGCTCCTTCTGTGCAGAGAAAGAAACATCTCAGCACCTGTTCTTTACTTGTCCAGTATCCAGGGTGACTTGAAGGGTTGTGGCATGTATGTTTGAACTGATCTATGCCCTAACAACATCAAGCAAGCTTATTCGTGGTGCCATTCCTTCTTCCCAGACGGAGAGGTGTTCCACACTGTTGGCATTGCAGCTATCTGCTGGGCTATTTGGACATGTCACAATAGAGCTACATTTGAGTTATACCTCTAAAAATCCATCTGAATGCGCATTTTCCACTTATGCTCTTCTATGTTATTGGGCAGGGCTGATGAAACAACAGAAGGATGTGGACGACCTGAGGAATGGAGCGGCTATGCTGAAGAACAACGCTTCAAGGTTGATGCAGATATGTGCCACGACATACCAGGAAGGTGGAGCTCGCTGAAGTGAGGGATTAAAAAGAAGCTTCAAAAAAGATTGACTCAGGGAGTGATGTCTGCTGTCATATGGGAGAAAGATTTGTTCATTTTGGTGATCGGGTGTGGGCATTTTTATGCCTTTCACTTGTGGTCTCATAAGATAGACAGTCCTGCAGTTTTTAGTGAATGTTGTTTTGCTGTAATGATGTTGTCGGGTTTTCGTCCCACAGTGAGTAAGCTTGATGGCAAGTGCTTACAGTGGGTTTCCTGGCGATGCTTGAACTCGCTTTCTTCTTTCCCGTCTTATTCTCTTGTCGGTGTACTAGAGTAGGGGTACCCCTAGTACCCCGAACTCGTGCACGGGCAGTTGCAGCACCCCGCGGCAGGGCTGACCTGGTGACCATCAAGATCTTCCGCGGCTCCTTTGGAGCCATTCAAGAACAAAGTAATCAAGGCCCCGGCAAGAGGAGCTTGCCGGGAAGATCACTCAAGGCACGAAGGAAACAAGGCCCCGATAAGAGGAGCTTGCCGGGAAGGCATGGTAAGCGCCGAGCTCCCAAGCGCGACAAGGGTTCTGCCGCGGCAAGGCGCTTGCCGCGGCAGGCAACCTCTCCTCATCTCCGCTCCAGCTCATCCGCCAACGTGTCGCCGCGGGGCTTTCCCAGGAACGCGTGTCGATGGGCTGTGTAGCCAGCGGGGAGCAGCGATAAGCGGCGCTGACAAGCTACCATCGTGGCAAACGGAGGCGCACTTGACGGTCCCTGTTACACTGTTCAGCCGTCAGAGTTAGGTATAGATCACTGTACACTGTACAAAGCGGTGTACCAACCTTTGTTTTTACTATCTTACCCTTGTCTACTTGCCACCTGTGGTGACCCCTTGTGCCTATAAAAGGAGGCCCAAATGCAACGTAGAGAGGGTTCGGTTCCGGCTTAGTTCATTTGACTCATACGAGAGCACGCTCACTCAGCCTAGGTTTTGTAGCTCCCATTGCTCCCTAGCAAGAACACAATATAATCCACAAAGCAGCAGTAGGAGTATTATCTCTCCGGAGAGCTCCGAAGCTGGGTAAATCTGCTCGTGTGCATCGCTTGGATCCGCTCTTTGTGCATCCTCCGCTCCCCCTCCGAACCACAAGGGACCAGGTCCCATAGGTGTTCGCGGGACACCATTAGCTTCCCCGACATCTCTAGACATTGATGTATTTCCGTTATGTTACAGTAACGAAAAGGGTTATGCCTGGTTAAAAAAACAAAGCTCGTTGTCCTCGGTGCTCCCGATGCGCCGTCTCTTGCGGGAGCCGGCGGCGTGGTCGTCCATCATGGCGCCAATGGCGGCTTCAGCTGCGGCAGGTCGCGGGATGGTGGCCATGGGGTGCTGCTTGCTGGTGCAACCCGTGCGGACATGTTTCCGTGGCGAGCGCGCAACGCTCGACGCGCTTCCGACTGCTGCTCTGATCGACGAATGTCACTCGGTTTGCTCACCGCCTCACCGGAAGATCTATAATTGCTTGATGGGGCACCTCGTTGTACGCGATCGCTTCTTCTTCCCCCACCTCTCCAATCTCCATCCAAAGATCGATCACAGCTCGCTAGAAATCCGCTGCCATGGCCGCGCAGGCCAGCCCGCTCCACCGCTGGAAGCGCTTCTTCGGCGCCTTCGACTCCGTCGACGCCGCCATCGAGGCCGCCGACCCTGACATGTGCCGCGACGAGGTCCGGCGCGCCAGGGGCGACATCTTTGAATGGCTCTGCAACACCGCGGACGACGGCATGGCGGAGAAGCTCTGCGGGGTTCTCGACGGCTTGATGGCAGAGTCCCTCGAGACGCTGCGGTTGACTCCGGTGACGCCAAAGGTGCTCGCCACCACGGACCTCGCCAGGGCCATCCGTGCGCTGCAGAAGCACGAGTCCGAGCGGGTCCGCATCCTCGCCAGAGGCATCGTGAGCGGGTGGAGGGCGTCCGCCCTGCACGACTTCGCCGGAGAGCCGGACAACTTCAACGCGCCTCAGCCCAAGGAGACCGTGGAGCAGCAGCGTGTCTGCGCAACTACGACGGAGCGGCCTTCCTCCAACGAGATCGTCGGTCACGATCGGCAGCATGCCTCGGCCGATCTTTACTCGAAGAAGAAGAAGACGGCGGAGATCAGCGACGACAAGGCATCCGATCTCGTCGGCGGCATCAACATGGCGAAGCCCAAGGAGGTCACCGTCGGTCGGCATGTCATTGTCTCGGCCGATCCAGACGCAAAGGCAATGGAGGCCGCGAAGCGCAACTCCATGAAAGGAACCAGCAAGCATCGGACGCGAAGCGGCAGCGCATGGTGCAGGTCGTGGAGTCGCCGGAGATGCTCAAGCAGAGGCAGAGAAAAATGCACCCCATCGTGAAGGAGAGGAGCCTGGCGAGGTGCGCGAGCTCCATGGTCAAGAAAACGTTCTCGGTCACGAGGCAGATTCCTTGGGCACTTGATCCATCACAACTGACTGCAACTGTAATTATTTGCTCCTCTTTAAGTGTGTGATGGTCTTACAGAATCTGCTGAAATCTGCAGACTTTGAGAAGAGCGATTGGTGAAGATGTAGTATTTGAAAGATGTTGCGTCCAGCAACCAGTGATACCTATATCACCAATAAAGCTCTCTCCTTTTGCAGTTTGATCGAGTTCTTGTGTATGTTGTATTCCAGCTTTCCAACTTAATTGCAATTTGAATTCTTCTCAAGAAAATATTGAGAACTCCGCTACGATTGGACTTCAAACGATTTATAAACTTATAAAATATATAGTATATGTGCAGCAAGCCCGTGGTATGCAAGCACGAGAAAGGTCAGGGGATTTAGGACTCTAGCTAGGATTACAATGACCGTAAAAAATATATTCCATGCGATACCTCACTGTAAGAATTGTTGGAGATGGCTGAGGAGATGCCTGTGGGTTTCATTACCAGTGCAAATTTGTTAACGATCAGCAGTTTACTCTATGAAATTTGACAGATTTTCATGCTTGGAGTTGACTGAACCCAACGCTGCAATGCAAGTTTGGCATCCTGCAAGTTGTGGTGTTGTTTGTTTCCTCATGCGGAAAAAAAATCACACCGAAATTTGGGAGTGTTAGCATAATGTTTTGTTGTACGTACCTAGGTTCAGATGAACCTTAGAATCTCATCACGCCTTTTTTTAATAAAAGAAGGGCTGATTTCTATTTGTGAATAAATAATAAAATGGCTGCATGCATGGCCCAAGTACAGAGGCCGGGGGTAATCCTTCTTTTCTAAAAAAAAGAGAAACCATTTGGTTCCTCTCACCGCACACATGTATGTCTAAATGGAGTATAAACTCTCTCATTACAATTTTGTGAATGACATGTCTTTTCAAGCTAACAAATTTACAGAAAATTGGCTCGACGGATGCGGGGGAAAGAAATGGTTGTGCACATCGATCAATGTGGAAACAACGAATTTACCCTCCTTTTCGTTATAGAAGGATGTTTTCAATAATTATGGCAAAATTGTTAGGACAAGCATTATTTTTCGTACTACCAAACTTTGAGCGTGGGAGTATAAAATTGCAGTTCAGCTCAAATCAAAGTACATACTTGACTCAAAATAGTGCAACTCCCAATGTATACCAGTAGGCCACAAATCTCGACTAGAGAAACCTAAAGGCCCAAACAGCACCTCAGCCTCCTCCCGTTTCGCTTGAGACAGGCGACCCGGGATGCAGCAACCTCGTGTGATCCATGCACCACTGCCACCACACTACCGACATGTCTCCTTGGCCTTTTTTAGGGTTGACATGTCTCCTTTATCCGCCATCAAACTTAGGGCATCTCCAACACGGGAATTTCCTATATGACCTTAGAAAAATTAATGAAATCTCTTCATGGATGGAGTCGGGTGCATATTGGGTATCTGCCTAAGAAACTTGAATGGGCTCATAAGAGACTAGGCATTTTGTTAAATAGAACTGATCATTCTGCTGTGTTGGAAAGAAAGAAAATTCTAAGGGAGATGGATGAACTTCTTATCAGGGAAGAATTTTTGTGGAAGCAGAGATCTTGTCTGGACAAGATTAAAGGAGGAGATCATAATACAAAATATTTTCAGCGAAAAGCTTCCTGGAGAGCAAAAATAATATTCTATTTCGGCTCTTAGGAAGGATGATGGTTGTCTCAGGAAAATCTAGAGGAAATGAAAGGTATCACAAACTCGTTTTTTAAACAACTTTATTCGTGTGATGCTTCGGTCGATCCATCCCACATTATTTCATTAGTCAAGCCCCGTGTGACTGATGACATGAATAATGATTTATGCAAACCTTTTACGGAAAAAGAAATAAGTGATGCCCTTTTTCAAATGGGACCGTTAAAAGCGCCAGGGCCAGATGGCTTTCCTGCAAGGTTTTTTCAGCGGAACTGGGGTCTAATCAAAGATGATATTGTCAAGGCTGTGCAGCAATTTTTTTATTTCTGGAATTATGCTTGATGGTATTAATAATACAACTATTGTCCTCATCCCGATGATCAAGAATGCCCAAACAATCAAAGATTTCAAGCCGATCAGTTTGTGCAATGTTATCTACAAGATTATTTCCAAGTGTCTTGTTAACAAGTTGCAGCCGCTCCTCGATGGTATGATCTCCCCTACCCAAAGTGCGTTTATTCAGGAAGGTTAACTTCTGATAACGCTCTTATAGCCTTTGAATGTATGCATTCGTTAAGTACGCTTAAGGATTTAAGAGGGGAATATTGTGCTTATAAGTTGGACCTAGCCAAAGCCTATGACCGTGCGGATTGGCATTTTTTGCAAAGTATGATGGGTGCGTTGGGTTTTGCGCCATAATGGATTAAATGGTTTATGACATGTGTTACTTCGGTGAAATTTGCGGTGCGCTTTAATGGTCAATTGTTGTAGCCGTTCTCACCTTCTCAGGGGCTCAGGCAGGGAGATCATTTATCTCCCTATTTGTTCTTATTTGTGGCCGAGACGCTTTCTTTGTTGCTTAATGACGCATGTGCTAGGGGAGTTCTCTAGGAATTCAGACTGACTAGACAAGCGCCTGGTATTTCTCACTTGTTATTTGCAGATGATAGTCTGCTATTTTTCAAGGGATCTTTTGATCAAGCTTTAGCAATTAAAAATATTCTGACGGTGTATGAGAAGGGAACTGGACAGATGTTAAGCCCTGATAAGTGTTCCATAATGTTTGGGAAAAAATGCAGCTTGGAGAAACAAGTGACTATTATGGTTATCTTAAAAATTACGATGGACGGGTTCGAGGATAAATATCTTGGATTACCAGTCCCAGAGGGTAGAATGAAGGCCGATATGTTTCAGTATACTAAAGATAAGTTTTTGAAAAGGCTTTCTGACTGGATTGAAAAATATGCTTCTTGTGGAGTCAACGAAGATTTAATCAAAACAGTAATTCAAGCTTTACCTGTGTATGCTATGGGGATTTTCAAATTTCCGGTTTCCCTTTGTGAGGAGTAATCCCAGACTATAAGGAACTTTTGGTGGGGAGAAGAAAAAGAAAGAAGAAAAACTCATTAGTTGGCGTGGGACAAACTAACAAGACCAAAAGGTAAGGGTGGTGACGGTGTCCTGGACTAGGGGGTACTCACCACGTCGTCCCCCAATCGGTTAGATTGGGCCGAGGACTCCCAGGGCCGCATACTCATGGGCCAGTCCGGACAGGTGCCGCATACAAGGAAGATTCCACAAGACTTGGTGATCAAGACAAGGACTCCTCCCCCATCGGCGTATTCAGCTAGGACTCTTGTTATCCTAGGCCTCTGGTGCATTATATAAACCAGGGCCAGGCTAGTCGACAGATATACAATATACAACAATCATACCATAGGCTAGCTTCTAGGGTTTAGCCTCTATGATCTCGTGGTAGATCAACTCTTGTAATACTCATATCATCAAGATCAATCAAGCAGGAAGTAGGGTATTACATCCATAGAGAGGGCCCGAACCTGGGTAAACATCGTGTCTCCTGTCTCCTGTTACCATCCGCCTTAGACGCACAGTTCGGGACCCCCTACCCGAGATCCGCCGGTTTTGACACCGACATTGGTGCTTTCATTAAGAGTTCCGCTGTGTGTTCGGCAAAAGGTCGATGGCTCGCCTGCAGATCAAGTGCGACTTCGGCATCTTCGTCACCAGCTCGACTGGTCACCTTGGTTCGACCAAGGGCCGCGCCCTACCTCCGATCGTCATGTTCGGATGAGGGCCTTCATCAACATCAACTCCGATTTCTATCAAGATCATGGAGGAATCATCCAGGGAGCCCGGGGGCTCAACGTCAACATTGCCCTCGGGCGACCGTACTGTTTTTCTGGACAGCGGACTCGTGTCCGCCGCCACCGCCTTCTCAAGTGTCGTTTTAACGATTGCTTTGGTGGAATTTTGCGGAATTAAGTCTACAACAACCCTAGAAAATTTCATCGAGTTCCGATGGAGGAATCTCTGGCAATCTTCGATATACCGGAGCCACATTGAATTTGGAAGAGAATCCGGACGAGTTTAGGGCGTGGTGTCCAGATTCTAGCTCGGACTTCCTTTGGAAGATCCAACCGTTGATCGGCTGCGGAATTCCTATATCTACCACCCCTCAAAATTTCAGCTCGATCCGACCGTCCAAACTCCGGGAACCTTCCGATTAGTGTATCACTTTTCGGATCTGTTTTCTGCGCGAAAACGAATCCGACCCGAGTTCGTCTTTTTTATGAACGGGATTTCGGACATCCTTTTTGAAGGAAGTTTTGTATGGGGTATTGTGTTTTGTTCCCAAACACATCCCGCTAACTTTAAGATCTTTTGAACATGATCTTCAACATCATGCTGGTGTCAAACCAGTCCGGCTATATTGCTCCACGGCTGCCGACCTGCGCTAGACACGTCGTCACTTTGTTGAGCCGAGCTCAACTTCTTTGGATTATCATCTCGGCAAGCCGAACAAGAGTTCGGCATCGGAAGGGATAAATCATCACCAACATCGCCACCCCATGGATTACATGGAGCGGGCATACCGGCATCGCCGCACGGTCGCTTCATCAAGTCGGCACCGACCACGTCACGACCTGCATCGGCAGGGCCGCACTATTGCTTCTTCAAGCTGGTGTCCATCATGCCGACCTACTTCAACTCATCGGCTGACACCGAGGCTTCATCAAGTTAGCTGGACCGGGAGCTTCATCATCTCTTCATCAACCTACTTCAGGGACTTCGGCGTCACTAGCCGACCAGCTTCATCACGTTAGCTGGACCGAGGGCTTTGCCTCGGCGAGCAAACCCTTGTCAGCATTGTCATGCCATCGCTTTATCACCCGTCGGGCAATGGGTGTGCGGATCGAGTCCCAATTTTGGGAAGCACCTTTCTTCAGATTGCAACAACACATAAACCAGCTGCTAGTAATCCTAGTATTTTTTGCTTGTTTGGGTTCATTTTTTCCAACGAATTATTACTCTGGTTTGTCCATCATATGTACGCAGGTCTATCAAATGGTGGCCGCATTAACGACGGTCGCATGGTGGTTCGGTCAGTTTCCGTACATAGTCCGCATCCGGAACTCGTACCGACCTGTGAATTCAGGCCTTGCCATGCCTTTACCGCATCACGCCGCCGCCCTGCATCGACATTGACTTCGGCGCCAGGCCATATATCTTTTATTAATCACTTTGCATAAATTATTTGTTATGCAACGATTTTTTTAATTCTTATTATTACTATTATCCCCGATCTGCACTATTTTCTGTGCATAAGAAAATGATCCAGCCGGACTATATCCTTTGGCGTCACCTCGGCTGGACGGGGGGCTTCGGCAACACTTCATTACCCCATGCAGGGGACTTCGGCATCACTCTGATGTCCTGCATTGCCTGTTCTATGTCACCACTTCGGCGTGTCGAGCTCCCCGCTCCGCCACCTCGGGACCGGCTTGGGGGATGGAACCTGAAGGAAATATGCCCTAGAGGCAATAATAAAGTTATTATTTATTTCCTTATATCATGATAAATGTTTATTATTCATGCTAGAATTGTATTAACCGGAAACATAATACATGTGTGAATACATAGACAAATAGAGTGTCACTAGTATGCCTCTACTTGACTAGCTCGTTAATCGAAGATGGTTATGTTTCCTAACCATAGACATGAGTTGTCATTTGATTAACGGGATCACATCATTAGGAGAATGATCTGATTGACATGACCCGTTCCGTTAGCCTAGCACTTGATCGTTTAGTATGTTGCTATTGCTTTCTTCATGACTTATACATGTTCCTGTAACTATGAGATTATGCAACTCCGTTTACGGAGGAACACTTTGGTACTACCAAAGCGTCACTGGAATCTGGGTGATTATAAAGGAGTACTACAGGTGTCTCCAAAGGTACTTGTTGGGTTGGCGATTTGAGATTAGGTTTTGTCCTCCGATTGTCGGAGAGGTATCTCTGGGCCTTCTCGGTAATACACATCACATAAGCCTTGCAAGCATTACAACTAATGAGTTAGTTGTGAGATGATGTATTACGGAACGAGTAAAGAGACTTACGTAGCGAGATTGAACTAGGTATTGGATACCGACGATCGAATCTCGGGTAAGTAACATACCGATGACAAAGGGAACAACGTATGTCGTTATGCGGTTTGACCGATAAAAGATCTTCGTAGAATATGTAGGAACCAATATGGGCATCCAGGTTCCGCTATCTGGTTATTGACCGAGAATGGTTCTAGGTCATGTCTACATAGTTCTCGAACCCGTAGGGTCCGCACGCTTAACGTTCGATGACAGTTCATTATGAGTTTATAAGTTTTGATGTACGAAGGTTGTTCGAGTCCGGATGTGATCACGGACATGATGAGGAGTCTCGAAATGGTCGAGACATAAAGATTGATATATTGGAAGCCTACGTTTGGACTTGAAAGGTTCGGATGAAAACAGGAAGTTACGGAACACCGGGGTTACGGAACCCCGGGGGTCAATGGGCCTTGATGGGCCATAGGGAGAAGAGGAAGGACCGGCCAGGGCAGGCGCGCGCCCCCCCCTCTAGTCCGAATAGGACAAGGAGAGGGGGCGGCGGCCTCCCTCTTCCCCTCCCAATCCTAATCCAACTAGGAGAAGGGGGAGTCCTACTCGGTGGGAGTAGGACTCCTCAGCGCGCCCCTTGGGCTGGCTGCACCCCCCTTGCTCCTTTATATCTGAGGCGGGGGCACCCCATGACACACAAGTTGATCTCGTGATCGTTCTTAGCCGTGTCGGTGCCCCCTCGACCATATTCCACTTCGGTCATATCGTCGCGGAGCTTAGGCGAAGCCTGCGCGGAGAAGTCATATCGTCGCGGAGCTTAAGCGAAGCCCCGCGTCGGTGGAGCATCATCATCGTCCACGCCGTCGTCTTGTGGAACTCATCCCCGACGCTTTGCTGGATCGGAGCCGGGGATCGTCATCGAGCTGAGCGTGTGCAGAACTCGGAGGTGCCGTGACGTTCGGTACTTGGATCGGTCGGATCATGAAGGCGTCGACTACATCAACGCGTTGTAATAACACTTCCGCTTTCGGTCACGAGGGTGCGTGGACGGATACTCTTCCCTCGTTGCTATGCCATTACCATGGTCTTGCGTGTGCGTAGGGAAATTTTTGAAATTACTCGTTCCCCAACATGGCATCCGAGCCTGGTTTTATGCGTTGATGTCATGTGCACGAGTATAACACAAGTGAGTTGTGGGCGATATAAGTCATCTGCTTACCAGCATGTCATACTTTGGTTCGGGCGGTATTGTGAGATGAAGCGGCCCGGACCGACATTACGCCAGACGCTACGCGAGACTGGTTTCACCGCTTCGAGCACTCGTTGCTTAAAGGTGACGGCGGTGTCTGTTTCTCTCACTTTAGTTGAACCGAGTGTGGCTCGCCCGGTCCTTGCGAAGGTTAAAACAACACCAACTTGACAAACTATCGTTGTGGTTTTGATGCGTAGGTAAGAACGGTTCTTGCTCAGCCGTAGCAGCCACGTAAAACTTGCAACAACAAAGTAGAGGACGTCTAACTTGTTTTTGCAGGGCATGTTGTGATGTGATGTGGTCAAGGCGTGATGCTATATTTTATTGTATGAGATGATCATGTTTTGTAACGAGTTATCGGCAATGGCAGGAGCCATATGGTTGTCGCTTTATTGTATGAAATGCAAGCGCCATGTAATTGCTTTACTTTATCACTAAGCAGTAGCGATAGTCGTAGAAGCAATAGTTGGCGAGGCGACAACGATGCTACGATGGAGATCAAGGTGTCGCGCCGGTGGCGATGGTGATCATGGCGGTGCTTGGCGATGGAGATCACAAGCACAAGATGATGATGACCATATCATATCACTTATATTGATTGCATGTGATGTTTATCCTTTATGCATCTTATCTTGCTTTGATTGACGGTAGCATTATAAGATGATCTCTCACTAAAATTATCAAGAAGTGTTCTCCCCGAGTATGCACCGTTGCGAAAGTTCTTCGTCTTTGAGACACCACGTGATGATCGGGTGTGATAGGCTCTACGTTCAAATACAACGGGTGCAAAACAGTTGCACACGCGGAATACTCAGGTTAAACTTGACGAGCCTAGCATATAACAGATATGGCCTCGGAACACGGAGACCGAAAGGTCGAGCGTGAATCATATAGTAGATATGATCAACATAGTGATGTTCACCATTGAAACTACTCCATCTCACGTGATGATCGGACATGGTTTAGTTGATTTGGATCACGTAATCACTTAGATGACTAGAGAGATGTCTGTCTAAGTGGGAGTTTTTAATATGATTAATTGAACTTTAATTTATCATGAACTTAGTCCTGGTAGTATTTTGCAGATTATGTTGTAGATCAATAGCTTGCGTTGTTGCTTCCCTATGTTTTTATATGTGTTCCTAGTGAAAATTGTATTGAAAAATGTTAGTAGCAATGATGCGGATTGGATCCGTGATCGAGGTTTATCCTCATTGCTGCCTGAAGAATTATGTCCTTAATGCACGCTAGGTGACAGACCTATTGCAGGAGCAGATGCATACGTTATGAGCGTTTGGCTAGCTCAATATGATGACTACTTGATAGTTTAGTGCACCATGCTTAACGGCTTAGAATCGGGACTTCAAAGGCGTTTTGAGCGTCATGGACCATATGAGATGTTCCAGGAATTGAAGTTAATATTTCAAGCAAATACCGAGTTGAGAGATATGAAGTCTCCAACAAGTTCTATAGCTAAAAGATGGAGGAGAATCGCTCAACTAGTGAGCATGTGTTCAGATTATGCAGGTACTTCAATCACTTGAATCAAGTGGGAGTTAATCTTCCAGATAAGATAGTGATTGACAGAATTCTCTAGTCACCATCACTAAGTTAATAGAACTTCATGATGAACTATAGTATGCAAGGGATGACGAAAACGATTCCCGAGCTCTTCGTGATGTTGAAATCGACGAAGGTAGAAATCAAGAAAAGACCATCAAGTGTTGATGATTGACAGGACCACTAGTTTCAAGAGAAGGGCAAAGGGAAAGAAAGGGAACTTCAAGTGGAAAGACAAGCAAGTTGTCACTCCTGCGAAGAAGCCCAAAGCTGGACCAAAGCCTGAAACTGAGTGCTTACACTACAAAGGAAATGGTCACTGGAAGCGGAAATGCCCTGAATATTTTGTGGATAATAAGGATGGCAAAGTGAACAAAAGTATATTTGATATACAGGTTATTGATGTGTGACTTACTAGTATTTATAGTAGCCCCTGAGTATTTGATACTCGTTCGGTTGCTAAGATTAGTAACTCGAAACAGGATTCTGAGAATAAGCAGAGACTAGTTAAAGGGAAGTGGCGATGAGTGTTGGAAGTAGTTCCAAGATTGATATGATCATCATCGCCCTCCCTATACTCTCGGGATTAGTGTTGAACCTAAATAAATGTTATTTGGCGTTTGCGTTGAGCATAAATATGATTTGATCATGTTTATTGCAATCTGGTTATTCATGTAAGTTAGAGAATAATTATTGTTCTGTTTACATGAATAAAACCTTCTATGGTCATACACCCAATGAAAATGGTTTGTTGGATCTCGATAGTGTGATACACATATTCATAATATTGAAACCAAAAGATGTAAAGTTAATAATGATAGTGCAACTTATTTGTGGCAATTGCAGTTTAGGTCATATTGGTGTAAAGCGCATGAAGAAACTCCATCTTGATGGGCTTTTGGAATCACTTGATTATGAATCATTTGATGCTTGCGAACCGTGCCTTATGGGCAAGATGACTAAAAACTCTGTTCTCCGGAACAATGGAGCGAGCAAATGACTTATTGGAAATAATACATACTGATGTATGCGATCCAATGAGTGTTGATGCTCGTGGCAAGTATCGTTATTTTCTCACCTTCACAGATGATTTGAGCAGATATGGGTATATCTACTTAATGAAACACAAATCTGAAACATTTGAAAAGTTCAAAGAATTTCAGAGTGAAGTGGAAAATCATCGTAACAAGAAAATAAAGTTTCTACGATCTGATCGTGGAGGAGAATATTTGAGTTACGAGTTTGGTTTACATTTGAAACAATGTGGAATAGTTTCGCAACTCACGCCACCTGGAACACCACAGTGTAACGGTGTGTCCGAACGTCGTAACCGTACTTTATTAGATATGGTGCGGTCTATGATGTCTCTTACCGATTTACCACTATCGTTTTGGGGTTATGCATTAGAGACAGCTGCATTCACGTTTAATAGGGCACCATCTAAATCCGTTGAGATGACAACGTTTGAACTGTGGTTTAGCAAGAAACCCAAGTTGTCGTTTCTTAAAGTTTAGGGCTACGATGCTTATGTGAAAAGTTTCATCGTGATAAGCTCGAACCCAAATCGGAGAAGTGCGTCTTCATAGAATACCCAAAGGTAACTATTGGGTACACCTTCTATCACAGATCCGAAGGCAAGTTATTCGTTGCTAAGATGGATCCTTTCTAGAGAAGAAGTTTCTCTCGAAAGAAGTGAGTGGGAGGAAAGTAGAACTTGATAAGGTAATTGTACCTTCTGCCAAATTGGAAAGTTGTTCATCACAGAAGTCAGTTCCAGTGATTCCTACACCAATTAGTGAGTAAGTTAATGATGATGATCATGAAACTTCAGATCAAGTTGCTACCGACCCTCGTAGGTCTTCCAGAGTAAGATCTGCACTGAGTGGTACGGTAATCGTGTTCTAGAAGTCATGTTACTAGACCATGATGAACCTACGAGACTATGAGGAAGCGATGATGAGCCCAGATTCATGAAATGGCTTGAGGCCATAAAATCGAGATATGATCCATGTATGAGAACAAAGTATGGACTTTGATTGACTTGCTCGATGATCAGCAAGCCATGTTAAATAAATGGATCTTCAAGAGGAAGACGAGATCTTGATAGTAGTGTTACTATCTACAAAGCTAGACTTGTCGAAAAAGGTTTTAGACAAAGTTCAAGATGTTGAATACAATGAGATTTTCTCACTTGTATCGATGCTTAAAAGTCTGTCCGAATCATGTTAGCAATTGCCACATTTTATGAAATCTGACAAATGGATGTCAAAACTGCATTCCTTAATGGTTTTCTTAAAGAAGAGTTGTATATGATGCAACCAGAAGATTTTGTCAATCCTAAAGGTGCTAACAAAAACGTGCAAACTCCAGCGATCCATCAATGGACTGGTGCAAGCATCTAGGAGTTGGAATATACGCTTTGATGTGTTGATCAAAGCATATGGTTTTATATGACTTTTGAAAGGCTGTATTTACAAGAAAGTGAGTGGGAGCACTACAACCTTTCTGATAAGTATATGTGAATGACATATTGTTGATCGGAAATAATGTAGAATTATTCTGCAAAGCATAAAGGAGTGTTTGAAAGGAGTTCTTCAAAGAAATACCTCGGTGAAGCTGTTTACATATTGAGCATCAAGATCTATAGAGATAGATCAAGACGTTTGATAAGTTTTTCAATGAATACATACCTTGACAAGATTTTGAAGTAGTTCAAAATGGAACAATCAAAGAAAGAGTTCTTGCATGTGTTACAAGGTGTGAGATTGAGTAAGACTCAAAACCCGACCACGGCAGAAGATAGAAAGAGAATGAAAGTCATTACCTATGCATCAGCCATAGGTTCTATAAAGTATGTCATGCTGTGTACCAGATCTATTGCATACCCTACCACTAAGCTTGGCAAGGGAGTGCAATAGTGATCTAGGAGTAGATCAATGGACAGCGGTCAAAATTATCCTTAGTAGAATAAGGATATGTTTCTCGATTATGGAAGTGAAAAAAAGGTTCGTCGTAAAGGGTTACGTCGATGCAAGTTTTAACACTAATCTAGATGACTCTGAGTCTCAATCTGGATACATATTGAAAGTGGGAGCAATTAGCTAGAGTAGCTCCGTGCAGAGCATTGTAGACATAGAAATTTGCAAAATACTTACGGCTCTGAATGTGACAGACCCGTTTACTAAAATTATCTCACAAGCAAAACATGATCACACCTTAGTACTCTTTGGGTGTTAATCACATAGCGATGTGAACTAGATTATTGACTCTAGTAAACCCTTTGGGTGTTGGTCACATGACGATGTGAACTATGGGTGTTAATCACATACAGATGTGAATATTAGTGTTGAATCACATGATGATGTGAACTAGATTATTGACTCTAGTGCAAGTGGGATACTGAAGGAAATATGACCTAGAGGCAATAATTAAGTTATTATTTATTTCCTTATATCATGATAAATGTTTATTATTCATGCTAGAATTGTATTAACCGGAAACATAATACATGTGTGAATACATAGACAAACAGAGTGTCACTAGTATGCCTCTACTTGACTAGCTCGTTAATCGAAGATGGTTATGTTTCCTAACCATAGACATGAGTTGTCATTTGATTAACGGGATCACATCATTAGGAGAATGATCTGATTGACATGACCCATTCCGTTAGCCTAGCACTTGATCGTTTAGTATGTTTCTATTGCTTTCTTCATGACTTATACATGTTCCTGTAACTATGAGATTATGCAACTCCCGTTTATCGGAGGAACACTTTGGGTACTACCAAACGTCACAACGAAGCGGGTGATTATAAAGGAGTACTACAGGTGTCTCCAAAGGTACTTGTTGGGTTGGCGTATTTGAGATTAGGTTTTGTCACTCCGATTGTCGGAGAGGTATCTCTGGGCCTTCTCGGTAATACACATCACATAAGCCTTGCAAGCATTACAACTAATGAGTTAGTTGTGAGATGATGTATTACTTGAACGAGTAAAGAGACTTACCGTAACGAGATTGAACTAGGTATTGGATACCGACGATCGAATCTCGGGTAAGTAACATACCGATGACAAAGGAACAACGTATGTCGTTATGCGGTTTGACCGATAAAAGATCTTCGTAGAATATGTAGGAACCAATATGGGCATCCAGGTTCCGCTATTGGTTATTGACCGAGAATGGTTCTAGGTCATGTCTACATAGTTCTCGAACCCGTAGGGTCCTTGCACGCTAACGTTCGATGACAGTTCATTATGAGTTTATAAGTTTTGATGTACCGAAGGTTGTTCGGAGTCCCGGATGTGATCACGGACATGACGAGGAGTCTCAAAATGGTCGAGACATAAAGATTGATGTAATGGAAGCCTATGTTTGTGTGACGCCCTCGATTCAATCGTACACTAATCATGCACGCAAATGTGTACGATCAAGATCAAGGACTCACGAGAAGATATCACAACACAACTCTAAAAATAAAATAAGTCATACAAGCATCATAATACAAACCAGGGGCCTCGAGGGCTCGAATACAAGTGCTCGATCATAGACGAGTCAGCGGAAGCAACAATATCTGCGTACAGACATAAGTTAAACAAGGTGCCATAAGATAGCTAGCACAAACTGGGATACAGATCGAAGAGGAGCAGGCCTCCTGCCTGGGATCCTCCTAGGTCACTCTGGTCGTCGTGGGCTGCACGTAGTAGTAGGCGCCTCAGAGTAGTAGTCGCCGAGGCGGCGGCGTTTAGCTCTGGGCTCCATCGTCAGTTGCAGCAATCGAGTAGAGGTAGGGGAAAAGGGGAACAAGGCAACCGTGAGTACTCATCCAAAGTACTACTTAAGCAAGGAGCTACACTACATATGCATGGATATATGTGTAAAGGCCATATCGATGGACTGAACTGCAGAATGCCAGAATAAGAGGGGGATAGCTAGTCTTAACGA
The DNA here is from genome assembly GCA_021605205.1 of Aegilops longissima. Taxonomy (NCBI): domain Eukaryota; kingdom Viridiplantae; phylum Streptophyta; class Magnoliopsida; order Poales; family Poaceae; genus Aegilops; species Aegilops longissima. Next base: position 691,123,117 of record CM038682.1, read on the forward strand.
AGACTACGCTTCTGGACACCTGTCTTGCAACAGGTAGGAGGGGACGATCTGAAGTCCCCCCAAGTAACATCATATAGCAATAATCCTACCCGGCAATCCCCTGCTCATATCCCTGAGCGAGAGCGACGACCGGTTGTATCTGGCACTTGGAAGGGTGTGTTTTATCAAGTATCCGGTTCTAGTTGTCATAAGCTCAAGTTACAACTCCAAGTCGTCCTGTTACCGAAGATCACGGCTATTGAATAGATTAACTTCCTGCAGGGTGCACCATCTTACCCAAAGACGCTTGATCCCATTTGGCGGACACACTTTCTGGGTCATGCCCGCCGCGGAAGATCAACACGTCGCAGCCCACCTAGGCACAACAGAGAGGCCAACACGCGGTCTAAACCTAAGCCAGCAGGTGCAGGCCCATCGCCTACGAGCACACACTTGCGTTGTGACGTGGCCGAAGCAGACCTAGCCCAACAGCGTTCGGTCCAATCCGGCGGCGCCGCTCGTCGTGACGTCTGAAGTGCCGGTGATACCACGACGCCGGAATACCCATAACTACTCCCGCGTAGATGGTTAGTGTGTATAAGCTCGTAGCCAACCCAGATCAAATACCAAGACCTCGTTAAGCGTGTTAAGTATCCATGAGCGCCCGAACAGGCCAGGCCCACCTCTCTCCTAAGCGGTCTCAACCTGCCTGCCGCTCCGCCTCAAGGATCCACTCATGGTGCTCCATCGGCCGACCCGACTTTAGTCTCACATGTATCATGTATAAGTATATAGTATATAGCCGTGATCAACTCCCGAGTGATCACGGCCCGATAATATAGCACGCGCAGACGGACAAGAAAGTAGGGCCACAGATGAAAGTACTAGCATCCTATACTAAGCATATAGGATTGCGGGTAAGGTAACAACAGAAGTTACAAGGACAAAGGCTATGCAGCGGTATAGGAGTATCCAAAGCAGTAACATGCTATACTACTCTAATGCAAGCGGTATAGAGAAGAGTAGGCGATATCGGTGATCAAGGGGGGGGCTTGCTGGTTGCTCAAGCAAGAGAGGGGTTGTCAACACCGTGGTCGAGTCGGCCAGTGCAGCGTCGGTCTCGTAGTCTACCGGAGAGAAGAGGGGAAGAAACAATGAATATAAAGTAAGCAGATGCATATCGATGCATGACATGTCAAGAAGCGATGCTAGGCGTGCCCTAACGTGGTATGAAGTCTTGGTTAGGGGAAAACATCAGGAAGTTTTCCGGTTCCGGACGTCTGTCGACGGATGAACCGGAGAGGAAAGTTTGCAGGTTCGATAGGTTAGAGGCGTGTGGTGGACGAAGCAATTGCGTATCCGGATTCGTCTCGTCGTTACGAGCAACTTTCATGTTGAAAATATTTTAATCCGGATTACGGATTAAAAGATATGATTTTTAAAAGATTTTATTAATTTCTGGAATTTAATTAATTATTCAATTAATTTCGAAAATGCCTTTATGACATCAGCATGATGTCATGCTGACATCAGCAGTCAACAGGGTTGACTGAGTCAACCCTGACAGGTGGGTCCCGCATGTCATCCTCTAATATCTAATTAGCCTAATCAGAGTTAATTAACATTAGTTAATTAGGTTAATTAGTTATTAGGGTTAATTAATCAGAATTAATTAGATTAAATAATTACTTACTTAATTAATTAATTAATTAATTAATTAATTAATTACTTAATTAGTTTCATTTAAATTTTATTCCTGTTTAAAAAAAACCGTTACGTGTGGGGTGGGGCCCCATGTCATGGGCCCAGAGGGGTCAATCAGGCGTCTTGAAGTGCGTGGCGGAGCCAGGCCCGAGGCCAATGGGGACCGGGCGGCCGAGGCCAAGAAGGCGGCCGGAGGGCCATGATCCTGGCGAGATCGGCCCGTGGCGGCCCGGGCGAGGCGGAGGTGGTGGTGGGGTGTTCGGGCCCGGCCGGGGAGCGTGCGAGGGCGCGAGGAGGGAGGGGGCTCATGACATGGTCGCGGACGGCGTGGAGCAGCGATGGGGAGGCCAGGCGTCGGCCGCCGTGGTCTGCAGGGCACCGGAGCTGGGAGCTGGCGGGCGTCAGCGTCGTCGGGAGGGAGAAATCGTTGGAAGGGGCCGGGGGTTCGGTGGGGGTGGGGCGAGGGCGCCGTTGGTCGCCGAGACGAGAGGAAGCAGGGTGGGGGGTCGGGCGTGGCATGGACGGCCGGAGCCAGCGAGGGGCTCCGGGCGACGGCGTGGTTCGGGAGGAGAGTGGAACCACGGGGGGGAGGCGAGCTCACAGTGCGCGGGTCTACGGAGCGGGCAGTGGAGGGCGACAGTGACCCGGGAGGCGGGCGGGAGCGCGTCTTGGCGGCCGGGAGGGCGGGGCCGATCCATGGCGGCGAACGCCAGCGCGGTGAGGGGAGGAGGAGGCCCCGGCGGCGGTGTAGAGGAGAAGGAGGGGGTCGGCGGCGGTGGGGTGGGCGGGGGGGCGCCAGCAGGTGGGGCGGGGGGGTCCTCGCCCCGATCTGGATCGGGCGGGAAGGGAGAGGGATCGGGGTGAGGCGTGGGGAAGAGTGGGGGGCTAGGGTTCGGCCGCTGGGGGTGGGGGTGGGTTAAGTGGCGGGCTGTTGGGCGGCCAGAGGGGGATGGGCCGGGCGAGGGCGGTGGGGAGGGGCTGGCTGGGCCAGGGTTTTCCATCCCTCTCTTTTTTGTCTTTCTGTTCTTTTATTATTTTACCTTTTCGCTATTAGTTTATTTAAAATGGCAAAGCATTTTACAAAAATTAGTGCACCCACCATAATTAGGTTTGCTATTTTAGACAACCCCGAACATTTTAGTTTTGGTTTTGAAACTTTTTATCGTTTGCTCTTGTTTTGAAATTGTTTTAGGCGGGTTGAATCAGCGTGGCGTTTGGCACGAGAACGGGGTGATTACTGTTGATTAATCATCCGGGTGTTACAAATCTCCTCCACTACAAGAAATCTCGTCCCGAGATTTAGGAGGTAGCAGGAACGAGTGCGGGGTATTCATCTCGAAGACGATCCTCGCGTTCCCGGTGGCCGTCTTGAGTGATTCGACCCTTTGGACTTTGAGGAACTTGATCGCCTTCCGACATGTGCGGCGTTCAGCTTGGTCGAGAATGCGGACGGATGCTCCTTATAGGAGAGGTCTGTTGCAATTCGAGCACTTCATGGTCCTTTGCTCGGATTGGGTCCTTGAAGCAGCGTCGGAGTTGGGACACGTGGAACACATCGTGAACACGAGAAAGGTTCAACGGAAGCTCCGATTGATATGCCACTTTTCCGCCTTTCGAGAATAGTGAAAGGGCCAATATAGCGAGGCGCTAACTTGCCCTTGATCCCGGCGGTGAGCACCCTTCATTGGTGTAGCGAAGATAGGCCTTTTCGCCAAAGTTGATAGACCATGTCTTTGTGATAGCGGTCATAATTACTCTTTTGAGCGAGGCGAGCAGTCTTGAGATTCTCGCGAATAATGCGGACTTGTTCTTGACATGTTGGATAATATCCGGACCGAAGAGTGGACGTTCCCCAGTTTCTGACCAGTTCAGAGGGGTTCGGCACTTTCGTCCATATAACACTTCGAAGGGGGCCATCTTCAGACTAGCTTGATAGCTATTATTATAAGAGAACTCAGCATACGGGAGAGATTCCTCCCATTTCTTGCCGAAGGAAACGACACAAGCTCGAAGCATGTCTTCGAGAATTTGGTTGACACGTTCAACTTGCCCTTGTGACTGCGGATGAAAAGCAGTACTGAAAGATAAATGAGTCCCCATAGCTTCTTGAAAACTTGCCCAGAATCTTGAAGTGAATAAGCTGCCACGGTCCGAACTGATAACCAGTGGAATACCGTGAAGTGAAACAATTCTGGACATATAGAGCGTTGCAAGCTGGCTAGCAGTGATCGTTTCTTTGACCGCCAGAAAATGTGCAACTTTAGAAAGCCGGTCAATGACGACAAGAATAGCATCATTACCTTTCTGCGATTTGGGAAATCCGGTGGCGAAGTCCATTTCAACATGGTCCCATTTCCATTCGGGAATAGAGATAGGTTGCAGAGTTCCAGCAGGCCTTTGATGTTACGCTTTGATCTGACGGCAAGCGTCACACTCGAAACATAGCGAGCAATGTCACTGCTTCATATTAGACCACGGAATCTCGGCGAATGTCTTGATACATCTTTGTACTGCCAGGATGGATACATAGAGGCGTATCATGAGCTTCTTTCATAACCTTCTGAGTCATATTCAGATTTTCCTTCTTACAGGGCACCACTAGGCGGCCTTTGAACTACAAGGCGCCATCATCAGCAATAGTGAAGGACGAGGGATTTCCTTTCTTGATGTCTTGTTTAAGCTTATAGACCTCAGAGTCAAATCCCTGCATTGTCTTTATGGTGCCCACGAGATCGGGTTCAACAGCCAGGGTATAGAGGGAACCCTGGGGAACAACACGGAGATTCATCTTGCGGAACTCCGGAGGAGGGGGAGCGAGTGCACCCGGAGGAACAATATGGAGGTTCAGCTTTCTGAATTCTTCAACAAGTGGGGCTGAACTTTGTGAACTGAAGGTGGTTGCGATAAGACTTGCGGCTCAAGGCATCAGCCATTACATTAGCCTTGCTGGCGTATAGGAGATACCCAAATCAAAGTCTGCTGCTGTCTCCATCCATCTCTGTGACGGAGGTTCAGGTCTGGCTGAGTAAGCAGATACTTCAGACTTTGGTGATCGGTGAAGATCTACATAGCGATTACCGAGAAGGTAATGTCGCCCTTTGCTTGATGCATGTATGACAGCAACAAGTTCGAGGTCGTGAACTGGGTAGTTCTCTTCGTGAGGCGCAATTGTCGAGAGGCATAAGCAACTACTTTGCGCTCTTGCATTAGGACACCGCCTAAACCTTGACGAGAAGCGTCGCGATAAATGACGAAGTTCTTCTTAGTATCGGGAGGAGCTAGCATTGGGGCAGAAGTCAACTTGTCTTTGAGTGCCTGGAAACTTTCCTGACACTTATCTATCCATTGGAATTTGACGCCCTTATGCAATAGGTTAGTCAGAGGCACGGCAATCTTGGAGAAGTTCTCGACGAATCGACGGCAATAGCTGGCGAGACCGAGAAAACTTCGACTTATAACGTTCTTGGAGGAGTCAATCGAGAATGGCATGAACTCTTTCAGGGTTGACGGCAATACCATCCTTAGAGATGACATGTCCAAGATAGGTTACTTCGGGAAGCCAAAATTCACACTTGGAGAACTTGGCATAGAGTTGATGCTCTCGTAGCTTTTCCAGCACAAGACGAAGATGTTCAGCATGTTCTTCTTCATTCTTGGAATAGATCAGGATATCATCCAGATAAACCACGACGAACTTGTCGAGGTAATCCATGAATATATAGTTCATCAGGCGAGAGAAAGTAGCTGGAGCATTGGTTAAGCCGAAATACATGACGGTGTACTCGTAGGAACCATAGCGAGTCACAAATGCGGTCTTGGGGATATCCTCCTCACGAACACGGATCTGGTGGTAACCCAACCTCAAGTCGAGTTTCGAGAACAGCGAGCGAACCAGCCAGTTGATCATAAAGATCATTGATCCGAGGAAGAGGATACTTATTCTGAATGGTAGCTTGATTTATAGGACGGTAGTCTTGGACCAATCGGTTTGTCCCATCCTTCTTCTTGACAAAGAGAGAAGGTGCTCCCCAAGGTGAGCAACTTGGGCGAATGAAGCCGCTTTGAAGAGATTTGTCGATTTCCTCCTTTAGTTCAAGGAGTTCATGCGGCGGCATCTTGTATGGTCGCAGCTATAGGAGTGGTGCCTGGTTTCAAGTTGATGGCGAATTCGACAGCTCTAGCGGGGAATCCTGGAAGTTCTTCAGAAAAGCGTCTTGGAAATCATAAGCAGCAGGAATGTTTTCAATGCCCTCGAGTGGTGCGGCGTTCAATGCATTCAATGCATAGAGCCTTGCCTCGGCATTTTGAACGAGCGAGCATTGTAGCTTACGATTTCATCGAAGGGTGTAGCAGATGGGCGGTCTTAGTGGCGCAAGCGATTGGCGCCGTATCGCTTTCAACCAATCCATCCCAAAATGAGGTCGATGTTAGGCGTCTTGAGGATAATGGGGAGGCATAGAATTCCAGCCCTTGATTTCCACAAGGGCGTCGGCGCCAACCATGGAGGTTTGACATTGTCCCAATGGGGTTTTACCACTACCGAAGAGTTCATCTCTTCACACTTAACGTCGTGCTTGTATGCAAAGTCTTGAGACATGAATGAATGCGATGCTCTGAATCGAATAAAGCAGATGCAGTACTGAATTTACGAGGAGTGTACCCATCACGAAGAGCAGGCTGGTCTTGAGCTTCGCTCAGATCAACGTGGTTGGCCTAAGCTTGCCCATAAGACTTGCCGGTGTTGTTGCGGTTACAGGTGTTTCCACGGCCAATCTGGAAGGGCCAGTTGATTCTGGTTCTGGTTGCATTCTCTAGCACGGTGCCCTGGCTGTCCGCACCTGAAGCATAAGCCATTATTGGGAGTGGGAACAGGAGCTTGGGGTGGTGGAGCTGGAAGCTTCGGCTGCTTAGTTGTAGGCAGACGAGGTGTAGCATAGTTCTGCTTTGGAGCAGGTGCATTCGGCTGGTACATGCTGTTGGGAATCCATATCTTGCAACCTGCGAGGACGGGCCCGAAGATGAGCCCGTGTCACGGTTGCGCCTGTTAGAGCTCTGGTATTCCTGCAGACCAGTTTCGACATTGATAGCTTTGTTCACCAAGGTGGCGAAATCAGCAAAGTCGTGCACCAAAAGTGCGAGCTTGATGTCAGCTTGAAGGCCGTCACGGAACTTCTCCTGCCTGCGTGCATCAGTTGCAATATCCTCTTCAGCATAGCGAGACAAGTCCAGGAACTCTCGCTGATAGGCTTCAACAGTCTTGTTGCCTTGGGTGAGGTTGCGGAACTCACGCTTCTTCCGGTCCATGACCCCTTGAGGGATGAAGCGGGCACGGAAGGCAGCCTGGAAGTCTGGCCAGGTGATGAGTGTTCCAACCGGCGAGTACGCTGTGGCTGTCCCACCATTGAGCTGCGGGTCCCTTGGGGAAGAAGGAAGCAAAGGTGACATAGTGGCGGGGGCTACATCAGCAGACTCCATCTCATAGGTGATGTCACGGAGCCAGTCATCAGCATCCAGTGGCTGAGTTGAGCTGCGGTACACGCTGGGGTTCAGGCGTATGAAATCCTGCAGAGTTGTTCCGTTTGGGTGCTGGTTCATATTGGGGTGAGGAAACTGAGCCATCATGTTCTCCATGAACTGGCGATTCATCTCGAGCTGTTGGATCATACCAGCCATGTACTCAGGCGGTGGTGGGAAGTTGGCACCACGACCACGACCTGCTGGCCTAACCATCCTGCTAATATATAACAGGGGTAGTTCAGCAATTGAGAAACCAAGCAGGAGACAGGAATCATTCAGGATGAAACATGCATAATGAAAGCATCATGATGGGAACTACATAGTAGTTGGCATATCTTACAAAAGGAATCATGCATAGAGTTTGATACATAGAGTCCAGTACATAGACTACTACATCATAGGCGGCACGAGCTCATGATGAATACATCAAACACTAACAAGCAAGTCTACATCAGTCCCACGATCATCATGGAGGTAGCTGTAGCCCGAAAGCTGGTAGTCGGCGGTGGATAGTCCTCCACGTCGGTGACACTGGGGCGCGGATACTACGGTGCTGAATCCGGCGTCCGAGTGGCGAAAAGGACCAAGTGCGGAGAGTAGCCTCCCACGCCCGCCAACCGACACCCTGGGGCATCACGGTCTGGCTAGGTAGATCGCAGAAGCGGCAGCTCTCCGGACGGACAAAGGGTGCATCAGCGTCGAGCACGATAGAGGTGCCGACGGGTGATGTACAACTCGTGGTGAAAGAGCTCGGTTAGCTCGATCTAGCCCATCGGCATGCGTAACAAAGTTACGATGGTGGAAGGCTCTCTGGTGACGATGGTGTAGGCAGCGGTGTAGTAACCCTCCTCCCCAACATCGACGCGATAGCAATGTGCCGAAGGGGAGGTGTCCAACTCTCGATACTCGCTGCGAAGGCGTGTCGAGCAGCATAAGCAACATCGTGGACTGCCATATCGATAGTCACTCCAACACCATGTGCGGTGTGCAGCACAAGAGTGGACTCATACTCCCGAGAGTAGAGGTGGGCGATGGCGCTGCATCTGCTCCTGGTTATAGTCTGGTACTCCTCATAGGCGGTGTACTCAGGTGCGGCGATAACCCAGATAGGTCATCATCTCGGCTAGCACCGCGGTGATCCCGAGGCACCAATGGCCGTCGTGTGGCGCTTTAACCTGCCTCGTGGGTTCCATCCGAAAACAAAGGCGTTTCAAAGGAGTCAAATGACGGTGTGGAAATTGCTCAAATACAATTCCAAAAACAACTAAGGCTATATCCAACTTTGGGGTGAATGCGATCACGGGTTCCTAGTGATAGTTAGTAAAATCGTTTAACCCGAGTAGAAGAGAGTTCGAGTCCCGAGTAAAGGTCGAGGAGTAAAAGATCCTAGTACCACCCGATGGCGGCGTGGGCCCGTAAGGCACACAGCCAAGTTAGTAAAAGTTTTACAATGTCTAGACTCGACTTCGCCAAGGAGTGTGGAAGGGGATTCCTACAGCAATCGGCTCGATACCAACTCAGACGCCCTCGATTCAATCGTACACTAATCATGCACGCAAATGTGTACGATCAAGATCAAGGACTCACGGAAGATATCACAACACAACTCTACAAATAAAATAAGTCATACAAGCATCATAATACAAGCCAGGGGCCTCGAGGGCTCGAATACAAGTGCTCGATCATAGGCGAAGTCGGAAGCAACAATATCTGAGTACGACATAAGTTAAACAAGGTGCCATAAGATGGCTAGCACAAACCGGGATACAGATCGAAGAGGAGCAGGCCTCCGCCAGGGTCCTCCTAGGTCACTCCCGGTCGTCGTCGTGGGCTACACGTAGTAGTAGGCGCCTCGAGTAGTAGTCGTCGTGGCGGCGGCGTCGCTCTGGGCTCCATCGTGCAGTTGCAGCAATCGAGTAGAGGTAGGGGAAAGGGGAACAAGGCAACCGTGAGTACTCATCCAAAGTACTGCAAGCAAGGAGCTACACTACATATGCATGGATATATGTGTAAAGGCCATATCGATGGGTGAGCTGCAGAATGCCGCTTAAGAGGGGATAGCTAGTCTTAACGAAGACTACGCACGGACACCTATCTTGCAGCAGGTAGGAGGGACGATCTGAAGTCCCCAAGTAACATCATATAGCAATAATCCTACCCGGCAATCCCTGCTCATATCCACGAGCGAGCGCGACCACCGGTTGTATCCGCACTTGGAAGGTGTGTTTTATCAAGTATCCGGTTCTAGTTGTCATAAGCTCAAGGTACAACTCCAAGTCGTCCTGTTACCGAAGATCACGGCTATTCGAATAGATTAACTTCCCTGCAGGGGTGCACTATCTTACCCAGCACGCTTGATCCCATTTGGCCGGACACACTTTCCTGGGTCATGCCCGGCCGCGGAAGATCAACACGTCGCAGCCCCACCTAGGCACAACAGAGAGGCCAACACGCGGTCTAAACCTAAGCGCGCGAAGTGCGGGCCCATCGCCTCGAAAGCACACCTGCACGTTGCGTCGCGCGGAAGCAAACCTAGCCCAACAGCGTTCAGTCCAATCCGGGCGCGCCACTCCGTCGCCGACGTCTCAAGTGCTTCGGTGATACCACGACGCGGGATACCCATAACTACTCCCGCTGATGGTTAGTGCGTATAAGCTCGTAGCCAACCCAGATCAAATACCAAGACCTCGTTAAGCGTGTTAAGTATCCGCATGACGCCGAACAGGGCCAGCCCACCTCTCTCCTAGGCGGTCTCAACCTGCCCGCCGCTCCGCCTCAAAGATCCACTCATGGGTGCTCCATCGGCCGACCCGACTTTAGTCTCACATGTATCATGTATAAGTATATAGTATATACCCGTGATCAACTCCCGAGTGATCACGGCCCGATAGTATAGCACGCGCAGACGGACAAGAAAGTAGGGCCACAGATGAAAGTACTAGCATCCTATACTAAGCATATAGGATTGCGGTAAGGTAACAAAGAAGTTACAAGGACAAAGCTATGCAGCAAGTATAGGAGTATCCAAAACAAGAATATGCTATACTACTCTAATGCAAGCGGTATAGAGAAGAGTAGGCGATATCTGGTGATCAAGGGGGGGGCTTGCCTGGTTGCTCGGGCAAGAGAGAATTAAATCAACACCGTAGTCGAGGCGGCCACCGCAGCGTCGGTCTCGTAGTCTCGGAGAGAAGAGGGGAAGAAACAATGAATATAAAGTAAGCAGATGCATATCGATGCATGACATGTCAAGAAGCGATGCTAGGCGTGCCCTAACGTGGTATGAGGGGGTTGGTTAGGGGGAAAACATCAGGAAGTTTTCGGTTCGGACGTCTGTCGAGACATGATGAACCGGAGAGGAAAGTTTGCAGGTTCGATAGGTTAGAGGCGTGTGGTGGACGAACGGACTGCGTATCCGGATTCGTCTCGTCGTTCTGAGCAACTTTCATGTTGAAAATATTTTAATCCGGATTACGGATTAAAAGATATGACTTTTAAAAGATTTTATTAATTTCTAGAATTTAATTAATTATTTAATTAATTTCGAAAATGCCTTTATGACATCAGCATGATGTCATGCTGACATCAGCAGTCAACAGGGTTGACTGAGTCAACCCTGACAGGTGGGTCCCGCATGTCATCCTCTAATATCTAATTAGCCTAATCAGAGTTAATTAACATTAGTTAATTAGGTTAATTAGTGATTAGGGTTAATTAATCAGAATTAATTACTTAATTAATTAATTAATTAATTAATTACTTAATTAGTTTCATTTAAATTTTATTCCCTGTTTAAAAAAAAACCGTTCTGTGTGGGGGTGGGGCCCCCATGTCATGGGCCCAGAGGGGTCAATCGGGCGTGCAAGTGGGGGTGCGGGCGGAGCCCGAGCCCGAGGCCAACGGGGACCGGGGCGGCCGAGGCCAAGAAGGCGGCCGGAGGGGCCGCGGTCACGGCGAGATCGGCCGGGCGAGGCGACGGAGGTGGTGGGGTGTTCGGGCCCAGCAGGGGAACGTGCTCTGAGGCCGGGGTGGAGCGACGAGGCGCGAGGGGAGGGGGTCATGGCGTGGCCATGACGGCGTGGAGCCGGCGATGGGGAGGCAGGCGTCGGCCGCCGTTCTTGTGGGGCACGGAGCTAGCCTTGGCGTCGGCGTCGTCGGGAGGAGAAATCGTTGGAAGGGCAGGGGTTCGGTGGCCGGGGGGGGCGAGGCGCGCCGTTGGTCGCCGGAGACGAGAGGGAAACGGGGGTCGGGCGTGGGATGGCCGGAGCCGGGCAGCGGGCTCCGGCGACGGCGCTGATCGGGAGGGGGAGAGGGAACCACGGGGAGGGGGAGGCAAGCCGACAGGGGGTACGCTGGTCTAGGGAGCGGGCGCGTGGAGGGCAGCGGTGACGGCGGGAGGCGGCGGGGGCGTCTTGGCCCGGCGGGGAGGGCGGGGCCGATCCATGGCGGGCGAACGCCAAGCGTGGGGCGAGGAGGAGGAGGGCCCGGCGGCGGTGTAGAGGAGGAGGAGGGGGTCGGGCGGCGGGTGGGCGGGCGGGGCCAGCAGGTTGGGCGCTTGGGGGTCCTCGCCCGATCTGGATCAAGGCGGGGAGAGGGATCGGGGTGAGGCGTGGGGGAAGAGTGGGGCGGCTAGGGTTCGGCCGGGGGGTGGGTTAAGTGGCGGGCTGTTGGGCCAGCCTGAGGGGAATGGGCCAGGCGAGGGGCAGTGGGGAGGGGCTGGCTGGGCCAGGGGTTTTCCTCCTCTCTTTTTGTCTTTCTTTTCTTTTATTATTTTACCTTTTCGCTATTAGTTTATTTAAAATGCCAAAGCATTTTACAAAAATTAGTGCACCCACCATAATTAGGTTTGCTATTTTAGACAACCCCGAACATTTTTAGTTTTGGTTTTGAAACTTTTTATCGTTTGCTCTTGTTTTGAAATTGTTTTAGGCCGGGTTCGAATCAACGTGAGGTTTGGCACAGTAACCGGGGTGATTACTGTTCATTAATCATCCGGGTGTTACAGTTTGGACTTCGGAAAGGTTCCGGATGAAAACAGGAAGTTACCGGAACACCGGGGGGTTACCGGAACCCCCCGGGGGGTCAATGGGCCTTGATGGGCCATAGGGAGAAGAGGAAGGGCCGGCCAGGGCAGGCCGCGCGCCCCCTCCCCCTCTAGTCCGAATAGGACAAGGAGAGGGGGGGCGGCGCCCCCCTTCCCTCTTCCCCCTCCCCAATCCTAATCCAACTAGGAGAGGGGAGTCCTACTCCCGGTGGGAGTAGGACTCCTCAGCGCGCTTCTTGGCTGGCCGCACCCCCTTGCTCCTTTATATCTGAGGCAGGGGCACCCATGACACACTAGTTGATCTACGTGATCGTTCTTAGCGTGTGCGGTGCCCCCTCGACCATATTCCACTTCGGTCATATCGTCGCGGAGCTTAAGCGAAGCCCTATGCCGGAGAAGTCATATCGTCGCGAGCTTAGGCGAATCCTGCGTCGGTGGAGCATCATCATCGTCACCACGCCGTCGTCGACGGAACTCATCCCGACGCTTTGCTGGATCGGAGCCCGGGATCGTCATCGAGCTGAACGTGTGCAGAACTTCGGAGGTGCCGACGTTCGGTACTTGGATCGGTCGGATCGTGAAGGCGTCGACTACATCAACAGCGTTGTTATAGCGCTTCGCTTTCGGTCTCACGAGAGGTGCGTGGACAGACACTCTTCCTCTCGTTGCTATGCCATCACCATGGTCTTGCGTGTGCGTAGGAAATTTTTGAAATTACTCGTTCCCCAACAGAACCTTGTCCCGTATCAAGCTCGGACGCGTCATCAATACCGAACACATTAACCAGCTAAGTCGCTTTCATGCTCAAAGCTTTAATTTCTAACTTGTGTTCGGTTCGACCAAGCATTATACTTTTTGGAAAAAGTTGCTTGTAAAATTTTCCTTGTCGAAACTTTGTTCAAGACACTTACACTTGACAGCGCTACCCGCGCTCATTATACCGGGGCTTCTTTAACTGAAGCTTATTAATACGGGCTTTATGCCCAACACATGTGTCACACTTCCGCATGTACCTTTTATTCACCATTATATGCATCGATATGACTTAAGTTTTGGCCAAGCTGGTTTGCTCGGCTCTGTGCTTACCCCCTACGCTCCCGATTGTTCGGCTAGGTGGTAAAGGAGCACCTCTGCGATTGTTCTTGCGGGTCAGCCGGATGTGTACCTCAGACTGGGTAAAGCCGAAAGCTAGCGTTCTTAAGGGAATATTCGGTCGATGAACTAAAAGATGATTTCTTACCTATTTATTTACCTGCCCCCAGATGTTTTTCTGCTCTTTTCGCAGTCCGGACATGCACTTTAGGGCATGCCTCGTGGAAAGGAACCCTAATGGAACTATTCTCCCGAAAGATGTTTCTTACTAACCATGTAATATAACATAACTAGTTGGACACTTGTGCGATAAAGCACTAATGACCCCTACGCCTGGTCTCCACGCATGCCCCGGTTTTTATAACGCGAGGGTATTCGGACACACTCCGGACTATTGGGTCCAGAGGTTGAAGCTTAAAAGGTCCGCTACGACAAACGATCTACAATCCGCTAGAAGGCATTCTACATGTCACCTTACACTATATAGTCAACTTTTACCCAAGTCACTTGGGGGCTCTTATGTTTATTTGAGCCGTTTCATACTAAGTGTTTTTCTTCTTAGTCGTTGCAAAGTTTTTATTATTTATCACTCTTTTTTTTTGACACGAGTGTGCGGTCACTAGCTGGGGAGCCTAATTTCTCTCTCAAAACCGCTAGAGTTTAGTTTTCTAAACTGGCCTAATGAGAAGTATTCCGCCTTCGGGATGGGAGACTGAAGCCGTAGGCTGACCCGCTTGAAGTCTTGAGATAGGATGTGTCATGTTAAAGCACGGTAGAAGCACTTTTTTTCTAAAGTCCAAATTTCGGATTGGCACCGAACACTTGATCTTGTTCGGACGTCATGTTTTTACTGACGTTTTTTGGTTTTCCAAGCTTTTGGCACTTTTAAACCTGTTTGTGTGTTTTCAGCACAAGTCTCGCAGTGAAACGCCGACATCTTTAGAGATCCGGCAAAAACATTCTCGGATATTGCTATATATGCATCAGTTTCGAATTGTGTCTTCGGTCAATAGTTGGGTTGCCCGGCTCCCGCGCTTGCCTCCTACGTTCCGCTTTATTCGACTAGGTGTGCAAAGGGAGAACCACTGCGATTGTGCTTCCAGCTCGCATGGTCAAGCACCTCAGTGGAGAAAGCCGAAAACTGACTATCACAATAGGTGTAAACTGGTCAGCGATCCGATGACTATATTAAATGACGGGCCATTCATAAAATTGGACGAAGTGTTTCCGGCTTGACCTCGACTGTCGCCGAACACTACCGGGGGCTAGTAACTGGCCTCCCAAACTGAATCCTCAATATTTAGCTCTTACATTGGAGCTGAGGTTTCATGATCATGCTTAGCATGACAACCCAAAGAAAGGAACCGATAGCGGGACTATTTTCTTTGGAAGACATTTCTTCTGTTAAACAGTAATATAACATATCTCTCTGCATACCTTTTTTATAAAACCGTATGGCCAGATTGCCTTGTTTGTCGTAAATCTTGCCCTCATAAAGGCTTTATAAAGTAGGACAAACACTCCTCGGCTACTAGCCGAGGAGGTTGAAGCCGATGGTCGGTCAACAAAGTTTGGTACAATGCGGATCCGAGCATTAATGACATAAAGTACTTGGATACATAGAGTCATGACACATAATTTGTGATTTTACTATGGATATCAATCCTTAATTCGGCCACCTGTGCCCGCATTAAGGCTCGGGGGCTACTGGGCTTCGGGCTTATTATTTACAAATATTAGAGGGGCACATTGATCCCCTGATCTAGTGTCGCCACCCGACCAGTGTCTCGGAGGCTACTGCATTGCTTGTTCTATGCATAAAATCTTAAGTGCAATACAGTTTCCGAGGAGATTTTGATCTTCAGGTTGGTCGGCCGCACCCAACCTGAGTCTCGAGGTCTGAGCACGCCGCTTTTAAGGCCCCAAAGTATTCTGTCGAGTTAGGACTTGATCCTCGTGCCGATTTGGCAAATCAACCGAGTCTCGTGATTCATGGGATCAGCGGTCTTATGTCATCCTTCAGGTGCATCTCGGGTTTTAGACCGATACACACCTTGAGGGCTACTGGCTATATATCTCGCCAGAGAATAAATTGCATCAATAAAAAATATTGACCAAAAATCAGCCCACATTCGGGGTGGTGCGCCACCTCGGAAGCAATTCGGCATATAGTTCGGATGCAAGTGGCTGGCTCCTTAGAGGGCATTTCCGGCATTAAGCTCGGCTAAACTCCTTCAAACTCCTTTGAACCAAGGTGATTTACGACACCTGGATACATAGTCCGGCGTTGGAGCTCGGACACATAGTCCGGCGTTGGAGCTCGGACACATAGTCCGACGTTGGAGCTCGGATACATAGTCCGGCGTTGGAGCTCGGACACATAGTCCGGCGTTGGAGCTCGGATACAGTCCGACATTGGAGCTCGGATACATTCCGGCGTTAGAGCTGGGAAGCGGTCCGGCGTTGGTGCTCGGCTGCAAAAGATACCTCGAATGCAGTCCGGCGTTGGAGCTCGGACGCAAGAGGACGCTGCCGCCCGGGAACAACTTCAACCCCGAGGTGTGGCATAAAAATAACAAGGCATTGATAAAGGCCGGAAACTTAAAGGGGCTCCTCGGATACCCGATGTATAAACTCGCCGAATGCATTTCAGCGATCCTCAAGATCGAAGATGAGAAGATTTGTTGAACCAGTTTTCAAGACCGGCAACCGAAGATGAAGAACAGTTCGGAAGAATTGAGGAGCGTCCCTAACTTGAAGACCGGTTCAGGGGGCTACTGACGGTGTCCTGGACTAGGGGGTACTCACCACGTCGTCCCCCAATCGGTTAGATTGGGCCGAGGACCCCCAGGGCCGCATACTCATGGGCTAGTCCGGACAGGTGCCGCATACAAGGAAGATTCCACAAGACTTGGTGATCAAGACAAGGACTCCTCCCCCACCGGCGTATTCGGCTAGGACTCTTGTTATCCTAGGCCTCTGGTGCATTATATAAACCAGGGCCAGGCTAGTCGACAGATATACAATATAAAACAATCATACCATAGGCTAGCTTCTAGGGTTTAGCCTCTATGATCTCGTGGTAGATCAACTCTTGTAATACTCATATCATCAAGATCAATCAAGCAGGAAGTAGGGTATTACCTCCATAGAGAGGGCCCGAACCTGGGTAAACATCGTGTCCCCTGTCTCCTGTTACCATCCGCCTTAGACACACATTTCGGGACCCCCTACCCGAGATCCGCCGGTTTTGAGACCGACAGGTGGCATGGGTTTCCGTGATCTTAGGCTTTTTAATCAAGCTCTTTTGGCCAAACAAGCATGGCGGTTGTTGGTTTACCCGGATTCACTATGTGCGAAGTTGATAAAGGCAAAGTATTACCCTCAGGGACATATTCTTGATACAATGTTTCCGCATGCTAGTTCTGTGACTTGGCAAGGTATTTTACATGGTCTGGAACTTCTTAAGAGGGGGGTCATTTGGCAGGTATGTGATGGATCTAATATTAATATATGGAGGGATAATTGGATACCTAGGAGGCATGGCCTAAAAATCTCAGCTAGAAGGCATAATACCAGGTTGAAATTGGTATATGATTTATTCATGAGCGGTGGCAAGGGTTGGGATGAAAATTTGATCAAGTATCTATTCTATCCACATGATGCAAAGGAAATTCTTAAGATTCGTATTCAGACCTCTAGGGATGGGGATTTTGTTCCGTGGCACCATGAGAAAAATGTATATTTTCTGCTAAAGTGTGTACAATTTTGCGCTTAATTTGAAGGATAGCCAGGATCCTGTTGGCCAATCTAGTGGCGAACCAGAGGGGGAAAAAGGGATTTGGGAGATAATATGGAAGGCTAATATACCTCAGAAAATCAAGATTTTTGCGTGGCGAGCTGCTACCAATAGCTTGGCGGTCCAGATGAATAGAGTTAAGCACCATCAGACTGATTCATGTATGTGTTCTATTTGTGGGGTTGAAGATGAAGACAGCTTTCATGCTCTGGTGAGTTGTTCTAAAGCTCATGCTCTTCGAATGGCCGTGAGAGAGCGGTGGAATATTCCGGATGAGGAGTTCTTCAAGTGCACCGGACCAGATTGGTTATTGATTTTGCTGGCGCAACTGGGTTTGTGGCAGAGGGAGCAAATCCTGTTTCTTTTCTGGCGAGCATGGCATTTGAGAAATGATTTAATTTTTGGGAAGGGGAAAGAATCTGTTAATGCCTCTGCACATTTTGTGGACAATTTTTGGACCACTTTCACATCTAGTCATGACACCACTCAATTGGACGCTAGCAACAAAGGTAATGAGAAGGTGAGTGGAGTTGTAGCGGATTATGCACCGTTAAAAGATCATGTGGTGTGGACTCCTCCCCCTAATGATCATATCAAGATCAATGTTGACGCCAGTTTTATGGAGAGTTCTAATGCAGTCAGTGTGGGTTCGTAGCTCGTAATTCTTCTGGAGATATTATTATTTCTTGGTGGGACTTTATTGATCGGTGTACCACTGTGAATGAAGCTGAGCTCCGCCTGCCTCGCAGGACTTTATATAGGTATCACCCTTCACCAATCTATTATTTTAGAGACTGCTTGTGCTTTCATATATTCGTTTCTTGCAAATGAAAAGCTTGACATGACCCCTCTGGCTGATTTGATGGATGAGGCTCTGAGTATATCTAGGATGATCCATAATTTTAATATTGCAAAGATAAGTCGGACTGCCAATGGGGTGGCACATGAGATTGCAAAGTTTAGCTTTAGTTCTAGGTCCGATGAGATTCTTTTTAATTCTATCCTGACCTGCGTGGTGTATGTTGTAACGAATGATTGCAAGAACATTTCTTTGGCTTAATTAATATATGGGGTGTTTTCCAAAAAAAAGAAAAACCATGGAAAGGCGCACACATTGAGCCAGTCGGGCCGGCCCAATTTCAGTTGTACACGGTTTTGAGAACATTCTGGATGGTTTTAGTCGATTTTTGCCTGTTTTGGGGACCTTCTAAAATCTAGAGGGTTCCTGAGTCGAGTGTTTTTCCTTACTTTTAGACGTTCTCTCGATTTTTTCTTTCTTTGTCTCATTTTTAATTTCTATTTTACCTTTTAATTTATTATAAATTCAAAATTTTCAAAAAAAGGGTTCAAATTTTCAAAAAAAGTTCCAAATTTGAAAAGTGTTCCCTTCTTTACAAAAAGTTTAGGAATTTCATGAAAAATATTCACATTTCATAAAAATGATCAAAATTACTAAAATTGTTCTCTGTTCTAAAAAAATGTTCAAATCTTCAAAATTCGTTCAAAAAATGACAAAAAAATTCGGACTTACAAGTTTATGTTCACTTTTTAAAAATTGTTAATTATTTCAAAAATTACTTTTGAAAATATGTTCAAATTTTCAAATTTTGTTTGAAAAATGTTTGGAATTTTAGAAAACTTCAGGTTTACAAATTTTTCTCTTGTTTTCTTTAGAAAAATGTTTACATTTTATAGAAAATTGGTTGAAATTATTAATTTTGTTCTTGTTTTTCAAAAACTATTTTCGAATTTCAAATTTTGTCCATATTTTCAAAAAGATGTTATTGTTCCAAAATGTGTTCAAATAATTCAAAAATCTATACGCCACAGTACATGGTATAGTAAATAGCGTTCTACAATAAATATTCCACTACTCTTGGCTATTTTAAATGTTCGCTCTTTTCATTTATCACCATGCAGTGGCAGACCTAGAAATAAAATGGAGGGTGTGCACACTTCAAAAAAATTAAGGTCTATTTTCGTTGGCTTGGATGGGCCTTAAAAATTAGAAAATTATTACATGATAAAAAGTATTTTCCAAAATTCTAGATGTGCCATGGCACACCTGGCACCCCCCTAGGTACACCAGTGTTACCTGGTATAAGGTCTAGTGGCTAGCAGCACGCTTAGAAGTGTTTGACGTTGCGAGTTCCTTGCAACAACACCCGTTTTGCAATTTTGCATGGGCTAGCTTGTGTTTCCTTCCCTGTGTGGAAGGTCGACTGTATAGGAGCTCTCTCCAACACAGCCCACAAATGTTCGGATCGGGCTGTTCGGACACACTTTGCCATCGAACGCGGATCTATATTTGTCCGCGGACGCATCCGAGTGTCCGTTTTCTCGCAAACCAGACGCAAATTAGAGGGGGCTTTGTGAAAGTTCGGACCACTGCCACCACATAGGACGCCAACAACTCCGGCACACCTAAAACCAAGGTGGAGCCTGACGGTGTAGATTTCCGTTAGCATCCTGAGTAGGAATACCTAGTGTGGCTGCAAGTCAATGATTGGAGGCAATTTACACACGTTTGGGCCTCCATTGTGGAGTAAATATTTTGTACGGTGGTTGAATAACTAGTTGTAACATCCCAAATAGATTTAATTAAACATGCTTGTGTTTCTTGAGTTTGACTAATTTGACTAGGATTTGAAGATTTTAATTGAATGTTTAAATTGACAAGGCATTACAGCATTTCCCAAATATTCGTTTTGGATTTTAATTTGGATCATTAAAATATTCAAAGCAAAAATTTGACAAAAAAACTTACTATTATTTGCTTATTTAAATTAATAGGTTGGAAGTACTTTGAATGTTATTTAGTTATTTATTTGGAGTTCAAAAACATTTTGGAAATAATTTAGAATCCTAAATTAAATTTATGAAAATATGTATAATGGCCAACGTAGGGTCCATTAAATTATTATATGTATTTCAGTTAATATTTGGGCTAGAAATACTTTTCCCAATCTCGAAATATTATATATTTGATATCTTTGAATTTTAATAATTATCCAAATTGAATTGGATTGATTCAAAAATCAAATTCAATTTCAAAACAGGAAAAATAAAATCATGGCCAAGGTTCTCTTATTCAGCAGACCCATGCCTCAATAGTTTCAAAGATCATCTCCGAGGACATTGTATTTAGATCATAGTTCTTCAACACTAAAATTGACATGGCACGTTCTGAAGTGCATGGTTCCAATCCCTTTTGCTGCCAAACCTTCGCACAAAGATATTGTCGCATATGTCCTAGAACTTTGCATCGCGGTGCATGCTCCAAGACCTTGCATAGCCCTTTCGAGGGAACAAATGTTATGAGGGTGCGGCGGGAACATATGCCCATTTCTAGGATTTAGGGTGACCCTTCTCTGGATCCTCGAAGATCAGCCCAGTTGTCTCATTTTCAATCAAAACCGGACCCACAAGTCGAGCCAAGAGACTAATTGATTCGTCTGGTTTTTTTTGCCTGGGAGCATCTATAATCGACCCCTTATAATTCGTTAGAGGAGATTAAATTCACCTTTTCACCTCTAAAGTGCACCTAGTTGAACCCTTAAAACCGTTAGTTGAGGATATTTACTCCGCGGAGACCGCCCACCCGTGGAGTAAAAATTCCCCACACCACACTTCCCCTCGTCTTCCATTCCGCTGCCGCACAAGCCCTGTCAGTGTGCCCCCATCCACTCTGCTGCTGCCAAAATGGCTGGGTCCAAACACTGCCGATCCGCAGCGTGGATCAACACTGCCACGAGTCGTCCCGAGCCGGTGGTCGTGACAACACTTCCTCCACCCACAGTGGTGATTCCAGCTTTCCTGTCCTCGCATTGTCATCGCCGCCACATGGGAAATACCTCGACATGCGACATTCGTGGTGGGGGATGTGGTTCAGGGAGATCACAACCCGTGAAACACATAAGAATATTTGGATTTGATCTTTCCACTCGATTGTGTAGGAGGCGCGAGAATACGACAAAATTCGGTGTGCCTTCAAGGCACCAACGCCGAGCGCAACTTCCCCGATGGCCTGCCACAGTTGGCGGCCGTCAAACCCTTGGTGGCCACCGCACGGGAGATGCGGGAAGACTTGAAGGCCTTCGACAGCCTCGAGGCATAGCAAGTCGGCGAGGCATACATGGCGGAGCTCCACCACCTATACCTGGAGCATGTCTTATACGTCTACAACGTATCTATAATTTTTTATTGTTCCATGCTATTATATTACTTGTTGTGGATGTTTTATATGCATTAATACGCTATCCTATATTATTTTTGGGACTAACCTATTAACCTAGAGCCCAGTGCTAGTTTCTGTTTTTTCCTTGTTTTTGAGTTTTACAGAAAAGGAATATCAAACGGAATGAAACTTTACGATGATTTTTCTTGGACCAGAAGACATCCACGGAACTTGGAGTCCAAGTCAAAGTCATAAGAGTCCCGAGGGCTCCACAAGCCCTCAGGGCGCGCCCTAGGGGGGTGGCTTGTGCGCCCCCCGGGAGTCCACCGACCTCCTTCTGAGTTCTATAAGCCCCCAGATATTCCCAAACGACCAGAAGCTTCCACCAAAATACTTTTCCGCCGCCGTAAGCTTCTGTTCCCATAAGATCCCATCTTGGGGCCTTTTTCGGGACCCTACCGGAGGGGGACTCGATCACAGAGGGCATATACATCAAGTCTATTGCCCTTCTGATGAAGCGTGAGTAGTTTACCACAGACCTACAGGTCCATAGCTAGTAGCTAGATGGCTTCTTCTCTCTCTTTGATCTTCAATACAATGTTCTCCTCGATGTTCTTGGAGATCTATCTGATGTAATCTTCTTTTGCGGTGTGTTTGTCGAGATCCGATGAATTGTGGATTTATGATCAGCTTATCTATGAATATTATTTGAATCTTCTCTGAATTCTTATATGCATGATTTGATATCTTTGTAATTCTCTTCGAATTATCAGTTTGGTTTGGCCAACTAGATTGGTTCTTCTTGCAATGGGAGAGGTGCTTAGTTTTGGGTTCAATCTTGCGTGATTTCACCTGACAATGTAGGGGTAGCAAGACACGTATTGTATTGTTGACATTAAGGGTAAAAATATGGGGTTTTCATCATATTGCTTGAGTTTATTCCTCTACATCATGTCATCTTAAGGCGTTGCTCCGTTCTTTATGAACTTAATACGTACTCTGGATGCATGCTGGATTGCGGTTGATGCGTGGAGTAATAGTAGTAGATGCAGACAGGAGTCGGTCTATCTGACATAGACGTGATGCCTATATGCATGATCATTGCCTTGCATATCGTCATAACTTTACACTTTTCAATCAATTGCTCGAAAGTAATTTGTTCACCCACCGTATTATTTTCCTTCAAGAGAGAAGCCTCTAGTGAAACCTATGGCCCCGGATCTATTTTCTATCATATATTTTCAGATCTATAAATTGAAAAACCCAAAAATACCTTGCTGCAATTTATTTACTTTTTTTTACATTTTAGTAATATTTTATATCTATCTCTACCAGATCTCACCTTTGCAAGTGACCATGAACGGATTGACAACCCCTTTATCGCGTTGGGTGCAAGGTTTGATTGTTTGTGCAGGTGCATAGATCTTAAATGAGGGAAATACTTATTTCTACATTGTTGCATCACCCTTCCCTCTTCAAGGGATAAACCAATGCAAGCTCAAGAAGTAGCAAGAAGAATTTCTGGCGTCGTTGATGAGGAGATCTACATCAAGCCTACCAAGTACCCACCATAAAATCTCATCTCTTGCATTACATTATTTGTCATTTGCCTCTCATTTTCCTCTTCCCCACTTCTAAAACGTTTTCAGAAAAATACAAAAGTATTTTCCTTTTTATTCGCCCTTCTTCCGTTCGTCTTTTCATTTGCTTTTCGTTTGCTCGGTTACTAGATAGGTTTGTTGCTATCATGTCTCAATCTGGGGAGGTTGTCGCTGAAACTTTCGAGGATTTTGCTAGTATAAATCTTGATGAAAAACTTGGGTCTTGCTCTTTGGATCATGAAACTGAAACCCCACCTAATTATAAAGCAAAAACTTTTCATGAGGGAGACGTAATATTATTGGGAAAAGTGTTATTCAGGATTGCACGGGAATAATGCCTATTAATAAGAGATCTATTCTTCTTGATACAAATTGCTATGCGGATGCTATTGTCATGCTTGTTGATAAATTAGAGAGAAAATTTGTGCACATCCATCCCGCTTTGCAAAAGGTGTTTTATGAACTCCCCAATATTAATCATCCTAAGGCTAAAAAGATTGCTACAATCATCCTTATGTGGGTATTTGATTTTATAGTGCAAGAGGCTAGAGAAATTTTTGCTTTCTCAAATAAATATGTTGAACATCCTCCGATTGAAGAAATTATCCATGATAAAGAAACTTTGCATAGTTTGGAATCTAGAGATTATCAATCTTACAGCGACAACCTTAGGAGGAGAGTTCCCTACTCAGAAATTATTCAAACCTTGTACCTTGAGAATTATGACAAATTTGATTGGATAACAAGGGTGATTTATGTAGGATTTAATGATGATTAGTTGGAAAATATGACTAGGGAACCCGTTAAAAATGAAATACATATTTTACACGATGATATATATGGTGATGATCCAGATTACGAGTTTATGAATGTCAAAATCACTAATCAAGATTTGAGCAAAGCTAAATACCTTAGAGTTGAAAGAGATGTACTTGAATGGCTGGAGGTACACCTGGTCCAATGAGAGCACATAGGTCACTTTGGAGAAGATCGATCATGTATTCAGCACGACGTCGTGGGAATAGCTATACCCAACATGTCACCTCACTGCCCTTGGATCGGCGGTGCCAGATCATTGCCCCCTGCTTCTTGACTTGGCAGCAGACTTGGGCATGGGGAAGCGCTTCAAGTTTGAAGCTTTTTGGACAAAGGCGGAAGGGTTTAAGCAAACGGTGCTAGATGCGTGGAGCTCCATTCCGCATGATGGAAATCCATATGTGGTGTTGGACCACAAGTTGAGGGCAACAACAAAAGGCTTACAAAAGTGAAGTGACAAGTGGATAGGAAATGTCAAGCTGCAAATTGGAATTGCAATGGAAGTCATATTTAGATTGGAAAAGGCAATGGACTCCAGAGACTTATCTCCTCAAGAGATCGGGCTACGCCGACTGCTTAAAAAGAAGCTACTTGGATTGTGTTCGCTCAAAAGATCAATCGCAAGGCAGTGATCAAGAATACTGGTTCTTCGGGAAGGAGACGCGAACACAAGTTTTTTCCATCAGCATGCATGTCACAGGTAAAGAAGGAACATGATCACCGCAATCAAGCATGGGAACACAATTGCCACTAATGAAGATGAGAACGCTGAAGAAGTGGATAGCTACTACTCGAATGTTCTCAGGACAACGCCAGCAAGGGCTCACTCCATTAACCTGGAAGCACTGCAGTTGCCAATGAGGAACCTAGAGCACTTGGAGGTCCCATTTTCAGAGGAGGAGGTGGAAAGGGTGATTAAAGCAATGCCCTTGACAAAGCACCTGGTCCGTACGGGCTTACGGGGCGATTCTACGCGTCATGTTGGCAGATCATCAAGGCCGATCTAATGAGAGCACTTCAGGCTTTCTATGAAGGTGATATGCGAGGCCTTCCAGCAATAAACAAGGCCATAGTCACACTCCTGTCCAAGAAGGATGGGGCGGTGGACGTCAAGGATTTTCGGCCGGTGAGTTTGGAGCATGGTATCATAAAAATCATTGACAAGATCCTGGCGGCAAGAATTGCAGTGGAGCTGCCAGCTCTAGTGGGAAAGCATCAAAGTGCATTTGTGAAAGGGCGCTCGATCCATGTCAATTTTATGTTGGTGCAATGCACGGCGCGGAGGCTGCATGCGCTCAAAACCCCGACGGTAATGATCAAGTTGGATATCTCAAAGGCGTTCGATTCGGTCCAATGGCCTTTCCTCATAGAGGTCCTACAAGCAATGGGTTTTGGGCACCGATGGAGGGATTGGGTATGTGGTATCTTGGCTACTTCCTCCACACGAATATTGGTCAATGGCACACCGGGAAGGCCGGTCCTAACCTGAATTGGGCTGAGGAAAGGGACCCAATTTCCCCTATGCTCTTTATCATGGTCATGGAACCGCTGCAACGTATGTTCGAGCTGGCGACGGAGAGGGGACTGTTGACACCACTTGCGAGCGTGGGAATGAAGCACATGCTATCAATGTACGCGGATGACGTCATGCTGTTTGTTCGGCCATTGGAGGAAGATCTCCAGGCTTGTGTCTTGCTCTTAAATCTCTTTGGAAAGGCATCGGGTATGCGTATTAACATGGCCAAGGGTGCAGCTTATCCAATCCGCTATACAACAGATATTATGGACAGGGTGGAGAGGATTACAGGGCGTGGAGCGGGCACTTTTCCATGCAAATACTTAGTCTTGTCGCTCACCATACGGCAACAATCTGCGACGCAGCTAGCCGATCTGGTGGATCAACTGGTAAATGCACTTCCCAGATGGAAAGCTTCAAAAATGCCACGAAGTTGGAGGATGCTGCTGATCAAGTCTGTGCTATGTGCGATTCCGCTACATGCAATGCTTACACTCGACTTGCCACAGAAGACGATCAAAGCCATGAACAAGATGTGTCATGGTTTTCTCTGGTGTGCCGAGGCCCAGGCCAGTGGAGGGCACTGCGCTGTGGCATGGGAGCAGGTTTGCACGCCTATGTGGGCTAGTGGACTCGGGATCCCGAACTTAAAATGGATGAATGTGGCGATGCAGGCCCGGTGGCCATGGTTACAGAAAGCTGACGGTTCGCGGCCATGGGCGGAGTTCAAGATCAAGGTGCCCGAGGCTTCAAAGCAAATCTGTCGCGCGGCTATGCAGACGACAACAGGAAGCGGCACCGACACGCTATTCTGGGAGGATAAATGGATAGATGGGGAGAGGATTCAGGATATCACCCCGCAACTTTATGCCATGGTGACAAACCAGACGAGGCTAAGTTGTACAGTAGCCCAAGACTTGCATGGTCACAAGACTTGCATGGTCACAGGTTGGGGGAGAGATGTCGGGCGGAGATGTTTATGGAGGTGCTAAACGAGTACATGCAATTATGGACAAGGTTAGTGGAGGTGGAGCTGGATCCTTGTAAGGTAAATATTCCTCATGCCTTTCCTCAAGCAGGACCCAGTGAGTTACAACGTCTGGCGGGACGTGGTCTTGGAGCAGAAATGGGAGTTCACTACAAAATCTGCCTAAAACGATGCCAAATTTTGGGGACGGCAAGTTGCGCCAACATAAATAAATTATTAAATAACTTTTATCAGAAATCACCTCAAATAAATATGCATATGCAATATTTGTGATCATATCCAAGGTAGCCATGTCCTCATCACATCCCTCTTGTGGAGGGTGTGTTGGACCAAAATATATGAGGGGTTCCTCACACACCATTAAGAGGTTGTGAAGAGGACACATACATGTACCTTGTGCTTCGTCTTGTGATCATGTACGAGAAAGGGGCGATGACATATTTGGGAAGCCGTGCACCCTTCTAGTAGGGATTGTGTTAGATCTACTAGCAATATCAATCAAATATGGATATGATATTTGTTCTTTATGTTCTTGCTTGCATGATTGGTTCATGAAATTGTTACTTCATTCCATTATCATTTATAATATGATTACCATGTTTTTTCTACTATTTTATGGGTTAAACTTAGCGAAAAATTGCTCAGTTATTCAATAAGTTTGAGGTCAATTTGACACGTGGTGGTAGTTAGAGGTAATCTCTTCACAAATTACAGCACCTTCCTTACATGAATGTACTCAGAAGGAAGGGGGGAATTTTAGAAGAAACTGCTACGTGATAACACCTTGCGTGCTGGCAATGGAGGGGCACGGTGTTTTGGCCCCCAAGCTTAAATGAGCCTGGGAGGGGAAAATAAAAATGCTAAATAAATTCAAAACATGCTGGCTTTTTGTGGAGAAAGATGCCCAAGTCCGTGATATACATGCCAAATTTCAGAGCATTTGGATGTCTGAGTAGATCTCAGCAAAAAATACAAATTGGGGTCCATGAAGAAGTTTACCATTTGTGCACTGTTCGCACCCGATTTTTTTTGTTGAGAACTACTCATATGTCCAAGTGCTTTGAAATTTGGCACACACCTCAGTGACTCAAACATCTTCTATGCGAAAAACCGTTTTTTATTTCTAGTATTGTTATTGAATTTACTGTTCACTAGGTGCAGATGAGTTTGGGCTCAGAACTGGATATTCGGCACTGTAGGGCATATTACTAGTCCACATTTCATTCAGTCTAGAAATATCTATTTAAATTTTGTGTGGGGATAAATATCTATTTAGTTACATTTAAATTTTATAGTTGATTAGTCTTGAACTCTAGACATACCTGACAATTTGCTACATCCGTATACTCTATAAACACTACCAATGCCATGTAATACATATAAGAAATACATTTATAATACATTAGTTAGCATAACTTAGTTGTTGGAATTATGTTTCTTATATTTATGGTGAAAACAATGTAACAGATGGTTTTTCTTCTTGAAAAGACCCCCCATAAAAATAATATAAGCAAGTTTTACAACCAAACAAAGTATCAATTTAACGCTATAAATGTATTTTTGGTGATATTTATGGAAATTATATGAATTTTTTACCTAATCATAAATGATGATTTTGAGTTGTTTAATATTGTTAATTATACGAAGAAAAACAAGTTCAATTAGGAGAAGGTAAAATAATTTAGTATAAATAGAAAGATGTGTACGTTTGTGTGAAATGCGCTTCCTACATGGACTTGGAGTGGTGCTTGAGTATTTGTCAAAGAGACTGAGGTAGATAGAACAAGTCAAAATAGAGTAAAGGGGGACGAAAGAGCTGAAATCCATGAATGTGACCAGAAATGTCTACAGAGACTATGTCAACAGCAAAGTAATCCCAGCAATTCAAGATAAGTGGCCTGTCGGAGATGAGAAAACAACCATTTTCATCCAACTGAATAATGCCAAACCACCAAAAATCAAGGAACAAACCGACCTTGAAATACGATTGTTATAGCCACCAAACAACCCCGTGTTCAATGTTTTAGACCCCCATTTCCAAAACTCTCTTTAGTCCTTCACAGATTGCAGATCACCAAGAAATATATAGGAATTGCTCGAAGTAGTAGAAGAAGAGTTCGAGCACTACGAGGTTGATAAGTTGTTCAAAAGCTTTGTGACACTGCAATCAGTTAACTTGAGGTTATGAAAGACATAGGAGGAAATAAGTATAAGATTCCGCCTTGCACAAGGATTGTCGACGGATTGATGGAAGGGGAAAAATTGGTCTATTTTGTGACGCTCAGTGTAATACCCCAATAATTATGCTACAGTGATCTCCCCCTAATGGTGGCCATGTCATCATGATTACTATGCAAATTGCCACTTGCCCAAAAAATCAAAGTCAAATTCAAATTTGATTTGCAAGTCAAAATATTACATCTTCAAACATGCAAAGAAAATAGTTCATACTTTTGTAAATAGTCCCCAAGTAATTTTGTTAAGAGAAACAACATCACTAAAAGTCCCAAAATGCCCCTGGAAATTATTTAAGTTAACTAGCAGCAATTAACTTGGCCTTTCCAGTTTCTAAAAATATCTAAATGATTCTTAATGCTCTGAGACTTTTTGTACAACCCTAAAATATTGCAATGGAATTATGTGCCAAGTTTCAACCCTGGCAAAATTCATTTAGTACACAAACTAAATGCAAAACTGAGGCAAAATTGCAAAACAGGAAAATAGAAAAAAGAAAAAGAAAAGGGAAAATACTACACTATGCATTTAGGCCTGTTGGCAACAGTTCACGGCCCAGCTCGCCGAGCCCTCATCTCCTTCCTCCTGTTCACCAGGGGCCGTGGCGCGTGCAACCTGGCCGTCCACGCTCGATGCCGTTGGCAGATGACCGCCACCGCGACGCGACATGAGCCGCGTGTGGATAAGACCTTCGCCCAGGTCCACCCAACGAAACCCTAGCCACTTTCCCCTCACCCCTCACTCTCTCTTGCTCGATCCCGAGCTCTCACCCCACTGATGTGTTTGCAAGCATTGCCATCCTCGTCTACGTCGTCCGATGCCAACCGTTGGAGCTGGGAGCCCCTACATCGACGCCATCTTCTTCCTCCTCTGGTGTTGCCGCCATCACCGTTGATTCGCCACCTTTGTTGCTCCCGTTCACTCGCCGGGCCTTCATGTACCTCCACGGTGAGCATGCAGTCATTTCCCCTCCGTTCCCCACCGTTTCCGTGCCCGTAGCCATCGTTGCCACCATCGCCATAGCTCGTCGCCACGGTTGAGCTCGTCGTTGTGGCCACAGCTCATGGAGCTCATATCCGAGCACAACACAACCACCAGCTCCCCTTCCCGTGCTCTGCAGCTCTGATCCCGTTCTTGCCCGATTACGACCGCCACTGCCGTCGATGCGGCGCTCACCTCCGGCCACCCCCAGCTGCTCCCACCGCCACCACTGGACGCGGCTCGCTTCATGTGTTCGAATGCACCCAACCGCGCCCAAAACCATGTTGTGTGCACGTTTTCCGGCGGGCTCCCATGCCGCGCTACCACAGATTTGGTCACCAGCGGGCACCGATGTTTAAACGCTGGTGGGACCTACTCGTCAGGTCATTAGCGACTAATCACTGTGCTAACAACCACCGACATGTGGGGCCAAAAACTGTAGCAGGCTAATTTAATTAACTCGGTTAATTTGTAAGACACCGACAGTGGCCCCTTTGCTAATTAAACTAATCTAATTAACATGTTAACCCATGTGTCAATGACATACTCGCCCCATCTGTCATAATTGACTAGTCAACAGTCCACATTGTTGACTACTTACGAGGCTGCTGACTGTGCATTGGAACCAGTCAACTAGGAGCACTGTCAGCCACGGATGCACACATCTGGGTACACTTTCTATGTACCCGTACCATATATATTTAATATGATATCGAATTAAAATAAACCCAGTAAATTCCAGGAATTGTTTAAAACTTTGACAAATCATATAAAATAATCCGCAACTCAGATGAAAATAATTTTTATATGTAAAATGATCAGAAAAATGAGATGAATCTGTTTATGCCCTCCACATACCTGTCACATGCCTCTAAGACTGCAAACATGGAACCTTCCCCTCTAGTTCGTTTGTTCGATAACTGCCAAAAGTTGGGAAAATATTCACAAATATTTTTCTGCTCTCTCTGTAACGCGTAGCACTGTATTAGGCCACCCCTGGCATAGCATGCTACCATGTCATGCAATCTGATGCATTTGTTTGCTTGGTATTTATTGTTTCTCCCCCTCTTCTCTCCAATAGACCCCGAGATCGATGCTGCTCCCGAGTAACACTACGCTCATGACGTCTAGCCCCTTTAAGCGGAGCTTCCACGCAAGAAAAACCCCCTTGATCATTCCTATATCACCCATTCTTTCTCTCTCATTCTTGCATTATATTTAGCTACTGTTGTTCCATAGCTCCTATTCTGATGCATAGCCTGCTTCTGTAATATGCTTAGTATAGTTTGGTTAGTGATCCATGAGTGGCCTGCACCCCTTGTCCGGGTTGCCATGCTTTGCTTCCGGATGACTCGATCAATGTGATCGAAGTGCAGAGGCCGACACATAACCGGCGACCCCCTTAGTTGTACGACTTTGTAGAGTTACTATCGAGTGACGAGGGTGATACCTCAAATCTCACTCCTGATGATATCTCTATAGTATACTTAATCGGACGTGGATTACTGAGGGTGATTCCTCATTCACCACTCCCAATGATGATTGTCGTGCAACACCTCAAGTGTGAACCCTTCGAGGGTGATTCCTCCAAGGTCACCTTGATGGTTATGTCGAGTAGGAATCCATGGAGGGTGATTCCTCATATTCCTCCTTGATACCATGGACACACGGATACCTTGACCTTCACCTCAGTCCTTTGTTGAAGTCGGGTCGACCCAAGGGGTACCCGTGAGAGTTATTGAAGTCGGGTTGACCATGAGGGTACTTGCGAGATAATGACGCGGCACAACCGGGCAGACGGAGACCGCCCTAGAGAGGGATGGGCCTGACCCTTGTCGCCAGTTCGCGAGACGGGGCGACAAGATCACTGATCGTTTCCGCGATCTTCCTATACACTAACGGGTTTGGATATGTGATCTGAGTAGGCCTCTGGCCTTTTCGCACTAACCACGACGCGGGAATAAGTATGGGCACTGGGCTTCGTATGATTTCTCCTGAAAGCTTTGTCAGGCGTCCAATTCAGCATTGCGGCACGACCGGGATGGTGCCATCCAGGACATAGGTGGTGCTTGGACCCGACCCTACTCGCAATGACCTGGAGTGCTTAAGGGTGAGAGGCCGAACAACCCCTTCACGCTTAGGATTTAGACCAACGAGGACCTCTCCGCAGAGCCTAGGTAGGACTACAGTGTGTCGATCAGCCGAGGCCGGGCATAACCAGGAAAACTATATCCGATCAGAGTTAATCAAGTGTGCTGGGTAAGTTGGTGCACCCCTAGAGGGAAGTAATATATTCGAATAGCCGTGTCCACGGTCGGACGCTCGGAGTTGTATCCCGATCTACTACAACTAGAACTGGATACTTGTGACACTAAACTGATATGATGGCTCCGAGATCGCCTACTCGCGGAGTAGACGAGGAAGGATCTCTAGGCGTTTCTATTATATACTTGTTACTCTACTCTCTTCTATTGCTGCAAGATGCTGCAAGAGACCAGTCTTCGTTAGGCTAGGTCTTCCCTTCTATTCTGGCATTTTTGCAGTATAGTCCTCAGACAAACCCTTCCCTTGATATTGATGCATACTTAGCATAGATCTGATGTAAGTATTGTGAGTACTTTGGATGAGTACTCAAGGTTGCTTTGCTACCCCTTTTCCCCTTTACCCGATTGCTACGATCAGATGACGGATCCTGGGAGCCAGCTGATCCTGCCGAGGACTACTACTACACCGACGGAGCCTACTACTACAGGAAGACCGACGACCAGGAGTAGATAGGAGGCCCCAGGCAGGAGGACTGCGCCTTTTCGATCTAGATGTCGTTGTTTTGCTCAGCCTTCCAAGGCAAACTTGTCTAATTATGTATATAGTCAGATATTGTTACTTTCCTTGACTTATGTATTCGAGCCTTCGTGGCCCTGGCTTGTAATATAAAGCTCTATGTTTGAATGTGTGTCTAGAGTTGTCTTGTGATATCTTCCGTGAGTCTCTGATCTTGATCATGCACATTTGCGTGTATGATTAGTGCATGATTGAGTCGGGGGCATCACACTCAACTAGTTAGTGAGACCATGACCATTATAAAAGAAGAGCAATTGAGTGAGCAAATAAAAGAAAAGGAGTAGCTAGAGAAAAGAAACTAAAGAAAAGGAAAGGAGTATGTCATGTGTGTTGGATTATTGAATAATTTCAGAAAACAATTGGATTAACTGGTTTATTGGAATAATTTGGAATTTATTGATTTTGTTTAAATTATTTTGATTTACTGAATTTATTTGAATTTGTTGGTATTATTTGGAATTCATTTGAATTTATTTGAACTCTTAGTATAGCTACTCCTAGTACTACATGGTCACTACACTACTACTCAAATATTCTAACTACATTTGGTTCTAAGGAGAGCAAACAATTCTCAATATTACATTAATTAAGAAACACTAGTATAAATATCTCAATAGTCCATGGCAATATATTTTTCTTCTAAAATCCAGAAACACAAATTACTGCTCAAGGTTCTATAAATTACTTACTCCAAACTTACTGTGTTATGGTACTTGAAAAATTTACAACAATTCATTTTACTCCAAGCATGAATTGAGACTATCTAGAAAGCTAGCACTACTCCAGCAATTCATTTCCAGTATTGAATTTTTAAAGTAGATTTTCTACTCCAAGCTCAAGGCCAGACATCTGAATTTACACCGATTTTTAATTTACACTAATTAAAAGCACACATTCAGAAAGACACATCCACATAGGCCCACCAGTATCCATTCATTCAAGCAGAAAGAAAGAAAAAAAGGTCTAAAGAAGAATGAATCGCTTCTCCATTAATTTTATTCACACAAGATAAATTTTGTACAATTTGACATAGAAAGTTGCCACGGGATTATAGAGGACTAACATGGTTATTAAAGAAGAAGAAATAACATCCTTGGTTGTAAGGTAATGATAAAATACCTAGACTTAAATATGGCAATGGACACTGAATAATTATAGAGCATAATTCTAGGTTGTATGTAAGGTAACAATCGAGTCATCTTGGGCAAGGTGGCAAGATTTTGCCAAAAAGGAAAAGGAGCATCTAGTGAGGTGCCTGCAGGTTCGAATCGGACCAAACAAACAAAGGGATTAAGAGGTTTATTGGAAGTTCAAAGCATCTCACAACGTTAGTTAATCTTCTCCTAGCAAACATTGCAGAAAGTGAGAAGCAGAAAAAATGGGCTATAGCTCGACCAAAAGGCAACACAGATCAATGATGTACAGAAGTGTTCTTCTGTGCATGAAAATTCTATAGAAATGAAGTGCTCAACTTTATTTCTATAGCAATACAGATTAATGATCTCAGTTGAAATATCTTTCAAGAAAAAAAATGTTCTCAGCAGAAATATCTTTCTATATGATTTTATTTAAATTATTTTGATTTACTGAATTTATTTGAATTTGTTGAAATTATTTGGATTAATTTGGAATTCATTTGAATTTCGTACCCCGATTTGTTGGGGTTGGCACGTACCGACCGACGGGGCCACAGAAGATGAAGGAGAGTGCCGAGAAGATTCCACTTATTCTAGATTAAAAGCAGTTCAGGACCAGGTACACCGACCACGATATTTGTAGTTTGTAGTAGGTGATTTTGAACTCTTAGTATAGCTACTCCTAGTACTACATGGTCACTATATGGCCACTACACTACTACTACGTTTGGTTCTAAGGATAGCAAACAATTCTCAATATTATATTAATTAAGAAACACTAGTATAAATATCTCAATAGTCCATGGCAATATTATTTTCTTCTAAAATCCAGAAACAGAAATTACTGCTCAAGGTTCTCTTAATTACTTACTCCAAACTTACTGTGTTATGACACTTGAAAAATTTACAACAATTCATTTTACTCCAAGCATGAATTTAGACTATCAAGAAAGCTAGCACTACTCCAGCAATTCATTTCCAGTACTGAATTTTTAAAGTAGATTTTCTACTCCAAGCTCAAGGCTAGACATCTGAATTTACACTATAGCAATACAGATTAATGTTTTCAGCAGAAATATCTTTAAAAAAATGTTCTCAGCAGAAATCACATTTCTATGCCAAAAGGCAAAGAGACTGGTTTTTTAGAACCCAGGTGCCTAGGCACCCTCTTATCCTACCATCGGTCCAGAATCTTGGGCATAGAGATCTGCGCCGTGCTTTGTAGGAATGGAATTCATTAGCACGTCTAGTGCTTCACTAAGCATGTGATACCGGGCAGCATACTCACTGTTCATCGATGGAGGAAAAAGGGCCTGACCGTTTCGTCCTATCACACGTGACAACATGCACGCAATACACACTTTTGTTTGACTCAGATACAAAAATCAGTGCAACACACACACTCTCTCTTGTAGCTTTTGCATGCAAGACAGATGAGATTCTCTCTCATAACCTGCTCTCTCTCTCTAACCTTTCTCCAGGTTCATATATTTTTATCACGGGTGAGTTGTGTGTTGTTCAGGTGGAGACTAGTAAATAAATATTGAATGGCCTGATACTCCCGCATGCACTCCTCATGTCTTGTCCTTTCACCAGTACATCACATGCAGAGAACATATCCTGTACTCCCGATGATGTAGTACTCCGGCTGCACCCTGTGCTGCACAACTGTCGGATTGAAAATCTAGGTACAGGATGTAATGCGGAGTACTCAGCTTGTCAAAGTTGCAGAAAGCCCCCATATAGATACAGAATCACGGACGTTTAATACATTATCTTCAAAAGCTGTGCCACCCAGTTTGGAACAGAATGAACAGAGACATCATGTGCCTCTGTAGCTTGTTGTCTCATGATGATACATTCATCCAACACGTATAAATACGACAACAGCCCCATGGTACAGAGAGAATCATGACTTTCCAAGATGGATATGTGTATATATATATATATATATATATATATATATATATATATATATATATATATATATATATATATATATATATATGTTTTACATACAAAGTGCACAACATGAACCTCATTCAGCAAGTTTATTTGAGAAGGTACAGCTAGTTCTAAATAAAGAGATAGGAAGTCCATGAACCAAGCATCCTGCACCAAAGATGGAAAGACCAGAACATCAGGTGTGTTAAACACCTTTCTGAACTCAGAAGGCAACACATCAACAACCATCTCGACATTTCGTAGCTCATAGTAGGACAGTTTGAATGCTTTGTGAATGACATTCATGACAATACACATTAGTCTCATGCACATAACTAGAGTTGCCGCCAGCAGTTGCAAGCAATGTATAGAAGATTAGTAGGTACACATATATTGCGACAGATTCAACATGGTGTACTTGAACTAGGTCCATATATCACATTAACAAACACATTTTTCATCCATTATTTAACGCAAAGTAAAGGTTGTCCGCTCCCTTCGGTGGGTTGTGCTGCAAAATATTAAACAAGTAAAAGTCAAAGGTTTGCAAACATACTAAACATGTTTTAACCGATGAGGAGCAAAATATAAATACCCATGTCATGTTTGCCTCATTAAGTAGAACAATATGCTGATGTTGAACCTTCTTGGATGCTACTTGCTCTGCAAACAAGAAGGAAATCAGATTATGAAAACATGACAGAAGATATACTACTTAGATTATGGTTTATTGACCTTTTTCCTTTTGTTAATGGCCTCCTCTCAACCCCTCTTCAATCTCTTGCCACTGCCCTTTGTATTTGCAATATCAGGGGGATGAATATTGATGATGCTTGGAATGTCATTCCAATAAAGGATTCAAACTCGTGAACTTTACTTTGTTCGTCAAGTGGCGCCATCTGCCTCAAGTGTGCAAGAGCATCAGCAACAATTTTGTTTAAGTATTCCATCTTGTCCTCACAATGTTTAGCTTCATGCAATGCCAAGCTGAACCGCGAACATGTTTGTGAGTACAATTTCTTGATGATAGGTGAAAGAGAAGTAGATGACCCTTCCATCTCATGTCCATTGGCATCATAGCAAAGATGTCGTGCAGCCATTTTAGTCCACCTATGCAGCACATATTGGCTAGGAATTTCATTACACCCATCATTCTTTAAGACAACAATGATGTGAGAGCAAAGGATGCCCAATGATTCAAACATTCGACAGGTACATTGTGCAGCCTTTGTATTAGTGTTGAAGCAGACTGTTCTTATCCTTCCACTAAGGTCACCAATGCTTGTGGTTCGGACATCACCAACCTGCTCAATGGTTTTGACATGACGACGATCCCTAGCAGCCACCACCTCACGTTGGAAAGCAACAAAAATATTGTGAGTATACACTTCTCTGGCATGAGCCTCAATTCCCCAGCAAGTCTCGAGTACTGGCAAGGTATGAAGTGCACAATTATCCTCTTGCAACTCCTTTTGTCGTTGCTCTTCCAAAGCGGTTTCAAATCTTACCCAAAACTCAATCAAGGTAAGCTTTCGGTTAGTGAAGTGTCGAAAAAATGCATTCTCACTCTCAGATCTAGATGTTGTACGTAATATTCCACCAAGGGAGAACTCCATAAAGTATGCTGGAATCCATGATTCCCGTAAACCATACTTCTCTTTCAACCATTCATTATCCTCTAGGCCAAACTCAGAAATTATTGAGGACCACCGTGATTCGAACTCATCTGGAGTCTCTGATCCCCAGACACATGCCATGAATCGTGGTTTAAAATCTTCATTGTCTCTCAAGATGGGTCCAACCTTTTCAGGGAGTTTCATCAGAATATGCCACATACAAAGTCGATGCTTTGTGTTCGGAAATATAGATTCTATTCCTCTTCTCATGCTTTTATCCTCATCGGTTATGATTAGCTTTGGTGCAACCCCACACATTGCTTTCAAGAAAGTCTGAAATAACCATTTGTATGATGCAATCTTCTCGTTTGACAAAAATGCAGCACCGAATGTAACACAAGATTTGTGATGGTTAACTCCAGTAAAAGGGGCAAATACCAGGTCATACTTGTTAAACCGATATGTAGAATCGAAGGATACAACGTCACCAAATAATGAATAGTTCTTTCTACATATACTATCAGCCCAGAAAATATTTGTCAGTTTATTGTTCTCATCTACCTGGTAATCAAAATAGAATGCTGGATTGGCCTTTTTTTATTTTCCATTATATCTACTATAAGTTGTCCATCTGCTCCCTTAATCGCTGCCTTGAAATCACGCTGACAGTTTTGTAAGTCACGTTTTGTGCAACCGATATTTTCTGGCCCACCCTTCTCTATGCTAAGCAAGCGAAATTTTTTTGAAGTGCCAAGCAATGCCTTACTGCATGTAAATAATTTGTTTCTCAAATCACTAGTTACCTCTCTATTTGACCTGATGAGATGCCTCTTACTTGGTGAGACAAGTTGGTGTGTGTGCGATTGAACAAACTGGACGACCTCGTACTTGTTGTCATCTTGCCTCTTCAATCCCATCATAGCCTCGCAACCGCATCTGCTTATCTTGATATTTCTTTTAGCCTTTTTTCTCCCCACTTCTTGATTAACTTGACCTAGATCCACTGATTTTCTCTTCCTCCAACCTTGTCTTGCGCAAACAAACTTCTTCCAGATTATTACACCACCTTCTCCTTTGTGTTGTGTCCATATGCGTACAGAGAAGCCAACCTCATGAGCATACATTCTATAGAATGCCAAACCTGCCTCCCAGCTATCAAATCGCATTCCAATTGAGGGTTGTAGGCTGTCATCACACTCTGGCTCGTAAGTTGACCCCTGCGTAAGTTAACACAATGGATTAGCTCCAGAACTGAAACCCATGAAACTAGTAAATGAAATCACTAAGTAATAAACTTACACACGCGGGTAGGCTACTGGTTCTTTTCGGTGTGCTGTAACGATCTTCATCATTTATGCCGAATCTCGTTTGGACCTATCAATGTTGTTTGAGCTTAAGTCAAGTGTGACACGCACAGATGAAACATGAGTAATATGACAAAGAAATACCATGGAAAAATTGTTGGCATCATCTTCAAGTCCCATCACTGTAGTTGACCCGACACTTGGAGCAATACTAGTCATTGACTCCATCATTCCCTGCTCGACGCAGCAAAAAGTGTAAGATATTACATGCAGGTGCCCCTAATTAGCTTGTCAATGAGGTCTAAAAAGTAAGTAGCGATGAAAGAAAATGTCTAATGCAACATTTAGATGTACTAAAGAAAAAGAGAGAAAACGGTGCTAATGAAGAACATTCCTGAGTACACCAGCATCTATTTCCCCGCACGAGTTCTTTGTCCACTTACATGGACCCAACGACCGTACGCCACTAAAACCATCTCATGTGCTGCTTAATTTGCTCCTTCTAGTTAATTAAGTGCAGATTCATTGCTTATATGCCGGTTACTAACTCCATCCTAACTGGAATGGTGGTCGGTCCTTGAGAGAGAGATAGTAACAGAGGATGAAATGAAATTAACTGTTGTATGATTGCTTGCATCCACTGATTTCAGAACAAAGAAACATAAATGTTCAAGCAGTAGCTTATATTTTTGGACTATTCAGTCTTCAACCACACATAAGATTAGGATGGACATGAAGAAAATGGAAGGAATCTGAACCAAAACTTGCAGAAATATGGATTATGCTGCATCTAACTTGTCTTTTCTTATTGTTTCCTTTCCTTCTAATGAAAACTATCTTGCTTATCCATACTGCATTTTCTCTCTTGGTAGTGTCAGCATGATTGATTCTACAATATAACCAACGATTCAACCACATCCAGATGATCTGACTAGATGTGTATGGACTTGCTACTATTAACCTCCATTAATTTGTACAAGTTCTACGTGCTTCATCCACAGCACACACAAAACTAAATGTACTAAGTTGCTGACATTTTTCTGTACGTAAATTGCTGACATTTTTACTTCGAACTCAGTTAAAATTACTTCAAACTCATTTCAGGCCATAAGTTGCAGACATTTTTTCTATTTATAATTTCTCGAATATGTAGTCTAAGCAAAATATAGCAAGTTATTTCAATGATATATTGCCTGCGCCCTGATACAGAGAGAGATCACCACATTTTACTCAAATAAGATTAGCAACATCTAACACAATCAGCATAAAGGGTTGATGGATTAGAACCAAAATACACGTATAAGAATGCAGGTCTGTAACATCTAAAAGGATACCTGAAGGCTGGAGTTCTCTTCTCCGACGACGACGGATCTAGCCGCCGGCGGATGGCGGAGGTAGGCGCCGGGTGTGGTGGGGGGTGGCGCGGAGGTGGAGAATGGAGGCACGGGGATGGGGCGGCTGTCCGTTGTACGTCGGACCACGGCGAGGTCGCAAGGCAGCCGCCGGTGAGGTCGCAGTACAGCACACAGCCAGGTCCGCCGCCGGAGCCCTGGATCCTATCTGTTCGTGTTCGCTCAGCTTGGGGCAGCACAGGTTGGATAAACTTACGCCTATTCTGTTCTTAGCTGGGGTGTTTTTTGCAAAAACTTAAGGCTAGGGCGTTCTGGTCCCATCCCGTCCCTTCACTCCGTACCCAACGTTTGGGATATGCAGGGTGCAGCCGGAGCATGGAATCCCTCGGAGCACAGGATATTTTCCCATCACATGCACACAAAAACATAGACAATATAGCATGGCCTCAACTCCTTGCATGGCTAGGTCGCTGCTGCGGGTGACATGCAGCCAGAGTAGGTCTGTCTCCTGTAGCCTAGCTAGGTTCAGCCTTGTTCTAGTCTGAAAATCACAAGCTTAATTAACATCACAGTGCAAGTGGGCTACTGCTCTCTAGGCTTCAGCACAAATCTTTAAAATACTGGACGCACCAGATAAAAGGGTGCCTAGACACCCGGGTGCTATGGCACCTTTCCGAAGGGCAAAGCAAAGATAAAACATTTCTGTGAATCTTATTTTGAGGAGTACAGTATCTTCGAATCTGAAACAAATTTGACAGTTAAGCTACCCTGAATCTAAAAGCTTGAACTTTACCAACAACAGATAAATGAGCTCCAGACGATGGCGGTCTTGAGTGGCTGGACGGCAAGACGGGGTGGCTAAACAGGATTGGATGGCGAGACGGGTGGACGGCGGCATCGACCTACGTTCTGTCCCGGAGAGCAGCTCCGCCATGACGCAGCCGCAGTGGCGGAGCCGGGGGGGGGGGACGAGCAGGGGCCTGGCCCCCCCATCGATCGAGCGAACACGCCACATCGGTACGGTATTAGCGATAGAAACGTATGTATACATGTATTCGCCCCCCCTATCTGGCTGTCTTCATCGTGACGTGGAAGAGAAAAATAGGCCCATGTTCTTTTTTGCCATGTGGAAAGCCCATTATGCACCAGCAGCGCCCGTTTGGCTCTCGTCTGGATGTTGCGTTCTACCCGTAACTGTAATATTTGAATTTCTCCCGGTCAGATTCAGATAAGAACCGCGGCGCCTCGTCTGCTGGACTGCTAGTACTTGTTTCAACTTGGCCATTTGGCGACGGCCTCTGCCGATTGCTATTCTGGATTACAGACGCCTGGATCACGATCTCGGATGGCCGCTAACGATTACCATTCTGGAGTCACGATCTAGTGATCTTTTCACATATCAATTTCTCAAGGTATATATATAAATCTATTTTGTTTGATATGTGCATGCTTTAGTAATTGTGATCAGAAGAGAAATACACATTTAATTTATCATTTTATGTCAGCTATGCTTTCTATTGAAAAAATGCAAAGAAGGAATATAGAGAAAAAAAAATCTTTCAACACAACTTGCTTCAATCTTTAACCCATGGGCTGAAAGTTCGGGTTCAGATCGAATGGGATTATTAACTTCTACATTCTTGTAGGTAGCAAATTTAAATCAATACTTGTCGAACATGTATCTATTACAATGTGTATATTTGTTATAAAAAAATGTAGCATTATCTCGGGTGTTGTCTCTTTGGCCCCCCTTACTCAAATCCTGGCTCCGCCCCTGCGCGGCCGAGCGACCAGGCGACCACGAGCATATCAGTAGCCATGTACCAGCGCGTGCCAGCCTGGCCGCACGGCGGCGGCGCGCTCG
Source organism: Aegilops longissima (assembly GCA_021605205.1). Classification (NCBI taxonomy): domain Eukaryota; kingdom Viridiplantae; phylum Streptophyta; class Magnoliopsida; order Poales; family Poaceae; genus Aegilops; species Aegilops longissima. The sequence goes on from CM038682.1 coordinate 691,164,623, forward strand.
CCATGGACAGCCCGAGGTCGCATATGGCATATCTTCACCACGCCCTCGCCGCCGACGAGGACGTTCTGGGCTTGATGTCCCGGTGGACGATGCCGCGCTCGTCATCCTATCGGCACCGCTCAGGAGCTGCCGCATGACATCCTCTCCGGTGGCACTTGGTGTGGATGGATGAGGAAAATCATCCAAAATGGAACAGTCAGTGTTAAGTTGAATAACACGGTGGGGCCGTATTTCCAGAGCTTCAAAGGAGTGAGGCAAGGAGATTCTATCTCCCTGTTCCTATTCAATATAGCAGCCGAATGCCTGTGTAAAATGGTGTTTCAAGCACAAAAACATGGGTTGATAACTTGCTTAGCACCTGAACTAGTGGAAAATAGTGTGGCTATCCTGCAGTATGTAGATGATACGGTGCTATGCATCGAGCATGACCCGGAAAAAGCCCTGAATCTGAAATTACTGCTATATATGTTTGAGCTAATGTATGGGTTGAAAATTAATTTCCAGAAAAGTGAGATTTTGTGTGTTGGGCAACATATACGGCTATGTTTAATTGCCAGATTGGGCACTTCCCCATGAAATATCTAGGTGTCCCAGTAAGTTACTCTTCTTTGAGAGGGGTGGATTGGGAATTTCTGGAAGAGAAATATATAAAAAGATGTGAATCTGGTTTAGGAAGCAATGCTTCTTCAAGAGGGAGATTGACCCTACTTAATGCTAACATTTCAAGCATTGCTTTCTACTACCTGTCCATGTTCCTGCTCTCAAAAACCCTAATAGCAAGATTGGATAAGCATAGGAGAAGATTCTTCTGGCAAGTTACTAAGAATAGAAAAAGATACTATTTGGTTAAATGGACTAGAATCTGCCGATCCAAAATTAAAGGGGGTTTGGGAGTTACGGACCTCCATAAGCAGAATTTGAGTTTACTTACTAAATGGTGGTGGAAACTTGAGACAAAAAGTGGGTTGTGGCAAGATATTGTTAAGGCCAAGTACTTTCGTAGAGATACTATTGCTTCGATAAAAGGGAAGATCAATGACTTCCCATGTTGGAAAGCAATAATGAAAGTTAAAAAGCTGTATATGGCTGGTAGGCGAGTGTCGATCCAATCTGGTAATATTGCCAGACTTTGGATGGATCCTATAGGGGACCAATTGCCGTTCAGCGAGCAATTCCCCAGGCTATTCTCTATTTGTAATTACCCTGACTGCACTGTTAAATCTGTTTTGGTGGCTGATCCATCTTCTTTCTTTCGAAGAAGATAAAATAATGAATTGGAAGATCAGTGGCGACAGATGATTGATGTTGCTAGTAGAGCATATGTCTCTGATGATAGTGATAAGATCAAATGGGCCTTGGGTTCTAAAACCTACTTGACTACTAAGTCAGTTTATTCTTTCTTGGAAAGGAACATATTTGGATGTGACTATCATTGGATATGGAAGGCATGTACACCTTTGAAGATACAATTTTTTTTGTGGCAGCTATCACACAACCCGGTTTTGACCAGGGATGTAATGAAGCAAAGGGGGTGGAAAAAGAACCCTAGATGCTCCTTCTGTGCAGAGAAAGAAATATCTTAGCACCTGTTCTTTACTTGTCCAGTATCCAGGGTGACTTGAAGGGTTGTGGCATGTATGTTTGAACTGATCTATGCCCTAACAACATCAAGCAAGCTTATTCGTGGTGCCATTCCTTCTTCCCAGACGGAGAGGTGTTCCACACTGTTGGCATTGCAGCTATCTGCTGGGCTATTTGGACATGTCACAATAGAGCTACATTTGAGTTATACCTCTAAAAATCCATCTGAATGCGCATTTTCCACTTATGCTCTTCTATGTTATTGGGCAGGGCTGATGAAACAACAGAAGGATGTGGACGACCTGAGGAATGGAGCGGCTATGTTGAAGAACAACGCTTCAAGGTTGATGCAGATATGTGCCACGACATACCAGGAAGGTGGAGCTCGCTGAAGTGAGGGATTAAAAAGAAGCTTAAAAAAAGATTGAAGAAAGATTTGTTCATTTTGATGATCGGGTGTGGGCATTTTTATGCCTTTCACTTGTGGTCTCATAAGATAGACAGTCCTGCAGTTTTTAGTGAATGTTGTTTTGCTGTAATGATGTTGTCGGGTTTTCGTTCCACAGTGAGTAATCTTGATATCGAGTGCTTACAGTGGGTTTACTGGCGATGCTTGAACTCGCTTTCTTCTTTCCCGTCTTATTCTCTGGACATTGATGTATTTCCGTTATGTCACGGTAACGAAAAGGGTTATGCCTGGTTAAAAAAACAAAGCTCGTAGTCCTCGGTGCTCCCGATGCGCCGTCTCTTGCGGGAGCCGGCGGCGTGGTCGTCCATCATGGCGCCAATGGCGGCTTCAGCTGCGGCAGCTCGCGAGATGGTGGCCATGGGGTGCTGCTTGCTGGTGCAACCCGTGCGGACATGTTTCCGTGGCGCGCGCGCAACGCTCGACGCGCTTCCGACTGCTGCTCTGATCGACGAATGTCACTCGGTTTGCTCACCGCCTCACCGGAAGATCTATATAAGCTTGATGGGGCACCTCGTTGTACGCGATCGCTTCTTCCTCCCCCACCTCTCCAATCTCCATCCAAAGATCGATCACAGCTCCGCCGCTGGAAGCGCTTCTTCGGCGCCTTCGACTCCGTCGACGCCGCCATCGAGGCCGCCGACCCTGACATGTGCCGCGACGAGGTCCGGCGCGCCAGGGGCGACATCTTTGAATGGCTCTGCAACACCGCGGACGACGGCATGGCGGAGAAGCTCTGCGGGGTTCTCGACGGCTTGATGGCAGAGTCCCTCGAGACGCTGCGGTTGACTCCGGTGACGCCAAAGGTGCTCGCCACCACGGACCTCGCCAGGGCCGTCCGTGCGCTGCAGAAGCACGAGTCCGAGCGGGTCCGCATCCTCGCCAGAGGCATCGTGAGCGGGTGGAGGGCGTCCGCCCTGCACGACTTCGCCGGAGAGCCGGACAAGTTCAACGCGCCTCAGCCCAAGGAGACCATGGAGCAGCAGCGTGTCTGCGCAACGACGACGGAGCGGCCTTCCTCCAACGAGATCGTCGGTCACGATCGGCAGCATGCCTCGGCCGATCTTTACTCGAAGAAGAAGAAGACGGTGGAGATCAGCGACGACAAGGCATCCGGTCTCGTCGGCGGCATCAACATGGCGAAGCCCAAGGAGGTCACCGTCGGTCGGCATGTCATTGTCTCGGCCGATCCAGACGCGAAGGCAATGGAGGCCGCGAAGCGCAAACTCCATGAAAGGTACCAGCAAGCATCGGACGCGAAGCGGCAGCGCAGGGTGCAGGTCGTGGAGTCGCCGGAGATGCTCAAGCAGAGGCAGAGAAAAATGCACCCCATCCTAAGGGAGAGTTGCGCCAGCTCCATGGTCAAGAAGACGTTTTCGGTCACGAGGCAGATTCCCTTGGGCACTTGATCCATCACAACTGACTGCAATTGTAATTACAGAATCTGCTGAAATCTGCAGAATAAAAACTTTGAGAAGAGCAATTTGATCGGGTTCTTGTGTATTCCAACTTTCCAACTTAATTGCAATTTGAATTCTCAAGAAAATATTCAGAACTTCGCTATGCTTGGATTTCAAACGATTTAACTAAACTTATAAATACATACTCCCTTGGTTTCTAAATATATGTCTTTGTATAGATTTCATTATAAGTCTTTGTAGAGATTTCACTATGATTCACATACGGATGTATATAGATGCATGAAATCTCTATAAAGACTTATATTTAAGAACGGAAGGAGTAGTATATGTGCAGCAAACCATGGTATACAAGCACGAAAAGATCAGGTTGCTCTTGCTAGGATTCAATTTGCCGTAAGAAAATATTCCGTGCCATACTTCACTGTCGTAATGTCTCTCAAAATTAGGGAAAACTGACTCCCGTGTCGCTCGGGAGGAGCGACCCGGGAGATCCAATCGACGCCGCCAGGCCCCCCTCCCCACTGGAGTACCCGCGCCGCCGTCGCCGCTGGCGCTTTCCGCGGTGGCGGCGGGCCTGCCTCCTTGGACGCGGCGCCTCCTCCCAGCGGCCGTCTCCTCTCTGCTAGGTGGCTTGTTCCTCGAGACGTGACGACCGGCATACTGGTGGTTCTTGGATGCAGTCGACTGGTAGTTGCATGGAGACGTCAAGGGCGCTCAGCGGAAGTATGCTCAAGGATGAGTGGCCTCCGGTTGTGGCCTGCATCGGGTCTCGTCACGGGCGCAGGTACTCCCTCCGTTTTTATCTAGTTCGCATATTAGCTTTGGTCAAAGTCAAGCTTTACAAACTTTGACCAAGTTTATAAACAAAAATATTAAGATATACAATAACAAATCAACAACATTAGATTTATTATTGAATGTACTTTCACATCGTATAAATTTATTATAATAAATGTCTATATTGTTTTCTACAAACTTGGTCAAATTTTATGAAGTTTGACTTCAGTCAACTCTAATATGCAAAGTAAATAAAAACGGAGGGAGTACGTGGGCTGTCTCCGGCATCGACCTCCAGATCGAAAACCCCATCTCCAAGCCGCCGCCAGTACCGATCTTCCTGGCGCCTATCTCGGCAAAGGCTGGCCGAGGGACCCATGGATCATCCTCCACACCAACCTCGAGTAAAGCGGCATGGGACATGTTCCAAAATCTCGAGCAGTGGTAGTGGAGGCAAGGGGCGGCTAGATTTCCTCATCGATCAGGCCGACGCCACCAGCTCCGTCTCCTCGATGCATCCTCCCCTCACCGTTGCCTGTGTGTCGCTGAGCAAAGCTCTCGCGGTGGCTGGCGGGGCGACACGTTGGAGTTGATCTCGGCGATGACCACTATGGTTGCACATCGGGAGGTGGCGGTGGTAACGGTGGGTCTATTGCGGTGGCCATCAAAAGGTCTTCATGAGGTTTCTTCCTTCAGATCCGGTGGTTGACTTTCGATGTGGAGATGCAAACTATGGACAACTGTTTGACGCAGAGGGATGGTTGTGTAGTGACGATGATCGCGCATCGCATGTGGCTGCTGGAATCGTGGAAAAGTGATGGTGACAACACTTGTGACATCCATGGTGGTGCTACTAGAGCACCCGGTCTCGAGTTTCGGGCTGAAAGCCTAGGTCTGACCCGAGTTGGTTATACCTGGCAATGATGACATTTCTACGTCGTTCCTTGTTGAAGGCATTGCATGGATACACGCAGACTGATTCTTCAGGGTGAAAACCTAGATTCTGACCTTCATTGGTTCAATCCGGTGACGGGGACGCTTCAGCGTTATTCCCTTCCTGAAGGCGTTGCTGTTGAAGAACCACGGCGTCCATGTGGTGTCATGACATGGTTGGTGCGGATATGACCATTGTTGTAGTTTGCCGAATGCTGATCTGATCGTTTTGAATTTTTTTTCTTCCCCTCGCCTATGCATAGTTTTGATCTAATATAATTTTGCTATTTGCTGGCGTGTTTTACCTAGGTTCAGACGGACCTGAGAATCTCCACTACTATTAAACAATCAAATAAAAACTTTCTTAAGTGCACCCAGCAAATTGTCCCACAACACTGCACGGACCGATCAACACCGCACGATTAGTCCCACATATCTCAGTCTAACAGCCATTATTGATCTAATAACATTATGATGTGGACTTAGCAATTTTTAGTGGCTGACCGTACTCCACCAGAGGAATATTCTACCTACCAGTCCTCGGTCCCCTCTAATCATGCAATTCTGATCGCTATCTAAGGAAACAGAACGAAATCTGCTCCGCATGTCGTCTCCTTCCTGCACGCCGACCTTGCGGCACGAAACAGCTCTGTCGCACGATCGCTATCGCCAACGCCGATTGTTTGGAATCCACGTCCGCATCTCTTTTCTTCTCCGCGATCGCATCTCTTCTCGCCCCTGCCTCCTCACACCTATCGTCGCCGCGACGCCACCCCTCGCTAAAATAAAACCCACACACCTGGCGGTGCACGGCCCTTACTCCCCCGAGCAGCGGCAGCGGAGCGGGGTGCAGTGAGCTCGGCCTACGTCAATGGGGCGGCGTGGTGCCTCTCCTCCATCGAGCAGCGGCGGCGCCGCGGGACGCAATGGGCTCGGCCTGTGTCGTCGGCGGCAGGGTCCCTTTCCTTCCTCGATCATCGGTGGCAGCGCAGAACGCAACGGGCGGCCAGGGACGCGACGCTGGGTACGGTGCGAGGCGGTGAAGCTACGGGAGCCGGTGCTGCCATGGCGGCTGCGTGGTGGAGGGCGCGTGCGTGAAGGCGGCGCGTTCCTCCCGCTTCCGGCATGCCACGACATGGGCCTCCCTGCTGTCGTCGTGCTCCCCGATGCCAGCCAAGCTCCTTCTTCCCCGCCGCTGGAGCACCATCGCATGCCCTCAGCCCGCTGGCCAGAGAAAGGTTAGTAGCTTCATTCGTTTTTTTTTCATTTAAAGCATAGAAGATTGATAAATTATCTCGCCCACCGTACCATCCCGTGGAATGAGCTGGGATCCTTGCGTTGGTGCATAGGCATTCTTTTTGTTGATTCATGCCTCTGATCTAGCATAAATAGAATAATCCCCAAAAGAAAAATCTGACCACCAAGTGTTTGTGTTTATGCTTACAAAGCTTTTCATTCTCTATTTTGATGGTTTGAACATTCCAATCGAGCAGAAATCTGTTAGCGCCCTGAGTGCATCAATTATATGCAGCTATAAAGTTGAATGAATCAACCAAAAAATTACAGCTTAGATAAACAAAAAATTATGCAGAGAAATCACCTAAATAACAGCCACGGGTTGCTTCAGGTGGGGTGCGCGGCCTCGATCCAATGCAAGCACACAGCTCATAGATGGCCAAGAGCGGGGCAGTTAAGGAAATGCATGTTTACCCTTTAGATTGCATGCTTTCCAGGGTAGAAATGGACTCTGCAGCAATACCAGTGATACATGCTGAAATTTTTCTGACAAGAAATAACTGATTCAGTGTGAAAAAGTAGTAGTCAATGACACTGTTCTCACGTAGATATTTAAATTCTATCCAATTTTTTGTTCACACGCAACAAAAAATATTATTAGTGTGAGAAAAATGTAACGGCTGCATGGAAAACAATAATTTCTGTTTCAAACATGTTCGTTACAGCACAAACAATTGGTGCACTATGAAAAAAGTGTATGGTATATGAAGCAAATAAATATTCATAACAGCGCGGTTGTATGTTGGAAAAGAGCAACTTGCAAGACTGAACAGATTCCTTATATTTACAAGGAGAATAAAAAGGCCAGTCTAAGCTGTTAGGAATGCATACATAAGAGGCATTATCTACAGTTTCACTTTGACAACAAGGATATAACTAAATGTTGCGCTCCAGAAAAATAGTCAGAAAAGGACAATAATTTCAGAGTTGTCAATTATTTTGAAACTCGGCTCGCAGAGTAGCTGGTCCTTTTTTGGGACATATTTGTTGTGCCTTATCCCTTTTTTTTAACAACGCCTTATCCCCATTTAGTCTTGTATTTTGTCGTGCATAGTTCGATTAGCTAATTGTCATTATGCCATAGCTAACTTGTGCAACCTATTGCCACTCCACCATGGGCCACATGGCCATTCGTCGTACACCGCTTCACTAGGACTAACGTCGAACTACATATGATGGTATGTATGTTTTCACTATTTCCTCAGTTGGTCTTTTTGTTTAGAAACCCGGAATGGCCAACCTAATATTTTTTGTGTGTGTACATTATGAAGCACCCAACAAAATCAAAAATAAGTTGACCCTTGTTTGGACACCCCGAAGCATGGGCCGGCGAGACTAAGGTTGGGCAAAGAGAGCTTCAGGAGGACCGAGTATGACACCTCACTCGACTATCACTTATTCTTCAAGCAAGGATGGAAGAAGTTTCTCACAAGACATGACATGAGGTTGGCACTGATGTACTAATTACATTTAAGACCATCGCCAACGACGAGTTGGAGATTATTGTCATCCTTTCATGTCCTCTGAGAAGTTGAGGATCATGTTGGACGAGTTCCGGACTTTCATGAGTTATTTAGTTATTTCTCTGTAATTTTTTTTTCAACCATGGAGGAGAACTGCATGTGAACTTTATAGATGCAAGAAGAAAAAGGAAAAGGCCCGTACAAAGTTCAATCCCTATTCTGTTTATTTTGTTTCTATTGTGTCTACATAATGGTTTTAAAACTATGTTTTGTGAATTGGATGTATATATATAGAGTTATAGATATGTTTTAGTGTGTTTGTTCACTCATTTCAATCCATATATAGTCTATATTAAAATATTCGAACACATGTTATATGTGTGAATGTATGGTTATAATATTAGGCAAGACGTGCGTTGCACGTGCATACTTACTAGTCTCACCAGACGCACTTTTTTCTAAAAAAAAAAGGAAAGCCTTTGGCCTCACCTTCCGATTTCCATTAATTTTTTCGATAGAGGGTGAATTTTATTGGCTTAAAATGGAGCATCAAGAAGATACAAACACAATAAGCACACCCGGCCTCTGCATAGCTTGCATGCACATAGCCAACACCAACAGACGTACACAAGAACACACCAACAAATAGCAAAGTCATACAAGACCAAAGTTATGTGTAGGTGAAAAAAAACCCTGAAGCGATCAAATCCATAATTGGCAAACTACATCAATGACCATATCCGCACCAACCATGTTATTACACCAAACGAACGACGAGATTCTTCAACAGCAACGCCTTCAGGAAGGGAGCGACGCTCAATACCCGCCGTCGCCGCCGGATCCAACCACCTAAGGTTAGAATCTAGGTTTTCACCCTGAAAAAGTAGTCCGAGCATGTCCGAGCAATCCCTTCAACAAGGTAATGACGTAAAAACATCACCATTGCTAGGCATGACCAACTCGGGTCACCTAGGCTTTCACCCCGGAGCTCGAGACCGGGTGTCTAGTAGCACCACCATCAAGTCACTCAAGTGTTGTCACAACCACTTTTCCACGAGCCCAGCAGTTACATGCGATGTGTGACCGCCGCCGCTGCACCACCATCCCTCTGCGTCAAGCCGTTGTCCATAGTTTTCATCTCGCCGTGATGTCAACCACCAGATCTAGAGGTAGAAACCCTCATGAAGATCTTTCGGTGGCTAGCGCGATCCACATCAAGGCCGCCGCCGGATGAGATCTAGGCGTAGCAGCCACATCAGCGACGACCGCTGCATCAAGCACAGAGTCGTACGAGCTGCATGCAGAGTCGATCGTTTCCGTCGCTGTTGATGAGAGCGTATGTGCTAGTCTCAAGCAAGCACATAAGGCGTGTTTGGTTGCCGAGCGCTACAGTACCCGCATTGCATACACTTCTCCATCCAACCTGGCTATGCAAATGTAGCCTCAAATGCATCATCTGCATGTTGTTTGGTTGCTTGCATGGCCTCTTGCTTGCATGGGCAGAACCACACTGCCTGGTGTTTGGTTTCCTGCATGTTAGTGGACAAACCCAAGGCATGGTGTTTGGTTGTATGCAACGTCTGGTGTGTGGTAACCTCTTTGGCTAGTTGATGAGGTTACCACCACACTTCTGCAGCACAGATCATAAGCACAACAGAGTATAAACAGAGCATCAACTAGCATAATTCAGATATAAGCAGTACCACACTTCATAACAGTTCAACGCATAAACCATAAACATGTTCAAAGCAGACTCGATAGTACGCTCGAAAGAGGTGGCCCGGCCCTACTCCTTGGCGGCGAAGGCTTCGTCGTGCTTCCCGCACTTGTTGACGACCTCAATGCCATCGTCATCGAAGATGATGACCTTGAGGGTGTCGGGAGTGAGGAGCATGAACGTCACCATGTAGCCGATCTTGATATGATGAACGGCCGCATAGGTGGCCCAACCCTGATCTAGGGCCACCCTGTCGTTCATCAGCTTGACCGTCACCTTCCAGGAGCAGCCGGTGTTGTTCCTGAGCTTGAACTCCGCCGACACCGTGACGAAGTGCTTGGTGAAGTCCAGGGGCATGGGGATGCACTCAAGCTTCGGTGCAAGGATGACCTTGCAGAAGTGAGTTGGGCCATCCTCCTGATGGTAGTGGCCGTAGTTGCGGCGCTTGTTGCTGGGAGGCTCCTCCATGCCCTTGTCGTCGCCGCCTTCAGGCGTCTTCGGGTCTTCCTCGATGGTGGGCGGCAGCTCAAGCTCGTCGGGCATTGGGTGAAGGGGCTGCTTGCCCTTCTTGTCAACGGATGTGAGCACCTCCGTGCCCATCTCATTGCTCTCCTCAATCTACACACAATTCATGAAGTCACGCATTGCACAGAGTTCATGGCTAATTGAAGAGCTCGTAATTAAAACTGCATGACTGTCACTTTTCTCCTCCTCTCCATTCCCCCTATATTTACTCACCCTGCCCACCACTACTTACTCATCCCCTCTCTTCTCTCACTGTCAACCTTCCTCCTCCCCATCGCCATGAGCTCTAGCTCCAGCTCCAACGCCAACCCCTTCCCTTGGGGTATTGGCTGGAGGGCCTTCTTCCTCGGGTGGTCGGCTGGTGACCACACCAAGTTCGAGAACACCATGGAGGTGTGCTTGAACTTCGGCTCTATGTCAGGACATGCAGAACGAATCTAATGCAGTGCTCATGAAGGCCACTAAAGAAGAGCTGAAGACGCTGATTCCTGACCCAGCGAAGGGCGCGATGGCAGTTGACATCATTCGCTGGGCCATGAATCAGGCCGTCTCCAACGACGCTAAACAGAGGGAGAAGTGGTGCAATTACAAGACCTACTGGGCTCCTAATGACCGTCGTGCCGCAGTGTACTGGGAGACGGCTATCGCGCCGCCAGCGGTCATCGGCGGGGAGCCTAAGGAGGAGGAAGAAGAAGCGGTGCACATGCCAGCTAGGGCGCCGGAGCCAGACCGTCCTACCTGGCAGATCGACCTCGACTCCGCCGAGGACGACGAGGACGACCCGCCGGCCCGCACGACGATGAAGAAGAAGATGAAGGCCAGCGGCTCGACCAGTCGCTCCGCACGCCGGTGACGGCCGCCGCGGTCAGCCGGTGTCCGTTGTGTACCCCCTATCCCCCTATTCCCAATCCCCCAATCCCGTAATCCACCTTCTGCATTCCGATCTTGCATGTATGAACTCGTATGAACTGCTATGAACCAGTATGAATTACCCCTATGCTTATCTACCTCTATTCCCCATTCCTGTCCGCCGTGGATCGAATCTATCACCGTGGATCGAATCAAGCGTGCATGTCGAAGAGAGAGAAGTGTTTACCGCCATTGATGGAGTCTGGTGGTCTTATTCCTCTACTCCGATCCGCCGCCGGTGATGGAGTCCGCTGGTCTTCTTCCTCTGCTCCGATCCGCCGCCGCCGCCGGTGAGAGTTGGGAGAGTGGGAAGAGTGGGGAGAGGGAGTGGTGAGGGGCGGTGAGGCTAATAACTGCCGGCGCTTCGGGAAGCAACGCGGCTTCTCGAGGGTGGTCGCGCGCGTACAGCCGCGCCCGCCCACGTGCACCGCTCGGGCCTGGCCCTGGAGAAATTGCCGATTCGTGCGTTTCCAGTGAGCCAGGTGAAGGAAATATGCCCTAGAGGCAATAATAAAGTTATTATTTATTTCCTTATATCATGATAAATGTTTATTATTCATGCTAGAATTGTATTAACCGGAAACATAATACATGTGTGAATACATAGACAAACAGAGTGTCACTAGTATGCCTCTACTTGACTAGCTCGTTAATCGAAGATGGTTATGTTTCCTAACCATAGACATGAGTTGTCATTTGATTAACGGGGTCACATCATTAGGAGAATGATCTGATTGACATGACCCATTCCGTTAGCCTAGCACTTGATCGTTTAGTATGTTGCTATTGCTTTCTTCATGACTTATACATGTTCTGTAACTATGAGATTATGCAACTCCGTTTACGGAGGAACACTTTGGTACTACCAAACGTCACAACGTAATGGGTGATTATAAAGGAGTACTACAGGTGTCTCCAAAGGTACATGCTGGGTTGGCGTAATTGAGATTAGGTTTTGTCACTCCGATTGTCGGAGAGGTATCTCTGGGCCTTCTCGGTAATACACATCATATAAGCCTTGCAAGCATTGCAACTAATAAGTTAGTTGCGAGATGATGTATTACGGAACGAGTAAAGAGACTTGCGGTAACGAGATTGAACTAGGTATTGGATACCGACGATCGAATCTCGGGCAAGTAACATACCGATGACAAAGGGAACAAAGTATGTTGTTATGCGGTTTGACCGATAAAGATCTTCAGAGAATATGTAGGAGCCAATATGGGCATCCAGGTTCCGCTATTGGTTATTGACCAAGAATAGTTCTAGGTCATGTCTACATAGTTCTCGAACCCGTAGGGTCCGCACGCTTAAGGTTTCGATGATGTTATATTATGAGTTTATGAGTTTTGATGTACGAAGGAGTTCGGAGTCCGGATGAGATCGGGGACATGACGAGGAGTCTCGAAATGGTCGAGACGTAAAGATCAATATATCGGACGACTATATTCGAGTTCGGAAAGGTTCCGAGTGATTCGGTATTTTTCGAGTACCGAGAGTTACGGAATTCGCCGGGAGAAGTATTGGGCCTTATTGGGCCCTCAAGGGAAAGAGAGAGGGCTGCCTAGGGCAGGCGCGCCCCAAGGCCTAGTCCGGTGGACTAAGGGAGGCGGCACCCCTTCTTCCCTTCCCTTCCTTCTCTCCTACTCCTACTAGGAAAGGAGGAGTCCTACTCCCGTGGGAGTAGGACTCCCCCCTGGCGCGCCTCCTCCTAGGCCGCCACCTCCTCCTTGCTCCTTTATATACGGGGCAGGGGGCACCCCATGACACACAAGTTGATCTACGGATCGTTCCTTAGCCGTGTCGGTGCCCCCTCCACCATATTCCACTTGGTCATATCGTCATGAGCTTAGGCGAAGCCCTGCGCCGGTGAAGTCATATCGTCGCGGAGCTTAGGCGAAGCCCTGCGTCGGTGGAGCATCATCATCGCCACCACGCCGTCGTCTTGTGAAACTCATCCCCGACGCTTTGCTGGATCGGAGCCCGGGGATCGTCATCGAGCTGAACGTGTGCTGAACACGGAGGTGACGTACGTTCGGTACTTGGATCGGTCGGATCGTGAAGACGTACGACTACATCAACCGCGTTGTTATAACGCTTCGCCACGGTCTCACGAGGGCGTGGACAAATACTCTCCCCTCTCGTTGCTATGCCATCACCATGATCTTGCGTGTGCGTAGGAAAATTTTTGAAATTACTATTTTCCCCAACAGTGGCATCCGAGCCTGGTTTTATGCGTTGATGTCATATGCACGAGTAGAACACAAGTGAGTTGTGGGCGATATAAGTCATACTGCTTACCACCATGTCATACTTTGGTTCGGCGGTATTGTGAGATGAAGCGGCCCGGACCGACATTACGCGTACGCTTACGCGAGACTGGTTTCACCGCTTCGAGCACTCGTTGCTTAAAGGTGACCGGCGGGTGTCTGTCTCTCTCACTTTAGTTGAACCGAGTGGGGCTACGCCCGGTCCTTGCGAAGGTTAAAACAGCACTAACTTGACAAACTATCGTTGTGGTTTTGATGCGTAGGTAAGAACGGTTCTTGCTCAGCCCGTAGCAGCCACGTAAAACTTGCAACAACAAAGTAGAGGACGTCTAACTTGTTTTTGCAGGGCATGTTGTGATGTGATGTGGTCAAGACGTGATGCTATATTTTATTGTGTGAGATGATCATGTTTTGTAACCGAGTTATCGGCAACTGGCAGGAGCCATATGGTTGTCGCTTTATTGTATGAAATGCAACGCCATGTAATTGCTTTACTTTATCACTAAGCAGTAGCGATAGTCGAGAAGCAATAGTTGGCGAGACGACAACGATGCTACGATGGAGATCAAGGTGTCGCGCGGTGACGATGGTGATCATGGCGGTGCTTCGGAGATGGAGATCACAAGCACAAGATGATGATGACCATATCATATCACTTATATTGATTGCATGTGATGTTTATCCTTTATGCATCTTATCTTGCTTTGATTGACGGTAGCATTATAAGATGATCTCTCACTAAAATTATCAAGAAGTGTTCTCCCGAGTATGCACCGTTGCGAAAGTTCTTCGTGCTGAGACACCACGTGATGATCGGGTGTGATAGGTTCTACGTTCAAATACAACGGGTGCAAAACAGTTGCACACGCAGAATACTCATGTTAAACTTGACGAGCCTAGCATATAACAGATATGGCCTCGAACACGGAGACCGAAGGTCGAACGTGAATCATATAGTAGATATGATCAACATAGTGATGTTCACCATTGAAACTACTCCATCTCACGTGATGATCGGACATGGTTTAGTTGATTTGGATCACGTAATCACTTAGATGACTAGAGAGATGTCTATCTAAGTGGGAGTTCTTAAGTAATATGATTAATTGAACTATAATTTATCATGAACTTAGTCCTGGTAGTATTTTGCAAATTATGTTGTAGATCAATAGCTCGCTTTGTTGTTTCCCTATGTTTGTTGCTTTCATATGTTTATTTTAATATGTTCCTAGAAAATTGTATTGAAAATGTTAGTAGCAATGATGCGGATTGGATCCGTGATCTGAGGTTTATCCTCATTGCTGCACGTAACAATCATGTCCTTAATGCACCGCTAGGTGACAGACCTATTGCAGGGAGCAGATGCAGACGTTATGAACGTTTGGCTAGCTCAATATGATGACTACTTGATAGTTTAGTGCACCATACTTAACGGCTTAGAATCGGGACTTCAAAGACGTTTTGAACGTCATGGACCATATGAGATGTTCCAGGAATTGAAGTTAATATTTCAAGAAAATACCCGAGTTGAGAGATATGAAGTCTCCAACAAGTTCTATAGCTAAAAGATGGAGGAGAATCACTCAACTAGTGAGCATGTGCTCAGATTGTCTGGGTACTTCAATCGCTTGAATCAAGTGGGAGTTAATCTTCCAGATAAGATAGTGATTGACAGAATTCTCTAGTCACCATCACTAAGTTACTAGAACTTCGTGATGAACTATAGTATGCAAGGGATGACGGGAAAAATTCCCGAGCTCTTCGTGATGTTGAAATCGACGAAGGTAGAAATCAAGAAAGAGCATCAAGTGTTGATGATTGACAAGACCACTAGTTTCAAGAGAATGGCAAAGGGAAAGAAAGGTAACTTCAAGTAGAATGACAAGCAAGTTGTCACTCCCACGAAGAAACCCAAAGCTGAACCAAAGCCTGAAACTGAGTGCTTACACTGCATAGGAAATGGTCACTGGAAACGGAAATACCCCAAATATTTGGTGGATAAGAAGGATGGCAAAGTGAACAAGGGTATATTTGATATACAGGTTATTGATGTGTGCTTTACTAGTGTTTATATTAGCCCCTGAGTATTTGATACTTGTTCGGTTGCTAAGATTAGTAACTCGACACAGGAGTTCTGAATAAGCAGAGACTAGTTGAAGGGAAGTGACGATGAGTGTTGGAAGTAGTTCCAAGATTGATATGATCATCATCGCACACTCCCTATACTATCGAGATTGGTGTTTATAGTAGCCCTGAGTATTTGATACTTGTTCGGTTGCTAAGATTAGTAACTCAAACAGGAGTTACAGAATAAATGAAACTAGTTGAAGGGAAGTAACGATGAGTGTTGGAAGTAGTTCCAAGATTGATATGATCATCATCGCACACTCCCTATACTATCGGGATTAGTGTTGAACCTAAATAAATGTTATTTGGCGCTTATGCTGAGCATGGATATGATTTGATCATGTTTATTGCAATACTATTCATGTAAGTTAGAGAATAATTATTGTTCATTTACATGAATAAAACCTTCTATGGTCATACACCCAATGAAAATGGTTTGTTGGATCTCGATCGTGTGATACACATATTCATAATATTGAAACCAAAAGATGTAAAGTTAATAATGATAGTGCAATTTATTTGTGGCACTGCCGTTTGGGGTCATATCGGTGTAAAGCGCGCGAAGAAACTCCATAAAGATGGATTTTCAAATCACTTGGTTATGAATAATTTGATGCTTGCGAACCGTGCCGTTTGGGCAAGATGACTAAAACTCCGTTCTCGGAACAATGGAACAAGCTACTGACTTATTGGAAATAATACATACCGATGTATGCGATCCAATGAGTGTTGATGCTCGTGGCAAGTATCGTTATTTTCTAACCTTCACATGATGATTTGAGCAGATATGGGTATATCTACTTGATGAAACATAAGTCTGAAATAGTTGAAAGGTTCAAAGAATTTCAGAGTGAAGTAGAAAATCATCGTAATAAGAAAATAAAGTTTCTGCGATCTGATCGCAAGACGAATAATTGAGTTACGAGTTTGGTCTTCAATTAAAATAATGTGGAATAGTTTCACAGCTCACGCCACTGGAACACCACAATGTTATGGTGTGTCCGAACGTCAGAAACCGCACTTTATTGGATATGATGCGATCTATGATGTCTCTTATCGGTTTACCACTATCATTTTGGGGTTATGCATTAGAGACAGCTGCATTCACGTTTAAAAGGGCACCATCTAAATACGTTGAGACGACACCGTATGAACTATGGTTTAGCGATAAACCTAAGCTGTCGTTTCTTAAAGTTTGGAATTGTGATGCTTATGTGAAAAAGTTTTCACCTGATAAGCTCGAACCCAAATCGGAAAAGTGCGTCTTCATAGAATACCCAAAGGTAACTATTGGGTACACCTTCTATCACAGATCCGAAGGCAAGTTTTTCATTGCTAAAATGGATCCTTTCTAGAGAAGAAGTTTCTCTCGAAAGAAGTGAGTGGGAGGAAAGTAGAACTTGATGAGGTAATTGTACCTTCTCCCTTATTGAAAAGTAGTTCATCACAGAAATCAGTTCCAGTGATTCCTACACCAATTAGTGAGGAAGTTAATGATAATGATCATGAAACTTCAGATCAAGTTGCTACCAAACCTCGTAGGTCTTCGAGTAAGATCCGCACCAGAGTGGTACGGTAATCATGTTCGGAAGTCATGTTACTAGACCATGATGAACCTACGAACTATGAGGAAGCGATGATGAGCCCAGATTCGCGAAATGGCTTGAGGCCATGAAATCTGAGATAGGATCCATGTATGAGAACAAAGTATGGACTTTGATTGACTTGCTCTATGATCAGCAAGCCATGTTAAATAAATGGATCTTCAAGAGGAAGATGGACAACGATAGTAGTGTTACTATCTACAAAGCTAGACTTGTCGAAAAGGTTTTAGACAAAGTTCAAGATGTTGAATACAATGAGATTTTCTCACTTGTATCGATGCTTAAAAGTCTGTCCGAATCATGTTAGCAATTGCCACATTTTATGAAATCTGGCAAATGGATGTCAAAACTGCATTCCTTAATGGTTTTCTTAAAGAAGAGTTGTATATGATGCAACCAGAAGATTTTGTCAAATCCTAAAGGTGCTAACAAAATGTGCAAGCTCCAGCGATCCATCAATGGACTGGTGCAAGCATCTCGGAGTTGGAATATACGCTTTGATGTGTTGATCAAAGCATATGATTTTATACAGACTTTTGGAAAGGCCTGTATTTACAAGAAAGTGAGTGGGAGCACTACAGCCTTTCTGATAAGTATATGTGAATGACATATTGTTGATCGGAAATAATGTAGAATTATTCTTCAAATCATAAAGGAGTTTTTGAAAGGAGTTTTTCAAAGAAGGACCTCGGTGAAGCTGCTTACATATTGAGCATCAAGATCTATAGAGATAAATCAAGACGCTTGATAAGTTTTTCAATGAATACATACCTTGACAAGATTTTGAAGTAGTTCAAAATGGAACAGTCAAAGAAAGAGTTCTTGCCTGTGTTACAAGGTGTGAGATTGAGTAAGACTCAAAACCCGACCACGGCAGAAGATAGAAAGAGAATGAAAGTCATTCCTATGCATCAGCCATAGGTTCTATAAAGTATGTCATGTTGTGTACGGATCTATTGCATACCCTACCACTAAGCTTGGCAAGGAGTGCAATAGTGATCTAGGAGTAGATCAATGGACAGCGGTCAAAACTATCCTTAGTAGAATAAGGATATGTTTCTCGATTATGGAAGTGAAAAAGGTTAAATCGTAAAGGGTTACGTCGATGCAAGTTTTAACACTAATCTAGATGACTCGAGTCTCAATCTGGATACATATTGAAAGTGGGAGCAATTAGCTAGAGTAGCTCCAGCAGAGCATTGTAGACATAGAAATTTGTTAAATACTTACGGCTCTGAATGTGACAGACCCGTTGACTAAAATTATCTCACAAGCAAAACATGATCACACCTTAGTACTCTTTGGGTGTTAATCACATAGCGATGTGAACTAGATTATCTGACTCTAGTAAACCCTTTGGGTGTTGGTCACATGTCGATGTGAACTATGGGTGTTAACCACATATAGATGTGAACTATTGATGTTAAATCACATGGCGATGTGAACTAGATTATTGACTCTAGTGCAAGTGGGAGACTGAAGGAAATATGCCCTAGAGGCAATAATAAAGTTATTATTTATTTCCTTATATCATGATAAATGTTTATTATTCATGCTAGAATTGTATTAACCGGAAACATAATACATGTGTGAATACATAGACAAACAGAGTGTCACTAGTATGCCTCTACTTGACTAGCTCGTTAATCAAGATGGTTATGTTTCCTAACCATAGACATGAGTTGTCATTTGATTAACGGGGTCACATCATTAGGAGAATGATCTGATTGACATGACCCATTCCGTTAGCCTAGCACTTGATCGTTTAGTATGTTGCTATTGCTTTCTTCATGACTTATACATGTTCCTGTAACTATGAGATTATGCAACTCCGTTTACGGAGGAACACTTTGGTACTACCAAACGTCACAACGTAATCGGGTGATTATAAAGGAGTACTACAGGTGTCTCCAAAGGTACATGCTGGGTTGGCGATTTGAGATTAGGTTTTGTCACTCCGATTGTCGGAGAGGTATCTCTGGCCTTCTCGGTAATACACATCATATAAGCCTTGCAAGCATTGCAACTAATAAGTTAGTTGCGAGATGATGTATTACGGAACGAGTAAAGAGACTTGCCGTAACGAGATTGAACTAGGTATTGGATACCGACGATCGAATCTCGGGCAAGTAACATACCGATGACAAAGGGAACAAAGTATGTTGTTATGCGGTTTGACCGATAAAGATCTTAAGTAGAATATGTAGGAGCCAATATGGGCATCCAGGTTCCGCTATTGGTTATTGACCAAGAATAGTTCTAGGTCATGTCTACATAGTTCTCGAACCCGTAGGGTCCGCACGCTTAAGGTTTCGATGGCGGTTATATTATGAGTTTATGAGTTTTGATGTACGAAGGAGTTCGAGTCCCGGATGAGATCGGGGACATGACGAGGAGTCTCGAAATGGTCGAGACGTAAAGATCAATATATCGGACGACTATATTCGGAGTTCGGAAAGGTTCGAGTGATTCGGTATTTTTCGAGTACCGGAGAGTTACGGAATTCGCCGGGAGAAGTATTGGGCCTTATTGGGCCCTGCGGAAAGAGAGAGGGCTGCCTAGGGCAGGCCGCGCCCCAAGGCCTAGTCCGAATTGGACTAAGGGGAGGCGGCACCCTTCTTCCCTTCCCTTCCTTCTCTCCTACTCCTACTAGGAAAGGAGGAGTCCTACTCCCGGTGGGAGTAGGACTCCCCCCTGGTGCGCCTCCTCCTAGGCCGCCACCTCCTCCTTGCTCCTTTATATCTACGGGGCAGGGGCACCCCATGACACACAAGTTGATCTACGGATCGTTCCTTAGCCGTGTGCGGTGCCCCCCTCCACCATATTCCACTTCGGTCATATCGTCGCGGAGCTTAAGCGAAGCCCTGCGCCGGTGAAGTCATATCGTCGCGGAGCTTAGGCGAAGCCCTGCGTCGGTGGAGCATCATCATCGTCACCACGCCGTCGTGCTGACGGAACTCATCCCCGACGCTTTGCTGGATCGGAGCCCGGGGATCGTCATCGAGCTGAACGTGTGCTGAACACGGAGGTGCCGTGACGTTCGGTACTTGGATCGGTCGGATCGTGAAGACGTCGACTACATCAACAGCGTTGTTATAACGCTTCGCCACGGTCTCACGAGGGCGTGGACAAATACTCTCCCTCTCGTTGCTATGCCATCACCATGATCTTGCGTGTGCGTAGGAAATTTTTTGAAATTACTACGTTCCCCAACACCAGGCCCAGAGGTGCTTTAAGAAGCGTGCGATGCAGGCCCAATAGTGTATGCGAGCTACCAAACAGGCCGAATCCTTCCCGCGCGGGCCTGGTTGGACCTTATGCGGGCAACCAAACACGCCCATAGGCACCTTGATTGATTTCTTGACTAGCGACGTATGCACGTGTGGCCGATTGAAAATCTGGCTTTCACTTGTGACCAGTGTTGAGGATATCCCTTATCGTTATCATCTCGGTCAGCTAGGGATTAGAGATTAATGAGAAATCGGTCAATTAATCGATTTTATCGATTGACTATTAATCAGATTTTTTTTTGCAAATCTCAAGTTCCCAACACTAAAATACGCTATATTCAAAACAAAAACAATATTGGACAGAATTGTTACCTTGATTCCTAATCTTTGAATCAAAGTATAGTGACAAAAAATAGGACAGCATTACATATCGCATAACAAGGAACACAAAACATAAATAAACATAGTTTTTGCAAACATAGTGCAATGAATAGGTCTGATTTATCGGTATATTCCTGATAAATTGCTTGCAAAAGCGATAAATCGGTCCAAAGATAAACGGTGATGATAAGGCATAATCTTATCGGTCACCCCCGATTAGCGATAAATTGGAAGATTAATCATCGAGTCGGAATTTTTTTTGAACAGTGCTTGTGACCATGGATGGATTCGATCTCTTTGGGTCCCTGTGACCTCGAAAAGAACAGCTACAAGCAGGGACCCCACCGCCGCCGTCAGCAGCTCTAGCTTTGCCGGCGACGTCCTCTGACGACGGGCGGGAGGGAGAGGCAGGAGGAGAGGTAGGTTGGTCCCCGATTTCCGTTAATAGAAACCATTTGGTTCCTCTCACGTCAGTGTGTGCGTTCGGTTTTTTCGGTTTGATTCGGTTTGGTTTATACGGTTTTTGATTTATACGGTTTTTATACTTCGGTTTTATACATAGATACGGTTCAGTCTCGGTAATAATCATTTAATTTCAGTTTGGTTTTGGTAATAACCAAAGTTGACGCGAATTTGTAAACAAGAAATATTGTTTTGGTCACATGATTCGGTTCATGTATGTATGTTAGATTTTTTTGTGAGAACTGTGTACGTAGATTGGGTCATTAGATGTGATTTAGATAGCAGCAGATATGAGAGATTAGGTATGTTTCAGAGGTCCATATGATCCTGGAAAAATTGCGTGCCTGGAGCGAGCCTGAGATTAAGGTGATTTTTGCCTGACCAGGCTGGCCTGGTGCACGCCTGTTTGGTTCAGGCCCTTGCTTGCTGCTATGTACTTGAGTGCTTAAAGAATATTCAAATATTAAACCGTACTGCTACTAGCTTCAGATTACCTCCAGGCTGCTCCCAGGCGTAAGGAGCAGGACGCCTGGGTCAGGCTAAACGTGCTGCCTGGAATAAACAATTCACTTTTTCAGTCATGCCAGGCTAATCGTTGCTCGTGGTACAACCAGGCCAGGCAAGCGTTTCATCTCCCGGGACACCAACCAAACATGTCCCAGGCACACTTCAGGGACGCTCCAGGCCAGGCGAATTTCATGAGGACACGAACCAAACTGCCTCTAAATGCATGCGGATATGATTGATTACAGGGAAGAAGCTGAAAAAGGAATGAGACAATCCCGTGCATCTAGCCATCCACAAGGACACGACCAAGGTGGCCAGGTCGATCCTCCCGAGTCCCGACAAAAGCGAGACGCTACATTTTTTTGAGCGATCGGCTGCCTGGGACTTACACGTAGGGCTCCGCGCGTGGGTCGCTACACGAATCGGCCGTATAGGCTTGATACTTTGAGCCCAAAGCCTCAAACAAGCACCGCATCTGCGCCCTGGTTGTGGTTCGAGCTGCACCAATTTCGTACCACCTCACCTATCGAGCAGCAGCGCGGTGAGCGGATGGCTATAAAACAAGGGGTGGCGAAGGCTTGAGTTCATATTGTCGCACACTAAAGCGGACTTTGGTTTTATCGGTTTAACCGAACGGTTTTCGGTTTCTAACCGAAAAAACCAAATGCTAAATGGTTTATAGAATTGAAAACTGAAACCACAACATTAACCTGGAAAAACTGAAATTTCGGTTTGGTTTGGTTTTTTTGGTTCGGTTTTGCACACCCTGACAAGGCACACATGTATGTCTAAATGGAGTATAAACTCTCTCACTACAAATTTGTGAATGACATGTCTTTTCAAGCTAATGAATTTATAGGAAATAAATTGGCTCGATGGATGCAGGGGAAAGAAATAAGAGCGCAGTGGGCTCACATAATGGTTGTGCACATTGTTCAATGTGGAAACGGGGAATTGACCCTCCTTTTTGAAATAGAAGGATGTTGTCAATAATGACGGCAAAATGGTTAGGCCAAGCATTTCTTTTCCTAGAGGTAATATCATCCGGAGTCACAGAAGTTGTGTCGCATGTTTAGTTTGGTGCTAGAACTTTGAAAATACGGTTTTGTAGTCATCTAACTTCACTCGAGCATGCAGATACGGTCATAGTACGTGTATGCAAGTGTATGGACCCACCTGTTAGTGAGTGATGCAGCTAGGCATGACATATTTTTATGAAAAACTACTGAGATGCATTTTTGCACAAAACCCCATCATATTTTTTTATTTACATAAATAATCTGACCACAGTACTGGCATTATATGCCAAACTTTACAAAAAACTTGACCTCTGGGACTCGAACGCTCAACCAACTGGTTTAACACGGAACACTCTAGCGCTAAAGGCTGCAGGTGAATAAACCCGCATCTATAACGAACTTATATGTAATTAAGGTACACACATGTGGAGCTTAAATATTTTATAAACCTGAGTATTATATAAACTAGTGTGTTATATAAATGTGTGTATTACATATTTGATTTTCAAAATTATTATTCAAAAAAAAATTAATTACACAAACATTTCAATAATCACATGCACATTTTTATAGTTTAATGTTTGTATAATTAAAAATATTCTTAATTTAGAATTTCAACTATTAACATGGACATTCAATCGTGCCTAATATTTAATTTATATATGTTTTGAATAAAATTCAAGAGTAAAAATTATACACAAGTGAATATTCATAAATATTTAATAAATGTTTGTATTCACCATTTTGTATAATTTTAATAAGCCATAACTGTATATCTTTTGGATCCATCAAACATATTTATTTAATATAAAATAATGTCAGTATTAACTAAACATATTTCATATAATACATAGGTTTATATTTAAATGTTCTTATTTGCTAACCATGGTTTGTATGGATATTTTAACACTCAAGTATTGGAACATAATTTTATTACTTATGTTTTACAAACATAATGAATGTATTTATTACTTATTTTTTACTAAATACTCCCTCCGTCCCAAAATAAGTGTCTCAACTTTGTACTAGCATTAGTATGAAGGTGTCCTAACACTTATTTTGGGACAGAGGGGATATTTTATATATGATACACATATAATATATGATACATCATGATGATGCAGAGGCCGGAGTGTTTCCCCTTTTCGAAAAAAATATGATACACATGTTTGTATTTAAATGTTTTTTATTTACTGATCATCGTCTATAATATATTTTAACACAAAAATATTTGAATATAAATTTAGTACTTACGTTTTACAAATATATTAAAATAATAGCGCATGCAAAATGGGCCGCAATATACGCAATCCATTTGAGCTCCATATTTTTTCTCAATTATAATAATAATTAAGCTCCACATGTGTTCCCTTTAAGTCCATATAAGTTTGTTATCAGTGCATAGACATACAGACCTGTACGGTGTAGTGGCTTTACCATGCCGTTTTAAAACAGTTCGTCATCGGTTCAGTCCCGTTGCACCCACTTTTGGGCATATAATGGCAGTAGTGTGGTTGGATTTTCCTATAAATAAAATATGTCAAGGGGTTTTGTGCAAATATGTGTCGTGCTGAGAAACTACAAAAATATGAGTGTATTTTCTTGAAAATGTGGAGGTGTTTTGCGCAAATATGTGTCGCGCCGGGCAATTACAAAAATATGATGGTCTTTTTGTCGCCCCTAGTGCCATCACTCACTAACAAATGGGACCATACACATGAATACTCCTGCATAAGTGTACTATGACCGTATCTGCACGCTTGAGTCAAGTAAGATGACCACAAAACAGGGGCGGAGCCAGGCTAGCGCTGGGCCCGGGCCTCCTTTGTTGCTACAGTAATGTACAGTGACCAACAATAACAATACCACTACAGTCAACGAAGGATACTCCTGCAATGACCCGGGCCCAGGCCCCCCAGGCCTGGGGTGTAGCTCCGCCACTGCCATAAAACCTTATTTCTAAAGTTCTAGCATCAAAGTGAACATGTAACGCAAGTTCTATGACCCCGATGATATTGCCTCTTTTTCGTACTATCAAACGTTGAGAGTGAGAGTACAAAGTTGCACTTCAGCTCAAATCAAAGTACCAACAAGCAACAAAACATGCTGATCCGCAAGTTATGCCTTGCTAACGAAGGGGAAGTAATCAGCGACGAGGCGCTACAGGCCTATGTGCAGCTGTTTGAGCGGCCGCTGACTGACACGCACATCTCGGCAACCTTGACCCTGTTTGGCTGGGAGCCGGAGATCATGCCTCTGTTTGCTAAGAGCAAGTACAATAAGATGATGTAGGCGGGCTGTAAGACATTAAATATTATATTCTTGCTTACTTGGAAGAGAGAGAAGAGAAGAGAGAAAAGAAGTGGGCTACTAGTTAAGAGCCGGCTGCAGCACGCGCTCCTAGATACTTTGTGAGAGAGTGGAGTGGGTCATGTATCAACAAAGTAGTACATATTTATATCTAGCTATTGTACTTGTTGGCTATAAGCTTGACTATATATAACATGACAACATCATATAACCAGCAGCTGGCTATATTATTAACCATGCTCTAATGAGGGCGCAGTGGACGTGCGGCAGTAGCGCCAAGCCCTTAGTGGTGGATCATGGGTTCCAGAAATGAATAGTCAACCCTTCAAGACCCTAGTGTGGAATGTGCTTGGGTTTATATACACCGGCACATAAGAACGACGTGTCCCAAGTGGTGCAAGCGGCCAACTCAAGCATTGTCTGTTTGCAGGAAACTAAGATCGATAATACTAGATCCACGGAGAGGTTTTCACGGACTTCACGGGGCGAGGAACGTGGGCAAGTTTAATTGCCCCTCCCCCCTCCAACATTTTAAGTGGTGGGGCCCGTCCTACTTAACGAAATTATAACCATTAATCCTTAATTAGCCCATAAACCCCCTGTAAAGTGCCCGTGTGTGTAGCATTACTCAACTAAGATGAAGGTTGTAACCGTTGGAAAATAGGAAAGTTCATGATTAATTCCAGTAAATAATTCATGACTAGAACAGAAATTAGCATGTAACAATCTAGCAAAGTAGATGAACAATAAAACAAGCACAGCAGCATCGCACACGATACAACAACTTTAGAGAGAGACATCACCAGATCACGAATGGCGTATTGTTCGTTAGTTGTTGTAGGAGCGACATCAATGGCGGAGCCAGAAAAATAGGATGAGGAGGGACGAGTATTGTTCAACCTTGTTGGGGTGGGCCAATCCATCAAAAACACCCATTTTAGCAAAATAAATTCACTGCTACTATTCATATATTAGGCCTAAATCACATATGTTAGGGGGGGGGGGGGCAGGGCCCTGGCTGGCACCCCCGGTCTCTCCGCCACTAAGCGACAGCGTTGATGACGATGTTGCTGACGATCTGTTGTTGCCGATGATGAGTAGCACCGCCCGACTTGGGCAGAAGACGACCCATGATGACAAACTTGAGCAGTCGCGCAGAGCGCTTCCGAAAAACCTAATTCATCCTCTCCCGGTGCAGGATCGGAAGGACGAACGGTTCCAGAGACCTGCTCTCCCGCACGCTGGTGTTCGGGATAGAGTAGACTACGATGGGGGTGTAAGTTGTGAGATGAGGCAAAGCTCTAGGCGTTTTCGGTGTGTCTTCGATCGAGGCCGATAAGCAGTATACACCCCCATCGTAGTCTACTCTATCCCGCCGTGCGTGCCCACGAGATAGACTAGGAGAACCAGTGGCGGTATTGTGTCACGATTACGATCTTAAACCGACTTGGTTTACAAGTCTAACTTACCGGACAAGAAAAAATCAACTTGTCTGTCAAGACATCAATAAATAAATAAAACGACAAAAGGAAGTCGCGTCCATGCAAGGCAACAGACCGAATTTCGACGGACCATCCACGCAAGATGTCAAGACGACACGCCGCCTGGTTCGCCAGCAAGGCGAGTGGCCGCTGTGGTCTTCCCTTTCTCATCTCAACACACCACTTTGAGTGGTGGAGATAACCCACTATAAAAATAGGTCCAACTCTTTCTCAACTAGCAGTATGAGACTAAACTTTAGCACCACCACTTGCCATCTTATTAATGGGCTCATTTGAGATTTCAGATGTTAATGGGTCAGGCCCATTGTTCCTAACAGTAACCGTAGATGTGGTGAAACATTCTCTGGGAAATAAATTTGAGCACTTCTTTTACTTACCGACCGTGGGCACGCACGGCGGTATTCTTTTGGCACGGGACGCCATGGTGGTTCATTTTCAAGCCCACCTTACACTGACAATACTCTAACGATGCTGGTCACGCCCACTATCGGGGTGCACTGGTGGCTCACGGGTGTCTACGGACCACAGCTCAACCACAAAAAGCTACACTTCATGCAAGAACTGGTGGAGATCAGAGACTTACATGCGGGACCATGGATGGTCGTGGGATATTTGAACCTCCTCGTCAACCCGGAGGACAAGAATAACAATAGGGTAAACAGGGGGATGCTAGCATGCTTCCAAGCAAAGCTCAATCTCCTTGAGCTGAAGGAGATTTACCTCAATGGATGACGATACACTTGGTGAAATGAGAGAGCACGGATGACTTTACAAAAGGTGGATCACATCTTCGGCACCACATCCTGGGAGGACATATAGCCAACATGTTGCCTATCGGCAGTGGGATCAGCGGTTTCGGACCACTGTCTGCTCCTTCTCAATCTGAATGCGGAGCTATGCATGGGCAAGAGGTTCAAATCCGAGGCCTTCTGGACCAAGGCATAGGGTTTTATGGAGACT
This sequence comes from Aegilops longissima, assembly GCA_021605205.1. Classification (NCBI taxonomy): domain Eukaryota; kingdom Viridiplantae; phylum Streptophyta; class Magnoliopsida; order Poales; family Poaceae; genus Aegilops; species Aegilops longissima. The sequence continues at coordinate 691,192,083 of CM038682.1, forward strand.
TTTGCAGAAGCGCGGGAGTCCGTCCCAAGGGGCGGCAACCCATATGTGGTACTGGACTGAAAGCTCAGGGCCACAACAAAGTCTCTGAAGAAGTGGAGCGATCGCTGGATCGGGAACGTCAAATTGCATATCACAATTGCTTTGGAAGTCATCTTCTGACTAAACAAAGCTATGGTTGTGAGAGCCCTCACGGACCAGGAGAGGGAGCTACGCAAACTCCTTAAGCCCAGGCTAATGGGTCTATGCTCCTTAGAGAGAACCATCGCGAGGCAAATATCGTGGATTCTATTCCTAAGGGAGGGCTATGCTAATATGAGGTTGGTCCATCAAAGTGCTTGCCAATGTCAGAGGAGAAATACAATATCCATGTTGATGAACGGGTCAAAAATTGCAACAGGTCATGAGGAACTTGAAGGAAATATGCCCTAGAGTCAATAATAAAGTTATTATTTATTTCCTTATATCATGATAAATGGTTATTATTCATGCTAGAATTGTATTAACCGGAAACATAATACATGTGTGAATACATAGACAAACATAGTGTCACTAGTATGCCTCTACTTGACTAGCTCGTTGATCAAACATGGTTGTGTTTCCTAACCATAGACATGAGTTGTCATTTGATTAACAGGATCACATCATTAGGAGAATGATGTGATTGACTTGACCCATTCCGTTAGCTTAGCACTTGATCGTTTAGTATGTTGCTATTGCTTTCTTCATGACTTATACATGTTCCTACAACTATGAGATTATGCAACTCCCGTTTACCGGAGGAACACTTTGTGTGCTACCAAACGTCACAACGTAACTGGGTGATTATAAAGGAGCTCTACAGGTGTCACCAAAGGTACATGTTGAGTTGGCGTATTTCGAGATTAGGATTTGTCACTCCGATTGTCGGAGAGGTATCTTTGGGCCCTCTCGGTAATGTACATCACTATAAGCCTTGCAAGCAATGTAGCTAATGAGTTAGTTGCGGGATGATGCATTACATAACGAGTAAAGAGACTTGCCGGTAACAAGATTGAACTAGGTATTGAGATACCGACGATCGAATCTCGGGCAAGTAACATACCGATGACAAAGGGAACAACGTATGTTGTTATGTAGTTTGACCGAAAAGATCTTCGTAGAATATGTAGGAGCCAATATGAGCATCCAGGTTCCGCTATTGGTTATTGACCGGAGACATGTCTCGGTCATGTCTACATAGTTCTCGAACCCGTAGGGTCCGCACGCTTAAAGTTAGATGACGGTTATATTATGAGTTTATATGTTTTGATGTACCGAAGGTAGTTCGGAGTCCCGAATGTGATCACGGACATGATGAGGAGTGTCGAAATGGTCGAGACGTAAAAATCGATATATTGGATGTCTATGTTCGGACACTGGAATAGTTTCAGGTGGTTTCGGGCATATACCGGAGTACCGGGGGGTTACCGGAACACCCCGGAGGGTTAATGGGCCTCATGGGCCCTAAATGGAGAATAGGACAAGGAGGGGGGGCGCCCCCTTTCCTTCCTCTCCTCTCTCCCTTCCTTCCCCCTCCTACTCCAACTAGGAAAGGAGGGAGTCCTACTCCCGGTGGGAGTAGGACTCCTCCCTGGCGCACCTCCTCCTGGCCGGCTGCCCCCTCCCCCTTGATCCTTTATATAAGGGGGCAGGGGGCACCTGTAGAGACAACAATTGATCCCTTGGATCTCTTAGTTGTGTGCGGTGCCTCCCTCCACCATAATCGACCTTGATAATATTATAGCGGTGCTTAGGCGAAGCCCTGCGTCGGTAGAACATCATCATCGTCACCACGCCGTCGTGCTGACGGAAATCTCCCTCAAAGCTCGGCTGGATCGGAGTTCGAGGGACGTCATCGAGCTAAACGTGTGCTGAACTCGGAGGTGCCGTGCGTTTGGTACTTGATCGGTCGGATCGTGAAGACGTACGACTACATCAACCGCGTTGTGCTAACGCTTCTGCTTTCGGTCTACGAGGATACGTGGACATCACTCTCCCCTCTCGTTGCTATGCATCACCATGATCTTGCGTGTGCGTAGGAATTTTTTTGAAATTACTAAGTTCCCCAACAGTGGCATCCGAGCCAGGTTTTTATGCGTAGATGTTATATGCACGAGTAGAACACAAGTGAGTTGTGGGCGATACAAGTCATACTGCTTACCAGCATGTCATACTTTGGTTCGGCGGTATTTTTGGATGAAGCGGCCCAGACCGACATTACGCGTACGCTTACGCGAGACTGGTTCTACCGAGATGCTTTGCACATAGGTGGCTGGCGGGTGTCAGTTTCTCCAACTTTAGTTGAACCGAGTGTGGCTACGCCCGGTCCTTGAGAAGGTTAAAACAGCACTAACTTGGCGAACTATCGTTGTGGTTTTGATGCGTAGGTAAGAACGGTTCTTGCTCAGCCCGTAGCAGCCATGTAAAACTTGCAACAACAAAGTAGAGGATGTCTAACTTGTTTTTGCAGGGCATGTTGTGATGTGATATGGTCAAGACGTGATGCTATATTTTATTGTATGAGATGATCATGTTTTGTAACCGAGTTATCGGCAACTGGCAGGAGCCATATGGTTGTCGCTTTATTGTATGCAATGCAATCGCCCTGTAATTGCTTTACTTTATCACTAAGCGGTAGGGATAGTCGTAGAAGCAATAGGTGGCGAAACGACAATGATGCTACGATGGAGATCAAGGTGTCGCGCCGCTGACGATGGTGATCATGACGGTGCTTCGAAGATGGAGATCACAAGCACAAGATGATGATGGCCATATCATATCACTTATATTGATTGCATGTGTATCCTTTATGCATCTTATTTTGCTTTGATTGACGGTAGCATTATAAGATGATCTCTCACTAAATTTCAAGGTATAAGTGTTCTCCCTGAGTATGCACCGTTGCGAAAGTTCTTCCTGCTGAGACACCACGTGATGATCGGGTGTGATAGGCTCTACGTTCAAATACAACGGATGCAAAACAGTTGCACACGCGGAATACTCAGGTTAAACTTGACGAGCCTAGCATATACAGATATGGCCTCGGAACACTGAGACCGAAAGGTCGAGCATGAATCATATAGTAGATATGATCAACATAGTGATGTTCACCATTGAAAACTACTCCATCTCACGTGATGATCGGACATGGTTTAGTTGATTTGGATCACGTGATCACTTAGATGATTAGAGGGATGTCTATCTAAGTGGGAGTTCTTAAGTAATATGATTAATTGAACTTAAATTTATCATGAACTTAGTACCTGATAGTATTTTGCTTGTCTATGTTTGTTGTAGATAGATGGCTCGTGTTGTTGTTCCGTTGAATTTTAATGTGTTCCTTGAGAAAGCTAAGTTGAATGATGATGGTAGCAATTACACGGACGGGGTCCGTAACTTGAGGATTATCCTCATTGCTGCCCAGAAGAATTATGTCCTAGAAGCACCGCTGGGTGCCAGGCCTGCTGCAGATGCAACTGACGACGTTAAGAACGTCTGGCAGAGCAAAGCTGATGACTACTCGATAGTTAAGTGTGCCATGCTTTACGGCTTAGACCGGGACTTCAACAACGTTTTGAACGTCATGGAGCAAATGACCGGACTGAGAGATATGAAGTCTCCAATAAGTTCTATAGCTGCAAGATGGAGGAGAATAGTTATGTCAGTGAACATATACTCAAAATGTCTGGGTATTGCAATCACTTGATTTAACTGGGAGTTAATCTTCCTGTTGATAGTGTCATTGACAGAATTCTTCAATCACTGCCACCAAGCTACAAGAGCTTCGCGATGAACTATAATATGCAAGGGATGAACAAGACTATTCCCGAGCTCTTCGCAATGCTAAAAGCTATGGAGGTAGAAATCAAAAAGGAGCATCAAGTGTTGATGGTCAACAAGACCACCAGTTTCAAGAAAAAGGGTAAAGGGAAGAATAAGGAGAACTTCAAGAAGAACGACAAACAAGTTGCTGCTCAAGAGAAGAAACCCAAGTCTGGACCTAAGCCTGAGACTGAGTGCTTCTCACCGCAAGCGGATGGTCATCGAAGCGGAACCGCCCCAAGTATTTGGCGGATAAGAAGGATGGCAAGGTGAATAAAGGTATATGTGATATACATGTTATTGATGTGTACCTTACTAATGCTCGTAGTAGCACCTGGGTATTTGATACTGATTCTGTTGCTAATATTTGCAACTTGAAACAGGGACTACGGATTAAGCGAAGATTGGCTAAGGACGAGGTGACGATGCGCGTGGGAAATGGTTCCAAAGTCGATGTGATCGCGGTCGGCACGCTACCTCTACATCTACCTTCGGGATTAGTTTTATACCTTAATAATTGTTATTTTGTGTCAGCGTTAAGCATGAACATTATATCTGGATCTTGTTTGATGCGAGACGGTTATTCATTTAAATCAGAGAATAATGGTTGTTCTATTTAGATGAGTAATATCTTTTATGGTCATGCACCCTTGAAGAGTGGTCTATTTTTATTGAATCTAGATAGTAGTGATACACATATTCATAATGTTGAAGCCAAAAGATGCAAAGTTGATAATGATAGTGCAACTTATTTGTGGCACTTCCATTTGGGTCATATTGGTGTAAAGCGCATGAAGAAACTCCATACTGACGGACTTCTAGAATCACTTGATTATGAATCACTTGGTACTTGCGAACCATGCCTCATGGGCAAGATGACTAAAACACCGTTCTCCGGAACTATGGAGCGAGCAACAGATTTTTTGTAAATCATAGATACTGATGTATGTGGTCCAATGAACATTGAGGCTCGCAGCGGGTATCGTTATTTTTTCACCTTCACAGATGATTTGAGCAAATATGGGTATATCTACTTAATGAAACATAAGTCTGAAACATTTGAAAAGTTCAAAGAATTTCAGAGTGAAGTGGAAAATCATCGTAACAAGAAAATAAAGTTTCTACGATCTGATTGTGGAGGAGAATATTTTAGTTACGAGTTTGGTTTACATATGAAACAATGCGGAATAGTTTCGCAACTCACGCCACCCGGAACACCACAACGTAATGGTGTGTCCGAATGTCGTAATCGTACTTTACTAGATATGGTGCGATCTATGATGTCTCTTACTGATTTACCGCTATCATTTTGGGGTTATGCTTTAAGACAACCGCATTCACATTAAATAGGCACCATCAAAATCCGTTGAGACGACGCCTTATGAACTGTGGTTTGGCAAGAAACCAAAGTTGTCGTTTCTTAAAGTTTGGGGCTGCGATGCTTATGTGAAAAAACTTCAACCTGCTAAGCTCGAACCCAAATCGGAGAAATGTGTCTTCATAGGATACCCAAAGGAGGCTATTGGGTACACCTTCTATCACAGATCTGAAGGCAAGACTTTTGTTGCTAAATTTGGATCCTTTCTAGAGAAGGAGTTTCTCTCGAAAGAAGTGAGTGGAAGGAAAGTAGAACTTGATGAGGTAACTGTACATGCTCCCTTATTGGAAAGTAGTTCATCACAGAAACCGGTTCCTATGACGACTACATTAATTAGTGAGGAAGCTAATGATATTGATCATGAAACTTCAGATCAAGTTACTACCGAACCTCGTAGGTCAACCAGAGTAAGATCCGCACCAGAGTGGTATGGTAATCCTATTCTGGAGGTCATGTTACTTGACCATGGCGAACCTACGAACTATGAGCAAGCGATGATGAGCCCAGATTCCGCAAAATGGCTTGAGGCCATGAAATCTGAGATGGGATCCATGTATGAGAACAAAGTATGGACTTTGGTTGACTTGCCCGATGATCGGCAAGCCATCGAGAATAAATGGATCTTCAAGAAGAAGACTGACACTGATGGTAATATTACTGTCTACAAAGCTCGACTTGTTGCGACAGGTTTTTGACAAGTTCAAGGGGTTGACTACGATGAGACTTTCTCACCCGTAGCGATGCTTAAGTCTGTCTGAATCATGTTAGCAATTGCCGCATTTTATGATTATGAAATATGGCAAATGGGTGTCAAAACTGCATTCTTGAATGGATTTCTAGAAGAAGAGTTGTATATGATGCAACCAGAAGGTTTTGTCGATCCAAAATGTGCTAACAAAGTGTGCAAGCTCCAGCGATCCATTTATGGACTGGTGCAAGCCTCTCGGAGTTGGAATAAACGCTTTGATAGTGTGATCAAAGCATATGGTTTTATACAGACTTTTGGAGAAGCCTGTATTTACAAGAAAGTGAGTGGGCGAGATTTCTTGAGGGGGGCTTGAAGGAAATATGCCCTAGAGGCAATAATAAAGTTATTATTTATTTCCTTATTTCATGATAAATGTTTATTATTCATGCTAGAATTGTATTAACCGGAAACATAATACATGTGTGAATACATAGACAAACATAGTGTCACTAGTATGCCTCTACTTGACTAGCTCGTTGAATCAAAGATGGTTAAGTTTCCTAGCCATAGACATGAGTTGTCATTTGATTAACGGGATCACATCATTAGGAGAATGATGTGATTGACTTGACCCATTCCGTTAGCCTAGCACTTGATCGTTTAGTATGTTGCTATTGCTTTCTTCATGACTTATACATGTTCCTGTAACTATGAGATTATGCAACTCCCGTTTACGGAGGAACACTTTGGTGCTACCAAACGTCACAACGAATCGGGTGATTATAAAGGAGTACTACAGGTGTCTCCAAAGGTACATGTTGGGTTGGCGATTTGAGATTAGGTTTTGTCACTCCGATTGTCGGAGAGGTATCTCTGGGCCCTCTCGGTAATGCACATCACTATAAGCCTTGCAAGCAATGTAGCTAATGAGTTAGTTACGGAATGATGCATTACGAACGAGTAAAGAGACTTGCCGTAACGAGATTGAACTAGGTATTGGATACCGACGATCGAATCTCGGGCAAGTAACATACCGATGACAAAAGGAACAACGTATGTTGTTATGCGGTTTGACCGATAAAGATCTTCGTAGAATATGTAGGAGCCAATATGAGCATCCAGGTTCCGCTATTGGTTATTGACCAAGAATAGTTCTAGGTCATGTCTACATATTTCTCGAACCCGTAGGGTCCGCACGCTTAAGGTTTCGATGACAATTATATTATGAGTTTATGAGTTTTGATGTACCGAAGGGGTTCGGAGTCCCGGATGAGATCGGGGACATGACGAGGAGTCTCGAAATGGTCGAGACGTAAAGATCGATATATTGGACGACTATATTCGGAGTTCGGAAAGGTTCCGAGTGATTCGGTATTTTCAAGTACCGAGAGTTACGGAATTCGCCGGGAGTATATGGGCCTTATTGGGCCATACGGGAATAGAGGAGATAGGCTAAAGGAAGGAGGCATCGCCTCCTCTGGTCCGAATTGGACAAGGGCGAGCCCACCTTTCCTTCTTCCTCTCCCCTCTTTCCCTTCTCCTACTCCAACAAGGGAGGTGGAATCCTACTAGGACTAGGGAGTCCTAGTAGGACTCCACACTTGGCGCCGCCTCCTAGGGCCGGCCTCCTCCCCCTTGCTCCTTTATATACGGGGCAGGGGGCACCCCATGACACACAAGTTGATCTACGGATCGCCTCCTTAGCGTGTGCGGTGCCCCCTCCACCATATTCCACCTCGGTCATATCGTCGCGGAGTTTAGGCGAAGCCCGCGCCGTAGAACATCATCATCGCCACCACGCCGTCGTCTTGTGAAACTCATCCCGACACTTTGCTGGATCGAGTCCGGGATCGCCATCGAGCTGAACGTGTGCTGAACTCGGAGGTGCCGACGCTCGGTACTTGGATCGGTCGGATCGTGAAGACGCACGACTACATCAACAGCGTTGTCATAACGCCCGCCACGGTCTCACGAGGGTACGTGGACAATACTCTCCCCTCTCGTTGCTATGCCATCACCATGATCTTGCATGTGCGAGGAATTTTTTGAAATTACTACGCTCCCCAACAATGGCATCCGAGCCAGGTTTTATGCGTAGATGTCATATGCACGAGTAGAACACAAGTGAGTTGTGGGCGATACAAGTCATACCGCTTACCAGCATGTCATACTTTGGTTCGGCGGTATTGTGAGATGAAGCGGCCCGACCGACATTACGCAGACGCTTACGCGAGACTGGTTTCACCGCCATGAGCACTCGTTGCTTAAAGGTGACTGGCGGGTGTCTGTCTCTCTCACTTTAGTTGAACCGAGTGTGGCTACGCCGGTCCTTGCGAAGGTTAAAACAGCACCAACTTGACAAACTATCGCTGTGGTTTTGATGCGAGGTAAGAACGGTTCTTGCTCAGCCCGTAGCAGCCACGTAAAACTTGCAACAACAAAGTAGAGGACGCCTAACTTGTTTTTGCAGGGCATGTTGTGATGTGATATGGTCAAGACGTGATGCTATATTTTATTGTATAAGATGATCATGTTTTGTAACCGAGTTATCGGCAATGGCAGGAGCCATATGGTTGTCGCTTATTGTATGAAATGCAACGCCATGTAATTGCTTTACTTTATCACTAAGTAGTAGCGATAGTCGAGAAGCAATAGTTGGCGAGACGACAACGATGCTACGATGGAGATCAAGGTGTCGCTACCGGTGACGATGGTGATCACGACGGTGCTTTGGAGATGGAGATCACAAGCACAAGATGATGATGGCCATATCATATCACTTATATTGATTGCATGTGATGTTTATCCTTTATGCATCTTATCTTGCTTTGATTGACGGTAGCATTTTAAGATGATCTCTCACTAAAATTATCAAGAAGTGTTCTCCCCGAGTATGCACCGCTGCGAAAGTTCTTCGTTTGAGACACCACGTGATGATCGGGTGTGATAGGCTCTACGCTCAAATACAACGGTGCAAAACAGTTGCACACGCGAATACTCAGGTTAAACTTGACGAGCCTAGCATATAACAGATATGGCCTCGAACACGGAGACCGAAGGTCGGCGTGAATCATATAGTAGATATGATCAACATATTGATGTTCACCATTGAAACTACTCCATCTCACGTGATGATCGGACATGGTTTAGTTGATATGGATCACGTAATCACTTAGAAGATTAGAGGATGTCTATCTAAGTGGGAGTTCTTAAGTAATATGATTAATTGAACTTTAATTTATCATGAACTTAGTCTGGTAGTATTTTGCAAATTATGTTGTAGATCAATAGCTCGCGTTGTTGCTTCCCTATGTTTTTATATGTGTTCCTAGAGAAAATTGTATTGAAAAATGTTAGTAGCAATGATGCGGATTGGATCCGTGATCTGAGGTTTATCCTCATTGCTGCTGTAAGAATTATGTCCTTAATGCACCGCTAGGTGACAGACCTATTGCAGGAGTAGATGCAGACGTTATGAACGTTTGGCTAGCTCAATATGATGACTACTTGATAGTTTAGTGCACCATGCTTAACGGCTTAGAATCGGGACTTCAAAGACGTTTTGAACGTCATGGACCATATGAGATGTTCCAGGAATTGAAGTTAATATTTCAAGAAAATACCGAGTTGAGAGATATGAAGTCTCCAACAAGTTCTATAGCTAAAAGATGGAGGAGAATCGCTCAACTAGTGAGCATGTGCTCAGATTGTCTGGGTACTTCAATCGCTTGAATTAAGTGGGAGTTAATCTTTCAGATAAGATAGTGATTGACAGAATTCTCTAGTCACCATCACCAAGTTAGTAGAACTTCGTGATGAACTATAATATGCAAGGTATGACAAAAGTAATTCCCAAGCTCTTCGTGATGCTGAAATCGACAAAGGTAGAAATCAAGAAAAGAGCATCAAGTGTTGATGATTGACAAGACCACTAGTTTCAAGAAAATGGCAAAGGAAAGAAAGGGAACTTCAAGTAGAATGACAAGCAAGTTGTCGCTCCATGAAGAAGCCCAAAGCTGAACCTAAAGCCTGAAACCGAGTGCTTCTACTGCAAAGGAAATGGTCACCGAAGTGGAACTACTCCAAATATTTGGTGGATAAGAAGGATGGCAAAGTGAACAAGGGTATATTTGATATACATGTTATTGATGTGTGCTTTACTAGTGTTTATAGTAGCCCCTGAGTATTTGATACTTGTTCGGTTGCTAAGATTAGTAACTCAAACAGGAGTTTGAGAATAAAACAGAGACTAGTTGAAGGGAAGTGACGATGAGTGTTGGAAGTAGTTCCAAGATTGATATGATCATCATCGCACACTCCCTATACTATCGGGATTAGTGTTGAACCTAAATAAATGTTATTTGGCGTTATGCTGAGCATGAATATGATTTGATCATGTTTATTGCAATACGGTTATTCATTTAAGTTAGAGAATAATTATTGTTCTGTTTACATGAATAAAACCTTCAATGGTCATACACCCAATGAAAATAGTTTGTTGGATCTCGATCGTAGTGATACACATATTCATAATATTGATGCCAAAAGATGCAAAGTTAATAATGATAGTGCAACTTATTTGTGGCACTCGCCGCTTGGGTCATATCGGTGTAAAGCGCATGAAGAAACTCCATGCTGATGGGTTTTGGAATCACTTGATTATGAATCATTTGATGCTTGCGAACCGTGCCTTTTGGGCAAGATGACTAAAACTCCGTTATTCGAACAATGGAACGAGCAACAAACTTGTTGGAAATAATACATACCGATGTATGCGATCCAATGAGTGTTGATGCCCGTGGCAAGTATCATTATTTTCTGACCTTCACAGATGATTTGAGCAGATATGGATATATCTACTTGATGAAACATAAGTCTGAAATAGTTGAAAAGTTCAAAGAATTTCAGAGTGAAGTGGAAAATCATCGTAACAAGAAAATAAAGTTTTTACGATCTGATCGTGGAGATGAATATTTGAGTTACGAGTTTGGTCTTCAACTAAAACAAAGTGGAATAGTTTCACAGCTCACGCCACATGGAACACCACAACATAATGGTGTGTCCGAACATCGTAATCGCACTTTATTGGATATGGTGCGATCTATGATGTATCTTACCGATTTACCACTATCATTTTGGGGTTATGCATTAGAGACAGCTGCATTCACGTTTAATAGGGCACCATCTAAATCCGCTGAGATGACACCGTATGAACTATGGTTTAGCAAGAAACCTAAGTTGTCGTTTCTTAAAGCTTGGAGTTGCGATGCTTATATGAAAAGGTTTCAACCTGATAAGCTCGAACCCAAATCGGAAAAGTGCGTCTTCATAGAATACCCAAAGGTAACTATTGGGTACACCTTCTATCACAGATCCGAAGGCAAGTTATTCGTTGTTAAGATGGATCCTTTCTAGAGAAGAAGTTTCTCTCGAAAGAAGTGAGTGGGAGGAAAGTAGAACTTGATGAGGTAATTGTACCTTCTCCCATATTGGAAAGTAGTTCATCATAGAAATCAGTTCCAGTGATTCCTACACCAATTAGTGAGGAAGTTAATGATGATGATCATGAAACTTCAGATCAAGTTGCTACCAAACCTCGTAGGTCTTCCGAGTAAGATCCGCACCGAGTAGTACGGTAATCATGTTCTGGAAGTCATGTTACTAGACCATGATGAACCTACGAACTATGAGGAAACGATGATGAGCCCAGACTCCGCGAAATGGCTTGAGGCCATGAAATCTGAGATAGGATCCATGTATGAGAACAAAGTATGGACTTTGGTTGACCTGCTCGATCAGCAAGTCAAGTTAAATAAATGGATCTTCAAGAGGAAGACGGACACTGATAGTAGTGTTACTATCTACAAAGCTCGACTTGTTGCAAAAGGTTTTCGACAAGTTCAAGGGGTTGACTACGATGAGACTTTCTCACCCGTAGCGATGCTTAAAGTCTGTCCGAATCATGTTAGCAATTGCCACATTTTATGAAATCTGGCAAATGGATGTCAAAACAACATTCTTTAATGGATTTATTAAAGAAGAGTTGTATATGATGCAACCAGAAGGTTTTGTCAATCCTAAAGGAGCTAACAAAATGTGCAAGCTCCAATGATCCATCTATGGACTGGTGCAAGCATCTCGAGTTGGAATATACGCTTTGATAAGTTGATCAAAGCATATAGTTTTATACAGACTTTTGGTGAAGCCTGTATTTACAAGAAAGTGAGTGGGAGCACTACAACATTTCGATAAGTATATGTGAATGACATATTGTTGATCGGAAATAATGTAGAATTATTCTGCAAAGCATAAAGGAGTATTTGAAAGGAGTTTTTTCAAAGAAAGACCTCGGTGAAGCTGCTTACATATTGAGCATCAAGATCTATAGAGATAGATCAAGACGCTTGATAAGTTTTTCAATGAATACATACCTTGACAAGATTTTGAAGTAGTTCAAAATGGAACAGTCAAAGAAAGAGTTCTTGCCTGTGTTACAAGGTGTGAAATTGAGTAAGACTCAAAACCCGACCACGGCAGAAGATAGAAAGAGAATGAAAGTCATTCCCTATGCCTCACCATAGGTTCTATAAAGTATGCTATGCTATGTACCAGACCTATTGTATACCTTGCTCTGAATTTGGCAAGGAGTACAATAGTGATCTAGGAGTAGATCATCGGACATTGGTCAAGAACATCCTTAGTGAGGACTAAGGAAATATTTCTCGATTATGGAGGTGATAAAAGAGCCCGTCGTAAAGATTTACATCGATGCAAGTTTTTACACCGATCCAGATGACTCTAAGTCTCAATCTGGATACATATTGAAAGTGGGAGCAATTAGCTAGAGTAGCTCCGCAAGAGCATTGTAGACATAGAATATTTGCAAAAAAGATACATACGGCTCGAATGTAATGCATCTGCTGACTAAGATTCTCTCCGAGCAAAACATGATCATACCTTAGTACTCTTTGGGTGTTAATCACATAGCGATGTGAACTAGATTATTGACTCTAGTAAACCCTTTGGGTGCTGGTCACATGATGATGTGAACTATGGGTGTTAATCACATACAGATATGAATATTAGTGTTGAATCACATGATGATGTGAACTAGATTATTGACTCTAGTGCAAGTGGGAGACTGAAGGAAATATGCCCTAGAGGCAATAATAAAGTTATTATTTATTTCCTTATTTCATGATAAATGTTTATTATTCATGCTAGAATTGTATTAACCGGAAACATAATACATGTGTGAATACATAGACAAACAGAGTGTCACTAGTATGCCTCTACTTGACTAGCTCGTTGAATCAAAGATGGTTAAGTTTCCTAGCCATAGACATGAGTTGTCATTTGATTAACGGGATCACATCATTAGGAGAATGATGTGATTGACTTGACCCATTCCGTTAGCCTAGCACTTGATCGCTTAGTATGTTGCTATTGCTTTCTTCATGACTTATACATGTTCCTGTAACTATGAGATTATGCAACTCCTGTTTACGGAGGAACACTTTGGTGCTACCAAACGCCACAACGAATCGGGTGATTATAAAGGAGTACTACAGGTGTCTCCAAAGGTACATGTTGGGTTGGCGATTTCGAGATTAGGTTTTGTCACTCCGATTGTCGGAGAGGTATCTCTCGGCCCTCTCGGTAATGCACATCACTATAAGCCTTGCAAGCAATGTAGCTAATGAGTTAGTTACGGAATGATGCATTACGAACGAGTAAAGAGACTTGCCGGTAACGAGATTGAACTAGGTATTGGATACCGACGATCGAATCTCGGGCAAGTAACATACCGATGACAAAAGGAACAACGATGTTGTTATGCGGTTTGACCGATAAAGATCTTCGTAGAATATTTAGGAGCCAATATGAGCATACAGGTTCCGCTATTGGTTATTGACCAAGAATAGTTCTAGGTCATGTCTACATATTTCTCGAACCTGTAGGGTCCGCACGCTTAAGGTTTCAATGACATTTATATTATGAGTTTATGAGTTTTGATGTACCGAAGGAGTTCGGAGTCCCGGATGAGATCGGGGACATGACGAGGAGTCTCGAAATGGTCGAGACGTAAAGATCGATATATTGGACGACTATATTCGAGTTCGGAAAGGTTCCGAGTGATTCGGTATTTTTCAAGTACCGAGAGTTACGGAATTCGCCGGGAGTATATGGGCCTTATTGGGCCATACGGGAATAGAGGAGATAGGCTAAAGGAAGGAGGCCTGCGCCCCCTCTGGTCCGAATTGGACAAGGGGCGCAGCCCACCTTTCCTTCTTCCTCTCCCCCTCTTTCCCCTTCTCCTACTCCAACAAGGGAGGTGGAATCCTACTAGGACTAGGGAGTCCTAGTAGGACTCCACACTTGGCGCGCCTCCTCCTAGGGCCGGCCTCCTCCCCCCTTGCTCCTTTATATACGGGGGCAGGGGGCACCCCATGACACACAAGTTGATCTACGGATCGTTCCTTAGCCGTGTGCGGTGCCCCCCTCCACCATATTCCACCTCGGTCATATCGTCGCGGAGTTTAGGCGAAGCCCTGCGCCGGTAGAACATCATCATCGTCACCACGCCGTCGTGCTGACGAAACTCATCCCCGACACTTTGCTGGATCGGAGTCCGGGGATCGTCATCGAGCTGAACGTGTGCTGAACTCGGAGGTGCCGTACGTTCGGTACTTGGATCGGTCGGATCGTGAAGACGTACGACTACATCAACCGCGTTGTCATAACGCTTCCGCTTACGGTCTACGAGGGTACGTGGACAATACTCTCCCCTCTCGTTGCTATGCCATCACCATGATCTTGCATGTGCGTAGGAATTTTTTTTGAAATTACTACGTTCCCCAACAGGGCTGGCCATGGTTTTTTAACCCACCCTTTCATTCACTTAAGACCCAAAGCAGAAAAGGTTTGCAATCCATATACTGGAATTTGGTTCCACCGAAGTACAAGGATTAAACTGGTCGACGGGAGCTCTGTAGAATTTCTGATATTATATGTAGACGACATATTGTTGATTGGAAATGATATAGAATTTCTGGATAGCATAAAAGGATACTTGAATAAAAGTTTTTCAATGAAAGACCTCAGCGAAGCTGCTTATATATTGGGCATCAAGATCTATAGAGATAGATCAAGACGCTTAATTGGACTTTCACAAAGCACATACCTTGATAAAGTTTTGACAAAGTTCAAAATGGATCAAGCAAATAAAGGGTTCTTGCCTGTATTACAAGGTGTGAAGTTGAGTCAGTCTCAATGCCCGACCACAGCAAAAGATAGAGAGAAAATGAAAGATGTTCCCTATGCTTCAGCCATAGGCTCTATCATGTATGCAATGCTGTGTACCAGACCTGATGTATGCTTAGCAATAAGTTTACCAGGGAGGTACCAAAGTAATCCAGGAGTGGATCACTAGACAGCGGTCAAGAATATCCTGAAATACCTGAAAAGGACTAAGGATATGTTTCTCGTTTATGGAGGTGACAAAGAGCTAGTCGTAAATGGTTACGTCGATGCAAGCTTTGACACTGATCCGGATGATTCTAAATCGCAAACCGGATACGTGTTTATATTGAATGGTGGAGCTGTCAGTTGGTGAAGTTGTAAACAAAGCATCATGGCGGGATCTACATGTGAAGCAGAGTACATAGCTGATTCGGAAGCAACAAATGAAGGAGTCCGGATGAAGGAGTTCATATCCGATCTAGGTGTCATACCTAGTGCATCGGGTCCAATGAAAATCTTTTGTGACAATACTGGTGCAATTGCCTTGGCAAAGGAATCCTGATTTCACAAGAGAACCAAGCACATCAAGAGACGCTTCAATTCCATCCGGGACCAAGTCCAGGTGGGAGACATAGAGATTTGCAAGATACATACGGATCTGAATGTTGCAGACCCGTTGACTAAGCCTCTTCCATGAGAAAAACATGATCAGCACCAAGGCTCCATGGGTGTTAGAATCATTACTGTGTAATCTAGATTATTGACTCTAGTGCAAGTGGGAGACTGAAGGAAATATGCCCTAGAGGCAATAATAAAGTTATTATTTATTTCCTTATATCATGATAACTGTTTATCATTCATGCTAGAATTGTATTAACCAGAAACATAATACATGTGTGAATAAATAGACAAACATAGTGTCACTAGTATGCCTCTACTTGACTAGCTTGTTGATCAAAGATGGTTGTGTTTCCTAACCATAGACATGAGTTGTCATTTGATTAACGGGATCACATTATTAGGAGAATGACGTGATTGACTTGACCCATTCCGTTAGCTTAGCACTTGATTGTTTAGTATGTTGCTATTGCTTTCTTCATGACTTATACATGTTCCTACAACTATGAGATTATGCAACTCCCGTTTACCGGAGGAACACTTTGTGTGCTACCAAACGTCACAACGTAACTGGGTGATTATAAAGGAGCTCTACAGGTGTCTCCGAAGTTACATGTTGAGTTGGCGTATTTCGGGATTAGGATTTGTCACTCCGATTGTCGGAGAGGTATCTCTGTGCCCTCTCGGTAATGTACATCACTATAAGCCTTGCAAGCAATGTAGCTAATGAGTTAGTTGCGGGATGATGCATTACATAACGAGTAAAGAGGCTTGCCAGTAATGAGATTGAACTAGGTATTGAGATACCGACGATCGAATCTCGGGCAAGTAACATACCGATGACAAAGGGAACAACGTATGTTATTATGCGGTTTGACCGATAAAGATCTTGGTATAATATGTAGGAACCAATATGAGCATCCAGGTTCCGCTATTGGTTATTGACCGGAGATGTGTCTCGGTCATGTCTACATAGTTCTCGAACCTGTAGGGTTCACACGCTTAAAGTTAGATGACATTTATATTATGAGTTTATATGTTTTGATGTACTGAAGGTAGTTCAGAGTACCGGATGTGATCACGGACATGATGAGGAGTCTCGAAATGGTCGAGACGTAAAGATCGATATATTGGATGACTATGTTCGGTCACCGGAATAGTTTCGGGTGGTTTCGGGCATATACCGGAGTACCGGAGAGTTACCGGAACCCCCCAGGGGGTTAATGGGCCTCATGGGCCCTAAGTGGAGAAGAGGAGGGGCGACTAGGGCAGGCCGCGTGCCCCCTTCCCCCCAGTCCGAATAGGACAAGGAGGGGGCGCGGCGCCCCCCCCCCTTCCTTCCTCTCCTCTCTCCCTTCCTTCCCCCTCCTACTCCAACTAGGAAAGGAGGGAGTCCTACTCCCGGTGGGAGTAGGACTCCTCCCTGGCGCGCCTCCTCCTGGCCGGCCGCCCCCTCCCCCTTGATCCTTTATATACGGGGGCAGGGGGGCACCTCTAGAGGCAACAATTGATCCCTTGGATCTCTTAGCCGTGTGCGGTGCCCCCCTCCACCATAATCCACCTCGATAATATCGTAGCGGTGCTTAGGCGAAGCCCTGATTCGGTAGAACATCATCATCGTCACCACGTCGTCGTGCTGACGGAACTCTCCCTGAAAGCTTGGCTGGATTGGAGTTCGAAGGATGTCATCGAGCTGAACGTGTGCTGAACTCGGAGGTGCCGTGCGTTCGGTACTTGATCGGTCGGATCGTGAAGACATACGACTACGTCAACCGCGTTGTGCTAACTCTTTCGCTTTCGGTCTATAAGGGTACATGGACATCACTCTCCCCTCTCGTTGCTATGCATCACCATGATCTTGCGTGTGCGTATGTTTTTTTTTTGAAATTACTTCGTTCCCGAACAGAACTTGCAAACATGGTGGATGCATACTATGACAACATAATTGGATCAGCCCCACCTCGGCGACAAACCATCAACTTGCACGATCCACAACTGCCATTAGTGGACATCCAGATGCTTGATGGCGCGTTCACTGAGTAAGAAGTGAGAAAGGTGGTCAAGTTCATGCCCATGGACTAGGCGCCAGGGCCAGATGGATTCACCAGACGTTTCTTAGCGACATGTTGGGACATAATAAAAATCGATATCATGGCGGCACTTGACTACTTTCATCAAGGAGATATGTGAGAACTACTGGCTATCAAAAAAGCTATCATCACCCTACTGCCAAAGATGAACGGAGCAGTGGATGTAAAGGATTTTAGGCCTGTGATTTGGTCCACCGCGATATTAAGATCTTTGACAAAGCGGTTTCTAACCGGCTCGCGATGGAACTCCCAAACTTAGTGCGCACGCACCAAAGTGCATTCGTCAAGGGGCGCTCCATCCATGACAATTTCATGCTATTTCAGGGCATGGCAAGACGATTGCATGCCCTCAAGGAATCGATAGTAATGCTCAAGCTTGACATATCAAAAGTTTTTCACTGCGTGCAATGGCCTTTTTGTTGGGGAACGTAGTAATTTCAAAAAATTTCCTACGAACACGCAAGACCATGGTGATGGCATAGCAACGAGAGGGGAGAGTGTCCGCCCACGCACTCGTGAGACCGAAAGCGAAGCGTTTAACAACGCTGTTGATGTAGTCGACGCCTTCACGATCCGACCGATCCAAGCACCGAACGACGGCACCTCCGAAGTTCTGCACACGCTCAGCTCGATGACAATCCCGGACCGATCCAGCAAAGTGTCGGGATGAGTTCCACAAGACGACGGCGCAGGACGATGATGATGCTCCACCGACGCAGGGCTTCGCCTAAGCTCCGCGACGATATGACTTCTCGGCGCAGGCTTCGCTTAAGCTCGCGACGATATGACCAAGTGGAATATGGTGGAGGGGGCACCGACACGGCTAAGGAATGATCCGAGATCAACTTGTGTGTCATGGGGTGCCCCTGCCCCCAGATATAAAGGAGCAAGGAGGAGGTGGCCGCCAAAGGGAGGAGGCGCATTAGGGGGGAGTCCTACTCCCAGGGAGTAGGACTCCTCCTTTCCTAGTAGGAGTAGGAGAGAAGGAAGGAAGAGAAGAAGGGTGCGGCCCTCCCTAGTCCAATTCAGACTAGGCCTTGGGGCGCGCCTGCCCTAGGCAGCCCTCTCTCTTCTGCAGGGCCCAATAAGGCCCAATACTTCTCCCCGGCGAATTCCCGTAACTCTCCGGTACTCAAAAATACCGAATCATTCGAACCTTTCCGAACTCCGAATATAGTCGCCCAATATATCGATCTTTACGCCTCGACCATTTCGAGACTCCTCGTCATGTCCCCGATCTCATCCGGGACTCAACTCCTTCGGTACATCAAAACTCATAAACTCATAATATAACCGCCATCGAAACCTTAGCGTGCATGGATTCTACGGGTTCGAGAACTATGTAGACATGACCTAGAACTATTCTTGGTCAATAACCAATAGCGGAACCTGGATGCCCATATTGGCTCCTACATATTCTACTTAAGATCTTTATCGGTCAAACCGCATAACAACATACTTTGTTCCCTTTGTCATCGGTATGTTACTTGCCCGAGATTCGATCGTCGGTATCCAATACCTAGTTCAATCTCGCTACGGCAAGTCTCTTTACTCGCTCGTAATACATCATCTCATAACTAACTCATTAGTTAC
The DNA here is from genome assembly GCA_021605205.1 of Aegilops longissima. Classification (NCBI taxonomy): domain Eukaryota; kingdom Viridiplantae; phylum Streptophyta; class Magnoliopsida; order Poales; family Poaceae; genus Aegilops; species Aegilops longissima. Next base: position 691,211,533 of record CM038682.1, read on the forward strand.
AATGCTTGCAAGGCTTAGGTGATGAGTATTACCGAGAAGGCCCAGAGATACCTCTCCGACAATCGGAGTGACAAAACCTAATCTCAAATACGCCAACCCAACATGTACCTTTGGAGACACCTGTAGTACTCCTTTATAATCACCCAGTTACGTTGGACGCTTGGTAGCACCCAAAGTGTTCCTCCGTAAACGGAGTTGCATAATCTCATAGTTACAGGAACATGTATAAGTCATGAAGAAAGCAATAGCAACATACTAAACGATCATGTGCTAGGCTAACGGAATGGGTCATGTCAATCACATCATTCTCCTAATGATGTGATCCCGTTAATCAAATGACAACTCATGTCTATGGCTAGGAAACTTAACCATCTTTGATTCAACGAGCTAGTCAAGTAGAGGCATACTAGTGACACTATGTTTGTCTTATGTATTCACACATGTATTATGTTTCCGTTAATATAATTCTAGCATGAATAATAAACATTTATCATGAAATAAGGAAATAAATAATAACTTTATTATTGCCTCTAGGGCATATTTCCTTCAGTCTCCCACTTGCACTAGAGTCAATAATCTAGTTCACATCGCCATGTGATTTAACATCGATAGTTCACATCTATATGTGGTTAACACCCATAGTTCACATCGACATGTGACCAACACCCAAAGGGTTTACTAGAGTCAGTAATCTAGTTCACATCGCTATGTGATTAACACCCAAAGAGTACTAAGGTGTGATCATGTTTTGCTTGTGAGATAATTTTAGTCAACGGTCTCATCACATTCAGAGCCGTAAGTATTTTGCAAATTTCTATGTCTACAATGCTCGCACGGAGCTACTCTAGCTAATTGCTCCCACTTTCAATATGTATCCAGATTGAGATTCAGAGTCATCTAGATTAGTGTTAAAACTTGCATCGACGTAACCTTTATTTATTTAACCTTTTTCACTTCCATAATCGAGAAACATATCCTTATTCTACTAAGGATAATTTTGACCGCTGTCCATTGATCTACTCCTAGATCTCTATTGCACTCCTTGCCAATCTTAGTGGTAGGGTATGCAATAGATCTGGTACACAGCATGACATACTTTATAGAACCTATGGCTGATGCATAGGGAATGACTTTCATTCTCTTTCTATCTTCCGCCGTGGTCGGGTTTTGAGTCTTACTCAATCTCACACCTTGTGACACAGCAAGAACTCTTTCTTTAACTGTTCCATTTTGAACTACTTCAAAATCTTGTCAAGGTATGTATTCATTGAAAAACTTATCTAGCGCCTTGATCTATCTCTATAGATCTTGATGCTCAATATGTAAGCAGCTTCACCGAGGTCCTTCTTTGAAAAACTCCTTTCAAACACTCCTTTATGCTTTGCGTAATCATTTCCGATCAACAATATGTCATTCACATATACTTATCAGAAATGTTGTAGTGCTCCCACTCACTTTATTGTAAATACAGGCTTCACCGCAAGTCTGTATAAAACTATATGCTTTGATCAACTTATCAAAGTGTGTATTCCAACTCGAGATGCTTGCACCAGTCCATAGATGGATCATTGGAGCTTACACATTTTGTTAGCACCTTTAGGATTGACAAAACCTTCTCGTTGCATCATATACAACTCTTCTTTAAGAAAACCATTAAGGAATGCAGTTTTGACATTCATTTGCCGATTTCATAAAATGTGGCAATTGCTAACATGATTCGGACAGACATAAGCATCGCTACAGCTTGAGTAAATCTCATTGTAGTCAACACCTTGAACTTGTCGAAAACCTTTCTGCGACAAGTCGAGCTTTGTAGATAGTAATACTACTATCAAGATCTGTCTTCCTCTTGAAGATCCATTTATATAATATGGCTTGCCGATCATCGGGCAACTCCATCAAAGTCCACACTTTGTTCTCATATATGGATCCCATCTCAGATTTCATGGTCTCAAACCATTTCGTGGAATCTGGGCTCATCATCGCTTCCTCATAGTTCGTAGGTTTCATCATGGTCTAGTAACATGACTTCTAGAATAAGATTACCGCACCACTCGGTGCAGATCTTACTCGAAGACCCACGAGGTTTTAGTAGCAACTTGATCTGAAGTTTCATGATCATCATCATTAACTTCCTCACTAATTGGTGTAGGAATCATCGAACTGATTCTCGTGATGAACTACTTTCCAATAAGGAGAAGGTACAATTACCTCATCAAGTTCTACTTTCCTCCCACTCACTTCTTTCGAGAGAAACTCCTTCTCTAGAAAGGATCCATTTTAGCAACGAATGTTTTGCCTTTAGATCTGTGATAAAAGGTGTACCCAACAGTTTCTTTTGGGTATTCTATGAAGACGCACTTCTCCGATTTGGGTTCGAGCTTATCGTGAAAACTTTTCACATAAGCATCACAACTCCATACTTTAAGAAACGACAGCTTAGGTTTATCGCTAAACCATAGTTCATACGGTGTCATCTCAACGGATTTAGATGGTGCCCTATTAAACGTGAATGCAGCTGTCTCTAATGCATAACCCAAAACGATAGTGGTAAATCGGTAAGATACATCATAAATTGCACCATATCCAATAAAGAGCGGTTATGACGTTCGGACACACCATTACGTTATGGTGTTCCATGTGGTGTGAGCTGTGAAACTATTCCACATTGTTTTAACTGAAGGCCAAACTCGCAACTCAAATATTTTTCCTCTGCGATCATATCGTAGAAACTTTTATTTTCTTGTTACGATGATTCTTCACTTCACTCTGAAATTCTTTGAACTTTTCAAATGTTTCAGACTTGTGTTTCATCAAGTAGATATACCCATATCTGCTCAAATCATCTTTGTGAAGGTCGAAAATAACGATACTTGCCACGAGCATCAACACTCATTGGATCGCATACATCGGTATGTATTATTCCCAATAAGTCAGTAGCTTGTTCCATTGTTCCGAGAACGGAGTTTTAGTCATCTTGCCCAAAAGGCACGGTTCGCAAGCATCAAATGATTCATAATCAAGTGATTCCAAAATCCATCAGCATGGAGTTTCTTCATGCGCTTTACACCAATATGACCTAAACGGCAAGTGCCACAAATAAGTTGCACTATCATTATTAACTTTGCATCTTTTGGTTTCAATATTATGAATATGTGTATCATACGATCGAGATCCAACGAACCATTTTCATTGGTGTGTAACCATATAAGGTTTTATTCATGTAAACAGTAACAACAATTTATTCTCTTACTTAAATGAATAACAGATTGCAATAAACATGATCAAATCATATTCATGCTCAACGCAAACACCAAATAACATTTATTTAGGTTTAACACTAATCCCGAAAATATAGGGAGTGTGCGATGATGATCATATCAATCTTGGAACTATTTCCAACACTCATCGTCACTTTCCTTCAACTAGTCTCTGCTTATTCTCAGAACTCCAGTTTGAGTTTACTAATCTTAGCAACCTAACAAGTATCAAATACTCAGGGCTACTATAAACACTAGTAATGCACACATCAATAATCTGTATATCAAATATACTCTTGTTCATTTTGCCATCCTTCTTATCCACCAAATATTCAGGGCATTTCGCTTCCAAAGGACCATTTCCTTTGCAGTGTAAACACTCGTTTCAGGCTATGGTCCAGCTTTGGGCTTCTTCGCAAGAGTGACAACTTACTTGTCTTTCTACTTGAAGTTCCCTTTCTTTCCCTTTGCCCTTTTCTTGAAACTAGTGGTCTTGTCAATCATCAACACTTGATGCTCTTTCTTGATTTCTACCTTCGTCGATTTTCAACATCACGAAGAGCTCGGGAATCTTTGTCGTCATCCCTTGCATATTATAGTTCATCACGAAGTTCTAGTAACTTAGTGATGGTGGCTAGAGAATTCTGTCAATCGCTATCTTATCCGGAAGATTAACTCCCACTTGATTCAAGCAATTGAAGTACCTGCATAATCTGAGCACATGCTCACTAGTTGAGCGATTCTCCTCCATCTTTTAGCTATAGAACTTGTTGGAGACTTCATATCTCTCAACTCGGTATTTGCTTGAAATATTAACTTCAACTCCTGGAACATCTCATATGGTCCATGACGCTCAAAACGCCTTTGAAGTCCCGATTCTAAGCCGTTAAGCATGGTGCACTAAACTATCAAGTAGTCATCATATTGAGCTAGCCAAACGCTCATAACGTATGCATCTGCTCCTGCAATAGGTCTGTCACCTAGCGGTGCATTAAGGACATAATTCTTCAGGCAGCAATGAGGATAAACCTCAGATCACGGATCCAATCCGCATCATTGCTACTAACATTTTTCAATACAATTTTCTAGGAACACATATAAAAACTTAGGGAAGCAACAACGCGAGCTTATTGATCTACAACATAATTTGCAAAATACTACCAGGACTAAGTTCATGATAAATTAAAGTTCAATTAATCATATTACTTAAGAACTCCCACTTAGACAGACATCTCTCTAGTCATCTAAGTGATCACGTGATCCAAATCAACTAAACCATGTCCGATCATCACGTGAGATGGAGTAGTTTCAATGGTGAACATCACTATGTTGATCATATCTACTATATGATTCACGTTCGACCTTTCGGTCTCCGTGTTCCGAGGCCATATCTGTTATATGCAAGGCTCGTCAAGTTTAACCTGAGTATTCTGCGTGCGCAACTGTTTTGCACCCGTTGTATTTGAACGTAGAGCCTATCACACCCGATCATCACGTGGTGTCTCAGCACGAAGAACTTTCGCAACGGTGCATACTCAGGGAGAACACTTCTTGATAATTTTGATGAGAGATCATCTGATAATGCTACCGCCAATCAAAGCAAGATAAGATGCATAAAGGATAAACATCACATGCAATCAATATAAGTGATATGATATGGTCATCATCATCTTGTGCTTGTGATTCCATCGCCAAGCAACGCCATGATCACCATCGCCACCGGCGTGACACCTTGATCTCCATCGTAGCATCGTTGTCGCCTCGCCAACTATTGCTTCTACGACTATCGCTACTCCTTAGTGATAAAGTAAAGCAATTACATGGCGCTTGCATTTCATACAATAAAGCGACAACCATATGGCTCCTGCCGATTGCCGATAACTCGGTTACAAAACATGATCATCTCATACAATAAAATATAGCATCACGCCTTGACCATATCACATCACAACATGCCCTGCAAAAACAAGTTAGACGTCCTCTACTTTGTTGTTGCAAGTTTTACGTGGCTGCTACGGGCTGAGCAAGAACCGTTCTTACCTACGCATCAAAACCACAACGATATTTCGTCAAATAGACTCCGTTTAACCTTCTCAAGGACCGGCGTAGCCACACTCGATTCAACTAAAGTGAGAGAGACAGACACCCGCCGGTCACCTTTAAGCAACGAGTGCTCGAGCGGTGAAACCAGTCTCGCGAAGCGTCACGCGTAATGTCGGTCCGGGCCGCTTCATCTCACAATACCGCTGAACCAAAGTATGACATGCTGGTAGGCAGTATGACTTGTATCGCCCACAACTCACTTGTGTTCTACTCGTGCACATGACATCAACGCATAAAACCAGGCTCGGATGCCATTGTTGGGGAACGAGTAATTTCAAAAAATTCCTACGAACACGCAAGACCATGGTGATGGCATAGCAACGAGAGGGAGAGTGTCCGCCCACGCACCCTCGTGAGACCGAAAGCGAAGCGTTTTAACAACGCGGTTGATGTAGTCGATGTCTTCACGATCCGACCGATCCAAGCACCGAACGACGGCACCTCCGAGTTCTGCACACGCTCAGCTCGATGACGATCCCGGACTCCGATCCAGCAAAGTGTCGGGATGAGTTCCGTCAAGACGACGGCGTGGTGACGATGATGATGCTCCACCGACGCAGGGCTTCGCTTAAGCTCCATGACGATATGACTTCTCCGCGCAGGCTTCGCCTAAGCTCCGCGACGATATGACCGAAGTGGAATATGGTGGAGGGGCACCGACACGGCTAAGGAACGATCCGAGATCAACTTGTGTGTCATGGGGTGCCCCCTGCCCCGTATATAAAGGAGCAAGGAGGAGGTGGCCGCCAAAGGAGGAGGCGCAAGGGGGAGTCCTACTCCCACCGGGAGTAGGACTCCTCCTTTCCTAGTAGGAGTAGGAGAGAAGGAAGGGAAGAGAAGAAGGTGCGGCCCCTCCCTAGTCCAATTCGGACTAGGCCATGGGGGCGCGCCTGCCCTAGGCAGCCCTCTCTTTCCGCAGGCCCAATAAGGCCCAATACTTCTCCCGGCGAATTCCCGTAACTCTCCGGTACTCGAAAAATACCGAATCATTCGAACCTTTCCGAACTCCGAATATAGTCGTCCAATATATCGATCTTTACGTCTCGACCATTTCGAGACTCCTCGTCATGTCCCCGATCTCATCCGGGACTCGAACTCCTTCGGTACATCAAAACTCATAAACTCATAATATAACCATCATCGAAACCTAAGCGTGCGGACCCTACGGGTTCGAGAACTATGTAGACATGACCTAGAACTATTCTTGGTCAATAACCAATAGCGGAACCTGGATGCCCATATTGGCTCCTACATATTCTACGAAGATCTTTATCGGTCAAACCGCATAACAACATACTTTGTTCCCTTTGTCATCGGTATGTTACTTGCCCGAGATTCGATCGTCGGTATCCAATACCTAGTTCAATCTCGTTATCGCAAGTCTCTTTACTCGTTCCGTAATACATCATCTCATAACTAACTCATTAGTTACAATGCTTGCAAGGCTTAGGTGATGAGTATTACCGAGAAGGCCCAGAGATACCTCTCCCACAATCGGAGTGACAAAACCTAATCTCAAATACGCCAACCCAACATGTACCTTTGGAGACACCTGTAGTACTCCTTTATAATCACCCAGTTACGTTAGACGCTTGGTAGCACCCAAAGTGTTCCTCCGTAAACGGAGTTGCATAATCTCATAGTTACAGGAACATGTATAAGTCATGAAGAAAGCAATAGCAACATACTAAACGATCATGTGCTAGGCTAACGGAATGGGTCATGTCAATCACATCATTCTCCTAATGATGTGATCCCGTTAATCAAATGACAACTCATGTCTATGGCTAGGAAACTTAACCATCTTTGATTCAACGAGCTAGTCAAGTAGAGGCATACTAGTGACACTATGTTTGTCTTATGTATTCACACATGTATTATGTTTCCGGTTAATACAATTCTAGCATGAATAATAAACATTTATCATGAAATAAGGAAATAAATAATAACTTTATTATTGCCTCTAGGGCATATTTCCTTCACTTTTATGGTGGAAGTACTCACACAAATGGGCTTTAGCGCATAATCAATGAACTGGTTTTGTGGCCTCCTTGCCAGTTCGCCAACTCGTATCATGATCAATGGAGCTCCTGGCAGACTCATATTGAATTGCCAGTGTCTACGGCAAGGGGCCCCCTTATCACCATTGCTTTTATTACTCATAATGGAGCCATTATAGAAAATGTTCGATCTAGCAATGGAGAGAGAGGCATCCTCTCACCCCTGGCTCCAAGAGGACTGTCACAACGGGTCTCAATGTTCGCTGACGATGTTATGATTTTCCTGAAACCAGATACAATGGATCTACAAGCTTGTATGGCCATCCTACAACTCTCCGAGGATGCCTCTGGTTTGCGTGTCAACCTTAACAAGTGTGCAACATTACCAATTCGATGCAACGCAAGACATATGGAGCATGTGACTAAGATTCTTCGATGCCCGATTGGGATATTCCTGTGCAAGTACCTAGGAATTCCACTTCCGATGAGAAAGCAAATGAAAACATATCTATCTCGAATAGTGGACCAATTGGCAGCGTGCTTACCAAACTGGAAGGCTGCCAACATGCCCAAGAGTGGCAAAATGTTACTGGTCAAATTGTTGCTATGCGCAATTCCCATCCAAGCGATGATGGCTCTGGACATCCCGAACAAGACGATCACCGCAATGACCAAGATATGCAGAGGATTTCTGTGGGGTGCAAAAGCTCAGGAAATGGTGGCCAATGTGTAGTGGCTTGGGAGGACATATGCACACTAAGATGGGCAGGCGGACTGGGCATTCCAAATCTACAGTGGTTGAGTATAGACATGCAGGCGCGATGGCCGTGGTTGAAGCGGAAGGACCCCACAAGGCCATGGAGTGAATTCGACATACAAGAAGCCAAAGAATTGATGCAATTGTTCAAAGCTGCCACCTGTTCCGCGGTCGGCAATGGCCAAAACATGTTCTTTTAGGAGGATAGATGGATTGATGGCCATAGAGTGGAAAAGCTAGGACCAAACCTATATAACCAGGTTCAGCAAACAACGAGAGCAGCCACGATGGTGGACCAGGGATTGAGGATGGAGCCTGGGCCTTAGATATCGGCCCGGAATTGACACCACTAATTCTCAATGAATACTTGCTATTGTGAGTGGTGGGGACAGTACAACTCGATCAGGGCAGGATTGACTCAGTGAGCTGGGCGTGGGAGCCGAGCGGAACATTCTCAGTGCAGTCAACATACAATGCAAGATTTTGGGGACGTCAGGTGGCGCCGGCAGCCCAGTGCACATGAAAATTAATGGTGCCATTGAGATGTAGGTTTTTTGCATGGCTTGCACTCTGGAATAGGTGTTACCTCAGTTAGATTGCCTCGACGTGGATTGGATCACCAAGATGCCTGCCCGTTCTGTGATCAAGCGGAGGAGAGCATAGACCATATTATCATCCAGTGCGTCCTCGCAAGGGAGGTGTGGACTCGAGTTTGCAGAGCGATGAACAAGCAGGAATGGGTATGAACTAGCACCACGAGACTCCTTGATTGGTGTGTGAACAAAGGTGGAAACACTGCTGGCAATAAGGACATTTGGGCTCTAGTCTTACTCGTCACGTGGGAGCTTTGGAAGCATCGCAACGCGATCGTCTTTGATGGCACCACCCCATCTTTGGAGAGCTTATTCATAGAATAGAAGTTGAGTGTAGATCTTGGAAGACGGCGAACATTCTCAAGGCGTATCATGGATAGTTTCCTTATGGCTCTACCAGCCGATACTGACGCGAGGAGTTAGCGATAGATAACTTGCATATAGAGTGGGCGTGGAGTCAGGTGTATGTAAGAACTATGTAACCCCATTGTGGACGGGGGTTCTTTCACCCTCTCCTTCTTTAATATAAAGTATGCACACTCGTACGTATTCAAGAAAAAAATAGTTAAACTCCCAATGTATACCAGTAGGCTAAAAATCTCAACTCGAGAAACCTAAAGGCCCAAACAACACCTCTGCCTCCGCCGGTTTCGCTTGAGACAGGTGACCCGGGATGCAACAACCTCATGTGATCCATGCACCACTACCACCCCTACCGACATGTCTCCTTGTCTGGTCATCGAACACAGGGCATCTCCAACATGGGAATTTCCTATATGACCATAGTTGCATCAAATTACGAGGAAAAGACGCACACATCGAGTGAGTTGGGCCGGCCCAATTTCAGTTGTACGCGAAGCTTTCTCATTCCGGTTTTGAGAACTTTGGATGGTTTTGGTCAATTTTCACCAGTTTTGGGAACCTTCTAGAATCTAGAGGGTTCCTGAAATGATTTTTTTCTTTTTAGAAGTTCTTTTGTTTTTTATCTCATTTTTTATTTCTATTTCACCTTTTTATTTTTTATAAATTCAAAATTTTCAAAAAAAGGTTCAAATTTTAAAAAAGATCCAAATTTGAAAAGTGTTCCTTATTTTTTAAGGAATTTCAAAGATAATTCAAGTTTTATAAAACTGACTAGAAATACTAAAATTGTTCTCTGTTTTCAAAAATGTTCAAATCTTCAAAATTTGTTTGAAAAATGACAAAATGTTAGGAATTACAAGTTTGGTCACTTGTTTTAAAAGTGTTAATTATTTCAAAATTTGTTCACCGCTCAGATTTCCAAATTTGTTTGAAGAATGTTCAGAATTTTGAAAACTTCATGTTTACAAATTTTGCTCTTCTTTTATAAAAATATTGATATTCTATTAAAATGTTCAAAATATTTATTTTGATTGTGTTTTCAAAACAATTTTTAATTTCAAATTTTGTTCACATTTTCAAAAATATGTTCTTGTTCCAAAACGTGTCCAAATAATTCAAAAATCTATACGCTAGAGTACATGGTATAGTAAATAGTGTGTTACAATAAATATTCTGCTACTCTTTGTTATTTTAAACATTCACTCTTTTCATTTATTACCACGTATAGGGTCTAGTGGCTAGAAGCACGCTTAGAAGAGTTTGACGTTGCGACTTGCGAGTTCCTTGCAACAGCACACCTTTTGCGATTTTTCATGGGCACACCCTTCAATGTGTAGAAGGCCGACTGTTTGCTGCAATGAGCGGCGTATAGGAGCTCCCTTCAACACAACCCGCAAACGTCCAGACTGGGTTGGTTGGACACACTTTGCCATCAAACGTGGATCAATATTTGTTCGCGGATGCGTCCGAGTCTCCGTTTTGTCTCAAATCAGAGAGGGCTTTGGGGGGAGTCCGGACCTCTGCCACGTAGGACGCAAACATCTCCGGCACACCTAAGACCGAGGCGGGCCTGGCGGTGCAGATTTTTTTCGGTATCCTCAATAGGATACCTAGGGTGGCTGCAAGTCACAGATTGGAGGTCGGGGAATTTACCACGTTCGAGCCTCCATTGTGGAGTAAATATTTTGTACGATGGTTCAATAACTTGTTGTACCATCCCAAATAGAATCAATTAAAACATGTTTGTGTTTCTTACGTTTAACTATTTTTACTAGGATTTGAATATTTTAGTAGAATATTTAAATTGACAAGGAATAAGAGGACTTCCCAAATATTCGTTTTAGCTTTTAGTTTGGATCGTTAAAATATTCAAAGAAAAAATGGTCAAAAACTTACTATTATTTGCTTATTTAAATTAATAGGTTGGAAATACTTTGAATGTTATTTATTTATTTATTTCGTGTTCAATTTTTTCTAAAAATAATTTAGTATCCTAAATTAAATTTACAAAAATATTTATTATGGCCAAAGTAGGGTTCATGACATTATTATATGTATTTCAGTTAATACTTGGGCTCAAATACTTTTCCCAAGCTCCAAATATTATATATTTGATTTCTCTGATTTTTTATAATTATCCAAATTGAGTTGGATTAATTCAAAAATCAAATTCAATTTTAAAACAGGAAAATAAAATTGTCATGGCCTCGCTTCTCTTATCCAGCGAACCCATGCCTCAATATTTTCAAAGATCATCTGTGCGGACCTCTGCTACCTCTTGAGCACTGCGTTGGTTTTTCCTTAAAGAGGAAAGGGTGATGCAGCAAAGTAGCGTAAGTATTTCCCTCAGTTTTTTAGAACCAAGGTATCAATCCAGTAGGAGGCTCCACACACGTCCCTCGTACCTACACAAACACACAAGAACCTCGCAACCAACGCGCCAAGAAGATCGAATATATCTCCAAGAAGATCCAGGAGAACATGGTATTGAGATTCAAAGAGAGAGAAGAAGCCATCTAGCTAATAACTATGGACCCGAATGTTTGTGGTAAACTACTCACAACTCATCGGAGAGGCCTTGGAGATGATGTAGAGGCCCTCCGTGATCGATTCCTCCTCCTGCGAAGCGCCGACGAAGGCTCCAAGATGGGTTCTCGCAGATACAGAAGGTTGCGGCGGTGGAAATAGGTTTTCGTGGTGCTCCTGGATGTTTTTAGGGTATGTATATAGGCGAAGGAAGTCGGTCAGGGGAGCCACGAGGGGCCCACGAGGGTGTGGGGCGCGCCCACCCCCCTAGGGCGCGCCGGGCACCATCGTGGCCGCCTTGGTTGCTTCTTGACGTCCACTCCAAGTTTCCTGGATTGCGTTTGTTCCAAAAATATCGCTCCCGAAGGTTTCATTCCGTTTGGACTCCGTTTGATATTCCTTTTCTTCGAAACACTGTAATAGGCAAAAAAAACTGCAATTCGGGCTGGGCCTCCGGTTAGTAGGTTAGTCCCAAAAATGATATAAAAGTGTAAAGTAAAGCCCATAAACATCCAAAACGGGTAATATAATAGCATGGAACAATAAAAAATATAGATACGTTGGAGACGTATCAAGCATCCCCAAGCTTAATTCCTGCTCGCCCTCGTGTAGGTAAATGATAAAAACAGAATTTTTGATGTGGAATGCTACCTAGCATAATTCTCAATGTAATTTTCGTTATTGTGGCATGAATGTTCAGATCCAAATGATTCAAGATAAAAGTTCATAAAACATAAAAATAGTAATACTTCAAGCATACTAACAAAGTAATCATGTCTTATCAAAATAACATAGCCAAAGAAAGCTTATCCCTACAAAATCATATAGTTAGGCTATGCATCATTTTCATCACACAAAATACTCCCATCTTGCACAACCCCGGTTTCAGCCAAGCAATTGGTTCATGATACTTCTCCAACGTATCTATAATTTTTTATTGCTCCATGCTACTTTATCTACTGTTTTGGACTATATTGGGCTTTATTTTCCACTTTTATATTATTTTCGTGACTAACCTATTAACCGGAGGCCCAGCCCAGAATTGTTGTTTTTTGCCTATTTCAGTATTTCGAAGAAACGGAATATCAAACGGAATGAAACCTTCAGGAACGTGATTTTCTCACCGAACATGATCCAGGAGACTTGGACCCTACTCCAAGAAGTAACAGAGGCGGTCACGAGGGTGGGGGGCGCCCCCCCCCCCCTCTAGGGCGCGCCCCCTACCTCGTGGGTCCCCTGTTGCTCCACTGACGTACTCCTTCCTCCTATATATACCTACGTACCCGCAAACGATCAGAACAGGAGCCAAAAACCTAATTCCACCGCCGCAACTTCCTGTATCCACGAGATCCCATCTTGGGGCATGTTCCGGAGCTCCGCCGGAGGGGGCATCCACCATGGAGGGCTTCTACATCATCACCATAGCCCCTCCAAAGAAGTGTGAGTAGTTTACTTCAGACCTTCAGGTCCATAGCTAGTAGCTAGATGGCTTATTCTCTCTTTTTGGATCTCAATACAATGTTCTCCCCCTCTCTCGTGGAGATCTATTCGATGTAATCTTCTTTTTGCGGTGTGTTTGTTGAGATCGATGAATTGTGGGTTTATGATCAGGATTATCTATGAACAATATTTGAATCTTCTCTGAATTCTTTTATGTATGATTGGTTATCTTTGCAAGTCTCTTCGAATTATCCGTTTGGTTTGGCCAACTAGATTGGTAGTTCTTGCAATGGGAGAAGTGCTTAGCTTTGGGTTCAATCTTAAGGTGTCCTTTCCCAGTGACAGAAGGGGCAGCAAGGCACGTATTGTATTGTTGCCATCGAGGATAACAAGATGGGGTTTTTATCATGTCGCATGAATTTATCCCTCTACATCATGTCATCTTGCTTAAGTCGTTACTCTGTTTTTAACTTAATACTCTAGATGCATGCTGGATAGCGGTCGATGAGTGGAGTAATAGTAGTAGATGCAGGCAGGAGTCGGTCTACTTGTCTCAGACGTGATGCCTATATACATGATCATACCTAGATATTCTCATAACTATGCTCAATTCTATCAATTGCTCAACAGTAATTTGTTCACCCACCGTAGAATACTTATGCTCTTGAGAGAAGCCACTAGTGAATCCTATGGCCCCCGGGTCTATTCTCATCATATCAGTCTCCATTACTTTAATACTTGCTTTGTTTTTACTTTGCCTTTTACTTTTCACTTTGCATCTCTATATCAAAAATACCAAAAATATTATTTATCATCTCTATCAGATCTCACTCTCGTAAGTGACCGTGAAGGGATTGACAACCCCTAATCGCGTTGGTTGCGAGGAGCTATTGTTTTGTGCAGGTACGAGGGACTTGTGCATAGCCTCCTACTGGATTGATACCTTGGTTCTCAAAAACTGAGGGAGATACTTACACTACTTTGCTGCATCATCCTCTCCTCTTCGGGGAAATCCAACGCAGTGCTCAAGAGGTAGCAAGAAGAATTTACTATGATGAAAGCACGCCTCCTATCTATGATGATTATTGTGATGACACATATGCTTTAAAGAATAATGATAACCATGCAACTTGTCATCTTGATCTTAATTTTCAATCACATGATAGTTATTTTGTTGAGTTTGCTCCCACTACTATTGATGAGAATAGATTTGCTTATGTGGAGAGTAATAAAAAATTTATGCTTGTAGATCATGAAAAGAATGATTTAGATGCTGGTTATATTGTTTAATTCATTCATGATGCTACTGAAAATTATTATGAGGGAGGAACATATGCTTGTAGGAATTGCAATAATGTCAAGTTTCCTCTCTATGTGTTGAAAATCTTGAAGCTATGCTTGTGTTACCCTCCTATGCTAGTTGATTATTGTTCCCATAAGTTGTCTGCTCACAAAATCCCTATGCATAGGAAGTGGGTTAGACTTAAATGTGCTAGTCATATTCTTCATGATGCTCTTTTTATGTTTCAATTCTTATCTTTTATGTGAGCATCATTGAAATCATCATGCCTAGCTAGGGGCGTTAAATGATAGCGCTTGTTGGGAGGCAAACCAATTTTATTTTAGTTTCTTGCTTTTTGTTTCGGTTTAGTAATAAATAATCCATCTAGCCTCTGGTTATATGTGTTTTCATGTTTTAATTAGTGTTTGTGCCAAGTGGAACCTTTGGGAAGACTTGGGTGAAGTCTTTATGATCATGCTGTAAAAAACAGAAACTTTAGCACTCACGAGATTAGCTAGAACTTTTTACTGGACAGTGCTATTTAGTTGATTATTTTTGCAGATGATTACTAGACAAATTCCTCAGGTCCACCAATTTATTTTAGAATTTTTGGATTTCAGAAGTTTGCGTTAGTTATAGACTACTACAGACTGTTCTGTTTTTGACAGATTCTGTTTTCATTGTGTTGTTTGCTTATTTTGATGAATCTATGGCTAGTAAAATAGTTTATAAACCATATAGAAGTTGGAATACAGTAGGTTTAACACCAATATAAATAAATAATGAGTTCATTACAGTACCTTGAATTGGTGTTTTGTTTTCTTTCGCTAACGGAGCTTACGAGTTTTCTGTTAAGTTTTGTGTTGTGGAGTTTTCAAGTTTTGGGTAAATATTCGATGGACTATGGAATAAAGAGTGGCAAGAGCCTAAGCTTGGGGATGCCCAAAGCACCCCAAGGTAATATTCAAGAGTAGCCAAAAACCCAAGCTTGGGGATGCCCCGGAAGGCATCCCCTCTTTCGTCTTCGTTCATCGGTAACTTTACTTGGAGCTATATTTTTATTCACCACATGATATGTGTTTTGCTTGGATAGTCATTTTCTCTTGTTAGTTTTTGCTTTATGTTAATTAGATTAATGTTTTGCATCTTTAGTTTCAATAAAAAAGTCAAGGATAGCCTTTACCATGCTTATTTTGCTACTATACATGTGGCTGTTTGAAAACAGAAAGTTTACCGCTGTTGCAAAAATTCACTAGAAAAGTCAGAGAGTGGTATAATGTTGAATCTTTTTGAATATTGAGCTCTGATAAATTTATTACAGTGGTAATTTTAGTTCATAATTTTTGGAGTTAGGGAAGTATTGATACTCTTGCATTCTTTACAGACTGTACTGTTTTGGCAGATTGCTGTAATGTTTGCATTGTTTGCATATGTTTGCTTGTTTAATGATTCTATTTAAGGATAGGAGTATTAAATATGCAGAGGAAGTTAGTATGCAATGTTGAATAATAATGTTAGTGATTTGTTACAGTAGAAAATGATAAGGTTTTGCATTGGTTTATACTAACCTATCTCACGAGTTCTTGTTGAGTTTGTTGTGAATGAAGCTTTTGATAAAAAGAGAAACCATGATATGAGAGGAATTAAGGAGACACAAAAGTTCAAGCTTGGGGATGCCCAAGGCACCCAAAGATAATATTTCAAGAAGTCTCAAGCATCTAAGCTTGGGGATGCCCCGGTAGGCATCCCACCTTTCTTCTTCAACAACTATCGGTTAGTATCGGTTGAGCCTAAGTTTTTGCTTCTTCACATGAGTTGTGCTATCCTTGCAATGTCATTTTATTTTGTTTTGCTTGCTGTTTGAATACAATACCAAGATCTGAAATTCCTTAATGTTAGAGAGTCTTCACATAGTTGTATAATTATTCGACTACTCATTGATCTTCACTTATATCTTTCGGAGTAGTTTGTCATTTGCTCTAGTACTTCACTTATATATTTTAGAGCACGGTGGTGGTTTTATTTTGAAGAAATAGATGAACTCTCATGCTTCACTTATATTATTTTGAGAGTCTTATAGCATGGTAATTTTCTTAAATAATCTTAATATGCTAGGTATTTAAAAATAGTAAAAACTTTCTTATGAGTGCGTTGAATACTAAGAAAAGTTTGATGCTTGATAATTGTTTTGAGATATGAAGATGGTGATATTAGAGTCATGCTAGTTGAGTAGTTGTGAATTTGAGAAATACTTGTGTTAAAGTTTGTGATTCCCGTAGCATGCACATATGGTGAACCGTTATGTGATGAAGTCGGAGCATGATTTATTTATTAATTGTCTTCCTTATGAGTGGCGGTCGGGGACGAGCGATGGTATTTTCCTACCAATCTATCCCCCTAAGAGCACGCGCGTAATACTTTGCTTTGATAACTTCTAGATTTTTGCAATAAGTATATGAGTTCTTTATGACTAATGTTGATTCCATGGATTATACGCACCCTTCTTCCTTCCACCATTGCTAGCCTCTCTAATACCGCTCACTTTTCGCCGGTATCATACACCCACCATATATCTTCCTCAAAACAGCCACCATAATTACCTATCATGGCATTTCCATAGCCATTCCGAGATATATTGCCATGCAACTTTCCACCGTTCCGTTTATTATGACACGCTTCATCATTGTCATATTGCTTAGCATGATCATGTAGTTGACATCGTATTTGTGGCAAAGCCACCATTCATAATTCTTTCATACATGTCACTTATGAAACATTGCATATCCCGGTACACCGCCGGAGGCATTCATATAGAGTCATATTTTGTTCTAAGTATCGAGTTGTAATTGTTGAGTTGTAAGAAAAATAAAAGTGTGATGATCATCATTATTAGAGCATTGTCCCAGTGAGGAAAGGATGACGGAGACTATGATTCCCCCACAAGTCGGGATGAGACTCCGCACGAAAAATAAAAAAAATAAAAAAAGAGAGAAAAAAAAGAGGCCATAAAAAAGAGAAAAGGCCCAAACAAAAAAATAAATAAAAAATAAATAAATAATGAGAGAAAAAGAGAGAAGGGACAATGCTACTATCCTTTTACCACACTTGTGCTTCAAACTAGCACAGTGATCTTCATGATAGAGAGTCTCCTATGATATCACTTTCATATACTAGTGGGAATTTTTCATTATAGAACTTGGCTTGTATATTCCAATGATGGGCTTCCTCAAAATGCCCTAGGTCTTCGTGAGAAATATATCTATAATTTTTGATTGCTCCTGTTGGAAATATGCCCTAGAGGCAATAATAAAAGGATAATTATTATATTTCCTTGTTCGTGATAATTGTCTTTTATTCATGCTATAATTGTATTATCCGGAAATCATAATAAACGTGTGAATACTTAGACCACAACATGTCCCTAGTGAGCCTCTAGTTGACTAGCTCGTTGATCAACAGATAGTCATGGTTTCCTGACTATGGACATTGGATGTCGTTGATAACGGGATCACATCATTAGGAGAATGATGTGATGGACAAGACCCAATCCTAAGCATAGCACAAGATCATGTAGTTCGTTTTGCTAGAGCTTTTCCAATGTCAAGTATCTTTTCCTTAGACCATGAGATCGCGTAACTCCCGGATACCGTAGGAGTGCTTTGGGTGTACCAAACGTCACAACGTAACTGGGTGACTATAAAGGTGCACTACAGGTATCTCCGAAAGTGTTTGTTGGGTTGACACGGATCGAGACTGGGATTTGTCACTCCGTATTACGGAGAGGTATCACTGAGCCCACTCGGTAGTGCATCATCATAATGAGCTCAAAGTGACCAAGTGTCTGGTCACGGGATCATGCATTACGGTACAAGTAAAGTGACTTGCCGGTAACGATATTGAACGAGGTATTGGGATACCGACGATCGAATCTCGGGCAAGTAACATACTGTCTGACAAAGGGAATTGTATACGGGGTTGCTTGAATCCTCGACATCGTGGTTCATCCGATGAGATCATCGAGGAGCATGTGGGAGCCAACATGGGTATCCAGATCCCGCTGTTGGTTATTGACCGGAGAGCCGTCTCGGTCATGTCTACGTGTCTCCCGAACCCGTAGGGTCTACACACTTAAGGTTCGGTGACGCTAGGGTTGTATGAATATGAGTATGCAGCAAACCGAATGTTGTTCGGAGTCCCGGATGAGATACCGGACATCACGAGGAGTTCCGAAATGGTCCGGAGGTAAAGAATTATATATAGGAAGTGCTATTACGGCCATCGGGAGAATTTCGGGGGTTACAGGTATTGTACCGGGACCACCGGAGGGTCCCGGGGGGTCCACCGGGTGGGGCCACCTATCCCAGAGGGCCCCGTGGGCTGAAGTGGGAGGGAACCAGCCCCTGGTGGGCTGGTGCGCCCCCCACTTGGGCCCCCCCTGCGCCTAGGGTTGGAAACCCTAGGGTGGGGCGCCCACTGCCTTGGGGGCAAGCCTCCCCTGCCCCCCCATCTAGATGGGTTCTAGAGGGCAGGCGCCCCAGGGGGCCTATATAAAGGGGAGGAGGCAGCCGCACCTTGCACTTGGCGCCTCCCTCCCCTGCTACA
This sequence comes from Aegilops longissima, assembly GCA_021605205.1. Lineage (NCBI taxonomy): Eukaryota > Viridiplantae > Streptophyta > Magnoliopsida > Poales > Poaceae > Aegilops > Aegilops longissima. The sequence continues at coordinate 691,230,459 of CM038682.1, forward strand.
CCTCTTCCTCCTCCCGGTTGCTTGGCGAAGCCTGCCGAGTATCGCTGCATCCACCACCACGCCGTCATGCTGCTGGATCTTCATCAACCTCTCCTTCCCCCTTGCTGGATCAAGACGGAGGAGACGTCATGCTGACCGTACGTGTGTTGAACGCGGAGGTGCCGTCCATTCGGCGCTAGGATCTCCGGTGATTTGGATCACGACGAGAACGACTCCCTCAACCCCGTTCTCTTGAACGCTTCCGCACGCGATCTACAAAGGGTATGTAGATGCATCTCTCTCACACTCGTTGCTAGATGAACTCATAGATGGATCTTGGTGAACGTAGGAAATTTTTTATTTTATGCAACGTTCCCCAACAGTGGCATCATGAGCCAGGTCTATGCGTAGTTCTCTTTTGCACGAGTAGAACACAATTTGTTGTGGGCGTAGATGTTGTCAACTTTCTTGCCGCTACTAGTCTTATTTTGCTTCAGCGGTATTGTGGGATGAAGCGGCCCGGACTGACCTTACATGTACGCTTACGTGAGACAGGTTCCACCGACTGACATGCACTAGTTGCATAAGGTGGCTAGCGGGTGTCTGTCTCTCCCATTTTAGTTGGAGCGGATTCGACGAAAAGGGTCCTTATGAAGGGTAAATAGAAGTTCACAAATCACGTTGTGGTTAATCGTAGGTAAGAAAACGTTCTTGCTAGAACCCAATTGCAGCCACGTAAAAGATGCAACAACAATTAGAGGACGTCTAACTTGTTTTTGCAGCAATTGACATGTGATGTGATATGGCCAGAAGTTGTGATGAATGATGAATGATATATTGTGATGTATGAGATCATGTTCTTGTAATAGGAATCACGACTTGCATGTCGATGAGTATGACAACCGGCAGGAGCCATAGGAGTTGTCTTAATTATTGTATGACCTGCGTGTCATTGATTCAACGCCATGTAAATTACTTTACTTTATTGCTAACGTGTTAGCCATAGTAGTAGAAGTAATAGTTGGCGAGCAACTTCATGGAGACACGATGATGGAGATCATGATGATGGAGATCATGGTGTCATGCCGGTGACAAGATGACCATGGAGCCCCAAAGATGAAGATCAAAGGAGCTATATGATATTGGCCATATCATGTCACTACTTTATATAATTGCATGTGATGTTTATTATGTTTTATGCATCTTGTTTACTTAGAACGACGGTAGTAAATAAGATGATCCCTTATAATAATTTCAAGAAAGTGTTCCCCCTAATTGTGCACCGTTGCTAAAGTTTGTCGTTTCGAAGCACCACGTGATGATCGGGTGTGATAGATCCTTACGTTCACATACAACGGGTGTAAGCCAGTTTTACACATGCAAAACACTTAGGGTTAACTTGACGAGCCTAGCATGTACAGACATGGCCTCGGGACACAAGAGACCGAAAGGTCGAACATGAGACGTATGGAAGATACGATCAACATGGAGATGTTCACCGACGATGACTAGTCCGTCTCACGTGATGATCGGACACGGCCTAGTCGACTCGGATCATGTAACACTTAGATGACTAGAGGGATGTCAAATCTGAGTGGGAGTTCATTAAATAATTAGATGAACTTAATTATCATGAACATTAGTCTAAAATCTTTGAAAAATGTCTTGCAGATCAAATGGCTAACGCTCATGTCACCATGAACTTCAACGCGTTCCTAGAGAAAACCAAGCTGAAAGATGATGGCAGCAACTATTCAGACTGGGTCCGGAACCTGAGGATCATCCTCATAGCAGCCAAGAAACAATATGTCCTAGAAGCACCACTAGGTGAAGCACCCATCCCAGAGAACCAAGACATTATGAACGCTTGGCAGTCTCGTGCTGATGATTACTCCCTCGTTCAGTGCGGCATGATTTACAACTTAGAACCGGGGCTCCAAAAGCGTTTTGAGCAACACGGAGCATATGAGATGTTCGAGGAGCTGAAAATGGTTTTCCAAGCTCATTCCCGGGTCGAGAGATATGAAGTCTCCGACAAGTTCTATAGTTGTAAGATGGAGGAAAATAGTTATGTCAGTGAGCAAATACTCAAAATGTCTGGGTTGCACAACCGCCTGTCCTAGCTGGATATTAACCTCCCGGACGAGGCGGTCATTGACAGAATCCTTCAGTCGCTCCCACCGAGCTACAAGAGCTTTGTGATGAACTAAAATATGCAGGGGATGGTGAAGACCATTCCTGAAGTATTCTCAATGCTGAAGTCAGCAGAGGTTGAAATCAAGAAAGAACATCAAGTGTTGATGGTTAATAAAACCACTAAGTTTAAGAAGGGCAAGGGTAAGAAGAACTTCAAGAAGGACGGCAAAGATGTTGCCGCGCCCGTAAGCCGATTGCCGGAAGAAGTCAAAGAATGGACCCAAGCCGAGACTGAGTGCTTTTATTGCAAAGGAAGGGTCACCGAAGTGGAACTGCCCCAAATACTTAGCGGACAAGAAGGCCGGCAACACTAAAGGTATATTTGATATACATGTAATTGATGTGTACCTTACCAGTACTCGTAGTAACTCCTGGGTATTTGATACCGGTGCCGTTGCTCATATTTGTAACTCACAACAGGAGCTGCGGAATAAACGGAGACTGGCGAAGGACGAGGTGACGATGCGCGTCGGGAATGGTTCCAAGGTCGATGTGATCGCCGTCGGCACGCTACCTCTACATTTACCTACGGGATTAGTTTATTGCCAAGTTTGAGCATGAACGGCGCCCCACTTGCCGTGGGGGGCAAGCCTCCCCCCTTGGTCGCCCCCCCATCTAGATGGGTTCTAGAGGGCGGCGCCCTGTGGGGCCTATATAGGGGGAGGAGGCAGCCGCACCCTTGCACTTGGCGCCTCCCTCCCCCTGCTACACCTCTTCGTCCTCCCCAGTTGCTTGGCGAAGCCCTGCCGGAGTACTGCTGCATCCACCACCACGCCATCGTGCTGCTGCATCTTCATCAACCTCTCCTTCCCCCTTGCTGGATCAAGACGGAGGAGACGTCACGCTGACCGTACGTGTGTTGAACGTGGAGGTGTCGTCCGGTCGGCGCTAGGATCTCCGGTGATTTGGATCACGACGAGAACGACTCCCTCAACCCCGTTCTCTTGAACGCTTCCGCACGCGATCTACAAAGGGTATGTAGATGCATCTCTCTCACACTCGTTGCTAGATGAACTCATAGATGGATCTTGGTGAACGTAGGAAATTTTTTATTTTATGCAACGTTCCCCAACAGCTCCATGCTACTTTATCTACTGTTTTGGACTATATTGGGCTTTATTTTCCACTTTTATATTATTTTTTGGACAAACCTATTAACCGGAGGCCCAGCCCAGAATTGTTGTTTTTTGCCTATTTCAGTATTTCAAAGAAACGGAATATCAAACGGAGTCCAAACGGAATGAAACCTTCGGGAATGTGATTTTCTCACCGAACGTGATCCAGGAGACTTGGACCCAATTCCAAGAAGTAACAGAGGCGGTCATGAGGGTGGGGGGCGCGCCTCCCCCTAGGGCGCGCCCCCTGCCTCGTGGGCCCCCTGTTGCTCCACTGACGTACTCCTTCCTCCTATATATACCTACGTACCCCCAAACGATTAGAATAGGAGCCAAAAACCTAATTCCACCGCCGCAACTTCCTGTATCCACGAGATCCCATCTTGGGGCCTGTTAGGAGCTCACGGAGGGGCATCCACCACGGAGGGCTTCTACATCATCACCATAGCCCCTCCGATGAAGTGTGAGTAGTTTACTTCGGACCTTCGGGTCCATAGCTAGTAGCTAGATGGCTTCTTCTCTCTTTTTGGATCTCAATACAATGTTCTCCCCCTCTCTCGCGGAGATCTATTCGATGTAATCTTCTTTTTGCGGTGTGTTTGTTGAGACCGATGAATTGTGGGTTTATGATCAGGATTATCTATGAACAATATTTGAATCTTCTCTGAATTCTTTTATGTATGATTGGTTATCTTTGCAAGTCTCTTCGAATTATCCGTTTTGTTTGGCCAACTAGATTGGTAGTTCTTGCAATGGGAGAAGTGCTTAGCTTTGGGTTCAATCTTGCGGTGTCCTTTCCCAATGATAGAAGTGGCAGAAAGGCACGTATTGTATTGTTGCCATCGAGGATAACAAGATGGGGTTTTTACCATATTGCATGAATTTATCCCTCTACATCATGTCATCTTGCTTAAGGCGTTACTCTGTTTTTAACTTAATACTCTAGATGCATGCTGGATAGCGGTCGATGAGTGGAGTAATAGTAGTAGATGCAGGCAGGAGTCGGTCTACTTGTCTCGGACGTGATGCCTATATACATGATCATACCTAGATATTCTCATAGCTATGCTCAATTCTGTCAATTGCTCAACAGTAATTTGTTCACCCACCGCAGAATACTTATGCTCTTGAGAGAAGCCACTAGTGAAACCTATGGCCCCCGGGTCTATTCTCATCATATCAATCTCCATTACTTTAATACTTGCTTTGTTTTTTTTACTTTGCCTTTTACTTTTCACTTTGCATCTCTATATCAAAAATACCAAAAATATTATTTATCATCTCTATCAGATCTAACTCTCGTAAGTGACCGTGAAGGGATTGACAACCCCTAATCGCGTTGGTTGCGAGGAGCTATTGTTTTGTGCAGGTACGAGGGACTTGTGCGTAGCCTCCTACTGGATTGATACCTTGGTTCTCAAAAATTGAGGGAAATACTTACGCTACTTTGCTGCATCATCCTCTCCTCTTCGGGGAAATCCAACGCAGTGCTCAAGAAGTAGAAGTTCATACTTTTTAAAGCGCTTTAGCTTTTTCAACTCTCACGCAATACATGAGCGCAAGCCATGGATATAGCACTATATGTGGAATGAGATGGTGGTTGTGAAGAGGACAAAAACAGGAGAAGATAGTGTCACATCAACTAGGCATATCAACGGGCTATGGAGATGCCCATTAATAGATACCAATGTGAGTGAGTAGGGATTGCCATGCAACGGATGCACTAGAGCAATAAATATATGAAAGCTCAACAAAAGAAACTAAGTGGGTGTGCATCCAACTTGCTTGCTCACGAAGACCTAGGGCATTTTGAGGAAGCCCATCATTGGAATATACAAGCGAAGTTCTATAACGAAAAATTCCCACTAGTATATGAAAGTGACAACATAAGAGACTCTCTATCATGAAGATCATGGTGCTAATTTGAAGCATAACTGTGGAAAAGGATAGTAACATTGTCCCTTCTCTCTTTTCTCTCATTTTTTGGTGGGCTTCTTTGGCCTCTTTTTTTATTTGGGCTTCTTTGGCCTCTTTTATATTTTTTTATAAACTCCGAAGTCTCATCCCGACTTGTGGGGGAATCATAGTCTTCATCATCCTTTCCTCACTTGGGACAATGCTCTACTAATGAAGATCATCACACTTTTATTGATTTACAACTCAAGAATTACAACTCAATACTTAGAACAAAATATGACTCTATGTGAATGCCTCCGGCGGTGTACCGGGATATGCAATGAATCAAGAGTGACATGTACGAAATAATTATGAAGGTGGCCTTGCCACAAATACGATGTCAACTACATGATCATGCAAAAGCAATATGACGATGAGGGAGCGTGTCATAATAAACGGAACAGTGGAAAGTTGCATGGCAATATATCTCGGAATGGCTATGGAAATGCCATAATAGGTAGGTATGGTCGCTGTTTTGAGGAAGGTAAATGGTGGGTGTATAATACCGGCGAAAGTTGCACGACATAAGAGAGGCTAGCAATGGTGGAAGGGTGAGAGTGCGTATAATCCATGGACTCACATTAGTCATAAAGAACTCATATACTTATTGCAAAAGTTTACTAGCCCTCGAAGCAAAGTACTACTACGCATGCTCCTAGGGGAAGGGTTGGTAGGAGTTAACCATCGTGCGATACCGACCTCCACACATAAGGAAGGCAATCAAAAGAGCACCCCATGCAACAAATTTGTAACACAACTTTTACCATACGTGCATGCTACGAGACTTGCCAACTTTAACACAAGTATTTCTCAATTTCATAATTTCCCCACTAGCATGACTCTAACATTACCACCTTTATATCTCAAAACAATCATCAAGTATCAAATTGATCATAGTGTTTAATGCACTTTCTATGATAGTTTTTATTATACCCAACTTGGATGCCCATCATTCTAGGACCAATTTTATAACCATAGAAAATACCATGATGTTCTAAAAGACTCTCAAAATAATATAAGTGAAGCATGATAGATCAATAATTTCTACAAAATAAAGCCACCGCCGTGCTCTAAAAAGATATAAGTGAAGCACTAGAGCAAAACTGTCTAGCTCAAAAGATATAAGTGAAGCACTTAGAGTATTCTAATAAATCCCGGATCATGTGTGTCTCTCCCAAAAGGTGTGTACATCAAGGATGATTGTGGTAAACTAAAAAGCAAATACTCATATCATACAAGACGCTCCAAGCAAAACACATATCATGTGGTGAATAAAAATATAGGTCCAAGTAAAGTTACCGATAAACGAAGACGAAAGAGGGGATGCCTTCCGGGGCATCCCCAAGCTTAGGCATTTGGTTGTCCTTGGATTATATTGGGGTTCCATGGGAATCCCCAAGCTTAGGCTCTTGCCACTCCTTATTCCATAGTCCATCAAATCTTTACCCAAAACTTGAAAACTTCACAACACAAAACTCAACAGGAAATCTCATACGCTTCGTTAGTGCAAGAAAGAAAAACCACCACATAAGGTACTGTAATGAACTCATCCTTTATTTATATTGGCGTTAAACCTATTGTATTCCAATTTCTCTATGGTTCATACCCCCCGATACTAGCCATATATGCATCAAAATAAGCAAATAACACACGAAAAACATGATCTGACAAAAACAGAACAGTCTGTAGCAATCTGTAACTTTCGAATACTTATGGAACTCTAAAAATCCTAAAAAATAGAAAGTCCTGGGCAATTTTTCTATTGATCTAATGCAAAAATAATCAGCTAAAAATCACGTTTCTGTGATTTATTAAATTATTCTCGTGAGCGCAAAAGTTTCTGTTTTTCAGCAGAATCAAATTAACTATCACCGTAGGTTATCCTATAGGTTCTACTTGGCATAAACACTAATTAAAACATAAAACCACATCTAAACAGAAGCTAGATGATTTATTTATTACTAAACAGAAGCAAAAAGTAAGGAACAAAAATAAAATTGGGTTGCCTCCCAACAAGCGCTATCCTTTAACACCCGTAGCTAGGCATAAAAGCGAGAATAGATCTAAGTATTGCCATATTTGGTATTCAATTCATAAGTGGCTCGCATAATAGATTCATAAGGTAATTTGACTTTATTTCTAGGAAAGTGTTCCATGCCTTTCCTTAATGGAAATTGGAATCTAATATTCCCTTCCTTCATATCAATAATTGCACCAAATCGTTCTAAGGAAAGGTCTACCAAGAATAATAGGACATGAAAAATTGCAATCTATATCAAGAACGATAAAATCTACGGGCACATAATTCCTATTTGCAACAATAATAACATCATTAATCCTTCCCATATGTTTCTTAATAGTGGAATCCGCAAGGTGCAAGTTTAAAGAGCAATCATCAAATTCACGGAAACCTAGCACATCACATAAAGTTTTTGGAATCGTGGAAACACTAGCACCCAAATCACACAAATCATAGCATTCATGATCTTTAATTTTAATTTTTATAGTAGTTTCCCACTCATCATAAAGATTTCTAGGTATAGAAACTTCCAACTCAAGTTTTTCTTCATAAGATTGCATCAAAGCATCAACGATATGTTTGGTAAAAGCTTTATTTTGACTATAAGCATGAGGAGAATGCAACACGGATTGCAACAAGGAAATACAATCTATTAAAGAACAATTATCATAATTAAATTCCTTGTAATCCAAAATAGTGGGTTCCTTGCTATGTAAAGTTTTGACCTCTCCAATCCCACTTTTACAAAAGTTAGCATCAAGATCTAAAAACTCCGAATCATTGGGACACCTTTTAACTAAAGTTGACTCATCTCCAGTCCCATCATTATCAAGATTCATATTGCAAAACAAATATTTAATAGGGGACACATCAATAACTTTTAGATCTTCATCATTATTTTCCCCTAACCCTTCTGGTTTGGCAGCCATCTTATTAACTAAGGTGGCTTGCTTATCAGAAATTTGGGCTATTGATTTTTCAAGACGAGCAATCTGAGAATTCAAACCATAAAATTCTTTGGACATATCATCAAGCTCTTTATTCATGTACTCCATAAAGCTTTTTTGTTCTTTAAGCTTGTTTCTAAGAAATTATTATGCTCAAATTGTAAAGTCATAAAGCTTCTAATGTTTAATTCAATCTCTTCCAACCTTCTAAGATGAAGGTCGGTGTTCTTAGGCAAAGCCATAAGGGCAACATGCACACAAGAGGCAAGCGAAAGAGAGGAGGCGAACGGGAAAGAGAGGGCGAATAAAACGGCAAGGGTGAAGTGGGGGAGAGGAAAACGAGAGGCAAATGGCAAATAATGTAATGCGAGGGAGATGAGTTTGTGATGGGTACTTGGTATGTCTTGACTTGAGCGAAGACCTCCCCGACAATGGCGCCAGAAATCCTTCTTGCTACCTCTTGAGCACTGTGTTGGTTTTCACTTGAAGAGGAAAGGGTGATGCAGCAAAGTAGCGTAAGTATTTCCCTAAGTTTTTGAGAACCAAGGTATCAATCTAGTAGGAGGCTCCACACACGTCCCTCGTACCTACATAAACAAACAAGAACCTCGCAACAAACGCAATAAGGGGTTGTCAATCCCTTCACGGTAACTTGCAAAAGTGAGATCTGATAGAGATAATAAGATAAGATAAATATTTTTGGTATTTTTATGATATAGATTAAAAACTAAAGATTGCAAAATAAAGTAGATTGGAAACTTATATGATAAAAGATAGACCCGGGGGCCATAGGTTTCACTAGTGGCTTCTCTCAAGATAGCATAAGTATTACGGTGGGTGAACAAATTACTGTCGAGCAATTGATAGAAAAGTGCATAGTTAAGAGATTATCTAGGCATGATCATGTATATAGGCATCACGTCCACGACAAGTAGATCGAAACGATTCTGCATCTACTACTATTACTCCACACATCGACCGCTATCCAACATGCATCTAGAGTATTAAGTTCATAAGAACAGAGTAACGCATTAGGCAAGATGACATGATGTAGAGGGATAAACTCAAGCAATATGATATAAACCCCATCTTTTTATCCTCGATGGCAACAATACAATACGTGCCTTGCTGCCCCTGCTGTCACTGGGAAAGGAAACCGAAAGATTGAACCCAAAGCTAAACACTTCTCCCATTGCAAGAAAGATCAATCTAGTAGGCCAAACCAAACTGATAATTCAAAGAGACTTGCAAAGATAACAAATCATACATAAAAGAATTCAGAGGAGATTCAAATATTTCTCATAGATAAACTTGGTCATAAACCCACAATTCATCGGATCTCGACAAACACACCGCATAAAGAGTTACATCGAATAATCTCCAAGAAGATCAAGGAGAACTTTGTATTGAGATTCAAAGAGAGAGAAGAAGCCATCTAGCTAATAACTATGGACCCGAAGGTCTGTGGTAAACTACTCACAACTCATAGGAGAGGCCTTGGCGATGATGTAGAGGCCCTCCATGATCGATTCCCCCTCCGGCGGAGCACCGAAAAAGGCCCCAAGATGGGATCTCGCGGGAACAGAAGGTTGCAGCGGTAGAATTAGGGTTTCGTGGTGCTCCTCGATGTTTTTAGGGTATGGAGGTATATATAGGCGAAGGAGGTCAGTCAGGGGAGCCATGATGGGCCCATGAGGGTGGGTGGCGCGCCCACCCCCTAGGGCGTGCCCTGCACCCTCGTGGTCGCCTCGGCTACTTCTTGACGTCCACTCCAAGTCTCCTGGATTGCGTTTGTTCCAAAAAGATCACTCCTGAAGGTTTCATTCCGTTTGGACTCTATTTGATATTCCGTTTCTTCGAAACACTGAAATAGGCAAAAAAAACAGCAATTTGGGTTGGGCCTCCGGTTAGTAGGTTAGTCCCAAAAATGATATAAAAGTGTAAAGTAAAGCCCATAAACATCCAAAACGGGTAATATAATAGCATGGAACAATAAAAATTATAGATACGTTGGAGACGTATCAGGTAGTACCGCGGGTCATCGCGGTAGTACTCCCCGGGCAGAAGTACCGCACACAGGGCGGTAGTACCGCTCTTCCAGCGGCAGTAAAATATTACTGCCGTGATGGAAGCAGTAGTACCGTGCCGTGGGCGCAGCTGTGCAAGCACAAAAGCCACCCATATCCAACGGTAGTACCGTGGCTTGCCACGGTAGTACCGCAAACCCAAGAAAGTGCACGTTTCGACAAAAACAGAAAACACGGCCGCTGCAATGCAAACTTCAAGCAACCGGACACGCAAACGAACACACACGGGGCAACTCAAACACAAACATGGCTGAAAAGAAGGCAAAAGACAATGAGGACCAAACATGAACCAAAACCTCTCAGAGAGAGAGAGAGAGCGAGAGAGAGCAGTGGTCGGAGCCACCTATGGTTGAGTCAATTGGTATGGCACCGCGAAGAATTATCCTTGGGCCCTTGACCAAAACTCGTCTTTGAAGCACAAGTACCATAAAAATGGCTAATGTGAAAGAGTTGATCAATTTATGCATAATGGGGGAGGGAGAGTTAATTGAGAGAACAACACTCCCCCTATGTCCATGCCTACACCTAAACAAGACATCAAGATGAGTATGGTGGGGTGTGCAAAGGTTCAAGCCACATTTCTCAAATCAATGATATTTAGCTCATGCCTTAACTCGCGAAATCTTGCTTCATCCAAGGGCTTCATGAAAATATCTGCAAGGTTATCATGAGTGTTGACATAGTTGAGCTCGATCTCCCCTCGCCTAATGTGATCCCAAATGAAGTGATACGAATCTCAATATGCTTCGTCTTGAAGTGTTGCACCGGGTTGAGAGAAATCTTGATGGCACTTTCATTGTCACATCAAAGAGGCACTTTGTCACAAATGACATTGTAATCCTTTAAAGTTTGCCTCATCCATAGAAGTCGAGCACAACAACTACCAGCGGCCACATACTCCGCTTCGGTGGACGAGAGAGACACACAACTTTGTTTCTTAGAAGACCAACTTACCAAAGAGCAACCAAGAAATTGGCACCCTCCAGAGGTTGACTTCCTATCCACTTTGTCTCCCGCCCAATCCGAGTCCGAATAGCCCATAAGGTTGAAGTTAGCTCCTCTTGGATACCATAAGCCAATGTTTGGGGTATGAGCCAAATATCGAAAGATTCGCTTGACCTCCACATAGTGGCTTTCCTTAGGTGCGGCTTGAAACCATTCACTAATTCCCACACTCAACATGATATCCGGTCTAGATGCACAAAGGTAAATCAAGGAGCCAATCATGGAACGATATACCTTTTGATCCACCGCTTTACCATTGGGATCAATGTCAAGTTGGCATTTGACGGGCATTGGAGTTGAAGCCGGCTTGACATCACTTAGCTTGAATCTCTTGAGCATGTCTTGAGTGTATTTGGCTTGGTTGATGAAGGTTCCTTCTCTTCTTTGTTTGATTTCGAACCCGAGAAAGAACTTCAACTCTCCCATCATGGACATCTTGAACTTCGAGGTCATGAGAGCGGCAAACTCCTCATTGAAAGCTTTGTTAGGAGAACCAAAGATAATATCATCAACATATAGTTGGCATACAAACAACTACCCTTTGACCTTCTTAGTAAAAAGAGTGGGGTCGATTTTCCCAATTTCAAACCCACGGTCTTGCAACAACTCGGTAAGGTGCTCATATCACGCACGTGGGGCTTGTTTAAGGCCATAGAGTGCCTTATCGAGTTGGTACACATGATTGGGGAACTTGGGATCCTCAAACCCCCGGGGTTGTTTGACATACACCAATTCATTAATAGGACCATTAGGAAAAGCACTCTTCAAATCCATTTGTTGCAGCTTGAAGTTATGATGAGAAGCATAAGAAATCAATAAACAAATAGATTCAAGGCGAGCAACGGGAGCAAAGGTTTCACCGTAGTCGATACCCTCAACTTGGGAGTAGCCTTGTGCTACCAAACGAGCCTTGTTGCAAATGATAATCCCATAATCATCTTGCTTGTTCTTGAATATCCACTTGGTTCCAACGACATTATGGTTCCCCTTTGGCCTCGGCACCAATCTCCACACCTTGTTGTGCTCGAAGTTGTTGAGTTCTTCATGCATGGCATTGGGCCAATCCAGATCCTCGAGCACCTCATAGACCTTGGGTTCAACAAAAGAAACAAACGCGTGATGTTCACAATAGTTTACTAATTGTCTACGAGGGCTTACCCCCTTTCTTAAGCTTCCAACCACATTCTTCATGAGATGAGCTTTGGTAGTAAGCTTGGATGCAATCTTGGCGGCACAACGCTCCAATTCCTCCTCAAGAGAGAGTTGATGAGCGGTAACTTGATCATCTTGAGCATCGTCATGAGATTGTTCTTGAAATTGAGCTTGCTCTTGATATTGAACTTGCTCGAGGGGAAGAACTTGACCTTGGGCATCACTTGGTGGTTCACCACCATCTTGAGATTGATCTTTCCCTTGATCTTGTTCACTTGGTTGAGGGCCTTCACTTTGTTCTTCGAAAGCGTGTTGGTCTTGGGTTGGTGATGGTTCCACTTGAGTGGAACATTGCCCTTCTCCTTCGGCCACAAGGGGTTCCTTAATGGGTAGGATATGACCGACACCCATTCTTCTTATGGCTTGGGGAGGAATTTCATCACCTACATCACAAGTACCACTTTGCTCCACTTGGGAGCCGTTATTCTCGTCAAACTCCACGTTACACGTCTCCTCAATGAGTCCCGTGGACTTGTTGAGGACACGGTAAGCATGAGAGTTTGTAGCATAACCAACAAATATGCCGTCATGAGCTCTAGCCTCAAATTTAGACAAATGAACACCTTTCTTGAGAATTAAACACTTACAACCGAACACCCGGAAGTACTTGAGGTTGGGATTTTACCGGTGAGTATCTCATATGGAGTCTTGTTCAAGCCTTTGCGGAGATAGAGCCGATTGGATGCATGAAAATCAGTGTTGATGGCTTCGGCCCAAAAGTTTTAGGGAGACTTGAAGTCCGCTATCATGGTCCTTGCCGCGTCCATCAACGCCCGGTTCTTCCTCTCTGCTACACCATTTTTGTTGAGGGGTGTAAGGTGCGGAATATTGATGCTTGATCCCCTCATCACTAAGAAACTCATCCAAGGTGTAGCTCTTGAACTCGGTGCCGTTTTCACTTCTTATTGTCAAGATCTTTGCATTGTGTTGACGTTGAGCTTCATTTGCAAATTCGATGATGGTTTGTTGGGTCTCACTCTTCCTCTTGAAGAAATATACCCAAGTGTATCTTGAGCAATCATCCACAATCACCAAGCAATACTTTCTACCCCCAAGACTATCAAATTATGGAGGCCCAAAGAGATCCAAGTGAAGGAGCTCCAAGGGCCTCTTCGAGTAGATGATAGTCATGGGATGGTGAGCCTTCTCATGTTGCTTTCCTTTGATACAAGCACCGCAAGCACGATCTTTGGCAAAACTAACATTTGTTAGTCCACGGACATGGTCCCCCTTGTGAAGACTTTGCAAATATCTCATATTGACGTGGGCTAAACGGCGATGCCAAAGCCACCCCACATCAACTTTAGCCATTAGGAATGTTGCGGTCTTAGTGGGTTGCTCCGAAAAGTTAATCACATAAAGACCGTTCTCGACATGCCCAACAAAGGCTACTTTAAGAGTCTTGCTCCACAAGAGGGCCATGGTATCAATATCAAAGAAAGTGGCAAAGCCCATAAGTGCAAGTTGACGAACGGAAAGTAAGTTGTATGCAAGGGACTCAACAAGCATGACTTGCTCGATCGTGAGATCATGAGAAATGACAACCTTGCCAAGACCCAATACCTTAGAAGATGAAGCATCACCCCATTCGATATTGGTGGGCATAGATGAAACTTTATGCAAGTCCACCACCAAGTCCTTGCTTCCGGTCATATGATTTGTGGCTCCACTATCAAGCAACCATGATCCCCCACCGGAAGCAAACACCTACAAGAGATCAATGCTTGGTTTTAGGTACCCATTTTGTAATGGGTCCTTTGATGTTAGCAACAAGGGTCATGGGAACCCAAATAGACCATTCAATGTACGCATAAGAAGAACCGACAAATTTGGCATAAACATGCCCATCACTAGCATGGCATAACACATAAGAAGGGTTAAAATCCCCGGCTTTATTGGAAGGAGTGGCATTGCCCTTCTTGACACCACCACCTTTCGTGTTGTTCTTCTTCTCCTTAGGAGTATCCTCTCCCTCCTTCACAAAGGTTTGCTTGAGAGGAGGAGGTTGTGTGGTCTTGTCATTCTTCTTCTTCTTCTTCTTCTTCTTGGACTTGGGTGCAAACCCTGTCCCCTCCTTGGCCACAACTTCCTTTTTATTGCTCAAAAGGTCGTTGAGGTTCTTCTCTCCTTGTATGCACGACACAAGGCCTTTCTCAAGTTGCTCCTTCAACTCGGCATTCTCCTCCACAAGATGCACATGCTCACAACACGGGTTAGTAGCATTTGCATTATAAATTAAAACCATATGAGGAAATGTGGCTTTCTCCTTGGTTGGCTTCACTTGGAGTTCATCATGAGACTCTTTGAGGCTTGCATGACCACTCGTCAAGGCCTTGTGAGCCTTGTCAAGTATATCAAACTCCTCCTTGAGTCTAGCATGGTCAACCCCAAGTTTAGCCTTCTCCGAATTGAGCACACGAGATACAACAAGAGCATGATCAAGATATTTCTTTAATTTAGCATGATCATTGTTGTGTGACTCCTCAAGAGCCAAACGATGATCACGCTCTTCCTCAAGCACATTAGAGAGATCCGATATCTCATCGGCATAGTCACGACTATACTCTTCCATCTTAGAGATGGTTTCTTCGTGAGCCTCGATCATGTCATTGGCTTCACCAAGTTGTTCCAAGAGAGCATGATACGTCTCCAACGTATCTATAATTTATGAAGCATTCATGCTATTTTATTATCTATTTCGAAAGATTACAGGCTTTATTATACACTTTTATATTACTTTTGGGACTAACCTACTAACCGGAGGCCCATCCCATATTGCTGTTTTATTGCCTGTTTTAGTATTTCAAAGAAAAGGAATATCAAACGGAGTCCAAATGGAATGAAACCTTTGGGAGCGTGATTTTTCGAACGAACATGATCTGGGAGACTTGGAGTACAAGCCAGGGAAGCTTCAAGGAGGCCAGAAGATAGGAGGGCGCGCCCACTCCCCTGGGCGCGCCCCCTGTCTCATGGGCCCCTAGTAGCTCCCCCGACCGACTTCTTTCGCCTATATATTCCCATATACCCTAAAACCATCGGAACAAAGATAGATCGGGAGTTCCGCTGCCGCAAGCCTCTGTAGCCACCAAAAACCTCTCGGGAGCCCGTTCCGGCATCCTGCCGGAGGGGGGAACCCATCATCGGTGGCCATCTTCATCATCCCGGCGCTCTCCATGACGAGGCGGGAGTAGTTCACCCTCGGAGCTGAGGGTATGTACCAGTAGCTATGTGTTTTCTCTCTCTCTCTCTCTCTCTCTCTCTCTCTCTCTCGTGTTCTCTCTATGGCACGATCTTGATGTATCGCGAGCTTTGCTATTATAGTTGGATCTTATGATGTTTCTCCCCCTCTACTCTCTTGTGATGAATTGAGTTTTCCTCTTGAAGTTATCTTATCGTATTGAGTCTTTAATGATTTGAGAACACTTGATGTATGTCTTTCCATGCTTATCTGCGGTGACAATGGGATATCACGTGATCCACTTGATGTATGTTTTGGTGATCAACTTGCGGGTTCCGCCCATGAACCTATGCATAGGGGTTGGCACACGTTTTCGTCTTAACTCTCCGGTAGAAACTTTGGGGCACTCTTTGAAGTAATTTGTGTTGGCTGAATAGATGAATCTGAGATTGTGTGATGCATATCGTATAGTCATGCCCACGGATACTTGAGGTGACAATGGAGTATCTAGGTGACATTAGGGTTTTGGTTGATTTGTGTCTTAAGGTCTTATTCTAGTACGAACTCTATGATAGATTGAATGGAAAGAATAGCTTCATGTTATTTTACTACGGACTCTTGAATAGATAGATCAGAAAGGATAACTTTGAGGTGGTTTCATACCCTACTATAATCTCTTTGTTTGTTCTCCGCTATTACTGGCTTTGGAGTGACTCTTTGTTGCATGTTGAGGGATAGTTATATGATCCAGTTATGTTATTATTGTTGAGAGAACTTGCACTAGTGAAAGTATGAACCCTATGCCTTGTTTCCTAGCATTACAATACCGTTTACGCTCACTTTTATCATTAGTTACCTTTGCTGTTTTTATATTTTCAGATTACAAATACCTATATCTACCATCCATATTGCACTTGTATCACCATCTCTTCGCCGAACTAGTGCACCTATACAATTTACCATTGTATTAGGTGTGTTGGGGACACAAGAGACTCTTTGTTATTTGGTTGCAGGGTTGCTTGAGAGAGACCATCTTCATCCTACGCCTCCCACGGATTGATAAACCTTAGGTCATCCACTTAAGGGAAATTTGCTACTGTCCTACAAACCTGTGCACTTGCAGACCCAACAACGTCTACAAGAAGAAGGTTGTGTAGTAGACATCAAGCTCTTTTCTGGCGCCGTTGCCGGGGAGGCTAGGTAAGCGGCACTCACACCCCGTCAACTAAGCTCTTTTCTGGCGCCGTTACCGAGGAGGTGAGTGCTTGAAGGTATATCTTTAGATCTTGCAATCGAATCTTTTAGTTTGTAAAAGAAAATTACAAAAAAAAAGGAGTTAAGTTTGTCTCATACGCTTCATCTTTTTAATATCTTTCGTGAGTATGATGAAAAGGAAAATTGTGCTCAAGTGCTAGGAGAAGAATTACATAGAATGCTTGGCATGAAATATGTGAATGATGAGCATGATTTCAATGTTGTTAGTCTGAATTCCTTGAATATCCATGATGCTAATGATATACAAAGCCACAAGCTTGGGGATGCTATGTTTGATGAAGATGGTATTTTTTGTCCCCCAAGTTTTGATGAGAAAATTTATTATGATGAAAGCATGCCTCCTATTTATGATGATTATATTGATGAAAGTGGGTTTGGAAGAGTGTCAACTTTAGGAATTAGTGATCCCACTATTATGGAGGATGTTGAATCTTATTGTGATGAACATGAACGTGGATTTGGAAGAGTGTCAACTTTATTTAGTGATGATTCCACTATTTCGGAAGAGGTTCCAATTGATTATGAGAGCAAAGTTGCTATCTATGATGATTATTGTGATGACTTGTATGCTATTAGGAATAATGATAACCATGAAACTTGTCATCATGATTTTAGTTTTCAATTGGATTATGCCTCATATGATAATTATTTTGTTGAGTTTACTCCCACTAGTATTCATGAGAAATTTTTTGCTTATGTGGAGAGTAGTAAATTTTCTATGCAAGTGGATAATGAAAAGAATGATTTAGGTGCTGGTTATATTGTTGAATTCATTCATGATGCTACTGAAAATTATTATGAGGGAGGAATATATGCTTGTAGGAATTGCAATAATATCAAGTTTCCTCTCTATGTGCTTAAAGTTTTGAAGTTATGCTTGTTTTGCCTTCCTATGCTAGTTGATTATTGTTCCCATAAGTTGTTTGCTCACAAAATACCTATGCATAGGAAGTGGGTTAGGCTTAAATGTGTTAGTTATATTCTTCATGATGCTCTCTTTATGTTTCAATTCTTATCTTTTATGTGAGCATCATTGAAATCATCATGCCTAGCTAGGGGCGTTAAACGTAAGCGCTTGTTGGGAGGCAACCCAATTTTATTTTTGTTTCTTGCTTTTTGGTTCTGTTTAGTAATAAATAAATCATCTAGCCTCTAGTTATATGTGGTTTTATGTTTTAATTAGTGTTTGTGCCAAGTAAGACCTATAGGATCTTCTTGGATGATAGTTATTTGATCTTGCTGAAAATTCCAGAAACTTTCTGTTCACGAAGACAATTGTTTCAAATCACAAGAACGTGATAAAATACTGATTCCAATTGCAGCAGATCAATAATCAAATTATCTAGGTCTTCCTATTTTGGTAGAATGTTTGAAGTTCCAGAAGTTTGCATTAGTTACAGATTACTACAGACTGTTTTGTTTTTGACAGATTCTGTTTTTCGTGTGTTGTTTGCTTATTTTGATGAATCTATGGCTACTAAAATAGTTTATAAACCATAGATAAGTTGGAATACAGTAGGTTTAACACCAATATAAATAAATAATGATTTCATTACAATACCTTGAAGTGGTGTTTTGTTTTCTTTCGCTAGCGGAGCTTACGAGTTTTCTGTTGAGTTTTGTGTTGTGAAGTTTTCAAGTTTTGGGTAAAGATTCGATGGACTATGGAATAAGGAGTGGCAAGAGCCTAAGCTTGGGGATGCACAAGGCACCCCAAGGTAATATTCAATTAAAACCAAGAGCCTAAGCTTGGGGATGCCCCGGAAGGCATCCCCTCTTTCGTCTTTGTTCATCGGTAACTTTACTTGGAGCTATATTTTTATTCACCACATGATATGTGTTTTGCTTGGAGCGTCATTTTATTTTGTTAGTATTTGCTTTCTGTTATTTAGAATAATGTTTTGCATCTTTAGTTTCAATAAAAATGTCAAGGATAGCCTTTGCCATGCTTATTTTGCTAGTATACATGTTGCTGTTTGAAAACAAAAAGTTTACCGTTGTTGCAAAAATTCCCTAGAAAAGTCAGAGAATTGTATAATGTTGAAACCTTTTGCATAATAAGATCTGATAAATTTACTACATTAGGAATTTTCTCTCATAATTTTTGGAGTTAGGAAAGTATTGATACTCTTGCATTCTTTACAGACTATACTGTTTTGGCAGATTGCTGTTATGGTTGCATTGTTTGCATATGTTTGCTTGTTTAATGATTATATTTGAGGATAGAAGTATTAAATATGCAGAGACATTTAGTATGCAATGTTGAATAATAATTTTAGTGATTTTTACAGTAGAAAATGATAAGGTTTTGCATTGGTTTATACTAACCTATCTCACGAGTTCTTGTTGAGTTTGGTGTGGATGAAGCTTTTGATAAAAAGAGAAACCATGATATGAGAGAAACTAAGGAGACACAAAAGCTCAAGCTTGGGGATGCCCAAGGCACCCCAAGATAATATTTCAAGAAGTCTCAAGCATCTAAGATTGGGGATGCCCCGGTAGGCATCCCACCTTTCTTCTTCAACAGTTATCGGTTAGTATCGGTTGAACCTAAGTTTTTGCTTCTTCACATGAGTTGTGCTATCCTTGCAATGTCATTTTATTTTGCTTTGCTAGCTGTTTGAATAAAATACCAAGATCTGAAATTCTTTAATGAGAGAGAGTCTTCACATAGTTACATAATTATTTAGCTACTCATTGATCTTCACTTATATCTTTTTGGAGTAGTTTGTCATTTACTCGTGTACTTCACTTATATCCTATGAGTAAATGGTTGAATGAGTTGAATGTCATAAAATCTGAAATTATATATGTTTCATTTGCTTATCCCTTGGGGAGTAATGACTTCACATCTAAGAAGTAGAGGTTGTAAATTTATTGAAGGTTAGCAAGCATTGTATTGGTCATTTGGACAATTCATGAAAGAATATTGAAGGAAGAGAGATTTCACATATAAATATACTATCCTAGACATCTTTTATAATTGTGATCACTCATTAAGTATGACATGCTAAAGAGTTTATGTTGGACAAGGAAGACAACATAATGGGTTATGTTTTCTCACATCTCAGTTAAAGTATATTGTCATGGATCATTCAAACATGTTGAGCTTGCCTTTCCCCCTCATGCTAGCCAAATTCCTTGCACCAAGTAGAGATACTACTTGTGCTTCCAAATATCCTTAAACCCAGTTTTGCCATGAGAGTCCACCATACCTACCTATATGCGGTATTTACCTGCCATTCCAAGTAAATTTGCATGTGCCAAACTCTAAACCTTCAAATAATAATCTGTTTTGTATGCCCGAATCGCTCATGTAGCGACTAGGGGCTGTCATTATCTTCCATGCTAGGTGGGTTATTCTCAAGATGAGTGGACTCCGCTCATCATTCACGAGAAAATGGCTCGTAACCGGGATGCCCAGTCCCATGATCAAAAGATCAAAATCAAATCAAAAATAATTGCAAACAAAACTCCCCCAGGATTGATGTTAGTTGGAGGCACCCGTTGTTTCGGGCAAGCCATGGATTGATGATTGTTGGTGGAGGGGGAGTAAAAACTCTTACCATTCTGTTTGGGAACCGCCTATAATGTATGTAGTATGCAAGATATTGGGAACTCTTGGTTGTTATGTTGACAATGAAATCATACCTCTCAAAATTATTTATCTCTCTTTCAAAATCGAGCTCTGGCACCTCTGCAAATCCCTGCTTCCCTCTGCGAAGGGCCTATCTTTTACTTTATGTATTTTACTTTATCCAAGAGTCTAGGTGATCTTCACCTTTCCCTTTTTCATTTTATCCTTTGGCAAGCACCTCGTGTTGGAAAGATCTGATATATATATATATATATATATATATATATATATATATATATATATATATATATATATATATATATATATATATATATATATATATATATATATATATCCAATTGGATGTAAGTCATGAACTATTATTGTTGACATCACCCAAAGGTGAATACGTTGGAAGGCGAAACTATAAGCCCCTATCTTTCTCAGTGTCCGATTAAAACTCCATAACCATAAGTATTGCGTGAGTGTTAGCAATTGTAGAAGACTATATGATAGTTGAGCATGTGGAGTTTGCTAAATCAAAGCTCTGACATAGACCCTTCCTGAAAATAAGATGAATTGCAATTGTTTGATGACCGAGAATGAAGTTTGCTAGTTTTCAAGAAAGTTTATGGTCTATGCTTTAACATGTGAATAGCTTGTTACTTGATCTTGAGAAGTTTTATGAGATGAACTACTGTTATGAGATATAATCATGCTAGAAAAGGTGATTGAAATTATCATTGATCAAACTTGTGCACCTTCTAGCATTCACACTTCATAAATTCTTTCTTTTATCATTTACCTACTCGAGGACGAGCAGGAATTAAGCTTGGGGATGCTGATACGTATCCAACGTATCTATAATTTATGAAGCATTCATGCTATTTTATTATCTGTTTTGAATTATCACGAGCTTTATTATACACGTTTATATTACTTTTGGGACTAACCTACTAACCGGAGGCCTAGCCCATATTGATGTTTTATTGCCTGTTTCAGTATTTCGAAGAAAAGGAATATAAAATGGAGTCCAAACGGAATGAAACCTTCGGGAGCGTGATTTGTGGAACGAACATGATCCGGGAGACTTGGAGTACAAGCCATGGAAGCTTCGAGGAGGCCAGGAGATAGGAGGGCGCGCCCCCTGTCTTGTGGGCCCCTCATGGCTCCCCCGACCGACTTCTTTCGCCTATATATTCCCATATACCCTAAAACCATCGGAACAAAGATAGATCGGGAGTTCCGCCGCCGCAAGCCTCTGTAGCCACCAAAAACCTCTCGGGAGCCCGTTTCGGCATCCTTCCGGAGGGGGAACCCATCATCCGTGGCCATCTTCATCATCCCGGCGCTCTCCATGACGAGGAGGGAGTAGTTCACCCTCGGGGCTGAGGGTATGTACCAGTAGCTATGTGTTTGATCTCTCTCTCTCTCTCTCTCTCTCTCTCTCTCTCTCTCTCTTGTGTTCTCTCTATGGCACGATCTTGATGTATCGCGAGCTTTGCTATTATAGTTGGATCTTATGATGTTTCTCCCCCTCTACTCTCTTGTGATGAATTGAGTTTTCCTCTTGAAGTTATCTTATCGGATTGAGTCTTTAATGATTTGAGAACACTTGATGTATGTCTTGCCGTGCTTATCTGTGGTGACAATGGGATATCACGTGATCCACTTGATGTATGTTTTGGTGATCAACTTGCGGGTTCCACCCATGAACCTATGCATAGGGGTTGGCACACGTTTTCATCTTGACTCTCCGGTAGAAACTTTGGGGCACTCTTTGAAGTACTTTGTGTTGGTTGAATAGATGAATCTGAGATTGTGTGATGCATATCGTATAATCATGCCCACGGATACTTGAGGTGACAATGGAGTATCTAGGTGACATTAGGGTTTTGGTTGATTTGTGTCTTAAGGTGTTATTCTAGTACGAGCTCTATGATAGATTGAACGGAAAGAATAGCTTCATGTTATTTTACTACGGACTCTTGAATAGATAGATCAGAAAGGATAACTTTGAGGTGGTTTCGTACCCTACCATAATCTCTTCGTTTGTTCTCCGCTATTAGTGGCTTTGGAGTGACTCTTTGTTGCATGTTGAGGAATAGTTATATGATCCAGTTATGTTATTATTGTTGAGAGAACTTGCACTAGTGAAAGTATGAACCCTATGCCTTGTTTCCTAGCATTGCAATACCGTTTACGCTCACTTGTATCATTAGTTACCTTGCTGTTTTTATATTTTTAAATTACAAATACCTATATCTACCATCCATATTGCACTTGTATCACCATCTCTTTGCCGAACTAGTGCACCTATACAATTTACCATTGTATTAGGTGTGTTGGGGACACAAGAGACTCTTTGTTATTTGGTTGCAGGGTTGCTTGAGAGAGACAATCTTCATCCTACGCCTCCCACGGATTGATAAACCTTAGGTCATCCAATTGAGGGAAATTTTCTACTGACCTACAAACTTGTGCACTTGCAGGCCCAACAACGTCTACAAGAAGAAGGTTGTGTAGTAGACATCAAGCAACGAAGTGCTTCTTGGATTTACCCTTGAGCTTACTCATAAAAGACTCAAATTCGTTTTCTTCCTCCTTCGACCCCTCACTTTCATCAATGCAATCCATCAAGGAAGGATTAGTTGTGATGGTGGTTTTGATGTTGGGGGTTGCCTTGTTAGTGGCTTTATCCATGAGGCCCTTGGCGGTGATGTTCTCGTTGGGTGAGTCAAAGAGGGACACTCGTGGATTTGTTGCAATGGCAACAGAGGTCATGGAAACCGTCTCACCGTCTTCATCATCATCATCATACTCATTGTACTCTTCTTGTGCCACCAACCCCTTGGGAGGAGTCTTCTTGGTGAAGTTGTTCTTGTTGGGGAAGGACTTGGCCTTGTCTTTTCGGATAAGCTTGCCCCCATTGTCTTCCCTCTTCTCGTATGGGCATTTCGCAACAAAGTGGCTCACATTGCCACAATTATAGCATGTCCTCACACGTTGCTTGCCCTTGGTGCCACTTGAGCTGTTCTTGTTGAAGTTGGGCCTTGTGTTCTTCTTGCTCCAAAATTGCCGTGACGCGAGAGCCATGTGCTCATGATAAGCATACTTGGTATCTCCGGGGCAACATTCCTCTTCTTCCTCTTCACTCTATTCTTCCACACTAGCATTCGCCGTCAAAGCAAGGTTGGGATTCTTTGATCGTTGAGAACGCAACACCGCATTGTCGGCGGTCTTGTCCAAGATCCTCATAGCAACAAATTCATCCAACACTTCACTTGTGGACAAGGCGTGAGAGTCCGGCCTTTGGCGGATGAAAGAGGACATGGCCTTGTGGTAGGACATCATGGCCTTGAGAAACTTGCGCTTGATCCAATTGTCATCTGTATTCTTGCTCCCATGATCTCGGAGTGAGACCGCGAGAGTGGTTAATCTCCGGTAAAGCTCATGAGGTTCTTCATCTTCATTCATCGCAAACTCATCGTCTTCATCTTGTACCACTTCAAAGTTGGAGCGTTGGATGCTTGCGCTTACCTTGTAAATGGAAACAACATCTTGCCATGCTTCCTTGGCCACAGTGAAGGTTCGGAGGTGTGCAATATCTTCGGGAGGAATTGCTTCTTGGAGAATGAAGAGAGTGGACTCGTTGAATTGATGGTCTACGGCTTCTCTAGGAGTGAAGTTCCTTGGGTCGTGCGGGTAGAAACCTTGCTCAATAATTCTCCAAAGATTAGTAGAACTATGATTTAAATGACGTTTAAAGTGATACACCCAAGAAGCAAAATCCTCATTTTTCACAAGCTTAGGAGGAGGACCAACATGATTCATATGCGTGGAGGGAACCGGTCCTCCATAAGTAAGTGGAGGTTCAACATGGGCAAAGATGCCACTCCCACTCCTACCACTAGCCAAAAGGAGCTTGCTCACTACTAGCTTCCCCCCTTTTATGAGTTAGCATCCGCCACCTTGTTAGCGAGATCAACCACTTCCAACGGTTCGGTGGATAATTTAAGCCCATCAAGAAACTCCTTAAACATGCCTTTAACCTCGGTCGTCATGAAGGTTTTCAATGTGTCCAAAGCTGCATTGAACTCCTCACGAGAGACCGAGGATCCCCCATCGGCCGCAGACAAAGTGGGATTCGCACCGGGGTGATCCTCCACCCCGTCCGTGGTGTCAACCATACTCTTCGGATGGCAAAGTCCTTAATAAAGAGATGAGGCTCTGATACCAATTGAAAGGATTGGTACGGTTAACTAGAGGGGGGGGGGTGAATAGGCAACTAACATTTTTTAGCTTTTCTTGACCAAATTAAACTTAGCAACAAAGTAGGTTGTCTAGATGTGCAACTAGGTGAACAACCTATATGATGCAACAACAACAAGCACACAAGCAAGCAAGGGATACAACACAATATAAGCTTGCACAAGTAAAGGTGAGAGATAACAAGAGTGGAGTCGGTGGAGACGAGGATGTGTTACCGAAGTTCCTTCCCTTTGAGAGGAAGTACGTCTCCGTTGGAGCGGTGTGGAGGCACAATGCTCCCCAAGAAGCCACTAGGGCCACCGTATTCTCCTCACACCCTCACACAATGCGAGATGCCATGATTCCACTATTGGTGCCCTTGAAGGCGGCGACCGAACCTTTACAAACAAGGTTGGGGCTATCTCCATAACTTAATTGGAGGCTCGCAACGACACCATGAAGCTTCACCACAATGGAATATGGCTCCGCGCTGACCTCAACCGTCTAGGGTGCTCAAACACCCAAGAGTAACAAGATCCGCAAGGGATTAGTGGGGGGAATCAAATTTCTCTTGGTGGAAGTGTAGATCGGGAAATTCTCAACCAATCCCTAGAAAATCAACAAGTTTGATTGGCTAGGGAGAGAAAATGAAGCTTTGAACAACAAGTGAGCTTGAGGAGGGAAGAGGTGGTCTTCTTGGAGAAGAAGACCCCATTTATATAGTGGGGGAAAAGATCCAACCGTTACCCACTTACTCAGCCCGCGGGACGCGGTACTACCACACACGCTCACGGTACTACCGCAAGGCTCTAGGGTACTACCGCATCACGTTGCGGTACTACCGCTTGTGCAGTAGAGGCCAGGTGAGGTCCTGTTGCACTAGGCAACGAGCAGTAGAACTGCAGGAGCGGTACTACCGCGCACCCTTGCGGTACTATCGCAAGGCAGGGGCTCAACAGGGCTGTAAAAGGCACGGACTAAATAAATTACGTCGGTGACTACTTCTGCTAAGATTGGGACGTGCAAAAATCCGGCATGGTACTGCCGCTCGCAGGGAGCAGTACTACCGCGTAGGGGCGGAAGTAAAAAATTACTTACGCGCCTATTTCCGTGCGTGACATCGTTCTGGGCTAGAGGCAGCGGTACTACCGCTCGCTAGGAACGGTATTACCGCACGGCGCGGTACTACCGCTTCCCTGAGCAGTACTACCGCAGGCCCCTGCGGCACTACTGCTCCCTTGAGCAGTACTACCGCACGCCACAGAAGCTATAGCACTTGAAAGCCTTCATCTCGCAGCGACAAGGATAAACATACGATGTTCCAAAGAAGTGAAGGAAAGGGGGTGCAAAGAAACAAATGTTTACGTGTTGATTCCACCCTACCTTTCCGAAGCGGACCCCCTCTTAATAGTACGACTTTCCTACGACTCAAATCCACCGAAAAGAAACATAGAGAACCGTCATCTTCGATAGGCTCCGAGGGGCAACGAATCGTCTTGTGCCTAGACATGAGATATCTGAAATGCTCAATGCACACGATCCGCAAATGCACTGTCATCAATCACCAAAACCACATAGGAAGAAATTTGCCCTTACACCGGCGGATCTATCTTTGGTGGATTTGCTCGGATCTCGCTGGTGTTCATCTACGTTCTTGTGTCTTCGGATTCGATCCTTTTGATCTACTTTATCCTTCATCGGTGGTGGTTGCTGTTCTGGTGCGCTGATCCTATGGGGCCTTAGCACGATGACTTCCCGACTGACTACTATAACAAGTTGTGCCCGACTCTGACAATGGGGGAGGGGGGGGGGGCGATGACGGCGGCACGCCTTCGGCTCGCTTCAGTTCTTGTAGTCGTCGCTAGGTGGTCTACGGATGTAACACCCTGGATGTAAACTTCCCCTTTTTGGGCAATATATCAATTTGACCTCATCCAATTCTTGTGGGTTCTTGTCATGCTTGGCCTCTTTGGTTTGGTTATGTGGGTTTTCTTTTTCTTTGTTTTGCTTTTTGCCATATTGCATTTGTGCCTCTTGTCATATTGCTTTCCCTTCTTATCATGTGATTGTGGTGTTCCCTTGCATGTCATGTGGTTGTGGTTTTCCCTTGCATGCCATGTGGTTGCATGTGCCATTCTTTTTTTTGCATTACCATCCCCTCCTTCCCTCTACTTCTTTCCTTTTCAAATGCCATATTTTCCTTTCCTAATTAATGTTCATCTTCTCCCTAAAAATCTTGCTTGTTGCACAAAAACTCCCTGCCAATTAATCTCCTCATTTGAAGTTGTTATGGTCAGGTTCAAAAATGGCACAAGTTTGAAATATTTTCAAACTTGCATTATTTTTCTACCTTTAAAAATGTCCATTTCAATTTATTTAAATAGAGGAGAATTCCAGGAGTGTGGGGATATTTTCCTTTCACTAAAAATCTTTTCTTTTCTTTCTGCACTTTCTTTTCTCTCCTTTTTTATTTTTTTTAAAAAGGGAAAAGGAAAGAGAGAGCAGCAGCAGCAGTGGCAGCCCAGCCACTCCTCCCCACCTGGGCCCCGGCCTCTCCGAGCAAGCCCAGCTCCCCAGCAGCCCCGCAGCCCAGAGAGGAGCGCCAGCCCGCTCGCTCTCTCCTCCTGCCTTCGCGCACCCACAGCTCCCCTTACCCACGCTGGAGTCCGTCCACGTGGCAGCGCCGGCCCCGCCTGGCAGCGAGCGCCCGGTGCTCCTCACCCACCTTTCCCCCTCCTCTCGCAGCGCCATGGGGACCCCGAGCTCGGAGAGCCCGAGCACGATCCCGTCGCCCTAGCCCCTTCTTATCCCCCTCCGCGTCAAATCGAGCCCTAGGGTTTCCCCTCTCCCTCTCGCCGCCGCCGCCAGGTAAGCGGATCCCCAAGTTCGCCGCCCGCTCGTTCCCGAGCGCATCTGGGAGCGCGCCACGTCGCCGGCGTGCTCTCCGGCCACCTCATCCTGCCGCACCGTGTCCGACGTCTTCCTCGTCGTCGACTACGACCACGACGTCGACTACGGAGGCCCGGTTCGCCAAGTCCGACGACGCCCTGTACCTGTCTTCCTCTCGGTCAGGTTCCCGGCGAATC
Organism: Aegilops longissima; assembly: GCA_021605205.1. Taxonomy (NCBI): domain Eukaryota; kingdom Viridiplantae; phylum Streptophyta; class Magnoliopsida; order Poales; family Poaceae; genus Aegilops; species Aegilops longissima. The sequence continues at coordinate 691,258,343 of CM038682.1, forward strand.
TTCAGAGCTCGACCTCGTCGCCGTCAGCCCGTCTCCGTCGCCGATTCCGTGTCCTAGGGTAAGGAGGTATAACCCCCTTCCTCCCTGCTCCTTCTTGCCGTCGTTAGATCCCCGTAGAGTAGGGTCCGATCCATGTTCGTGTCGCGCTCGCCGTGCTCCGGCGTGCTCGTAGTAGTGGGTTCCGGTTTGTTTTGGCGCGCGTAGATGCCACGATTTCCCTCGGGTTTTGCCCCTTCTCGAGTCCGTGGTGCCCCCTCGTGCACACCCAGCCTTGTCCGAGGGCGCAGAGCCCCTCAGAGCCGCTGCTTCGCCGGCGTCGCCGTGTTCTTCTCTGTTTTTAGTTCAGGCCTGTTAGTTGGGTCAAGTGCGCTAGCGTCCTGGTTCCTACCAGATCTCCTACCCTAGCCGAGCTGGTCGACTCCCCGCTCTCCCACCGCGGCGACCTGGGTTCGAACCCCAGGCGCGCCACTCCCCCCTTTTATTTTGCTGTTTTTCGCGCTCCTCCGCTTCGGCTCTGCAGCAGCAGTAGTTAAGGACCCGAGCCCTTCTTCTGTCAGTCTCCGCGCGCTAGCCCAGTGGTAGCAGGTGCGGGATTCCACCGGGAGACCGGGTTCAATCCCCCAGGGCTCTTTTTTCCCCCTTTTAAACCTGTTTCACCCCTGTCTCTATGACAGTGGGGCCATGCTGTCAGCCTCTCAGCACCCTCCTCCATGCATATTTTTTCCTTTCCATTTCCAGCATTGTACCATTTCTGTTTTAGGCAAGTCCAAATCTGGACATTTCCAAATCTGGAAATTGCCAATTCTGTCAACTTCCTTATTAGGCAGGTTTTAACTTATTGATTTTGTGATGATTTTTCTACCGCAACCCTAACATATTATATATGTTTTTGGGGTAGAAAAATCCCACCAACTCAGTGGTGGCATTAATTTCTGCTTTTGGGCAAGTTTATGTTCATGTCTTTTTGCATCATGGTTAGGTGTTGTTTTCATTGGGCATTTTTACTTGAATCTTGCTATGAGGTAGTTTGCACACATGCATGGCTTTGTTTCTTCATGCTGTTATCGTAGGTTTCTCACCATTCTTATTCTGCCCGTCATATTCAACCCGTGCATCTGTTTCCGGTGATCTCTATATCGATTTCTACCGAAATCATCTCATCTTTCCGATGGCATGCTTGGTTTGCCAAGATGATGCCTGGTTTTCCATTTACCTTCCGGAGTGCACATACGCTTTGCATATCACTTCCCGCATATCATGTCATGCTGCATCATGTTGATTGTGCATTGCACCGTGATTTATTGTGGTTCTTTGTTTTGTTGTTGCTTTGGGTAGAGCCGGGAGACGAGAACGCTTACGAGGATCCTGTTGAGAACGCTTTCGAGGATCAAGCTTTTGACAACTCTGAGAACATTGCAGGCAAGATGATCATACCCTCGAAATCACTTCTATCTTTGCTATGCTAGTTGCTCGCTCTTTTGCTATGCCTATGCTGCGATGCCTACCACTTGCTATATCATGCCACCCATATTGCCATGTCAGCCCTAACCATCCTTTCCTAGCAAACCGTTGATTGGCTATGTTACCGCTTCGCTCAGCCCCTCTTATAGCGTTGTTAGTTGCAGGTGAAGCTGAAGTTTGTTCCTTGTTGGAACATGGAGATGTTGTTCCTTTTTGGAACATGTTTACTTGTTGGGGCTATCACAATATATAAATATATCTGCTATGTTTAACACATCTATATACTTGGTAAAGGGTGGAAGGCTCGGCCTTATGCCCAGTGTTTTGTTCCACTCTTGCCACCCTAGTTTCCGTCATACGGTGTTATGTTCCTTGATTTTGCGTTCCTTACGGTTGGGTGATTTATGGGACCCCTTGACAGTTCGCTTTGAATAAGACTCGTCCAAAGAAGGCCCAACATTGGTTTTACCATTTGCCACCTAAGCCTTTTCCCCGGGTTTTCGCGAGCCGAGGGTCATCTTTATTTTAACCCCCCGGACCAGTGTTCCTTCGAGGCTGGCCCAACCGAGCCGCTTCTTGGGCCACCTTGGGGCAACTCGAGGTTGGTTTTACCCGTAACTGTCTCATCCGGATGTGCCACGAGAACGAGATATGTGCAGCTCCTATCGGGATTTGTCGGCACAACCGGGTGGCTTTGCTGGTCTTGTTTTATTGCTGTCGAAATGTCTTGTAGTCCGGGATTCGAGATTGATCGGGTCTTCCGGTAGAAGGAATAATCCTTCGTTGACCGTGAGAGCTTATAATGGGCTAAGTTGGGACACCCTGCAGGTAATATCTTTCAAAGCCGTGCCTGCGGTTATGAGGCAGATGGGAATTTGTTAATGTCCGGTTGTAGATAACACAAAGATGACCTCAATTAAAATACACCTCATCGCGTGTGTTACGTGATGGTCTCTTCTCGGCGGAGTCCGGAAGTGAACACGGTGTTGGAGTTATGTCGGCGTAAGTAGTTCAGGATCACTTCTTGATCACTACTAGTTTCACGACCGTGCTTTGCTTCTCTTCTCGCTCTCTTTTGCGATGTAGCCACCATATATGCTAGTCGCTTGCTGCAGCTCCACTTGAATACTATATCCTTCCTAAAGCTTAAATAGTCTTGATCTCGCTGGTGTGAGATTGTTGAGTCCCGTGACTCACAGATACTTCAAACACAGTTGCGAGGTTCCGATGAGGCCAGTGCAGATGATTCCACCGAGCTCAAGTGGGAGTTCGACGAGGAACGTGGTCGTTACTATGTTTCGTTTCCAGATGATCAGTAGTGGTGCCCAGTTGGGACGATTCGGGGATCTGTGTTAGCAGTTGGGGTATCTTCTTTATTTTGGTTCCGTAGTCGGACCTTGAGTGTACTCTGAATGATGTATGTTTAATTATGTACTGTGTGACGTGGCGATTGTAAGCCAACTATGTATCTTTCCCTTAATTATTACATGGGTTGTGTGAAGATTACCTCACTTGCGACATTGCTTTCAATGCGGTTATGCCTCTAAGTCGTGCCTCGACACGTGGGAGATATAGCCGCATCGGGGGCGTATCAAGTTGGTAATCAGAGCCTTCCCCGACTTAGGAGCCCCCTACTTGATTGTTTGCTGACGTTGTTGAGTCTAGAATGGAAAATGTTTTGAGTCTTAGGATTATATATATCGGAGAGTAGGATTCTTTTTTACTCCTCAGTCCTTTCATCGCTCTGTGAGGTCTCCTGACGTAGAGTTTTGACTCTTCTCTTCTCAAATTTCACTAAATTTTTTTTTAGGATCACGTGGGTATCTTGGAATCGTTCCGATGGTTTTGTGACGAGAACATTGTTCTTGGTGCCTCCTGACATTTAGGGGTTGTGGCAGTGTCCCGGGGAGTTGAGCTCCGAGGTGTTGTCGTCACAATTTTATCGTTGCGATTTCGGAATACCTGAGTTTTACCGACATCGAAATCTCTTTTGTGCAGTTGTTGGTGAGATAACCCCGATAGCCCAAAGATCTTGTGGCGAAAAGGGAGTATTGCCATGACTTGTATAACGGATGTTTTTCAAGGTCGAGGTACACGATTTCCGAGGATTTCTTGGTTATGTGTTGACGGATGGATACAATTGGATCTAGGTATTGTTAGTTTGGGTGATATATTTTGTGTCCCTGTATCCCCAACACCAGATTGCATAACCGAAAGTTTGGGAGTTTATAGGTGGGAATTCTAGTAGCTTACGGGATATTCTTTCCGACGGATGTATGATTTGAGATTGGGGTTCAACGTCTAGTGGTCCGCCCATTCACGGTCGATTTCAAGTGGTCGCGAGGCGCCTTAAAGAATCCTTGGCTATGCTGATTCGGGACGTCTTGTTAGTCATTCGTGACGTCCGCTATACGTCGTGTCCGTGTGGGCCCCACCACGAACACTTTGGGCGAAATCTCTATCATGTGTTTGTTCCGGCTCATTCTAGAAGCCAACCTTTTGTTTTCAGTTGTGATATTCGAATTGTTTCTCAGTCATATGTTATCTCCATATCTTCTTATAAGTGGCTTCTCTCCTTAATGGATGTGTGATGATTAACTTTGGAATTCAGTCGTTCATTCTTGTTCGAATGTTTATTGTGAAGACTATATGTTGCAATTTCTATCCGTTGATTCTACTTATCTTTTGTCTATCAAGGGACTAACGGATGTCACCCTCTTCAGGATGGCTCCGCCAACGCGTCTGAATCCGGATCGCAATGATGGGGATCAGTCGAATCCTCCACCTCCACCTCCGCCTCCAGAAGCGTGGCAAGCTATCATGGCAGCCACCAATGCCAATGCTCAGATGATTTTGCAGCTCTTGCAAGAACGTACTCAGGGGCAAGGCAATCAAGGCAATCAAGGCAATCAAGGTCAAGGCAACAATCAGCCACACTTTGCTACTCTCAGTCAGTTTCTCGCTAATCAGCCGAAGTCTTTCAGTTTCTGTGTTGAGGCAACAGACGCTGATGATTGGTTAGTGGATATCTGCAAGCACTTTGACTGTAGCAATGTCAGACCTGAGGACTTTGTCAAGTTTGCATCGTTTCAACTCAAGGATCAGGCTCTTTGAGTGGTTCCACAATACAAAGATTCCAGAGGAGGTCGTGTCATTACCTGGGATGAGTTCCGCCGTGATTTCCGAGCTCATCACATTCCAAAGAGTGTTGTTGAGAGCAAGCGTGAGGAGTTCCGCAATCTCAAGCAAGGCACCTTGTCTGTCTATCAATACAATATCCAGTTCCAGAAGCTCGCTCGTTTTGCTAAGCAAGATGTACCTGATGAAAGGAGTATGATCTATCAGTTCAGAGGTGGTCTGAGAGAGGATCTGCAATTACCTCTTGTGCTGTTTGAGCCAGATAAGTATGATGATTTCTACAACATGGCACTCAAGCAAGAAGCAGCACAACTCAAATGCGAGGCTTCTAAGAAGAGAATCAGGACGCATTCAGTCCTCTTCGTCCTCTCAAGTGGCAGCCAAGCAGCAGAAGTTTTACTCTGCCCCTCCTCCGTTCCGTCGGCCTTACCAATAGAAGAACTCAGGTGGCCGTGGATCTTCCCACCCACCCAACCCAAGCTATCGAACAAGTCTAATTCTCAAGCTCCAAGGTCAAGTGCTCCTTACCACCGTCCGCTCTCCGAGGTCACTTGCAACAAGTGTCGCAGAAGGGTCACTATGCTGAACAAGTGCTTCAACCAGAGGCGTCTTCCGCCTCCTCCTCCGTGAAATCTTCCAGCAATGCGTTGGTCAAGCACAATCCAAAGTATGCCAAGGTCAATATGATGAATGCAGCTCAAGCAGAGGATTCTTCCGATGTGATCATGGGTAATCTCTCGATTAATGATATTCTGCAAAAGTCTTATTTGATCTTGGTGCATCGCATTCTTTCATGTCATATCCTTTTGCATGAAGCACAATTTTGATCTGAGGCATTACCTCAAGCTATGCAAGTTATTTCTCCGCAAGCGTTTGAGATCTACCATGTTGGTTCGAATGTCGGTATCAAGATGGGGATTATAGATTTCTGGCTAAACCAATTGTTCTCGGTGACTCGGATATTGATCTTATTCTCGGAATGGATGGCTTTATCAAAGACAAAGCTCAGATTGATTGTGCTGCCGTGGAAATTCATTTGACTCATTCTTCTAATGATGTGATCATCTATGCCTCTCGTGATGAAACTATTCGGTTGTTTTCTCTCAATGAGAAGGGCGAATTGAATGCCATCTCTCAGATTCCGATCGTTTGTGAGTACCAAGATGTCTTTCCGAAGAGCTTCCGGTATGCCTCCTCATCGGCCGCTTGAGTTCGTTATCGATCTTGAGCCCGGCATTGAACCCGCTTGCAAGCGTCCATACAAGCTTGGACCTGATGAGCTGAGGAATTGAAGAAGCAGCTCGATGAACAAGAGCGTCTGGTTTGATCGGACCGAGTTCATCTCCTTGGGGTTGTGGTGTTCTTTTGTCCGGAAGAAGGATGGCTCGGACCGACTTTGTGTCGATTACCGTCCATTGAATAAGAAGACAATCAAGAACAAGTATCCACTTCCCAACATCAATGAGCTTTTCGAGCAACTCAAAGGTGCTACTGAGTGTTCTCTAAGCTTGACCTTCGTATGGGGTATCATCAGATTCGCATTCGTGAACAAGATATTCCCAAGACAGCATTCGAACAAGCTTTGGTTCTTATGAATATCTTGTCATGTCTTTCGCCTCGTCAATGCTCCTCCAACTTTCTCTCGGATGATGAACTTCATATTCAACCCCTACACCAATGAATTCGTCTTGGTCTATCTTGATGATATTTTGGTCTTCTCCAAGAATAAGAAGGATCATGCCAAACATTTGCGATTGGTGCTAGACAAGCTCGAGAGTACCAATTCTATGCTAAGTTCTCCAAATGTGAATTCTGGCTTGATGAAGTGCTTTATCTTGGTCATATCATCTCTGCCAAGGGCATCGCTGTTGATCCCGAGAAGGTGTCCGCAATTGTGAATTGGGAACCTCCTCAGAATGTCAAGCAGCTCCGCAGCTTTCTTGGTCTTGCAAGCTATTGCCGAAGATTCGTTGAGAACTTCTCCAAGATTGCAAAGCCTCTTTCCAACCTTCTCCAGAAGCAGGTGAAGTATGTCTGGTCTCCCGAGTGTGACGTTGATTTCAAGACTCTCAAAGAGAAACTCGTCACAGCTCCTGTTCTGACTCCTCCTGATGAATCCAAGCCTTATGAAGTGTTCTGTGATGCTTCTCTTCAAGGTCTCGGTGCTGTGTTAATGCAAGAGAAGAGAGTTGTGGCTTATACCTCTCTTGATTGAAGCCAACGAGAAGAACTACCCCACTCACGATCTTGAGTTAGCGGCAGTTGTCCATGCATTGATTACGTGGAGACATCTCTTGTTGGGAAGGAAAGTGGACATTTTCACTGATCACAAGAGTCTCAAGTACATCTTCACTCAGCCCAACCTCAACCTCAGGCAGACTCGATGGGTCGAAATGATTCAAGAGTACAACCCAAGTATTGAGTATACTCCGGCAAAGCCAATGTCATTGCAGACGCTTTGAGCAGGAAAGCCTCTTTTGCAGTCTAATCCTCAAGCCTTTTCACCGGATCTCGTGAATCTTTCCGCAAGCTGAATCTTCAAGTTGTTCCTCAAGGCTTTCTTGCCAACCTCATAGTATCTCCTACTTTGGAAGATCAGATTCGTGAGGCTCAACTTCGGATACCATGGTGAAGAAAGTGAAACGTGGTATCGACAAGGGCATTTCAAGTACAAGTGCTTCCATGTTGATGACAAAGACACTCTGTTCTTTGAGGACCGGATTGTGGTTCCTAAGGGTGATCTGAGAAAAGTCATTATGAACGAGGCTCACAATTCGCTTCTATCCATTCATCCGGAAGTACGAAGATGTACCATGACCTCAAGCGGTCATATTGGTGGACTCGAATGAAGCGAGAAATTGCTCAATTCGTGAATGAGTGTGATGTCTGCGCAGAAGAGTGAAAGCGAGAACACCAAAGGCCAGCTGGTCTCCTCCAACCTCTTGCTATTCCTGAATGGAAGTTTGATCATATTGAAATGGACTTCGTGACTGGCTTTCCAAAGTCCAAGCGTGGAAATGATGCTATCTTCGTTGTCATTGACAAGCTTACTAAAGTGGCTCATTTTCTTCCTATCAAAGAATCCATCACTGCAGCTCAGTTGGCAGAGCTATACACCTCCAGGATTGTCTCCTTGCACGGTATTCCTCAAGTGATCTCTTCAGACCGTGGCAGCATCTTTACCTCCAAGTTTTGGGAGTCTTTTCAGAAGGCCATGGGCACCAGCATTCGTTTCAGCACAGCTTTCCATCCTCAAACTAGTGGCCAAGTCGAGCGAGTTAATCAAATTCTTGAAGATATGCTCAGGGCTTGTGTCATTTCTTTCGGTATGAAGTGGGAAGATTGTCTTCCTTATGCCGAGTTCTCTTACAACAACAGCTTCCAGCGAGTTGGGCAAGGCCCCATTCGAAATTCTCTATGGCGAAAGTGCCGTACTCCTCTCAATTGGTGCGAGACAGGTGAACGCCAACTTCTTGGCAATGACTTGATCACGAATGGAAGAAATGTGCAAGGTCATTCGTGAGAATCTCAAAGCCGCATAATCGCGCTAAAAGAGCTATTATGATGATAAGCACCGTGATGTGACTTTTGAAATCGGAGACTATGTCTACCTCCGCGTCTCTCAATGAAAGGTACTCGTTAACCCGGTATCAAAGGGAAGCTTGCCCCTAGATCGTGGGTCCTTTCAAGATCATTGGGAGAAGAGGCGATCTCGCCTATCAACTTGAGCTTCCATCCAACTTTGCAAACGTGCACGATGTGTTCCACGTGTCACAGCTTCGCAAGTGCTTCAAGACTCCTGAACGCACTATCAACTTCGAAGAGATTGACCTTCAAGAAGATCTCTCTTATCGTGAGCACCCCGTTGCTATTCTTGAAGAAACCGAGCGCAAGACTCGCAACAAGTCAATCAAATTCCTGAAAGTGAAGTGGTCACACCATTCCGACCGAGAAGCTACCTGGGAGCGCGAGGATCACCTCCGTTCTGAGTATCCGGAGTTCTTTCAGTCCTAGATCTCGGGACGAGATCCTCTTGTAGTGGTGGAGTGTTGTAACACCCTGGATGTAAACTTCCCCTTTTTGGGCAATATATCAATTTGACCTCATCCAATTCTTGTGGGTTCTTGTCATGCTTGGCCTCTTTGGTTTGGTTATGTGGGTTTTCTTTTTCTTTGTTTTGCTTTTTGCCATATTGCATTTGTGCCTCTTGTCATATTGCTTTCCCTTCTTATCATGTGATTGTGGTGTTCCCTTGCATGTCATGTGGTTGTGGTTTTCCCTTGCATGCCATGTGGTTGCATGTGCCATTCTTTTTTTTGCATTACCATCCCCTCCTTCCCTCTACTTCTTTCCTTTTCAAATGCCATATTTTCCTTTCCTAATTAATGTTCATCTTCTCCCTAAAAATCTTGCTTGTTGCACAAAAACTCCCTGCCAATTAATCTCCTCATTTGAAGTTGTTATGGTCAGGTTCAAAAATGGCACAAGTTTGAAATATTTTCAAACTTGCATTACTTTTCTACCTTTAAAATGTCCATTTCAATTTATTTAAATAGAGGAGAATTCCAGGAGTGTGGGGATATTTTCCTTTCACTAAAATCTTTTCTTTTCTTTCTCTGACTTTCTTTTCTCTCCTTTTTATTTTTTTAAAAGGAAAAGGAAAGAGAGAGCAGCAGCAGCAGTGGCAGCCCAGCCACTCCTCCCCACCTGGGCCCCGGCCTCTCCGAGCAAGGCCCAGCTCCCCAGCAGCCCCGCAGCCCAGAGAGGAGCGCCAGCCCGCTCGCTCTCTCCTCCTGCCTTCGCGCACCCACAGCTCCCCTTACCCACGCTGGAGTCCGTCCACGTGGCAGCGCCGGCCCCGCCTGGCAGCGAGCGCCCGGTGCTCCTCACCCACCTTTCCCCCTCCTCTCGCAGCGCCATGGGGACCCCGAGCTCGGAGAGCACGAGCACGATCCCGTCGCCCTAGCCCCTTCTTATCCCCCTCCGCGTCAAATCGAGCCCTAGGGTTTCCCCTCTCCCTCTCGCCGCCGCCGCCAGGTAAGCGGATCCCCAAGTTCGCTGCCCGCTCGTTCCCGAGCGCATCTGGGAGCGCGCCACGTCGCCGGCGTGCTCTCCGGCCACCTCATCCTGCCGCACCGTGTCCGACGTCTTCCTCGTCGTCGACTACGACCACGACGTCGACTACGGAGGCCCGGTTCGCCAAGTCCGACGACGCCCTGTACCTGTCTTCCTCTCGGTCAGGTTCCCGGCGAATCTTCAGAGCTCGACCTCGTCGCCGTCAGCCCGTCTCCGTCGCCGATTCCGTGTCCTAGGGTAAGGAGGTATAACCCCCTTCCTCCCTGCTCCTTCTTGCCGTCGTTAGATCCCGTAGAGTAGGGTCCGATCCATGTTAAGTGTCGCGCTCGCCGTGCTCGGCGTGCTTTCGTAGTAGTGGGTTCGGTTTGTTTTGGCAGCGTAGATGCCACGATTTCCCTCGGTTTTGCCCTTCTCGAGTCCGTGGTGCCCCTCGCACACCCAGCCTTGTCCGAGGGCGCAGAGCCCTCAGAGCCGCCGTTGCTTCGCCGGCGCCGCCGTGTTCTTCTCTGTTTTTAGTTCAGGCCTGTTAGTTGGGTCAAGTGCGCTAGCGTCCTGGTTCCTACCAGATCTCCTACCCTAGCCGAGCTGGTCGACTCCCGCTCTCCCACCATGGCGACACTGGTTCGAACCCCAGCGCGCCACTCCCCTTTTTTTTTTGTTTTCGCGCTCCTCCGCTTCGGCTCTGCAGCAGCAGTAGTTAAGGACCCGAGCCCTTCTTCTGTCAGTCTCCGAGCGCTAGCCCAGTGGTAGCAGGTGCGGGATTCCACTGGGAGACCGGGTTGAATCCCCACAGGGCTCTTTTTCTTCCCCCCTTTTAAACCTGTTTCACCCCTGTCTCTATGACAGTGGGGCCATGCTGTCAGCCTCTCAGCACCCTCCTCCATGCATATTTTTTTTCCTTTCCATTTCCAGCACTGTACCATTTCTGTTTTAGGCAAGTCCAAATCTGGACATTTCCAAATCTGGAAATTGCCAATTCTGTCAACTTCCTTATTAGGCAGGTTTTAACTTATTGATTTTGTGATGATTTTTCTACTGCAACCCTAACATATTATATATGTTTTTGGGGTAGAAAAATCCCACCAACTCAGTGGTGGCATTAATTTCTGCTTTTGGGCAAGTTTATGTTCATGTCTTTTTGCATCATGGTTAGGTGTTGTTTTCATTGGGCATTTTTACTTGAATCTTGCTATGAGGTAGTTTGCACACATGCATGGCTTTGTTTCTTCATGCTGTTATCGTAGGTTTCTCACCATTCTTATTCTGCCCGTCATATTCAACCCGTGCATCCGTTTCCGGTGATCTCTATATCGATTTCTACCGAAATCATCTCATCTTTCCGATGGCATGCTTGGTTTGCCAAGATGATGCCTGGTTTTCCATTTACCTTCCGGAGTGCACATACGCTTTGCATATCACTTCCCGCATATCATGTCATGCTGCATCATGTTGATTGTGCATTGCACCGTGATTTATTGTGGTTCTTTGTTTTGTTGTTGCTTTGGGTAGAGCCGGGAGACGAGAACGCTTACGAGGATCCTGTTGAGAACGCTTTCGAGGATCAAGCTTTTGACAACTCTGAGAACATTGCAGGCAAGATGATCATACCCTCGAAATCACTTCTATCTTTGCTATGCTAGTTGCTCGCTCTTTTGCTATGCCTATGCTGCGATGCCTACCACTTGCTATATCATGCCACCCATATTGCCATGTCAGCCCCTAACCATCCTTTCCTAGCAAACCGTTGATTGGCTATGTTACCGCTTCGCTCAGCCCCTCTTATAGCGTTGTTAGTTGCAGGTGAAGCTGAAGTTTGTTCCTTGTTGGAACATGGAGATGTTGTTCCTTTTTGGAACATGTTTACTTGTTGGGGCTATCACAATATATAAATATATCTGCTATGTTTAACACATCTATATACTTGGTAAAGGGTGGAAGGCTCGGCCTTATGCCTGGTGTTTTGTTCCACTCTTGCCACCCTAGTTTCCGTCATACCGGTGTTATGTTCCTTGATTTTATGCTCCTTACGGTTGGGTGATTTATGGGACCCCTTGACAGTTCGCTTTGAATAAGACTCGCCCAAAGAAGGCCCAACATTGGTTTTACCATTTGCCACCTAAGCCTTTTCCCCGGGTTTTCGCGAGCCCGAGGGTCATCTTTATTTTAACCCCGGACCAGTGTTCCTTCGAGGGCTGTTCGAACCGAGCCACCATGGGCCACCTTGGGGCAACCTGAGGGTTGGTTTTACCCGTAGCCTGTCTCATCTGGATGTGCCCTGAGAACGAGATATGTGCAGCTCCTATCGGGATTTGTCGGCACAACCGGGTGGCTTTGCTGGTCTTGTTTTATTGCTGTCGAAATGTCTTGTAGTCCGGGATTCCGAGATTGATCGGGTCTTCCCGGTAGAAGGAATAATCCTTCGTTGACCGTGAGAGCTTATAATGGGCTAAGTTGGGACACCCCTGCAGGGTAATATCTTTCGAAAGCCGTGCCCGCGGTTATGAGGCAGATGGGAATTTGTTAATGTCCGGTTGTAGATAACACAAAGATGACCTCAATTAAAATACACCTCTACCGCGTGTGTTACCGTGATGGTCTCTTCTCGGCGGAGTCCGGGAAGTGAACACGGTGTTGGAGTTATGTCTGACGTAAGTAGTTCAGGATCACTTCTTGATCACTACTAGTTTCACGACCGTGCTTTGCTTCTCTTCTCGCTCTCTTTTGCGATGTAGCCACCATATATGCTAGTCGCTTGCTGCAGCTCCACTTGAATACTATATCCTTCCTAAAGCTTAAATAGTCTTGATCTCGCGGGTGTGAGATTGCTGAGTCCCCGTGACTCACAGATACTTCCAAACACAGTTGCAGGTTCCGATGAGGCCAGTGCAGATGATTCCACCGAGCTCAAGTGGGAGTTCGACGAGGAACGTGGTCGTTACTATGTTTCGCTTCAGATGATCGATAGTGGTGCCCAGTTGGGACGATTCGGGGATCTGTGTTAGCAGTTGGGGTATCTTCTTTATTTTGGTTCCGTAGTCGGACCTTGAGTGTACTCTGAATGATGTATGTTTAATTATGTACTGTGTGACGTGGCGATTGTAAGCCAACTATGTATCTTTCCCTTAATTATTACATGGGTTGTGTGAAGATTACCTCACTTGCGACATTGCTTTCAATGCGGTTATGCCTCTAAGTCGTGCCTCGACACGTGGGAGATATAGCCGCATCGGGGGCATTACAACGGATCTGGATGTAACTTTTATTATTTATGGTATTCGTTATACTGCCATGATTGAAGATGAATAGGTCGGAAGATTGCCCGCTAAAAAAACACTAAGATTGACATGGCCCATGTGCATGGTTCCAATCCCATTTGCTGCCAAACCTCACCACGAAGATATTGTTGCCTATGTCCTTGAACTTCGCATCGTGGTGCATGCCCCAAGCCCTTGCATAGCCCTTTCAAGGGCACAAATTTATGCGGGCGCGGCGAGAGCATGTAACCCGCCGCTGCCCATTTGAAGAATTTAGTGTGACCCTTCTCTGGATCCTCGAAGATCAGCCCAGTTGTCTTATTTTCAGTCAAAACAGGACCCGAGCCAAGAGACTAGTTGATTCGTGTAGTTGTTTTGCATGAAGCATCTCTAATCGATCCCTTATATTGAACATATATAAAGGATGAGGGACTGCACCCAACTAACGGCGGTGGCCACGTCTCCTTTTATTCGTGCAGCGACGAGAGAAGGGGTCCATAGCGAGAGAAAAAAGGACCACATCCGCCACGTCCTGCGAGACCGCAGCTGAAAATATCTCCTCTCTCCCTCATGCCGCCGCCGCCTGCTCCTCTTCCCCGTCCCTCACGGCCGCCTCGCCCCCTCCGCCTTCAACGCCTCCTCCTCCCCTTCCTCTCCTCCTTCCCCGCCTCCGGATCCAGACCACGTGATGTGGACGATGCAACGCTATGGATTAGTCCCTGCTGCAGGAGAGAGAAGATGAGAGGGAGAGGGAGAAGGAAGGAGAGGAGGGAGAAAGAGTAGCTGGAGGTGTGTCGGCCGGCGTCGGCGTGCGGTGGCGAGGTTGGGCCGGACTTGGCAGTTGGCGGCGGCTCGATCCACTCCATGGTTTCAGATGGGGCACCGTGGGGGAGCCAGGGAGGCGGCTTCGCCCAGGCATGGCACTGGTGTTGCGGAGCGCCGCCTCGCGCTACTTCGTCGTCGACGCCGCGGGCTTCGCCGCCGCCTATGAGGACCACCACCCCGCCTACGCGATGCCGCTCCAGGGGGATCGGCAGCAGCCCCCCTCGCCGCAGGGGCCCGGCAAGCAGGTCGCGGCCAAGCTGGGGCCCTGCGCCCAGTGCGTCGCCACCGGCACCAAGAAGTGCTCCGGGTGCAAGCTCATGCAATACTGGTGCACCCCCGTCATCTGCTCTCGCCCCCCTCCCTGTTTCTGCGGATCGTGGCGTCCCCTTTCTGCAAATTAGGTGCTTGACGCGTGCAATGTGCCGGCATCCTTCACCGTTCTTGGCCCTACCCCTGGTGTTCAATCCTTTACTGTCCAAACATCCTGAACAATGGAGTCGCCATACTTAGCCTTTTTACATTGCATCTATCTTGTGCTTGCTTCTGCTCATGAACCACAATATGATTGGAGCTGGGTTCTCCTGGTCCGACAGTCCCAGATATCCAGACTGAAGCCTGGTGATCTTGACCATAAAAGCCTCTCTGCAAAACTTGTCTTACCAAGCTGCATTCAAGAAGCGATTTTGCTTTGCATACGACATTTTGTGTCCAACATGCGTACAACACTAGGATCACACCTTCGTGGTTCAAGTAGGTGTTTCATCTCATGGTGGTTTGCCATGTCGGACCAGTACCGTATAAAAATTCGTCATACACCTAGCACTGCTCCTCAAGAAGAGTGATGGTTTCCAGCTTTGTGCGACACAGCTGACAAAAACAGTTATTTTGCCAGTTTTGCACAAGCAAGCCAGGATCCTCCTTTGCACGAGCTACCAAATGTAGAAGCGCCACTTCAAAGGCACCCGTGGTTTTCTTGTGGGGTGTTTAATTTGGTTTGAATCAAACCAAGAAAATTCATCCTGTAGAACGATTTTTCTTTGTACTCTCATGCGTAGGGTGAAGCGTCACAGTCTTGTACCTTTGCCCTGGGATTAGTTGGAATCGTGCTGCCTGCAGGCATAGCGTAGTGAATTCCTGGAGAAGGGGTCATCCCTGTGCTAAGATCATCAATCATCTTGCATTGTTGAGAACAGACACATCTTGATCGATGCTTTCTACATGACATCTTGTTAAGGCTCGGTGCCAGGTCTTTGGGAGTTTTACCATGCAATGAATGCTCATTCTAGAAGCTGCTGTGTTGTTATGATGTTCCTTGTCGATTTTATCTTTCTGTCACTTCCATTTCTTGAATTTTACCATTGATGTAATTGAGCTAAATTTAACGAGATTTTGCCATGTCCTTCCAGATGTACTACGTGAACCAGGATCTTACTGTTGAGGATTTTCTTTATGACGATGATTACAATATAAGCCTTCCTGGGTCCAATCTACAAATCCTCAATAACCTTGAAGGGGTTGCTCACCAAGAATATCCGCAGTTCAATTTGCCACAAGAGTTGCCCCCTAATGCATATGTTGATATGAACAACTATGGGCAGAATGCTGGAGATGTTTTCTCCAGATGTCAGACTTGCTCACAACAATGTCGTCTCCAGCACCTGCTTCATTCCTGAGGCCAAAGTGCGCTCTCTGGGACTGCCTTCGGCCTGCTCAAGGATCTGAAAGCTGGCAAGATTACTGCAGCATGTACCATGCTGAATTGGCTGTGAAGAGGTCCCTCCAGGCACAATGCCTGTGATCCGCCCGAGAGGTACTGATCTAAAAGATGGCCCTTTGTTTGCTGCTCTTAGTGCGAAAATCCAAGGAAAGCATGTTGGTGTTCCTGTCTGTGAAGGGGCTGCAACTACGAAGTCCCCTTGGAACGCACCTGGTAACTTCTTACCGCATAATTCATGTTCTCACGTTTGTATCGGTACTGGTAACTAATTTATGTTCTGACTGTTGGTTCTTTTATTTCTATCGTTTGCAGAACTTATCGACCTTTACATCTTTGAAGGTGAATCTATGAGAGAATGGCTTTTCTTTGACAAACCAAGAAGGGCGTTCGACAGTGGAAACCGGAAGCAGAGGTCACTGCCAGATTACATCGGTCGTGGCTGGCATGAATCAAGGAAGCAGGTGACGATAGACTTTGGAGGTCTAAAGAGATCATACTACATGGATCCACAACCATCTAGCAGCTACGAATGTCACCTCTATGAGTACGAGATCAACGATCGCTATGCTTTTGCCTTATACCGGCTCGAATTCAAGTCTACGGACGCAAAGAAGAGCGCTAAGTCAAAATTCACTTGCAGTCCACTGATTGAAATCCAGCAGCAAATGGTCAGGCTGGGCACAGATGGTCCTGTGGAGAACAAGCGGACCGCACGTGCGCGGACAAAGGATGTCAGCACAAACATCTTCCGGTTCAAAACAACACGGCTCAGGCTAATGTTCCGGACGCTTACCAGGCAGCATCGCAGGTGGACCAGATGACATTTTTGAATGGCAGTGTTGTTTATGGGCCTCATCTCCCATATGGTTACTCGACCGAAGGAGGTGACTTCTATTGGAACTCAAATGACGGGGCTTGATAAAAACATCTTCGACTTGTGGCATATTTTCGCCTTCAAGTTCTAACTGTATCAGCTGTAATTAAGGGGTCTGCTCTATTGGCAATGGCCTCCATAATTTCTACCGGGAATGGCCTCCGTGATTCTAACCGTAATGGTTGGGCCAAATTTAAATTTACAGGAAACATCTCTTTGAGGCAAGTGGGGACTCACCGGTCGTGTCTGTCGCAGTCCACCGCATGATGAGAGACAAATCACCACGTTTGATCGGCGTCAACCTCTGTTTTGGTTGTGCATGCGCTTTCCTGTTCTGAATCTCGGGGAAATGCTGAATTTGTGTATGGCATCCTTGTGCTGCAGCTACAGGTTTGCAACCTCTAGAAAGGAAAGGATGTTGGCAGCTACGGCAAAAGGACCGTATAGAGAGGCGCCTTGGCTCATGTCCATCGGGTCTCCAGATTATCAGAATAAGTAAACCGGAGGTTCATAAAAAATAATATCAAAGTGTGATGCTATAATTTTTGTCAAGATTACTTTTTGCTGCAAAAAATAAAATAAATGTGACTATTTTTTTAGGGAAAACAAATGTGTTTCTAAATACAACATACTACTCCCTCCGTTCTTAAATATAAGTCCTTTTAGACATTTTAAATGGACTATAACATACGGAGGTATGTAGACATATTTTAGAGCGTACATTCATCAATTTTGCTTCATATGTAGTCACTTGTTGGAATTTTTAAAAAAACTTATATTTGGGAATGAAGGGAGTACTATATTGTAGATTCACATGTTTGGTGTTGACCATACGGTAGTTGATGAGCCAGGGAGGCGGCTTGGCCAAGCCATGGCGCTGTGGAGCTCCTCCTCCCTGATTCAGCTCCTCTTGCTCTCTAATTTCATTTTTGATTCGCATGTGGATTTGGGTGCCCAGGAGATTTTGCACCACCAACTGTAGCAACAGCCTTTTTTTGCTAGTTAGGGTGCGTTTGGATGCAAAGTAGTTTTACAGTTTTTTAGGAATATTGTAGTTTTTGAAAAAACCTTGATATTAAATATTTTGGGGTGTTTGGATGAGAAAAATACTGTAGTATGAAATACGGTGGTATCTTTCATACCATGGTTTCTTTGCAGTATCTAAAACAGAGGTCACGACCTCTTTTTTCAAAACTGAGCCAAGCGAAAACGGAAGCACCTTCGACTCCTCATCGTCATTATCTGATTTTATTTGGCATGGATCATTATCTGTTAATTGAAGTGCAATTTACCTCCTGATTAATGGTGTTTCAAGTTAGGTGTTGAACTTTTTTGTTTCCTTGGTCTCTCAAGCCCATCTTCTTCCGGACACTGTCTCCAGTGATTCCTTCGTCTGTTGGTCACCACTGCCGCAATGGGTAGCCTGTACTCCGTAGTTAGTTTTCCTACAGACGACCCCATCGGCTGATTAAATTCAGGAATATGTTCCCGCGTCTCAGCTTTTGCAGTTTCACGTTGTAGGATTAATATTTGGTACCTGGCATGAGATTGAGAAATTCCATGCTTTAATTAATTAGTACATACCTTGTGCAGGGCATGTAAAATATATCAATATCGCTTTTTTGTTTTTTTTTTCTTTTCTACCCTAATTCAGTAGCATCATTTCTTGATGTTATTTCTCTATATGATTGTTGCTTCCACAATAGTTATTCTCCTCTAAAATGAATTATAATTAGGTCACTTTAGTATCAAGGTAACCGTTTCTTTGTTCTTGAGAAGAGATAATTATTAATTAATAATCATGTGCTCGACTATTTGTTGATGACCAGTAAATTTGTCACAGTGTGCTTTTGGAATTTCCATGTGTTGGATAAAATTGGCAATGAGATCAGGAGTTGGTGGCAAAAAATTATGTGGTTTTATGGCACTAGGGGCAGGAGGTGCTGATTTAATCAGACCAATATATCTAAATAAGCTGTGAGTCGGCCTACATATAACTCTATTTATATTAACCGATCTATGTCATTTTACTATCTGTAAACCAATTTAGGCATTACTAACATCGCTTCTAACTGGCTTCTTGCGCCATTGGCGCAACCGGGTCATCTAGTTTCATTAAAGGAGGATAAATTCACCTTTTCTCCTCTAAACTGCACCTAGTTGAACCCTTAAAACCGTTAATGGAGGATATTCACTCCACGGAGGCCGCCCACCCCGGAGTAAAACTTCCCCCACACCACACTTCCCCTCCTCTTCCATTCCGCTGCCGCACGAGCCCTGTCGGCGCGCCCCCATCCACTCCTTCGCCGCCAAAATGGCCGGATCCAGCCACTCCCCACCGCCCACCCGCAGCGTGGATCAACATTGCCACAAGCCGTCCTAAGCCCATTATGCGGCGACGCTTCCTCCTCCCACAGAGGCACTTCTCGCTTCCTCGACCTCCCAGCATCGTCGCTGCCACATAGGAAATACCTCGGCATGCGGCATCGGCGGTGGGGGATGTGGTTTGCGGAGATCACCAACCGTGAAACACATGAGAATATGGATTTGATCTTTCCACTCGGCAGTGCAGGAGGTATGGGAATACGACATAATTCGGTGCGCCTCTAAGGCGCCAACGCCCAGCACAACCTCAGCGATGGCCTGGCACCCTTGGTGGCCACCGCACGAGAGATGCGGGAAGACTGGGAGGCCCGCGAGCGCCTCGAGGTAGAGCAAGTTGATGAGGCGTACGAGGTTGAGGTCCGCCGCCTATACTCGGAGCATGCCGAGGAGGTGCGCCGGTTGTACGAGATGTACAAGTCCATGGTGATGGAGGCCATCGACCTTTACTCCGGCGATGACTCTGGCTTCGGTGGCGATGGAGCAAGGCAGGGTGGTAGCGGCGGTAGAGCGGGCGACGAGGCCATGACCGAATCAGACTGGGAGAGGTTGATGAACGAGAGTGATAGTGAGTAGTTTTTTTAGTTTTATGCAATCTAATTTAAATTTTGTTTAAGTTATGTAAAATATTTTATGCAACTGGTTGAATTGAGTTTGAATCAAGTTTGATGAAGTTGTTTGGATCAAATTTGCACCGAATTTGTGTTCATTTTTTTGATGAGTTAAGTTTAGGAATTCGTAGAAACGACATTGTTTTAGAGGAGCAGATATACTCCTCTAAAGGATACTCTGTCGCCGTTTGCTCCTCTGAATTATAGGGGGTCGAAGAGATGCTCTCACCTGGCGCAAGATTGGTCTCTGGTCGCCATCTCTCTTTCCTGCCTCCTAGTCGGAGTCGCCATACTCCACACCTCCTATGAGTTGATGAGCACATAATCACAGGCCGAGGAGAGAACACCA
This sequence comes from Aegilops longissima, assembly GCA_021605205.1. Lineage (NCBI taxonomy): Eukaryota > Viridiplantae > Streptophyta > Magnoliopsida > Poales > Poaceae > Aegilops > Aegilops longissima. The sequence goes on from CM038682.1 coordinate 691,278,030, forward strand.
ATCCAACCCCCAGGGAGGACCATGCCGCAACAACCGCCACCGTTGCCGAAGATCAGACGCACCCCAAAGGAAGAAACCTTAGGGCATCTTCAGCCGTTGGCCCTTCAGGAGGGGCAAAAAATCGTCCCCTGGGGCGCACCGGCGCTAAACCGCGTATTGGGGGCGTGATGCCCCCCAGTCGCGCCGCCCACGGTTAGTTAAAAAAGTTAAATACGACGCAAAAACGACTTAAATTTAATGCAAACATCGACGAGTTCGTTCAAACTTAAACATATTTTACAAAAAAAGAAAAAACTACCGCGGGCTACCCCCGCCGTTTCCCTCGCCGCCCGCCTCGCCGCCCGCCCACGCGGTTCTACATGCCGAAGAGGCTGTAGAACCGCGTGTAGTCACCGCCGTCGTCGTCATCGTCGTCGTCGTCGTCGCCGCCCCCGCCTACGCCTCCGCCGTCCCTGCTGCATCCCTCCCCCGGTTGGCGCGGCGGGTTGGACGGTCCGGGCGTCGTCGTCGTCGTCGTCGTCGCTGTCGAGGACCACGACGCCGTGCTCGTCCTCGCGCCCACGCTTGCGGGCGGCGATCTCCTCCAGGGCCCGGCGCTGCCGGACCATCTCGTCGCGGAGGTAGTCGTCCCGCGCCCACCGCATGGCGTCCTCGTCGGAAGCTTGCGCGGGCTACCTCCTCGTACTCCGCGGGCAAGCCGGGCTCCGGCTTGGGCTCGACGAGGACGAAGCGGCCGGTGGGTGGAGAGGCGTTGGCGCCGATGCGGACGCCGGAGCTGCGGGTGCGCGCGCTGACCGGCGTGTCCTGGGGCTCCGGCTTGACGGGGCGGAGGCAGGGCGAGCCGCCGGACGAGGAGGAGGACCCCCCGGTCTCCATGCGCCTCGGGGTCCAGGAGCTTCCCCGGCGGCGTGAGAAGGAAGGGGGAGCGGGGTACTCGAGGCGCGGCGTGTTGCCGCCCTCGATGTACTCGAGGACGGCCTCAACGCGGCGCCGGCACGCCCACCACCGACGCCGCCGGCGGCATTGAGCCTGCCGGAGGGCTCGACGCCGTTGGTGGCCTCGAGCTGCTGGGCGTGACGGCGGCGGAAGTAAGGGTCCCAATGCGGGCTGTCGGGGACGTACCGTGGCCCCTCCCTCGCCGCACGCGGCAGGTTCGAGCGGATGCGTGCGATCTCCGCACGCCGCGCCGCGCCGGTGGGTACCGGGGGCACCGGCACGCCGCCCGCGCTGATCCTCCACGCCCCGAGCACCCGCATGTCCGGCGGGACCGGGTACTTGGCCTCGTAAAGGAGGCGAGCCTCGTCTTCGTGAAGATGGCGGCGGCCGAAGCCGTTCGCCGCCGCCGCCGCGCCGGGAAGCGCCGCCATGGGTGTGAACTGAGACGGCGAAAGAGAGGAGAGGAGAGGGAGAAACGACGACAGCGGGAGAGTGTGAGTCGCCGAGTGCGCGGGGGCGCGTCATATATAGGCCGAGGCGCGCGTGCCACCGTGTGTACGCGTGGCGGGCGAGGGAGGGCGAGGGATGCGCGTCGTCCGGTCTTCACAGCGCCGCCCGTGAGGCATCAATGGTGGAGGCTGATCGGCGCGGCAGCTTTGGCATTGATTCGCCACGGAAAACGAGGCGATGAGGACGACGAAGGGCCGAAAAAAGAGCCGTGTCGCTGACGCGGCGGGCCCGCGGCTTTTTCGCGCCAAAACAGTTCGCCCGGTGCCCCCGGGCGCCCCCAGCGCGCCGGATTCGGGCTGGGTCCGCCGGCGCTGTTTTCGGCCTAAGCCGGCGAAAATCGGGCTCCTGGGGACGCGACTGGGCCTTTTTTGGGCGCCGACGCGAAAAAAGCCTGAGGAGGCCTTCCTAGGGGCACGGCTGGAGATACCCTTAGACCCTGGGGTTGTCTGCCAATCGTTTTCACAATCGCCTCTATAGGGAAACGCCCGCTTGTGGTAGACCCTCTGTGCTAGTTTGCTCAACATCCTTCTGGTGGCACTAGGAGTGTGCTTTTCCTTGTTCCTTTTGTCACTAAACTTTTATCAGATTTTTTTTTCTCATTTTGTGTCCTTATACATGTGGGCTATATATGCATCTCCGATGCCGAGGTGGAATTTTTTTGTGCTTGCATTATATATATACATGCCTCCTAAAATGGTACATGCGCAGAAATTTATAAAAGCTTCTACGAGAAAAAAAAACTATAGTTCTGTCAGTAGGATTCCTATATAGTAGTACTAAGTGAAACATATAACAACTATAAAAAATTTCTCTTGTAAGAAGCAAGATAGCTAGCACATGGCCAGCAAAATATTCCATAAGAAAAACACCAGGAGCAGTAATCCTTGCACGTACTACGAAGGTTCGGTTTGCTTATTTTACAGAAGTAGAAAACAAACGTCTTCTTTAAGCCCTGTCTTTTGAGCATCTGCGTGTTGTGGAGGCGTGTAATTCTGTATTATTTCGCAACCAGAATGGGTACATTGTTTGAATCAATAGAGAACCTTTTCCTCTGTATGAATCTATATTATCTCATTCTAATTTCTTCCCAAAACTTCTCAAGAAAAATCTCAAATTGGATCCAAAATTGACGGGTTTTCTTCTCTCTTAGGGGCGGTGATCCAGCAAGAGTAGCTGACGCGGTGAATCACAATGTTGCATTTAGGTATCACATAATAAATCTCACATCTTAATTTGTCCAAGCATCAATAGTATTCCTCTCCAGAAATTCTTCAGCTGTATATGTACAGAGCTGGTATACCTTTCCAACCACGTATGTCCACACACATATTTACAGAGGTGAAGCATATCTATATGTACAGAGCTGGTATACCTTTCTAGAATATGTACACTAGCTACGTTGACCACGTATGTCCACACACATATTTACAGAGGTGAAGCATATCTATATGTACAGAGCTGGTATACCTTTTAGTTTCTACAATATGTACACAACGTTGACCACGTATGTCTGTCCGCACACATGTTTACACGGAAAATAAAGGAGGAGTCTAGGGAAGTAACGAGGAACTACAAAGGCATCAACCTGTAGATATAGGTCGCTGGTAAACCGAAATGACGAACGGATGATCAGAGGCTAAAACCAGAGCCTCAGCTCCAAGTCCACCTCGTCGTTGCTCTTGCCCCCGGGACCTGCCTTCTGCGACCCACCGGCGCGGCCACCGTCGACTTGAGCGCCAGCCGGCGGTTCCTCGGCCTCGCGGCGGCGGTGGACGTTCATGTGCCCTCCCAGCGCCTGGGCGGTGGTGAAGCCTCTCTTGCAGATGCGGCACAGGTGAGACTCCTGAGCCCGCCTCGCTGCGCTGTCCTCCGGGGAGCCCACCTTGCCGACGCCACCTCCCTCCATTGAACTCCAACCTAGCTAGCCGGAAGCTGATTGTGTGTGAGTAGCAAGTGTGGTGGATGGGACTTGTTGTGGTTGGATCCTTGGATGGATCTAAGGAAAGCAACAATGGCGGTATATATAGCCGTAGAGGCTGTGTGGTGTATGTACTGCTGGGGGCAGTGTGCATGCTGGTTGCTAGCTTCAGGGAGCGGAAGACTGCCGAGGCCGGTAGCCATTGCCGGCCTAGTTGGCAAATATAGCGTGGCGGTGAGGTGTGCCGGTGCTGATGGGCTGGGAGAGGCTGGTGTATATATATAGCTCTACCGGCCACCTGGATTTGATCATAGCGTACTCTGTGTACGTACATGCATATTGCTTCCCTGCATCCAATTCCTTTTTCCAAGTAAAATCCTTTGTTCGACGCAAAAGAAAAGTAAAATCCTTTGAATACGTGACGAGGCACGCATGGACGCATTTCTATTTGTTATTTATTTGTGTTGTGATTCATGAATAAACAAAAAAGAATAAATTATTATAGGTCTGTCTAGGACACAGCTAGATGTGACATAATTATGTGACATCTAAGCTGATTTTCACTCTATTTATGGTCTATTTTTTTGTCCTATTTTTTTTGTTTCTGGTTGCTGCATTATATATTTGTGGGAGTTTAGATGTGACATCCTTAAAAAAATCTAGATGTCAATTACACAAACTGAATTATTATTTGTGCAAGAAAAACAATTAACTAATTGCATGAACACGCACCGCCTAACCTATCCATCGATTGACATGAGTACGGAAATCTACGACTTACGACATTGTCTGCCGCACGCAAGGATGAAATGTGTTCTTTTCTTCTGGTTAATCATGTTTTCGCTGCATTGCTAAAAATTATATCTCGGCATGGAGATGAAATTAAGAATTATATTTCCACATGATATGACATTCATAAAATGTATCTTTCACTAAAGAAAGTGTTTATAGAGGATGGTAGAAGCACACAAGAGTTTAACCCACCACATTTACATATTAAGGGCATGTTCGGTAGTTGGCTAGCTTTCAGGTCCGCTAAATCTGCGGTGGAGCTGGGCTGAACACTTAATTTTGCTCCAGGAAGTTAGCTTCCTAGATCTGAGAAGGATGTAGGAGTATATACAAAAAGCGGAAGCAGCGTTTCTGGCAACCTCAGAAATCAGGAGTTAGACTAAACTACGGAAGAATGTCACCGCCAAGTGACTCGATGGGTCATGTACTGGTTTGCTCATGCGGGTTGGCCCGCTGGGCCGTGCGAAAAGCTGGATCGAACAAGCCGAACACTTTTCCATTGATCGTAACTCGTGGAAGAAGCTAGCATCGGGAAATAGAAACGAGATTTGCAGATCCAATGAAGTTGGAGGACATCCGAACATGCCCTAAGATACGTATAGAAAAAATAAAGTGATATCCAAAGGTTCACAACCCAAATAGAACAATGGTCATGTGGACAAAGGAAAAAAGAAATTAAAAGTACATCCAAGTCAATGGGGATGTCATTGTCTTCTTCCTTCTGCATCCACCGGCACCGTGCTATGGGTAGAATTCGGTGCCACCTATACACATCTAGATCAATATTAGAGCCGGGATAACACTCTTGTAGCGGTCGGGGAGGCAACACACAAACCAGAATTCCATAAAGATCCTATATAACAGCCCAAGTCCGTCCAAGTGGAATTGGGGAACACAAACCTCACATGCCCCCCCAAACAAGGCCGAGGATGGCAACCTTCGCCAATCGGAGCTGCAGTTCGAGGAGTAAGATGCCTTGTTTCCTGCTCCACAAGACAACGCCTCCGAGCAAAACCTGCAGAAAGAAAATCCAGATTAGGGGATAGACCACCCCCCTTCCTCGTAGTGATGCCAATAAGCATCACTGGAACGACGACGAAGTCAGAATGACATATTCAATGACAACGGCGACGCCATCGTCTCTCCATGGACCGCGGGAGGCCAAAATCTAAACTTAATCCTAGCCCTACCACCATTGAATTGAAACAGCTAGCGGGGTCCTTGTCCCCCTCCCCCTAGCGCCAAAGCAGTGAGTGGTAGGAGAAGTGGGGAGAGGGTAGATCAGTGTTGTCACCCTGTCTTCTAGGGTATCGCGGGAGTCGTTGTTTGGCCAAGCAGCCTGGATTCATCCGCCAGACATGAACATAGCATGCAAGACATACATATTGTTGTAACAATTTCACAGCGCAACATGGCACACTAAGCTCAATGAGATAGTTCAACGGTACTCCGCCTATGAAAAATACAATAGAGAAACAAGAAACCAACCAAGTGTATGGCCAACAAACAAACAACATAAACAAAATGACGTAGCAAGGCACATTTCTACTTTTAGTATAGTACTAAAAAGAGTCAAACATAAGTGTTCCCTTGAATTGGACACAAATGGGCTTAGGTTCACTCGCACGGAATTCAAATGGATGTGTTCAGGATAATCAAAGAAAGGAGTTGGTTACTAGACAAGGCTTGGGCTTTGGTGACCTACGTTTGGGTCTCATATGTATCTTACAAAAAAAAATTGAGCCAAAAAATTGACACTACTCAATAGCCTCAACATTTTTATGACATATGGGCCAAATACTATAAGTTGCTCAAGAAGTTATGCCCACAACACCATGTGGCTGGGCCGGAGCCACTAAAATTGAGAGCTACGGCAGAGATTCCCAACCATTAGTGGTTATGCACTTAAGTTTAATGCAATTTGTGCAAACCATAATGTTGTCTGAAAATTGCGCTAATATATACTTATTTTGGCATATTGTCAAACAATGCTAATTTTGTGAAAACTGTGTGCACTTTTTAATCATTATTTTACTCTAATCTTATTTTTAATACTTCTCTTCTTTAGGGCATTACCAATGCCCTTAATCCATTCTACCTTAGAAAATATGTTTGTTTTTGTTCTTTTTTTGTATACTAGTTAAATTTTGTGTGTTGCTATGGGAGAATGCCTGTAAAAAAATCTTACATATGATTAAGTGAATAATGGTTGATTTAGACATACACTTCACATCGCAAATTTATCATACATCAATCATATATTAGCCACTTGATCAAAAAATCAATGAACAATTATTTAATACCATAATGATATAATTTCTCCTTCACCTAAAGGTCCACGGGAAGAGGAACCACCGTCTCCTCTATCATTTTCTTGACCAAATCAATCAGATCTAACATTCCTAGAAAAGATGAATATGCATGAAAATCAAGGTGATTGTACAAATTTATCGTTTACTCATGGCTTGACCCCTTTACAGCCAGACTGCCTCACTAGACATTGAGCTTCACAATTGCCCCAATGATCATCCTCAATGTGTTTGCTATGTTCCTCGACTATGATTGTGTGAAGCTTCTAGAACATGGACTTTAAAAATGATATTGAACATGAGAATTGATGAAAGGGAACCGTTACAACAAGACATGCTCTAGACTTTGGACACAACTTCACTTTCTTCCCATGCCACCTCACTAGGTGTCTTCCCCCTTTCTCTTTGCTCCATCACCTCCCCCTCCCTCATCCTCCCTTCTTTATCCTTCCCATGTCGCATGTCTACCATGCTTGCAGCTCTGTAGCCGTAATCAGTTCCCCGCATGTGTGGAACTTAATCGCAGAAAAAAAATGGTGGATTGGACGAAAAAACTTAAACATTAATTTTATGCTATATCTAACATAGGGACAAGGAAGTAGATTCAATCGACACACATGAAGGTTGCAACTGCACACAATATCTATGCAAATGCCTAATATGAATAAATGTCATTGCTCAGACGCAAACCAAAAACCACAACAACCATCAAGCATCACCATAGAAGGGGAAAATGCCTACACTTCAAGAGATAGATATATGCATCGCAAAAAGAATTTGTTACCAAATTTGCCTAGTCTTTTTTCTGTTTAAAGTTGGTAGAATTTGTGATTTTTATTACTCATTGATGTGATTAGAATTTATAGAAGATACCATCGAATTACAGGGAAAGGTAGGATTTGATCCATAACAGCTGGATCATAACCATAGCCTAGTCTAAGATTCCTAACCGCATGAATCAAATGCATGCTTGTAGACGTGATCAAGCCACGTATACGGGAGCACGGATGGGCACACGCGGAGGGAGCAGGCAAGTCTCGTCCGACGTGTTGCACAGCTAAGTCTCTGCATTTAAAACTTGACAAAAAAGACACACCGAGAATAACCAAGTCTAATTTTGTGGTTTTTATGGTTTATGGTTTTTGGTTTTTGGTACAGTATGAAATATAAAAACCATTTATTTCTAGGGCATGCAAACTGCGTACTTAGCTTTACAGAAGGCATAAGGTACATACAAGAAATGCAGACAAACTTCCACTGCATCCCGGTGAGTAGCAAATCTCACTCGATGCACACAAAACAACACAACCCCAAAGGGTATGTCCTAAACTTACTAAAAAAGTGTGTCTCGACCAACACCGGTCACCTCCAAAGAAGAATAACCCCAACTAGACTTTCCTTGTTGATGCACCAACCAAAATTGGAGACCTAAATGAGTCGGCGAGTGGATGGCGGGACTCGGTCAGCCCCAAGAAAGTCGGCATCTTGGACTCACCCGTGATAGCTACATTGCGCCCCTGAAGATCAATCCAGAACATCGACAAACACCACACTACGCAACATAGAACCTCCAAGTTGTGCCTCCAAACATGATGCTCCTAATAGAGGAACGATATTGGAATGGCGCCACCGCCGGTCCGGATCCTAACCTAGCTTTCGCCCGAAGACAACAATCTAAGTGAGAGAGAGTGAGATGCTGATACACCACAACGACGCCTCCAAGGAGGGGGGAAAACACCCATGGGCGCCATCGCTTCTAGCACCGACTAAAGAAGGGTAAGACTTTCATCTGTCTCGTCGCATAGCTGCATCCATGTCCATCGGAATGTGACAACACTGCCCATGTTTGTCCACTCCGTAGCCGCTACAGCACCTCCTGAACATTGTCCCACCGCACCAAGCACAAGAAGGAGTCAAAGGCTAGAGCAGCCATGCCGCCATCACGTGCACCATGCAGAGTTGATCAGCCGAGCAGCCCAAACACCCGACAATCGACATCGACCCCTAGTCGCCATCTCTCTTTCCTTCTACTCGGGGTCTCCATACTCCACACCTCCTATGAGCACATAATCATGCGACGAGGAGAGAACACCAATCCAGCCCCCGAGGAGGATCACGCCATCAGAACTGCCACCGCTGTCAGAAGATCAGGCTCCCTCGAGCGAAGAAACCCTAGACCATGGCATTGTCTGCCGATCGCTTTCACGATCACCTTTGTAGCGAAATGCTCGCTCATGGTAGACCCTCTCTGTTAGACTGTATATGTATACGTAGACTTGTGTATACGTCTTGTACTTATACTTGTATCTTTTGGTACTTATATATAATGAGATAGCCGCACCCCAAGGGTGTCGAGCAGTTGCCCCAATATCCTGGTTTTACATGGTATCAGACTAGGGTTTCCCGTCTTCCGCTGCACCCCTTGCGCCGCCGATCGCTGCCGCCGCCTCGCCCGATGGCCTTCGCTAATTCCGCCGCCGCCTCGGCTTCCTCCCCTGCTGGCGCGCCGGTCGCCCCCTCGTCGCCCTTCCTCGCGCCCCCCCCCCCGCTCGTCACGCTGCAGGGCGGGCAGGAGCAGGCGGGCCGCCCCAGCCACCGATCGCTGCTGGCGGCGCCGCGCCCTCGACCTTCGCCTTCGCGCCGCCACTTCTTCGCGCCTCTGCACAGTCCGCCTACGGGGTGGCTCCCCCCCAACCCTACGGAGCCCCTCCGCCCTACTATGGCGCGACCCAGCCCTACGCTCCGTGGTACGGCGCCCCTGCACCAACCTACGACGCCGCGCCACTGATGCCTTCCGCCTGGCCGACGCCTCCGTCATCATAGATGGCGCCGTCGCCCTATGGCGCGGCCTACGGTGCCGTGCCCGCCGTGTCTTCGGTGGCCCCGCCTGGTCCGGTCGATGCCCCTGCTGGTCCTGGCTACGAGGCGTCCTTGGCCCTTGCTCCCCATGATGTGCAGAACATGGGTCCCGATGCGGGTTATGCTCCGGCGCCATCGCCGTTCTACTTCTCGCATCTCCTTCCGGTGAAGCTTACACCGGACAACTACCTGTCCTGGCGGGCGCAGGTGCTACCTCTCCTACGGAGTCGCTACTTGGAGGGCTATGTTGATGGCTCCATCCCGTGCCCGCCGCCGTATCACCCGGCTCATCATGTGTGGGTGGCTCAAGACCAGGCGATACTTTCGGCCATTCAGTCCTCGCTAACTCCGAGCGTGTCGTCACTTGTCATCTTCGCCGCGACATCTCGGGAGGCTTGGTCTGCACTTCACAACAGTTTTGCCTCTCAGTCTCAGGCGCATGCTCACTCTATCCGCATTGAGTTGGGGGAGACCAAGCTTGGTGGCCTCACCATCACGGAGTACTTCAACAAGATGTCAGGGCTTGCAGACACGCTGGCCTCCATTGGCCAGCCCCTTGGAGATGAGGACTTCACCACTCATGTGCTCAATGGCCTCGATGATGACTATGACAATCTCATTGAGAACGTCCATGGGCGCGAGGCGCCTCTCCCGCCGCGGGAACTGTATGCGCGGCTCCTTGGTCGCGAACAGCGCATCAAAGCGCGTCGATCCACTCCGAGTTTTGCCTCTGCTAACGCCGCAACCCGTGGCAAATCGCAGAAGCCGTCGCTCCCTGCCAAGCCGGCGGTTCCATCTCAGCCCTCACGGGGCGCCGCGCCGTCCATCACAGGCAGATCACAGCCGGTGGCTTGCTGCCCCAGTTGTGGTGCTCAGCAGGCATGCCAACTGTGTGGGATTGAGCGCCACGTAGCTTCTCGCTATCATCGCCGCTACAAGCAAGATTTCCTTGGCCTCGGCAACAATGGCAAGGGGAATGAAAAACAGGCGGCCGCTGCGGCGGTGGGTCATGAGCACGGGCGTACTCCATCCTACTCAATTGATCCCTCGTGGTACATGGACACGGGAGCTACCAACCACCTCACCAACGACATGAGCAAGCTTTCAGTCCAGGAGCCATATCGTGGTCATGATCAGGTGCACACCGCCAACGGAGCAGGTATGCGCATCTCCCATGTTGGTCAGACATCCCTTCTTGCCCACAATTCACGAAAACTGCATCTTTCTAACATCCTTCGTATTCCCACTGCTTCGCGTAGTTTGTTGTCTGTTCCACAACTTACTCGTGACAATAATGTCCTTGCTGAATTTCACCCTTTTCGTTTCTTTATCAAGGATCGGGACACGAGGGCCGTTCTGCTTAGCAGTCGTCTTCACCGTGGCTTGTATGCACTTGACGCGCCAACCGCACCGCCCATGCAGTTTTCTCCTCAGGCGTTCAGTGATGTTCGTGTCTCGCCTACACATTGGCACGCGCGACTTGGTCATCCTGCCGCTCCCATAGTCCGTCATGTGTTGCATCGTCATGAGCTACCAGTTGTGTCAAATAAAACTGCTGAAACTATTTGTGATGCCTGTCAGCAGGGCAAGAGTCACCAACTCCCGTTTTCAGAGTCTAGCCGTGTTGTGAAACATCCTCTTGAGCTTATTTTTTCCGATGTATGGGGTCATGCCCAAACGTCTGTTAGTGGCCACAATTATTATGTCAGTTTCATTGATGCTTATAGTCGGTTTACCTGGCTCTATCTTATTAAGAAAAAATCTGATGTGTTTGATGTGTTTATCCAGTTTCAAGCACATGTTGAGCGTCTCCTTCGCCAGAAAATTATTCATGTCCAAAGCGACTGGGGGGGGGGGGGAGGTTGAATATCACAACCTCAACTCATTCTTTAACAAGCTTGGGATTGCACACCGTGTGTCTTGCCCCCATACGCATCAGCAGAATGGGACTGCCGAACGTAAGCATCGTCACCTTGTAGAAACTGGCATCACCTTATTAGCTCATGCCTCTGTACCTTTTAGGTTCTGGAGTGATGCTTTCTCCACTGCCTGTTTTTTGATCAATAGGCTGCCTTCACGACTACTGAATATGAAAACTCCACTTGAACTCTTGCTCAATGAAATCCCAGACTACACCTTTCTCAAAGTCTTCGGGTGTGCCTGTTGGCCTCATTTGCATCCATATAATAAACATAAGCTAGAGTTTCGGTCGAAACAATGCGTCTTTCTTGGGTATAGTTCCCTTCACAAAGGGTACAAATGCCTACATGTTCCCACCAATCGCGTTTACATTTCTCGTGACGTTGTTTTTGATGAGAATGTGTTTCCCTTTCGTGCACTTCCGAATACCTCTATCACTCTTATGCCAGAAGCTTCTTCTACCACACCTGTGCCTGATCAATTTGTGGATGTTGCATATGCTCCTGTGTTGCTCCCTAACCATGCTGTAGGTGTTGGCCGTGGCGCTCGTCTCGAGCTTCTTGAGGAACAGGCACCGGTGCGTCCAGAGGACGATCACATGCATGGGGCATGCATACCGGGCGGTACTCCGCAACCCGCGAGAGCTGCGCCCGCAGCTGCCTCGTGGGCATCACCCGACGCTGCCCCGCGAGCGTCGCCCTCGCCCGCCTCCTGGGGGTCGCCCGAGCCGGCCTCGCAGGAGGTCGCTCCTGGGTCGGCCACGCCAGGCTCGCATGGGCCGGCTTCGGCTCACGTTGGGCCTGCCACCCCAGGCTCGCCCGCTCCTTCAGCACCCAGTGGCTCTGGCGTGGGCCTGGGCGACGTGGCTGTGTCGGGCGCCACACCGCCCGCCTCTCTGACTCCCAGTGGCTCTGGCGTGAGCCTTGGCGACTCGGGGTCGCCTCTTTCGTCGCCTGCATCAAGCTCTGCGTTGCCACCACAACCTGCTGCTCCTCGACATCGCACGCGCAGTCAGACATGTGTTTTTCAGCCTAAGATCCGGACCGATGGGACTGTCGCGTGGCTCGCCGCGTGCATGGCTCATGCTGCTGAGGATCCCACTGCTGAGCCTCGCCATTTTCAGGCTGCACTAGGCATTCCCCACTGGCGTGCCGCGATGGAACAGGAGTTTGAAGCGTTGCTGAAGAATTACACCTGGCAACTTGTTCGTCCAGTATCTGGGGTCAATATCATTGACTCTAAGTGGGTTTTTAAAGTTAAACGGCATGCTGATGGCTCCATTGAACGATACAAGGCAAGGCTAGTGGCTAAGGGCTTCAAACAGATGTATGGTCTTGACTATGAAGACACGCTCAGTCCAGTTATCAAGCCCACTACCATTCGTCTGCTACTATCCCTTGTTGTTACTCGAGGATGGTTTCTCCGTCAGCTTGATGTGCAGAACGCTTCTTTGCATGGAGTTATGGAGGAGGAGGTTTATATGCGTCAGCCACCAGGGTTTGTGGATCCTGCACGTCCTAATCATCTCTGTCGTCTTTTTAAGGCGCTCTATGGGCTTAAGCAGGCTCCCCGTGCCTGGCATGCACGTCTTGGTTCAGTTTTGCGAGCACTTGGGTTCATTCCCTCTACTGCTGACACATCACTGTTTCTTCTTCAACGCCCCGAGGTTACGATGTATTTACTGGTCTATGTTGATGATATTATTCTCATCAGTTCCTCAGATGTTGCGGCAGATCGTCTTGTGGCTGCGTTGAGTGGTGATTTTGTTGTCAAGGATCTCGGTGCTCTGCACTTCTTCCTTGGTCTGGAGGTTTGACGGTCTTCTGCTGGAGTCACTCTTACTTAGAAGAAGTACGCTCTGGATTTGTTGCATCGTGCTGGTATGCTGCAGTGTAAACCTGTCACTACTCCTATGTCTGCCACTGATCGGTTGTCTGCTTTTGATGGAGACCCTCTCTCCCCTGATGATGCCACTGAGTACCGCAGTCTTGTTGGAGGCCTGCAATATCTTACTATCACCAGACCAGATGTCTCTTATGCAGTCAATCGTGTCTGTCAGTTTCTTCATGCGCCCACAACATCCCATTGGTCAGCTGTGAAGCGCATTCTGCGTTATATATGTCTCACTGCATCTCATGGTTTGCTCCTCCAGCGTGCGCCGTCTTATGAGATCTCAGCCTTCTCAGATGCAGACTGGGCTGGTAGTCTTGATGACCGGCGATCCACGGGGGGGTATGCAGTGTTTCTTGGCTCCAACTTAATTGCCTGGAATGCTCGCAAGCAGGCTACGGTGTCTCGCAGCAGCACGGAAGCTGAGTACAAAGCAGTTGCTGATGCGACAGCTGAGATCATTTGGGTTCAGTCCTTGCTGAGAGAGTTGTGAGTCCCTTCGGTTCATTCTCCAGTGCTTTGGTGTGATAACATTGGTGCTACATACTTGTCATCTAATCCAGTGTTTCATGCTCGGACAAAACATATTGAGGTTGATTATCACTTTGTTCGAGAGCGTGTTGCACAGAAGCTGCTTAGCATCAAGTTCATATCATCAAAGGATCAACTTGCTGACATCTTCACGAAGCCTCTTCCACAACCACAGTTTGTAGGCTGCAGGCGCAATCTTAACTTAGTTTGTACTTCAGGCCACAGTTGAGATTGAGGGAGGGTGTTAGACTGTATATGTATACGTAGACTTGTGTATACATCTTGTACTTGTACTTGTACCCTTTGATACTTATATATAATGAGATAGCCATACCCCCAAGGATGTCGAGCAGTTGCCCCAATATCCTGGTTTTACACTCTGTGTCGGTTCACTCGGCATCCTTGTGGTGGCACTAGGAGTGTTTTTTTATTGTTCCTTTTGTAACTAATTTTTTTATCAGGTTTGTTCTCATTTTGCATGCTTGTACACATGGGCTATATATGCATCTCTGAGGCGGAGGTGGGTTATTTTGTGCTTTTGTCATATACAGTATATACATGCCCCCTAAAATAAAAATATGTACAGACCCAAGAATTTATAAAAGCTTCTATGAGAAAAATCTATTATTCCTTCTGTAGGATTCTTATAGTAGTCCCATGTGAAGCATACCAACTCAAAAAAAATCCTCTTGTATGGAAGCAGGTCGGCAAGCTATTCGATGACAAGGAACTCCGCGACACTAATGGTTGCACGCACTACGAAGGTTTGGTTCGCTTATTACACAAAAGTAGAAGACAAACGTCGTCTGAATTTCGTTCGTAATTTTTCACAATTAGTATGGGTTTCTTTTCTCTTAGGAGTGGCGCTCCAGCAAGTGAGCCGAATATAGCCGATGCAGTGAATATATAACCATGCTGCATGTAGGAATCAGATCATAATTCCCACGTATTAATTTCCAAGTATCAATAGCATTCCTACTCAGGAGGCGAGACGGCGGTGGCTCCCTAAAGATGGAATAAAGGTCTCCCCGCCTAGCCCCCGTTCCGGCGGTGCGTCTACCATCGTTGGTGGGCGTGTGGAGGTGTATCTCCGGCAGATCTATCGTTGGTGGATTTGCTCGGATCTCGTCGTTGTTCGTCTACGTTCGTGTGTCTTCGGTTTGGATCCTTTCGATCTACGTTATTTTTCATCGGCGGCGGTTGCTGTTCTGGGGTGCTGGTCATATGGGGCCTTAGCACGATGACTTCCCGACTGTCTACTACAACAAGTTGTGCCCGGCTCCGACGATGGAGGGGCGATGACGGCGGCGCGCCTTCGGCTCGCTTCGGTGCTTGTAGTCGTCGCTAGGTGGTCTATGAATCTGGATGTAATTTTTATTTCTGGTATTCGTTATACTGCCATGATCGAAGATGAATAGATTGAAAGTTTTTGCGCCAAAAAAAAAGTATCAATAGCATTTCTCTGGAGAAATTCTTCAGCTATATAATATGTATCACACACATGCTTGGCAGATCCATCTTACATATTGGAGAGGAGAGGAGAAGCATATCTATATGTACAGAGCAAGTATATATACCTTTCTACATGTATATAAGTTTTTTTTTTTGACGTCGTACACTTCGTACGTTGACCACGTATGCCCACACACATATTTACACGAAAGATAAAGAAGGATTGCTAAGGCATCAACCGGGAGAGACGCTGGTAAACGAAATGACGAATGGATGATCAGACGCTAAAACTAGAGCCTCAGCTCCAAGTCCAGCTCGTCGTTGCCCACGGGACCCGCTGCCTTCTGCGGCCCACCGGCGCGGTCACCGTCGACTTGAGCGCCAGCCGGCGGCTCCTCGGCCTCGGGGCGGCGGCGGTGGACGTTCATGTGCCCTCCGAGCGCCTGTGCGGTGGTGAAGCCCCTCTTGCAGATGCGGCACAGGTGAGACTCCCGAGCCCGCCTCGCCTCCTCCGGCGAGCCCGCCCTGCTGGCGCCACCTCCCTCCATTGAACTCCAACCTAGCTAGCTAGCCGGAAGCTGATTTGTGTGTGATGTGAGTAGCAAGTGTGGTGGATGGGACTTCTTGTAGTTGGATACTTGGATGGATCTTAGGAACGCAGCAATGGCGGTATATATAGCGGTAGAGGCTGTGTGCGTTGTGTGCGCATGCTGGTCGGCGGCCATTGCCTAGCTTCAGGGAGCGGAAGATTATCCAGGCCGGCGGCCATTGCCGGCCTAGTCGGCAAATATAGCGTGGCGGTGAGTATGCCGGTGCAGATGGGCTGGCTGTGAGAGGCTGGTGTCTATATATAGATCTACCGGCCACCTGGATTTGATCATAGCGTACGTGCGTGCATTGCTTGCCTATATCCAATTTCTTTTCCAAGCACGCTTGGACGCATTGTTTGTTTCTTATTTATTATGTACGAATTAACTATATTTTTGCAAGAAAAAGAATTAACTAATTGCATGAACACGGGCCGTTAACCTATCACGTCGATCGACATGCATGAGTGCGGCCTTCTATGACTTGCAACGTTCTCTGCCACACCCAAGGAAGAAATGTGTTCTTTTCTTCTGGTCAATAATTTTTTCCTAATGCAATGTTAAGAATTTCATTTCCACATAGAGAAGAAATTTAGAACATGTATCTTCCAGTAAAGAAATGGTTTATAGAGGATGGTAGCAGCACACAAGAGTTTAACCCTCGTGTTTGCATCACTAAGCTCCCTAGTTTTAAAAAGCCCTATTCAATAAGGTCTTCAATTAGAATTGGATCATCCGATTGTGACCGGGTCAACAATATCCCAAAACACGCTCATTCAATTCTTTTATACTATACACTGTTCTTTCTAATTTTTAACGTCTCACAATTAATTAAGGTATTCAATTTAGAATTAGGTAATCCGATTTTGACCAGGTCAACAATTTCTCAAGCTCTCACATTCAATTCTTTTAATTCACTATGTCCTCTAAATTTGAAGCTCTTTCAGTGAATTGAGGTATTCAATTTTGGATTTGGTTTACGATTTTGACTGGGCCAATGATTTTTCAAATCAATTAGCAGTAACCAGCCTATAAAAACATATCAATCCCGCGCACCCTCTCGCCACCTAAAAAAAAAGAAACGCCACCATGTGATATTGTGGCACGAATATAGTATATGCAACCATCGACACGGAAATTTCCCCCACGTAAATATAGGTTGGTTAGCAGATAACACGGAATCATACCATGAAAGGCCTACCAAATCAACGCATTATAAATAAAATAAAATAAAGTTCATTTACTCCCCTGAACAAAGTGGTTGGTTCACATAACCCCCTGGACTATTTATCTACTCTCTTAACCCCCTAAACTATCCTATACCGTTGAAAAATCATCTGGGTAGGTTTGTATAGGTGGTTTGCTGACGTGGATGAGGTCAAAGTGGTATATGAACAATAGGCCCCCCTCGTCGGCCGCAACCCGTGTCTCCTCATGTACATCGAGAGCGTCGTTGCCTCGATCTCTTGCTCTAGCGACCCCCACTTCTCCGCTGCTTCCCATGCATCGTAGAGCTCTGCCCGTTTTGCCAAGCTCCGCCGCCCATTTTTGCCGTCGAACACGATGCCCACGAGCTCCTTTGGCCTCACCGTGTTTCCAACTAAGCAGATGACGATGGGGAGGGGATAATGAACCCATTGTGTCGGCTGCCTACCTGCCTAGACCTTTACCATGTTTCCTTTCCCCTCTCGTTCTTGCGATCCCTAAGCCCCCGAGAGCGCCATGGACATCGGTGTCGTCTTTGTGGCCAACGGCCTCCCCTCGCCAAACCAACACGCTACAAAGCTCTGCTTGATCCCCTTGACAGCCAAGGCAAAGGAATAGGCTCCGGTTGCCCCGAGCCGGGCGAATTGGGTCGTCGTCCGCAACTACGGCTGTTGTACTCCATCACCAAATTCGCTGCCTGTGTGCTTCCCAGACCTCTCTGTCTACATTGGAAGAACCATTGTGAGCTCCCGATCATCCCCCATCTCCTCTTTTGATCGATATAGTGACGTAACTACTGCCCCCGCACTACAAGAAATATGTCAACTAGTGACCTTCTGTCAGTGACCCTGCAAGAATTGGTCATAGATCTATGACAATTTCAGACCAATTGGTCAAAAGCTGTTCGGGGGGCTCCAAACCCTAAACTATAACGACCATTTTGGTCAGAAAGGTCGTAATTTCCTTACATGAAATGGTCATAAAGTAGATAGCACTGGTCCGCTGCCTTATTTATAGCTGATCATGACCAATATAGATGGTCATAATCTTGTAAATTGTGGTGGGTTGCTATGACTAGGCGCCACCTCATCAGTTTTGCCTGTGTGTCATGTCCATGTGACAGTTTTTGCCCTAGGTTGTGAAGCAACCTATATTTCTGTCATTCCCAAAATTCCCAAAAAACCTCATAAATTCTTTGGGTCATATCTTCGTCAAATATGTAAAAAACCTTCCTTGCCTACTTCAAAAATAATTCAAAAATATTCATTTTTCTATTCTGTTCAGGAAAACACTTTGTAAAGGAAGTACCACTTTGGCACGTCCAAATGGTATCCATTTTCTACAGTGCTTTCCTATGCCCAAATAACCATCCTCCACCAAATGCCAGCTCAATCCATTCATTATTCTGAGCCCAGCTTCAACATTCGTATTTATGTCCAGTGTGGTACTTTGCAAAGCAAGTACCACCTAGGCTCCTCCTTTTGAGCTAAAAATTTGTGAAGACGGTCTTCTTAGTAACTGATCATCCTCAGCCAAAACTCACGCCCATTATCCATGTGCATTTCCCATACCACTAATCAAACACTTGGTTGCTTATTCATGTTTGAGCATCGATCGGTCTCTTCATGAGAATCTTATGTTGTGATTTTCTTCCTAGCACCTACCTGGGGAGTGCCCAACCCACTAGACATGCTTAGGCCGCCCATAAAACATGGCAACGCCACGGTCACGCGGTGACCACATGGCGGGCATGCAAGTTTACGTGCTCTAGAGTTGGGGCCCTCGGCCACCGTCCAAACCTCGACGTATCGCCACCAAACCATGTATTTATGATTAAATAAGTACTTATGTAACTAGAAATGTTTTTTGGAATAAGTAGCAAACTATGAGGCAGCTGTAGTTCAAATTTGACCCGCTTCTTAATGAATCGGCGGGAATTTGTCTTTTTCACCAGAGGTGGATCAAAACTTTTGACACCCAACCATTTTGTCAATTGTGCATTTAATATGGCCTAGTATTTTAGAAAATTGATTTGGTCCAATTTTGCAACAAATATATGGTAGGTCCTTCACAAAAAAAAACTCATTTTAGGCACCTGGAAAATGGAAAATGAATTTTCCGTGCAAAAAAAAAATGATAACTCCCTTAGGCAACATTGTTTGGAATTCCAAGATGCACCCTTGTGCACGATATGAGATCATTTGAACAAACTATGCCATGTATGTGGCCATAAGATTGATCATTTGGCTTGAAAGCCATGAATCTTCACGCATGATAGCTCATTTTTAAGAACATTTTTAAAAAATAATTTCCGTATTACAAGTTTATTATTTTTCCTGGAAACTTGGTCACATATAATGACACAATGCGAATGTTTTCCAAATTTTTTTTCAATTTTTTATGCCCATTTCAAAATGCGGTCAAAACGGCGGGCTTGACCGTTCCTAGCTAGTGGTTGAATCTTGGAAAACTTTTGATGTTTCTCTGATTAAATAGATACTTATGTACCTAGAAATGATTTTTGAAAAAAATAAAGATCAAACTATGAGGCAGTTGCAGTTCAAATTTGACCCGCTTCCAACTAAATCGGCGGGAATTTGTCTTTTTCACCAGAGGAGGATCAAAACTTTGGACACCCAACCATTTTATGAATTGTGCATTAAATATGGACTAGTATTTTATAAAATTGATTAGGTCCAATTTTGCAATAAATATGTGGTAGGTCCTTCACAAAAAAACTCATTTCTGGCACTCGGAAAATGGAAAATGAATTTTCCGTGCAAAGAAAATGAAAACTCCCTTAGGCAACATTGTTTGGAATTCTAAGATGCACCCTTGTGCACAATATGAGATCATTTGAACAAACTATGCCATGAATGTGGCCATAAGATTGATCATTTGGCTTGAAAGCCATGAATCTTCACGCATGATAGCTCATTTCTGAGAACACTTTTTTAAAATAGTTTCCATATTACAAGTTTATTGTTTTTCCTGAAACTTGGTCACATATAATGACACAATGCAAAGGTTTTCCAATTTTTTGTTTTTTTTTGAATTTTTTATGCCTGTTTCAAAATGCGGTCAAAACGGCGGGTTTGACCGTTCCTAGCTAGTGGTTGAATCTTGGAAAACTTTTGATGTTTCTCTGATTAAATAGATACTTGCGTACCTAGAAATTACTTTTGGAAAAAATAAAGAGCAAACTACGAGGCAACTGCAGTTCAAATTTGACCCGCTTCCTCCTGAATCGGCGGGAATTTGTTTTTTTCACCAGAGGTGGATCAGAACTTTTGACACCCAACCATTTTGTCAGTTGTGCATTAAATATGGCCTAGTATTTTATAAAATTTATTCGATCCAATTTTGCAACAAATATATGGTAGGTCCTTCACAAAAAAAACTCATTTCAGGCACTGGGAAAATGGAAAATGAATTTTCCGTGCAAAGAAACTGAAAACTCCCTTAGGCAACATTGTTTGGAATTCCAAGATGCACCCTTGTGCACAATATGAGATCATTTGAACGAACTATGCCATGAATGTGGCCATAAGATTGATCATTTGGCTTGAAAGCCATGAATCTTCACGCATGATAGCTCGTTTCTGAGAACACTTTTTTAAAATAATTTCCATATTACAAGTTTATTATTTTTCCTGGAAACTTGGTCACATATAATGACATAATGCGAAAGTTTTCCAATTTTTAGATTTTTTTTGAATTTTTTATGCCCGTTTCAAAATGCGGTCAAAACAGCGGGCTTGACCGTTCCTAGCTAATGGTTGAATCTTGGAAAACTTTTGATGTTTCTTTGATAAAATAGATAGTTTTGTACCTAGAAATGATTTTTGGAAAAAAAATAAAGAGCAAACTATGAGGCAGCTGCAGTTCAAATTTGACCCGCTTCCTTCTGAATCGGCGGGAATTTGTCTTTTTCACCAGAGGTGGATCAAAACTTTTAACACCCAACCATTTGGCCAATTGTGCATTAAATATGGCCTAATATTTTAGAAAATTGATTTGGTCCAATTTTGTAACAAATATTTGGTAGCCCCTTCACAAAAAATCTCAGTTTGAACACTCGAAAAAGATTAAAAATAGCTAGAAAGATCATAAATGCATACAAATTGGTGCTCTCCCCTGCTGTCAGGACCCCGATCCTAGGTCACACCGATCTAGCATGTAACACATCATATCACTTTGCGGCCTCACGCACGGTATTCCCACGGTGTCGCCTTACCATGGCCCGGGACCGTTTGCGTCTTTTGGCTCACGATATGATAGTGTCGCTAGCATCCATATGACAAAGAACCCGGCCGACATGGCTAGTCGTGAACCCAAAGCGGCGCTTAACCTATGGGGACAGGCATACATGAATCACATCGAGCATGTCGGTCATCAACGATATATTCGGGCTGTAGCATTGGGCTAACAGACTCCGGTATCCCGGCTGTAGTGAGCTAGGCAGGACTCGAATAACACCGCGTGACATTTCCCGAGGGGACAGACATAGGAACGGAGTGAAACACATGCCGCCAATCAAGTGTCCAAGCAGTAGTGCTGGGCTAGCAGGACTCCGTGAACCGGGCAGAAGCGGACTACTATCGCCGGAGGCACGAGACTACATTTCCCCATATGAGAGGCTGCCAAGGATAAACAACTAGTTTGTCGGATCCCACACATACCAAGCATTTCAAACATACACACAATATGCTCAATATGTGTAAATACGACGTGGCATCACAACATAACTCTACGACTCAGATATTATTTATTAGGCCCGAGGAGCGAGATATTACAAACATGGGTCTCATGACCCAACACTCGAGCATACAAGTCAAAGCACAAGCGAAGCTAAACATGTCCGGGCAGATAACTACAAATGAAAAAGGCTGAGAAGCCCGACTATCTACCAGATCCTGCCGAGGCACAAGATCGTAGCTGAGGTAACAAGCTAAACGTCAAGTCCAAGCGGAGCTACTAGCGAGACCGACGCGTCTCTCGCAAAACATAAAATAAGCAAACGTGAGTACAATTGTACTCAGCAAGACTTACATCGAACTAACTACATATGCATCATTATCAAAAGGGGGTGGTGGAGTTTGACCGCAGCAAGCCAGCTTTGACTCGGTGGCTATCCTGAACTACATTCGCAAGTAACTCTTTTGAGGTGGCGCTACACGAGTCCACATATTCACCATATCAATACACCACTATGGACCCGCTCCCGCCTTCCCTACGAGAACGCCATCCATAGCACTCACGCTTATCTTGCGATTTTAGAGTATCCACTTTCACTTGTCTATGAACTGATATAGGCAACCCGTAAGTCCTTCTCCGCGGACACAGCTATTCAATAGATCATATTAAACCCTGCAGGGTGTACTTCTTCACACACGCTCACCACTTACCGCCGTTTACACGACATGTACTGCAACCTTCAAGCGGAAGCCCAACGTGGGTGTCGGCCACGGCCTACCTAAACACTCAAGTCCCAAGTCCAGGTTTATCGCCTATTCGGTTCCATCCGCAGGAGTCCGCCGAGGTTTCCCATACAGCCCCGAACGATGTGTGCAGGGTTCCCGAGATACCAAACGGGCACTTTCACACACGGGCCACGGTGCCTACCGCAACACAACCCACCCCTAAGGTCAGCGCTATGCGTGCCCCAAAGATGCTACAAACACGAAACTACTTGCAACTCCCTGACCGAGGACAAGGGTGGTTAAGAAGCCGAGAGGGTCAATTAAGGATCCCAATGCGTGGTAGTAACTGTTTCATGGATCACAAACACGTAACTCAGTTCCCGAGGACGGTTTCAATGAGACAACCCACCATGTACTCCTACATGGCCTCTCACCGCTACCTTTACCAAATCGTGTTCACACACTTAGCTCATACACAATAGGACATGTTCATAACAATTCCAATTCATTCCCGATGAATCGGACCCGACTCAACTCTAAGCAAGAGCAGGCATGACAAAAAGCATAGATGAGTAGGCACAACATGGCTCAAACAATTCCTACTCATGCTAGTGGGTTTCATCTAATTCTTGTGGAATGACAGTCATGCAAAGGATCAAGGGGTTCAGCTACCGCAGCAAGTAACACATGAGTCGTTGTTGTCCTAATGCAGTAAAATAGAGCAGGAGCGAGAGAGTGGGATTATATCGGAATGAACAAGGAGGTTTTGCTTGCCTGGCACTTCTGAAGATAATATAGTTCTTCATCGGTGTCATCGAACTCATCGTCGGTACATCGCTCACGGGAGGGAACAATTACCGGCAAACAAGAGAGAACACAATCAATGCAATGCACATTCACATGAATGACATGTCATATTAAGGTACTGAATTTACCTAGTGCAATAATAATCCAAGTTAGTTGAAGTGGAATTCAAACAAGGTTGAACTCCAACCCCAAATGCTATTTCATAAATTACCCTAATCATGATTCATCCTATTCAGTGAGGTTAACTTGTTCAAACATGCATGATCATGGCATAAACAGATTCTTCATATTTTTCTGATCATTTTTCATATATAAATTATTTCAATCCGAGTTACGGTTGAATTTCTATGATTTATTAAAGTTTAGGGTATTTTTCGAATTTCCTGAATTATTATAAATCCAGAAAATGAATATTGCGCCAGCATTGCGTCACTATGACGTCAGCGGTCAACTGCGGCGGTCCAGGTCAAACCCTGACCTGTGGGTCCCGAGTGTCAGTGTCTAACTAACTAACCTAGCTTAGTTAGTACTAATCTAACTGAATTAGCCGGGCGGGGCCCGCATGTCAGTGAGGGAGAGGGGGAAGTCAAACCGGGCAGTGGGTCAACCCACGCCGTTCGATGGTCACGGACGCGGCGCTTAGCCGCGGCGAAGCGACGCGGCGGCGAGAGTGATTTTGCCATTCCGCCACCAAATGGGTCATGGAGGGTACCTAGGAGTAGCTGGGAGGAGCCAAGCTCTTGGTGGGGTTAGCCGGGTCGGGTGGCCGGGATCGACGGGCGGCGAGCTCCAAGGCGGCGGCCGGGTTCGGTTTGGTCGGGTTTGATGCCACGGTGCACGGAGGAGAAGCCGATGGGCTAGGTGGCATCCGCGGGCCACCGTAAACACGCTGGTGCCACGGGTTCGAGCAGAGGGCTCGGAGCGCCGAGCTTCGTCGGCAATGGCGGCCGGGCGACGGGTGCTCATGGGCGGCGGCGGCTGGCGCGGCGAGGGAGAGAGATGAGGGAAACGACGGCGAGCTCACAGGAGGTCGAAGGCAAGCTCAGCGGCTCGGGGGAGGCCGGATGGCGTCGAATTCGTCGATGGAGTCCGGCGGCCGTGCTCGGGGAAGACGACTCGGGGCGGCGATGTAGGGCCTCTCCGGTCGCGTGACGGCGGGAGATTCTGTGGTGGCGAGGCGGGCTCGTGGGCGGAATAGCTGGCCGTGGGGAGGTCGGTGGCCGTGGTGGAGCTCGTCGGTGGCGGCAGCTCCGCTCGGTGAGCTTCGGGGAAGAGGGGCAGGGGAAAGAGAGGGAACAACGAATGAGGAAGAGGAGCGAGGGGGTTCGGGAGGCGCGTGGCGCCTCCCAAGGCCGAGGGGAGCCAGCGGCGAAAGGAGGAGGAGGTGGCGAGCTCGGCTGGATCGTCGCCCCTCCTCGCCTCATGGCGGAGGTAGGCGACGAGCGGTGAGGCGGTTGGTGGGCTGGGCCACCTGGGCCAGCGAGGGGGGAATCGGGTGGGCTGCGCAGTAATCGCCAGTGAGCTCTCTCCTTTAATTCCATTTCTATTTTCTGTTTTCTATTTTGTTTGCCTCTGTTTTAGTTTAGTAAAATACTAAACCATTTTATAAAATCTGAAGATAATTATGTGGCTGGAACTAAAGTGTACTGCACCACATAAAATGTCCCAATTATTGGACATATATTAAGTATATAAAAATATATTTCCAATGCAAATAGTTATTGAATTAATTCAAAGGCCCAAAATAAAATGTTTCATTACTCCAAAATTATTGGTTTGAATTTTATTCTTTCCAATAATTTTAAAGCTGAAAAGGAACATTTCCTTGGAAACATTTGAAGCAATTTTTAATGTTGATCATTTATTTTAAATGATTCCCGAGGCTCTCCAATTCCCCAATTCAAATTTAAAGGAAATTTAGACATGATGCATGGATGCAAGAAAATCAAGCTAGGGCTGATCTGGGCTGTGACAGCTCACCCCACTAAACAAGAATCTCGCCCCGATATTCAAGACGTGAGGTAAGAGGAAAAGGGGAGTCACAAACTATCACAATCTTCATGATCCATTTGCCCTTCTCGAAGATGTTGATTCATTCCATCATCTTAGTCTTGACGTCTTCGAGATCTTCACTCGACACGACAACGGAAAGAGGGGGGAGACTCTACATGATTCGATCTTCACGAAGATCAAGTAAACATGATCGACTCACGGACTGAGACGGTGACACATCTCGAGTTGAGACACCAAACACATCGAGAGGGATGGAAGAACAAAGGACGGGGTTTGATTGGTGGCAACAATTCCACGCTTAGGGAGATGGTGGATGGTGTCAAGGTGGCGAGGAAATATTTACCATGATTCAATAACGGGCACCTCGAGAAAGGTGACGAAGAACTATTCCTTAAGTGGCAAAAGAATTACTTTTGATCCATAGATCATTGGAACTCTTTATACCAGCCTAAGGCAATCATAGCGATCATTTGGTGGAATGCAAGGAATGGTACACCGGACTAGAATGGATGATGTGGACTACCTTGTTGAAGACAACGCAATGGATGATTTTTGCTTATCGTCGGAGGTGGAGGGACCCATGGTAAGTCCACTTTTGAGGATGATCTTGAACAGAAATTACTAAGAAGGCAGCCCATAGAAATTGGCACAATGGGGTATAAGCTGGAACGAAATGCAACTGTTGAATGTTCCAACCATCATATCTGCTGAGATTCAGATCCGATTGGTGATGGGATACTTCAGACTCAGATGTCCGAAAAGGAAAGGTTGCAACACAAATCGACGAGAAGACGTTGCGAGATTCTCGGGGAATGAACCAAGGTAGTAAGCTCCAAAGCATGAGCGGGTTCGCTACAAACAGTGAACATGTTGTCCGGACAAACATGGCCACGTGGTAGTCTTATAATAAAACACTACCGAGTTCGGTGGGGAACCATAATCGAGGATATCAAGTCTCTACGAAAGTCCATGGATTAGATCCCAAGCATAGACTTCTTTTCCTTGAGCAAATCAATCGGTGGCTTGGTGTGCTAGGAATACATATAGAATGAAGGTTGCAAGTCTCCGTGCTATGAATACTTCGCACATATGCATGACTGACTTGGGATGATTCCAAGGGAAACAACCAAACCTTTCTCAAATTCATGGCGGCAACTTGCATCAGATGCACATGAATTAGAGGAAGTCGCTACTTACATCCAAACATAGGCTTCATGAACGGCACACGAAGAAATGCTTACACAAGTTTCCAACACTAGGTTGATGTTCATCATGACTCATGGGGGAGACAAAATGCTGCTGATGGGCTCAACAACAACTCATCGGAATTTCCATATCACTGGACTTCCACCATCATGTGAACACGGTGATAGCATTGGTCAGACCAAAGATGTAATGGGTATGCTCGAGGGATTAACCACGAGTAAGACAACATCACGAATATCGTTGGTTCTGATTTGACTCGACAATGGCCCATACTCGAATCAAAGAGTTGATAAGACAATAGGTCCAGCAACTGATCACAGGGACCACTCGATGAAGATACCATCTTTCTTCAACACATACCACACAGGAATATCCCTTTGGAGCGAACTAAGTTAGGCAAGCTTTTATCTCCCAACTCTCCAAGTTGTTGTCTAGCTTAACCAACTAGCTCAGGGGTATCCAACACAGATTCTTGGAGAAGGGGTGGTTTAGAGGAAAACCAACTTGATCGCGAGCTCAACATAACAGCCAGGAAACAACCCGGTAACACTTCCAAGAGGATATTTGGAAAGTCACGAACCACCGGTATGTCACTAAGCTCGAGAACAATCTTGCTTTTCAGGGCAAGACGATATTATCAAATGAGTGAGGACTTGACACAATCCTAACTCATCAATCGAGGTGTGCACCAGAAATAAGGACTAGGTAGCACAATCTATCTTAGAATGATGATTTAATAACCAACACGCTAAGAATGAGGATATTGTCCATTTGCTACCAAGCAACGAGGTTGCTAGGAGTATTGATTTCACACATCAAAATTCACTTGTCGGTATTCCGGTTGCGACAACACGGAACCGAGGAATGAACAATGATGGTGAGAAGTATCACTGCATCAAGAATGCATAAGAGGAGGTGTAATTCTCATGACATTCTTGACATAAAGATGGTAACACTTGAGGTGGAACAGAATCAAAAGCTGGATTGACACTTTGATCTGCGGGATACAACGGCTTCGACCAAATCCTGGATATGGATGAGGTACTGGAGTTTGTTTCTCCTAGTCATTCCGAAATAGAATGGCTTGACGGACCACAAGGATAAAAGGCATTGATGACGAATGCACGACTACTCCTGACTATCAATTTATAGACGAAGGTCGGAATGCAACTGAAGAGAGCAACTCAGAGGAACATATAATTTTCTGAGTTGTGGATGCACAGATTAGTATGTCGAGCAAGCTCAACATTTCTTCCGGATAATCCATGCAGAAAAGGTAGAATTTGCAGAGTCACAATATGAATGGAGTACTCCTCAAGAGCACTCTTATTGTGATCTTTTGGCTCAAAAGAACTTCTGCCATCAGCGGCTCGTAGTATTTGGAAGAAGGAAATACCACGGACCTTGAGGACTATCGCAAGGTTACTAATATCCTAAAGGCACTAGCAAATACTAACAACATGAAGTAGGATGAATCTCGGTTCAAGAACCCAGAGTAGAATACCTACTACTAAATGGCATCACGGATGCTTTCAAAATGATGGCGTAATCATCACACTTGGGATACAAAAGCATTGCTGAATTGCTAGGTGACTTCCTAAACACCTAAGGTCATAATAATAATTCCAACATATATGTCGAGGCAATAAATTACCTCAACGCACCGGTTAGTGTGCTTATTCGACCAAAAGGACATCGAACGGAAAGAAAGGATTTGCAAATGCATCGACTATTTAGAGACACAGGATGACTCGGACAGCATAACGGCTGTAAATGCTCAAAATGATTTGAGACATCCTGCAGAAAATGGTGGCATAACCACTCAACAACATCATAACAAGATTCTGGGATCAACAGTTATCATACAGAAATAGTAGGAACTAAACTGGGGATTAAAACCAACAATCTTAAAGGTCTATGGATTAGTAACACGTCATCCTGATAGATAGATGAGAAGCCTAGTTCTTAAACCCCGTAGAAGAGAAGAGGATGACTCAGATCAGAAGGCCATGAGGTAAAGGAGTAAAAAGAGCCTTACGTTCCCTTCCACAATCAATTCCCCTACATAGCTAAAGCATTTCTAGACTCAACTTCGACCAGTTTGGCTTGGTAATCCTACAGCAATCAAAGCTCGATACCAACGCTGTCAGACCCGATCCTAGGTCACACCGATCTAGCATGTAACACATCATATCACTTTGCGGCCTCACGCACGGTATTCCCACGGTGTCGCCTTACCATGGCCCGGACCGCTTTGCGTCTTTTGGCTCGCGTATATGATAGTGTCGCTAGCATCCATATGACAAAGAACCGGGCCGACATGGCTAGTCGTGAACCCAAAGCGGCGCTAACCTATGGGGACAGGCATACATGAATCACATCGAGCATGTCGGTCATCAACGATATATTCGGGCTGTAGCACTGGCTAACAGGACTCCGTATCCCGGCTGTAGCAGGCTAGGCAGGACTCGAATAACACCGCGTGACATTTCGAGGGGATGTATATAGGAACGGAGTGAAACACATGCCGCCATCAAGTGTCCAAGCAGTAGTCTGGGCTAGCAGGACTCGTGAACCGGGCTGTAGCGGACTACTATCGCCGGAGGCACGAGACTACATTTCCCCATATGAGAGGCTGCCAAGGATAAACAACTAGTTTGTCGGATCCCACACATACCAAGCATTTCAAACATACACACAATATGCTCAATATGTGTAAATACGACGTGGCATCACAACATAACTCTACGACTCAGATATTATTTATTAGGCCCGAGGAGCGAGATATTACAAACATGGGTCTCATGACCCAACACTCAGAGCATACAAGTCAAAGCACAAGCGAAGCTAAACATGTCCGGTACGCATAACTACAAATGAAAAAGGCCGAGAAGCGACTATCTACCAGATCTGCCGAGGCACAAGATCGTAGCTGAGGTAACAAGCTAAACGTCAAGTCCAAGCGGAACTACTAGCGAGACCGACGCCTCTCGCAAAACATAAAATAAGCAAACGTGAGTACAATTGTACTCAGCAAGACTTACATCGTAACTAACTACATATGCATCATTATCAAAGGGGGTGGTGGAGTTTGACCGCAGCAAGCCAGCTTTGACTCGGTGGCTATCCTGAACTACGATCGCAAGTAACTCTTTTGAGGTGGCGCACACGAGTCCACATATTCACCATATCAATACACCACTATGGACCCGCCCCGCCTTCCCACGAGAACACCATCCATAGCACTCACGCTTATCTTGCACATTTTAGAGTATCCACTTTCACTTGTCTATGAACTGATATAGGCAACCCGAAGTCCTTCTCCGTGGACACGGCTATTCAATAGATCATATTAAACCCTGCAGGGTGTACTTCTTCACACACGCTCACCACTTACCGCCGTTTACACGACATGTACTCGGCAACCTTCAAGCGGAAGCCCAACGTGGGTGTCGGCCACGACCTACCTAAACACTCAAGTCCCAAGTCCGGGTTTATCGCCTATTCGGGTTCCATCCGCAGGAGTCCGCCGAGGTTTCCCATACAGCCCCGAACGATGTGTGCGGGGTTCCCGAGATACCAAACGGGCACTCGGTACACACGGGCCACGGTGCCTACCGCAACACAACCCACCCCTAAGGTCAGCGCGTGCGGCCCCAAAGATGCTACAAACACGTAAACTACTTGCAACTCCTGACCGAGGACAAGGGTGGTTAAGAAGCCGAGAGGGTCAATTAAGGATCCCAATGCGTGGTAGTAACTGTTTCATGGATCACAAACACGAACTCAGTTCTCGAGGACGGTTTCAATGAGACAACCCACCATGTACTCCTACATGGCCTCTCACCGCTACCTTTACCAAATCGTGTTCACACACTTAGCTCATACACAATAGGACATGTTCATAACAATTCCAATTCATTCCCGATGAATCGGACCCGACTCAACTCTAAGCAGTAGCAGGCATGACAAAAAAGCATAGATGAGTAGGCACAACATGGCTCAAACAATTCCTACTCATGCTAGTGGGTTTCATCTAATTACTGTGGAATGACAGGTCATGCAAAGGATCAAGGGGTTCAGCTACCGCAGCAAGTAACACATGAGTCGTTGTTGTCCTAATGTAGTAAAATAGAGCAGGAGCGAGAGAGTGGGATTATATCGGAATGAACAAGGAGGTTTTGCTTGCCTGGCACTTCTGAAGATAATATAGTTCTTCATCGGTGTCATCGAACTCATCGTCGGTACATCGTCTACCGGGAGGGAACAATTACCGGCAAACAAGAGAGAACACAATCAATGCAATGCACATTCACATGAATGACATGTCATATTAAGGTACTGAATTTACCTAGTGCAATAATAATCCAAGTTAGTTGAAGTGGAATTCAAACAAGGTTGAACTCCAACCCCAAATGCTATTTCATAAATTACCCTAATCATGATTCATCCTATTCAGTGAGGTTAACTTGTTCAAACATGCATGATCATGGCATAAACAGATTCTTCATATTTTTCTGATCATTTTTCATATATAAATTATTTCAATCCGAGTTACGGTTGAATTTCTATGATTTATTAAAGTTTAGGGTATTTTCGGAATTTCCTGAATTATTATAAATCCAGAAAATGAATATTGCGCAAAGATTGCGCCACTATGACGTCAGCGGTCAATCTGGCGGTCCAGGTCAAACCACGACCTGTGGGTCCCGAGTGTCGGTGTCAACTAACTAACCTAGCTTAGTTAGTACTAATCTAATCGAATTAGCAGGCGGGGCCCGCATGTCGATGAGGGAGAGGGGAAGTCAAACCGGCAAGGTGGGTCCCACGCCGGTCAAGGTCACGGACGCCCGGCTTTTAGCCGGCGAAGCGCGCGACGCGCGGCGAGAGTGATTTTTGTTATTCCGCCACCAAATGGGTCGCGGAGGGTACCTAGGAGTAGCTGGGAGGAG
Organism: Aegilops longissima; assembly: GCA_021605205.1. Lineage (NCBI taxonomy): Eukaryota > Viridiplantae > Streptophyta > Magnoliopsida > Poales > Poaceae > Aegilops > Aegilops longissima. The sequence continues at coordinate 691,309,341 of CM038682.1, forward strand.
CCAAGCTCTTGGTGGGGTTAGCCGGGTCGGGTGGCGGGATCGACGGCGGCGAGCTCCAAGGCGGCGCCGGAGTTCGGGTTTGGTCGGGTTTGATGCCACGGTGCACGGGAGGAGAAGCTGATGGGCTAGGTGGCATCCGCGGGCCACCAGAAACACGCTGGTGCCACGGGTTCGAGCAGAGGGGCTCGGGAGCGTCGAGCTCGTCGGCAATGGCGGCCGTGTGGTCGGGTGCTCATGGGCGGCGGCTACTGAAGGCGCGAGGGAGAGAGATGAGGGGAAACGACGGCGAGCTCACAGGGAGGTCGAAGGCAAGCTCACCGGCTCGGGGGAGGCCGGATGGCGTCGAATTCGTCGATGGAGTCCGGCGGCCGTGCTCGGGGAAGACGACTCGGGGCGGCGATGTAGGGCCTCTCCGGTCGCGTGTGACGGCGGGGAGATTCAGGGTGGCGAGGCGGGGCTCGTGGGCGGAATAGCTGGCCGTGGGGAGGTCGGTGGCCGTGGTGGAGCTCGTCGGTGGCGGCAGCTCCGTTCGGTGAGCTCGGGGGAAGAGGGCCAGGGGGAAAGAGAGGGAACAGCGAATGAGGAAGAGGAGCGAGGGGGGTTCGGGGAGGCGCGTGGCGTCTCCGGGCGTCGGGGAGCCAGCAAAGGAAAGCAGGAGGAGGTGGCGAGCTCGGCGCGGTCGCCAGAAACCTCCTCCTCGCCTCTTGGCAGAGGTAGGCGACGAGCGGTGAGGCGGTTGGTGGGCTGGGCCACCTGGGCCAGCGAGGGGGACTGGGCCGGGTGGGCTGCGCAGGTAACTGGCCAGGTGAGCTCTCTCCTTTTAATTCCATTTCTATTTTCTGTTTTCTATTTTGTTTGCCTCTGTTTTAGTTTAGTAAAATACTAAACCATTTTATAAAATCTGAAGATAATTATGTGGCTGGAACTAAAGTGTACTGCACCACATAAATGTCCTGAATTATTGGACATATATTAAGTATATATAAAATATATTTCCAATGCAAATAGTTATTGAATTAATTCAAAGGCCCAAAATAAAATGTTTCAGTCACTCCAAAATTATTGGTTTGAATTTTATTCTTGCCAATAATTTTTAAAGCTGAAAAGGAACATTTCCTTGGAAACATTTGAAGCAATTTTTAATGTTGATCATTTATTTTAAATGATTCCTGAGGCTCTCCAATTCCCCAATTCAAATTTAAAGGAAATTTAGACATGATGCATGGATGCAAGAAAATCAAGCTAGGGCTGATCTGGGGCTGTGACACCTGCGTCCGCGCCGTCATCCATCCCCGAGGTACCCCGCCCGACCGCACCCAGTCAATTCTCTTCTCCGTGGCTGGATCAACACGATACGTTCCTGACATTTTTTCTCTCCGTCTCTGTGGTTGGGCAGATGGAGAGGGTGCTCAAGGATGATGCCATCCAGGAGAAGCGAGCGCGCCAGGATGGTAACCACCCCCTCCCATCTGATCTGCTTGTTTTCCTTCTTGGTCTCACTGGGTCGGTTTGTTCGTCCGTTGGTTCGATGGCGCTGCTGCAATTGTGTGCAATTAGTTTATACTGATCTCACTTAGACTGCAAAATCCATAGATTGTTAGTTCAACAAGTACAAGACGAACAACCTGACTGTCGGCTTCGCTTAGTAGGATATGTAGGTAACCGCGGCACACACACACACACGCACACTGATGATGTATTGCTATTGCATAATGTGTTTTTGCAACTGTGCGCAATGAGTTTACGGGTCTCCCTTGACCGCGGAAGCTGAATATCACTCCCTCCGTTCATAAATAAGTGATGTGCAAAGAGGCTGCCTTCAATTTACTTTCTGCCTGTAGAGTTACTGTGTTAAATCTTGAATGAAGCATTCGGGTAGTTGCATCTCTTGGGTCAAGTGTTTCTCAGATGCTTGTATGTATCTTGGCTCACTAAATCGATTTGGCCCACATGATTTTGTGGGGCTTTGGTACCAGACTAGAGGTAGAGGCTGACGATTTCTTGCCGTTTCAGTCAAGTGCTTGATAGATATCTGTCTCAATCCACAAGAAAACCCATCAAACCTGTATATGTCATCTGATTTAGATCACTTAATTTCATACATGGATTGCTGAGGTTTTTTTATCTTGCAGGTCGCGGCGACCACCAAGAAGACACCCAACTCCCGCATCCCGAACTACCCGAACCTGCCGTCGCAGCTGCTGTGTCAAGTCCACAACATCACCATGCATGTAGGTGTACTTGCTTCATATTCAGGTTCAGGTATGGGGGTTAGTGGCCTTAAGCATTAAACATTTAATCCTGATGAATGCTGCTTGTTTTGCACAGGCTGACAAGGACGCTGACGAGGTCTACGCACAGATGACTCGCAACCAAGAAACTCGTGTAATCTTGTCGGAAACGGAGCTTGGTGAAGATATTCGAACATGTTGAACTGCATTTTCTCTACATGTGCTTTTATCGGTTTGCATGCTGCATGTTTGATGTTTTGCCTGAGCTGGGGACGAAATGGTACAGAATGCTTGAAACTAACATTACCAGTGTTCAGTTTAAGTGTACATTTTGAGATCAGTGCCAGTGTTTATAAACGCTCAAAATCTGTACAGTATTTCTTAGATTAACGTGTGCTTACTGTATAATTTAGGAAAGTTCTAATAATACTACAACAGATGCTAATTAAATAAGGAAGTGAAGCACTACCAAACGTACCGTATACAATGTTCAGTTCAAGTTTAATTTTCAGTTTAGTGCCAGAGTTTATCATCAAGCCAAAAAATATATATCTGATTTTCACATTGACGAGTACTACTACTTACTTCTCCCATTCCTTGGATGAAGACTCTGTTTTGAACCGAGCTTTGCAGCAAGGAGGGAATGGTTGCGTCTGTTTTGTGCTTGGACGCCTTCTCCTAGTTGTGCTAAATTGAGGTGCCTGTTTAATTAACAAGCACCTTTCATCCCCACTATGACAGTAATGCATTGAGGTGCCTCTGGACTGTAGTGTATGTTGATACAATTGAGGTGTTCCTAGCTAGTGTCTGCACTTCTGTATGTTTTTGATGTGAAACACTTATGCATGACTAATTTTTAAGTTGATACAATTTCTTTGGTAGACAAGCATGGAAATATGTACTAACTTTCCTGAAAATTGAGCTTTTCTTAACTAATGAAGAACTCCCCTCATTATGTGAAACACCTATGCATATGACTAATTTTGCAAGGCAATTCTGTTCAATTCTGATTTCTTTGGTAGTCAATTATGTTCAACTATGAAACACCTATGCATATGACTGAAAGCATGTCTACATCAGTACAACTTTGCATGCATATTTTATTGACTAGATATATATGTGTTGACTGTTCGTCTGTTCCTATGTACCGCATATTGTGTAATGGAGTTTGCTTGTATGGTGTTAGTGAAAATGTTTGTATGAAAATAATTGACATTGGCGACAGCTTACAGGGCCATTAGAAACGCGGAAGCGTACAGCGGCCACGACCGCCCACGCCCTGCTTCTCCTGGTCTTTGTGTACCCTGCCTGCATACTGTCTGTTTGTGATTTATTCTAGCAAGTTTCTGTTCAAGAGAAATAACTTTCCAGGATTCACCAGACCAACAACTACTTGTTCTAGCATGTTTATTTCAAGCAATTTGTGATTCATGCTGTTTGATGAACCAGTACCCATGTCGGGATACTAGCAGAACTTGCAAACTTCAGTTTTCTCACCAGTAGTCACTTATCCTACTGTTCATGTCCGTACATCATTTGTATTGGTTCTATGTTATAGCTGCTGCAAACAATTTATTAATGTGGGATGTGGCTCTATGTCTAGTTCTGTTTCTCTTTTAAAGAAATCCCCTCTGCCTCTTGTGTGCAACAAGTTGATTGTTTTGTCTCTGTATTATTGTGCAGATTGGCCAAGTGTTAGTCGATCTGCAAGCCAGTTTAAGAGCTGGATTGGCCGGTCCAATTCAACACGGAGCTGAGTGTATGTTTAAACTTTTCGTCCATCAAGCGCCGCCTCCGGCCGCCCCGACGACGCCCTCTCCTCCACCAACCTCCACTCCTCCATGAGGTACGCATGCATTTCCGTTGCTATTGCTCTCACTTTGTTCCTGATGTGTTCCTTTGACTAATGAACCTAGCAGCATCAAAGTCCAGAATATCCACACCAAAAATACCTTGGCTTGCTGAACCTTTGTGCTGGTTAGAAATGCAGAATTGTGATATTGTGCTGGGAGCACTCTTGCTACAGTCATCAGTTAGATTTCAGCTTTGCATCTTTTCAGGTTTAACTGTTGGTTTACATTGAAATCAAGCAAGTATCAAATTGAGTGCATAGTGTGCAATTTGTGTTTAGTAATCTAGTAGCTCATAAGCATCAGACCATATGCTTTCTTATAAGCAAACTATATTGATGGTTGAAAGATTTTATATGCTTTTGATGCGTGATCCTTCTAATGCTAGGTGATTTGTTTCTTGGAATTTGGAAGAGGAAGACGATGAAGCGTGGTGGTTATCTATCAATATGCCTTGTGTTCGGTTGTACTTCATAGCTAGTTACATTGTATTCGTTTGATGCTGGTTGTATGAACACTATGTAAAGATTGTAATAGGCTAATTTTGGCTATCATTTCAAGTATATAGTTTGTTTCATTTGAAATATTTGTCATTTGTGTACTGTGAAAATGTGAGAAATAGAAAGTTGATGAGTTGGACCTACTTATTGGTAGAGGCCAAGGCCCAAAACGTGAATAGCATGCAAAAAGGCTGAGGCCCAAAAAAAGTCAACTTTTAAAAGGCCGAGGCCCAAAAATAAATGGACCATAAAGTTTTGTGTCTTAGAAACCAAAAAGGTCGAATTGCTGGCCTTGGCCCATGTAGCTAGCGTAAATTGACAGGAAAAAATATATAAAATGCTGAATTAATGGGCTAGGCCCATGTAAAACACTCAATCAGACCGGGCTGATTCTTGTCAGTGACCTTTTCAATTGGTCGTAGTTCTGCAATGTCAGATTGCCACGTCGGATCCGACGTGGCCTAGGCAGACAGCAGTGACCAAAACAAAAGGTCATGGGTTCAATGACCTTCTATTTTGGTCATAAACATCTACGACCTTCTCACAGAGAAGGTCATTAATTTCAGTTTACGACTGTCAGCTTTTGACCTTCTATTTTTGGTCACAAAAAGGTCGCAAATGAAAAACAATGACCTTTCAGTGACCAATAGTCAAGGTCACAAGTTGACATATTTCTTGTAGTGCCACAAGCTTCAGCGCCGCCTACTGCAGTTGGGTGCGACCATGAGGTCGTCGAATGGGGGCGGTGGAGGGGAGGGGGGGTCGGAGGGAAGGCAAGGCAGTGGCAGAGCGCAACGAGTTGATTAGGCATGCATAGGGGAGGTACATGGCGATGGCTCTGCCGGGCGAGGGCACGGTGGGGCGGAGAAGACATGGCGGCAACAACGAACCACTGAACGAGGAGGCCCAATGGTCAAATACCGCTTTGACTAGCTCCACGTCATCAAAACATATGGGCAAACCCACCTAACACAATTAGTGAACGGTATCAGACAGCTCAGGGGGTTAAGAGAGCAGAAAAATAGTTCAAGGGGTCATGTGAACCAGCCACTTTGTTCAGGGGAGTAAAATGGATTTTTCCTAAATAAAAATAAAACACACTCTATCATCTTCCCCACCCGCCAAACTAAATATTTCATTAGTTCCAAAATATAAGGGGTCTTAGATTTTAGAAAACAAACTTTCTTTTAACTTTGACCAAGTTCAGAGCAACAATATTGACATCCACAATATTAACAAAAAAGGTATAGAAATTTATTTCATGATCAGTCTAAAAATACTGATTTGATATTATGGATTTTGATATATTTCTCCACAAATTTGATCAAATTTAAAATATTTGCCTTTTTAGAAAAGTAATACATATTATATTTTGAAACAAGGTGACTTAAAAAAAACCAACAACACCAACGACGCAGCGAAGCGCGCCCAACCTTTCTAGTACAAGATTATGCATAAACGAAAGAAAGTGATATCCAAAGGTTCAAAACACAAATAGAAGTGATAATATGGACAGATGAAAAAGTAATTAAAAGTACATCCAAGTTAATGGGGATGTCGATGTGTTCTTCCTGTTGCATCCATCATCACCGTCTTGTGGGTAGAACTTGGTGCCACCTATGGACATCTGGATCACCATCGGAGTCGGGATAACATTGTTGTAGCAGTCGAGATGTCGCTGATGTAGACCACTAGATGCCGATGGTCACGATCTATTAGGAAAATCGCCATCCGAGAGATGGAAAATCTATAGAGATCCTAAAGAACACGCAAGCTCGGCCATACAGAGTCGGGGAACACTAACCTCGGACGCTGCCCAACAAGGCCGAGTCTAGCAACCTTCACCGGTCACAACTGGAGCTGAAGGAGCAAGACACGGAATTGTGTCATTTGCTCTGCAAGGCAGCATCAATGAGACAAACATATAGAAGAAAAATCTAGATTTAGGGATAAACCACCCCCGCCCACACACCTGAATGAATTATTTCATGCCAGCGGCGACGCCATTTTCTTGCCACCGAAGACAGTAGGCCAAAAGCTAAATTAAACCCCAACTCTACTACCATCGAACTGGGACAGTGGGGTCCCTGTCTCCTCCCGCTGTCGAAGCGGCGAACAGAGGGAGAGGAGGCCGTGGAGAGGGTAGATTAGCATTGCTACATTGGCTCCTAGGATACCATGGGAGCCGGTGTTTGGTCGAGTCAACTGGGTCCATCCGCTTGACATGACCTCAACACGTAAGACATACATAACAATTTAACGGCGTAACAAAGCAATACAATAGAGACACAAGAAACACCCCAATTGTATGGCCAACAAATAAACGATATAAAGAAAACAATGTTGCAAGGCACTTCCCTACTTCTAGTGTAGTAGTAGAAAGGGTCAAACACAAGTACTTCCTTGATTCGACAACAAATGGGCTTAGGTTCACTCGCAGGGAATTCAAATAGATACATTGAAGATCATCAAAGAAACGAGTTAGTTACTGGGCCAGGGTTAGGCCTGAACCTAGTGCTTTGGTGACCTAGGTTTGAATCTCATATCTCACAATAAATTTTCTCAAACCACCCCCACTTTGAGAGGTTTTCATTAGCGGAATGAGACCCATTTTTCAAAGACAAAAAATTTCCACAACTCTATTGCCTCAATTTTTTTGTGACATATGGAACAAATCCTATATACCAAGTGACGGTGTCCTAGACTAGGGGGTAGTCACCACGTCGTCTCCCGGTCAGTTAGATTGGGCCGAGGACCCCCATGCCTGTATACTCGTGGGCCAGTTCGGACAGCTGATGCATACACAAGGAAGATTCCACAAGACTTGGTGATCAAGACAAGGACTCCTCCCCACTGGCGTATTTGGCTAGGACTCTTGTTATCCTAGGCCTCTGGTACATTATATAAACCGAGGCTAGGCTAGTCAATAGATATGCTAGATCATTATGACATTACTCATCATACCTCTAGGGTTTAGACCACAACATATGATCTCGAGGTAGATCAACTCTTGTAACCCTATATTCATCAAGATCAATCAAGCAGGAAGTAGGGTATTACCTCGATAGAGAGGGCCCGAACCTGGGTAAACATCGTGTCCCTTGTCTCCTGTTAACCATCGATCCATGACACACAGCTTGGTACCCCCTATCCGAGATCTGCCGGTTTTGACACCGACAATGGTGCTTTCATTGAGAGTTCCGATGTGTGATCGGCAAAGGATCAATGGCTCGATTGCAGATCAACTGCGACGTCGGCTTCTTCGTCACCGGCTCGACTGGTCACCTTGGCTTGACCGAGGACTGCGCCCTACCTCCGATCGTCACGTTCGGATGAGGGCCTTCATCAACATCAACTCCAATCTCTATCAAGATCATGGAGGAATCATCCATGAAGCTCGGGGCTCAACACCAACATTGCCCTCGGGCATCAGTGCTGTTTTTCTGGATAGCGAACTTGTATCCGCCGCCACCGCCTCCTCAAGTTTCGTTTTAACGATTGCTTCGGTGGAATTGTGCAAAATTGAGTCTAGAACAACCCTGCAAAATTTCGTCGAGTTCCGATGGAGGAATCTCTAGCAATCTACGATATACCGGAGCCATGTCAAATCTGGACGAGAATCTGGACGAGTTTAGGGCGTGATCTCTAGAGCCCAGCTCGAAGGTCCTTTGGAAGATCCAACCGTTCATCTGCTGCGGAATTCCCATATCTACCACTCCTTAAAATTTCAGCTCGATCCGACCGTCCAAACTCCGGAAACCTTCGGATTAGTGCATCACTTTTCAGATCTCTTTTCTGCGTGAGAACAAATCCGACCCAAGTTCATCTTTTTTATGAACGGGATTTTGGACATTCTTTTTGAAGGACGTTTTGTATGGGGTATTGTGTTTTGTTCTCAAACACATCCCATTAATTTTAAAGTCTTTTCCAATATGATCTTCAACGCGCCGGTGTCAAACCAGCCCGACAACATTGCTCCACGGCTGCCGACCTGCGCTAGACACGTCGTCGCTTTGTTGAGCCGATCTCAGCTTCTCCGGATCATCATCTCGGCAAGCCGAACAAGAGTTCGGCATCACGAAGGATAAATCATCACCAACGTCGCCGCTCCACGGATTACACGGAGCGGGCACACCTGCATCGCCGCACGGTCACTTCATCAAGCCGGCATTGACCGCGTCACAAGTTACTATCTGCGCCGGCATGGCCGCACTGTTGCTTCTTCAAGCCGATGTCCGTCACGCTGAATTGGTTCAATACCTCGGCTGACATGGCAGCTGCAATGTTTCCTTACCGAACTGCTCCGCCACCTCGGCTAGACCGGGGGCTTCGCCATCCCTTCTTCAACCTACTCCGGAGACTTCGACGTCATCAGCCGACCAGCTTCGTCACGTTAGCTGGACCGGAAGCTTTGCCTCGGGAGGCAAGCTTTACCAGCATCGCCATGCCATCGCTTCAACGCCCATCAGGCAATGGGTGTGCGGATCGATTCCCAATTTTGGGAGTCACTTTTCTTCGGACTGCTACCACAAATAAACCGGGTGCTATTAATCCTAGCAATTTTTGCTTGTTGAGTTTATTTCTTAAGGAATTGTTACTCTGGTTTGTTCCATCATCTGTACACAGGTCTATCAAATGGCGGCCATATTAACGACGGTCGCGTGGTGGTTCGGTCAGTTTCCGTACATAGTTCGGTGAACGCCGCATCCGGAACCCGGACCGTCCTGCAGATTTAGGCTTTGTCACGCCTTCACTGCGTCACGCCGACGCCCTGCATCGACATTGGCTTCGGCGCCAGGCCACATCTCTTTAAATAAATTATTTTTGCGTAAGGCAATTATGCAAGGATTATATATATATATATATATATATATATATATATATATATATATATATATATATATATATATATATAGGAAAATGTATCCTACTACCGGGTGTAGTTACACCCATTTCTCATATACTATCATGTGGTAGTATATACTCTACTTTATTACTTTTAGTATGCTCATATACTATATCTAAGATACTCCAAAGCTTAATTATTAGAAAAATTGCATGTGAGCCCATGTTTTTATAATATTTGTGAAATACATACATATTTATACGTAAAAGGAGTATGCTCAAAATATACTATATACTACATAAAAATAGTATATATACTACCTAGACATTCTTAAATACTACGTACTACGCGTACATACTCTCCGATATGATAGATACTACCTAGAACGTATAAAACAAAAGTGGGAGTAACTACACCCAATAGTAAGAAAAAATTGTCATATATATATATATATATAGGGTAACACTATTCTGATCCTGAGATCAGAATAGTTATTCTGATCACAGCGGCCCTATATAGGCTCGATCAACAACTCCCGAACCAGCAAGAAATCACAAAAAAACTTCCATCTCTCCCCACCTCCCGACCCACGCCCACTGGCCCCCTGCACTCACCAGCGAGCTCGACCCACCACGTTGGCCTCCCCCCAGACCCGCGCGCCCTGCCACCAACCACCTCCCACCTCCCACCGGCGGCCACCGGCCCCAACGCCTCGCCCGTCGCCGCCACCCCCTCCCCCCGGCCCAACTCGCCTCCTTGCGCCTTGAACCCCGCACCATCAGGCCACCAGATCCCGAGTCCCGCTACCGCCAGATCCTCGAGTCCAGCAGCAGGCTGAGACCCGACATCCCAGTAGCTGGCCGCCGCGATTTGGGTCGGTCCTGACGAGTTTTCTTGGTTGCCGTCACAGAGGTGGTGAGCGGCTTCCTCTCCAATGCGGCGTCGGCGGTGTTGAAGCAGATGTGGTCGCTCAAATCGACGGTCAAGACAGGTGATTGCTGGAATCCCTCTCTTCGCCTGCGCGCTTTCCAGGTTTCTTGTATTCGGGTTTTCCTCAAACAATGTTGGTTTCTCTCTTGTGGGGAGCAGCGAGTGGAGCCAAGTCCATGGTCAAGTACGAGGGCGGCTACCCCGTGGAGACGGTCTTCGACGACAGCAAGCTGGGGATCGAGCCGTACGCCGTGGAGGTCACCCAAGGTGATGAGCTGCTCGTCATGGATTCCATGAACAACAACATCTACCAGATCACGCTGCCGTTGTCCTGATGTGAGCCCCCTTTCTTTTCTTTCTAGTGCTCCCTAAATTTGGCGTATCTAGTTAGTGCCTAGTGAGATTCTGCTAATCAGATGTATGCCAAGTGATTGGTCAGGGTTGGTGTTTAACTGCTGATGCTGTGGGTTGGTTGGGATCATGAATTCTGCTCTGGCCTATCTCTTGATTGCGATGTATTTGTTAGTTAGCCGTCCGAAATTGCGACGTTTTTCATCTGTTCTTATTGCCTGGTTTGTTTCATTTCAGGAGGTAATTTGCACATGTAAAAGTGGGCAATTGGGTCTATAATTTGTAAGGTGTTCGATCCAATTGCGGACAGGAGGAGCTGGAGTACGCGGAGCAGAATAGCCTCTCCTTCCTAGAGACGTTAGCAAAGATGGAGAAGAAGTCAGAGGATCCCGGTTGCCGAGCCGGTGTAATTTTTTTGTGAAAATCGAAGTTAGTATGGCTCAGAAAGAAGGAGTACGTGTTAACTTCATTTGGCACTTTCAATTCTCAGTACAAAAGACCGTTTAGAAAAGAAGAAGAAATTGCCGGTTGCTCCTCTTGTTTGATGTTCAGGTGTTTAGTTGTTTGGTGCTTTTTTCTCACTATTTTGCTCAAAAGTTTGTGTCTGCAGAGACCTATGTGCTGCTGGTGCTCGCTACCCGCGTGAACATAGGAATGAAGGTCACCATCAGGCAGGGGAGAAGATCACATGATGTGCAGAAAGAAGGTCAGAGTTCAGAACGATGTGTGTGATCTTTGTGCTTTTTGGGGGGTGCATTTCCACATGGGTTTGTGATCTCACTTCCGATTTATGTTTTCATCGCGTGTGTCCGACCACAGGTAAAACTGCAGGGGACAACCGGTCCTCGCCCGTGCCATTGGTGTGGTTATCTCCCCTGAATGAGCATTAGTGCTCGCATGTAGCTCTCCCTCTATGGTTCTTTATCCCCTGTTTGTGTTTATGCTTAACCTTGTAAACAATTCAATGTATGAACTGTACCTCTATTGCTCATGCGTGTACAATGCCTGCTAGATGAAGCTCAATGTGCGAAAAATATGGTTTTTGTTTATGTGGACCTCACCTGTTTTGGTTTTGTGCATATGAGACATGATTTTTTTGTTTGTGTTAAATTTACTAGAACAATTATCCGAGGAAAAAAGAACAGTTGTCTCTTTTTGTTACAGAGTATGCAAACATATGCGCTTAATGTTAGAAGTTCTAGTTCATCGCGTGCCATGGTTTGGAAAACATGTTTTTTCAGGGAGCTAAAAACCTATGTCTTTTTTCTAATAAAAATGCCCAAGTAATTCACATATGAAAATCTCGAGAATTTTGATGGAGAAAAAAAATGGTAACACAAATAGAACATAACATTTTTATAAGAAAAACCAGTACAATTCACACGAGAAGTTAGTCTTTCAAAAAGGAAAAAGTTCACGACGAGAACAAAGGGAAGAAAAGTATAACACAAAAAGCTAAAGAGGTTCACGGCATGAAACGTAGTAAGTTCGGACAATAAAACAACATAATATTTCCTTTTGAGTAAGATTAACCGTTGAACCTAAAATAGGTTTAATGAAAATAAAAGTACATAAAAAAGAGATTATGTGCTTCTAAATAAAAAAACCCAAGAAAATCACATTTAAATAACGAAGCAGTTCCATGTTTATTAGAAAATTAGGATTTCTTCCATTACTAAAAATAAGCAAACCTTAATTTTTCTTGTTACTAAAGAATAAAAGAAGTTCAAATTAAAACAATCAAACAGTTGAAAAAATATTATAGAAAATGATTTTCCCGCTTTTATGAAAACCAGAAGTTTAAACTAAAATAACAAAATGGTTCGATGTTTATTAAAATATATAATTTTATTAATGAACACAACCATGAAGTTCAAAATTAAAAACGGGTCAATTCGATGATTATTTTAAAATCAAAGAAAAATATTTACATAAAAATAAAAATAAGAAGTTCAAATTAAAAAGAAACGAAGTTCAAATTTTAGTAATCCCAAGAAGTTTGAATTGAAACAAACATAACAATTCAAAAATGGAATTTCCCCACTTCAAAAATAACCACAAGTTCAAATTTAATATAATGGAAACGTTTGATGCTTATTAAAAAATTAGGAATTACTAAAGAATAAACCAAGAAGTGCAAATTCAAAATATATAACAGTACAAAATTTATAGTGAAGATCGATTTTCACAGTTTCAAAAAACCCAGAGGTTCAGATTTAAATAACATAGATGTTCAATGTTTAGAGAAACCAAGAAGGTCAAATTTGAAAATTGAACTGTTCAAAAAGTTTATAAAAAACCTAGAAGTTCAAATTTAAATAACGGAACAGTTCAAGTTTTATAGCAAACTTGGTTTTTTCCCGTTACTTAAGAATAAAACCAATAAGTTCAATTCAAAATAACGAAGAAGTTCACTGTTTCTAACAAAAACTCTAAATTTCACATTTCTAAAAATACAAAAAGAAGTTCAAATAAAAAAATTTAGAGCGGTTTGATGTAATGGAAAACTTGGATTTTTTATCCCGTTGCTAAAGCGAAAAGGAGAGAAGTTCAAATTGATAACAACCAGAAGTTCATGTATTGTATGGTGTGTGGTTAATCTAAGAAAAAGAGTAAAAAGTGAAGTCTAATTTTTTTTTGCTAGAAGTTCAACTGCTCTTCCCTTGGAAGTTCAAATATTCATGCTAGAGAGGCTCAACGTGTGTTTATATGTTCAAAAAACACACACAAAAAGTTGTGTCTCAATTTCCGTTACTAGAAAAAACTCAAATATTACAAGAAAACTAGGATTTTTCCGTTACTACAAGGAAATAAACCAAGAAGTCCAAATTACGAAAATAGAGAAGTTCGATATTTATAAACAAAACTCAGATTTTTCCTTGTTATTAAAGAATAAAAATGATGAACTCCAAATAAAAATAGAGGAGTACTTCGATGTATACGGGAAAACTCAAATTATAATAACGTTTCTAACAAAAGAAAACTATGAAGTTCAATTTACAAAAAAATGTTTGATGCTTATTTAATAACATATTTACTTTTCTAAGAATATGACTAAGAAGTTGAAATTAAAATAACACAGAAGTTTGAAGTATATAAAAAACTCAGATTTGTTACAAGAAGTTCACGTGCACCTCCATGCACGGTTCAGAATTTATATTGGGGCGTCCGACCCCCAATTACATGTTTTAAAATGGCAAAAAATGACGTTCGACCTTCAATTGCGTGTAATTCGACGTATGCACAAAAATGCGACAGAAATTCATAGTGAAAACAACGAGAAGTTCAAGTACTGCAAGGAATGCATTTCAGGTGAGAATAAAAGTATAGAAAAATAAAAGTTTAAAAGGTTTGTTGAAAGAAGCTCAAGTGCTCTTTCCTGGGAAGTTCAAAATTTTTTTGCGAGAGAGGTTCACCTTGTATTTCCATGTTCGATTTTTTCCGTATAAAAATAGAATACAATTTTTACTCAAAATATAAAAAGGTGAAGTTCAAATTAAAATAACAGAGAAGTTTGAAGTTTATTAAAACCTAGGATTTACCTGTTGAAAAAATAAAAAACAAGGCACCATTTTTTGCAGTTTTAAAAACAACTCATAAATGAAAAATAATGGTTGATAGAAGTTCAATTGCTCAGCGAGGAAAAGTTCAAAAAATTCTTGTGAGAGAGGTTCACCGTGTATTTAGATGTCCAAAATACATAAAAAATATGTTATTTTTGTGTTTTAAAATAATTCTCTCAAACCGAGAGAAGTTCAAAGTGATAACAATAGGAAGTTCACGTACTACATGGTGTGTATTTCATATAAGAAAAATACAAAAAGTGAAACAGGTGAAGTTCAAACAGAGATGCCCCGAAGTTCAATTACTTCACGAGTGCAAAAACACCACGAAAAAATCAGCACGTCAAAACAGAGTGAAGTTCGAACAAACACGCCCTAGAAGTTCAACTACTTCACGCGAGGCAAAAACAACTCGTTAAAAACAGTGTGAAGTTCGAACAGACATGCACGAGAAGTTCAACTACTTCACGCAGTGTATTTCCATTCGCGATGACGGCAGAAATCATGACCTCGTCATTTTCTAATTTTCTTCAAAACAGTAGGAAATCATTTGTGTAAGTTCAAGTCCTCGGTCGAAGAAAGTTAAAAAAATTATTGTGAGAGCGGTTTCTACAAAAGAAATATCATCTGTGTGACATTGACGAATGTATGAGAAAATTACGAACGAAAATACGTCACGGAAGTTCAACGTAAAAACAGCTGGAAGTTCAACTACTACTCTGAATGAATTTCACATGAATTTTTTTTAAAACCGTTGCGTGTATGAAAAAATGATCAACACGGGAAAGTTGCGTGTCTACATCAGCTTTCCATCGGTATATCCCTTGCTCAATTCCGATGAGTGTTCCGGTGCGTGGATGGAGAGCCACGGGCAAAAAAAGCACGTGAAAAACAGAGTGAAGTTCAATGTTTCATACCGAGAAGTTCAGGTACTTCGCGTGATGCATTTTTCACGAATCTGTTTCGTGATAAAGACAGAACGAATGATCTCGCCATTTTCCAAATTACTTGAAAACGGCAGGGAATCACAGAAAACCATCAACATGAAAAAGTTTCGCATTTTCCTTAGCTTTTCAACGGTATATTATTTGCCCCATTCCGATAAAGTTTGTGGAAATTACAGTGAAAAAACGTTTTTAGCCATTTTGAAAACTGACATAAAACAGTAAGGAATTGGGAGAAATAATATATACCAAAAAGTTTCGCATTTCCTCAAGCTTTCCAATGCCATATCATTTGTTGCATTCGGACATAGGGTTAAAAAAATTCATCGGAAATACGAACTCGGTGAAACTTGTACCATTTTCTAAATCACTTTTAAACCGTTGAAAATTAGAAAAAACTTTCTACATGAAAAAGTAGCGCATTTTCATAAGCTTTCCAACGCCATATCATGTGCCTCAATTGGTTTAGCCGTTTAGAAATGACATCAAAAATACGAATTCGGCTGTTCGGTTTGTGAAATTTTACGATTTTCTAAATTACTCGTTAACCGTAGGGAATTAGAGAAAACTTTCAACATGTGGAAGGAGCGGTTTTGCAGCAGCTTTCCAAAGCCATATTACTTGCCTCATTCCGATAAACGGTTTAGAAATGCGATCGAAATTACGATTCACGTTTTGTGTGTGAAGAAAAAACAGTTTTCAAAACTGCTCTTAAACCTCTTACATTTTGCGAAAAATTTAACTTGGGTCATGATACTCGTGTCCATAGCTTTCCAACGGTATATAGCAAGCCCTATTTGGGCAATGTTGCGGGAAGTTCAACTTAGTTCACAGTGAAGGTCAGGCGCGTTACTCAGGCAGTAAAATCGCAAAAAACGCGAGTTCTTCACGACCCGAGTGCAAAATCCGCCTATGAGCGAGATTCCTATCTAAAACGAGTATTTAGTTGCTAAACGTTTTAGAAATGCGATCGAAAATATGATCCATGTTTTTTGTATGAAGAAAAAACGGTTTTCAAAATTCCGATAAAGGTCGGGTTCGTACAGAGCGAAGTTCAGGCGCGTGTACAAACAAAAATACGTCACAGAAGTTCAATGTGAAAATAGCATGAATTTCAACTACTACGCTGAATGAATTTCAGATGAAAAACTTCC
The DNA here is from genome assembly GCA_021605205.1 of Aegilops longissima. Taxonomy (NCBI): domain Eukaryota; kingdom Viridiplantae; phylum Streptophyta; class Magnoliopsida; order Poales; family Poaceae; genus Aegilops; species Aegilops longissima. The sequence goes on from CM038682.1 coordinate 691,325,710, forward strand.
AAAATCGTCGCGAGTATGAAAAAATGATCAACACGGGAAAGTTGCGTGTTTACAGCAGCTTTCCATCGGTATATCACCCGCTCAATTCCCGTGAGTGGGATGGAGAGCTACGAGCATTGGATGAAGATCTACGAGCAAAAATATCACGTGAAAAACAAAGTGAAGTTCAGGTACACGCACCGAGAAGTTCAGGTTCTTCACTCGGTGCATTTTCGAAGAATCTGTTTCGCGGTAGAGGCAGAACGAATGATCCTGCCGTTTTCGGAATTACTTGAAAACTGCTAGGAATCGGAGAAAACCATCAACATGAAAAAGTTTTGCATTTTCTGTAGCTTTTCAACGGTATATTATTTGCCCAATTCCGATAAAGTTCGTAGAAATTATGGCAAAAATACGTTTTGCGCCATTTTCGAAACTGACTTAAAACCGTAAAGAATTGGGAGAAACAATTGCTGCATTTGTTCAAGCTTTCCAACGCCATATCATTTGCTGCATTCGGACGCACGGTTCAAAAATTAGCTCGAAAATACGAACTCGGCAGGACTTGGACCATTTTCTAAATTACTATTAAACGGTTCAAAATTAGAAAAAAACTTTCAAGATGAAAAGGTAGCGTATTTTCATAAGCTTTCCAACGCCATAGCATATGCCTCCATTGGATTAGCCGTTTAGAAATTACATCAAAAAAACGAACTCAGTTGTTCGGTTTACGAAATTTTACGTTTTTTCAAATTACTCTTTAACCATAGGGAATTAGAAAAAACTTTCAACATGTGGAAGGAGCGGTTTTGCAGCAGCTTTCCAATGCCATATTATATGCCTCATTCTAATAATCGGTTTAGAAATGCGATCGAAAATACGATTTATGTTTTTTGTGCGAAGAAAAAACGGTTTTTAAAACTGCTCTTAAACCGCTTATATTTTGCAAAAAATTTAAGTTGGATCATGATATTGGTGTCCATAGCTTTCCAACGATATATAGCAAGCCCCTATTTGGGCAATGTTGCGGGAAGTTCAACCTAGTTCACAGAGAAGGTCAGGCGCGTTACTCAGGCAGTTCAAGTTGTGATCAGAATATTATTCCGATCCCGTGATCAGAATAGTGTTTATGTATCCCGAGTAACGCGCCTGACCTTCCCCGAGTACAAGGTTGAACTTCAGCTAAAAAGTGTCCAAATGGGGCTTGCGATATACCGTTGGAAAGCTATGAACACCAGTATAATGAACCAAGTTGAATTTTTGGCAAAATGTAAGCGGTTTAAGAACAGTTTTGAAAATCATTTTTCCTTCATACAAAAAATGTGAATCATATTTTCGATCACATTTCTAAACCATTTATCGGAATGACGCAAATAATATGGCGTTGGAAAGCTGCTGCAAAACCGCTCCTTCCACATGTTGGAAGTTTTTCTAATTCCTCATGGTTAAAGAGTAATTTGGAAAATCATAAATTTTCGCAAACCGAACAGCCGAGTTCGTATTTTCGATGACATTTCTAAACGGCTAATCCAATTGAGGCAAGTAATATGGAGTTGGAAAGCTTATGAAAATGCGCTACTTTTTCATATTGAAAGTTTTTTCTAATTTTGAATGGTTTAAAAGAAATTTAGAAAACAATACAAGTTCTAGCGAATTTGTATTTTCCAGCTAATTTTTTAACCGTATGTCCGAATGCAGAAAATGATATGGCGTTGGAAAGATTGAGGAAATGCGAAACTTTTTTGTATATATTGTTTTCCCAATTCTTTATGGTTTTAAGTCAGTTTCGAAAATGGCGAAAAACGTATTTTCGCCGTATTTTCTACAAATTTTAACAGAATGGCGCAAATAATATACCGTTGAAAAGCTACGGAAAATGCGAAACTTTTTCATTTTGATGGTTTTCTCTGATTCTTAGCCGTTTTCAAGTAATTGCGAAAATGGCGGGATCATTCGTTCTGCATTTATCGCGAAACTGATTCTTCGAAAATGCACCGCGTGAAGACTTGAACTTCTCGGCATGTCTACTTGAACTTCACTCTGTTTTTCACATGCTTTTTTTGACCGTAGCTCTCCATCCACTCAGCGAAACACTCACTGGAATTGAGCAAGTGTCATACTAGTGGAAAGCTACCGTGAACACACAACTTTCCCGTGTTGATCGTTTTTTCATACTCGTGACGGTTTTTTAAGTTTTTCATGTGAAATTCATTCAGTGTAGTAGTTGAACTTCTTGCTTTTTTCACGTTGAACTTCTGTGACGTATTTTCGTTTGTAATTTTCCTCATCCATTCGTTAGTGTTACACAAATGATTTTCCTTTTGTACAAACCCTTCTCACAATAATTTTTTTTAACTTTCTCCGACCTAGGACTTGAACTTACACAAATGATATTCCTGTCATTTTGAAGTAAATTAGAAAATGACAAGACCATTTTTTAACTTTTGTGTAACTTCTCGCAGTTATTAATCTGAATTTCTCTCGGTTACGTGAGAATATCTGAATTTCTTAATCATTTTTTTTTGAATTTTGAAGCACTCTATTTTTTTAAAGTTGAACTTCTTGTTATTTTATTTTTAAACTTCTTGTTTCCATTCTTTAATAATAAGGAAAATATGAGTTTTCTATAATCATCGAACTTCTCAGTCTTTTTAATATGGACTTCCTGGTTTTTTCTTAATCTTTTTTATGAAATTTTGAAGCGCTCTATTTTTAAAAGTTGAACCTTTTGTTATTTCATTTTTGAACTTCTTGTTTCCATTCTTTAATAACGAGGAAAATCTGAGTTTTCTATAATCATCGAATTTCTCCGTCTTTTTAATATGGACTTCCTGGTTTTATTTCTTTTAGTAACGGGAAAAATCCTGAACTTCCTGAGTTACACAACCTGAACTCCCTCAGTAGGAACCCGATCTTCGGGCTATCTTCACAACCATGTCTCCCCGCGCGAATTATTCTGGTCAGTAGTGTTCTATGTGATGTAAGTGTAACCTGGAAACGGTTTTTAGCAATTAAATGCCCATTTTAAATAGGAATCTCGCTCATTGGCGGATTTGCTCTCTAGTCATGATGAACGTGTGATGAGAATAATATTCTAATAATTACATAACCCGTCATAACAAGATAGCACTTGAACTTCCCAAGTGCTAGGTTGAACTTCATAAACATTGCCCGAGATGGGGCTTATGCGATATACCGTTGGAAAGCTATGGACACGGGTATCATGACCCAAGTTATATTTTTGGCAAGATGTACACGATTTAAGAGCAGTTTTAAAACCGTTTTCTTCATACAAAAAAAATGTGAATCATATTTTTGAGTCTATTTTTAAACTGTTTACCAGAATGAGGCAAATGAGATGGCGTTGGAAAGCTGCTGCAAATCCGCTCCTTCCCCATGTAGAAACTTTTTCCAAATTCTCTACAGTTAAATAGGAATTGTTTTTAGTGGATCCTTACCATATTCGGTGCCCTGAGGTGCAAGGTGGTGACACGGAAAAGCTTATGTATAGAAAATTGAGTTATTTGAATTTTGAACTACTCTACAATTATAAAGTGAACTTCTTGGATTATTCTTTAGTAACGGGAGAAATCCGATTTTTGTAGAAAAAACATCAACCCACTCTACTATTATAAATTGAACTTCTTGGGTTTACTGTTTTAGTAAGGAGGAAAATTTGAGTTTTTTATATACATTGAACTACTCCATTGTTTTAGTTTGGACTTATTGGTTTTATTCTTTGAATAGAGCATACAATATACCCCTTTTGGAAAGTTGTTGAATAGAAAAGAACTTTTTCATGTAGAGCATTTTTGTTCCAAATTTGTAATGGATTGGGATAAGTTTTGAACTTCCCCGGCAGAGCACTTGAACTTCTTTCAACAAACCTTTTAAGCTTTTATTGTTTTATGCTTTTACTCTCACCTGAAATGCATTCCTTGCAGTACTTGAACTTCTCGTTGTTTTCACTATGAACTTCTGTCACATTTTTGTGTGTACGTCAAATTACACATAATTGAAGGTCAAGGCCATTTTTGCCATTTTAAACATGTAATTGGAGGTTGGACGTCCCATAATATCGTTACGAGCAATAAAGGCAGAGGTGCACGTGAACTTCTTACAACAAATCTGAGTTTTTTATATACTTCAAACTTCTCTATTATTTTAATTTCAACTTCTTAGTCATATTCTTAGAAAGGAAACATGTTTTTAAATAAGCATCAAACATGTTTTTTTGTAAATTGAACTTCATAGTTTTATTTTTCTTAGAAACGGTAATAATTTGAGTTTCCGTATACATCGAACTACTCCTCTTTTTTAATTTGAACTTCGTCATTTTTATTCTTGGGACATTTACATTTGTGCCCCTAACTCGAACCCACTACTCATATTTGCCCCTAATTTTGAAGCATGCTCAAATTTGCCCCTCCGCCGTTAAGTCACTACTCGTAAATGGCCTTCAAAAGATCGTAGCACTTTCCGTCCAATCTTGTTGCACTTTCCGTGCCTGCATAAAGACACATGGGCCTTTGACGGTCAAAGGCCTTTGACTAGACGGAAGGGAATTTCTGAGTAGTGACTTAACGGCAGAGGGGCAAATTTGAGCATGCTTTGAAATTAGGGGCAAATCTGAGTAGGTGGTTCGAGTTAGGGGCAGAAATGCAAATGACCATTTATTCTTTAGTAACAAGGAAAATCTAATTTTTTTTATAAATATTGAACTTCTCTATTTTTGTAATTTGGACTTGGTTTAGTAACTGAGAAATCCCAGGTTTGTCATAAATATTGAACATGTCCGTTATTTAAATTTGAACTTCTACAGTTTTTTTAGAAATGATCATAATCCCGTCGTTATGATTTTTGAACTGCTCTATCTTTAAAATTTGAACTTCTTATTTTATATATATTAGAAACAGTGAAATATCCACTTCAAAGTGCTCTCTTATTTTTGTACTACTGTGTTTTTATTGAACTTCTTTTGTTCTTCCGTCAACGGATTCAGATTTTGCCATTTTTTATACATCGAACTACTGCTTTATTTTATTTTGAACTTCTTGTTTCCATCCTTTAATAACGAGGGTTTATATAATCATAGAACTGCTCCATCTTTTTAATTTGGACTGTTTAGTTTTATTTCTAATTAACAGAAAAATCCTAGTCTTGTAATAAACATCGAATGCTTCGTTTCTTTATTTTTAAATTAACTCTTTATATATTTTTAAGAAAATTAGTGTTTGGTTTTTGTAACTTGAAAAACAATTAGTACCCCCTTTTATTTCCCTCAACTTTACCAAACTGGAACACTCTGTAGTCCTTGGTCTCTCATTTTTTTCCTACAACACAACAGAGCATGGGACCATGAAACTGCAATTAAAAAAACAATGTGATACTTAGTGAGGGATGACACACAAAAGTGTGTACCTAGTGAGAAATAGTTAGCGCCACTACTTTCCCCTTTTTATTAAATTCGATGTAAATTCTTTTTTTAGTAAACATTGAACTAGCCTATTATTTTAATTGAACTTCTATGGTTTTCTAGACATGGGGAACTCTATTTTTTCAAATGTTAACCACTCACTGGCGAGCGTGCACTGAAGTTCAAATGAACACATGAACGCAAAATCAAATGTTTCCCAGGAGATGTTGGATCTATAAAATGACAAGTGCAGAAGACTAAACACAACAAATATTAATTCAGTGCATTAACACATAGTATCATCAAGCACATAGCTGTGCCAGACTCCTCCACCTTGACCGTACATCAACACAAAAGGCTGAAGAGGAAAATGAATGTACTCATTGGCATACTAACAAGCACGTACATCGTAGCAGACCTGAAATATTATAGTTTCCCATGTAGAATTGCCGCAGTTTTTTTGTTAAACTGCTACTGAATGACAACATAATAGGCTTACATTTGATGGGCAGCTGACAAGATGCCACAACCGCTTTTACATCCCTGGCGGATTTGTGGACGGAACACCGGCGGCTCGCTGCTTGCAGGGCTCGTCGTTGCAGGATGTGAAACATGCCAAACACGCATGTTTTTTGTTTCAGGATCCCTGGTGACAACAAGTGAATTTTGTGATCTTGACAACATGAACTTCAGACGCACAATATAACAGGCATCCATTGAACAACACTAGTTCATAAAATATAGAATACAAATACCAAATCCAAACGGATAATGAAATTAACAAATATACTAATATGAACAACCCGCGTGTAGGTATCTTAGAATTTTTCTCAGACCCGAGCCATCCAAACTTCTGAACTATACCGTATTGTGTTATGTGAGCTTCAAGGCTTTGACAATGTGAACTTCAAAAAAATACAATTAATTGTACAATAATATGAACTTTTTCCCAGAAGAGTTGCAAAATGAACTTACTCTGTATAGGTATTCTGACGTAGGAACTTATATATTACACACGTAAGATTTTTTGTTGCTTGCAAAAATTTGGTCAAAGGATAAAAGCTGACGTTAGCTACCATAGACATAACCACAAACATGTTGAGAGCACCAAATTGGCACTAAATACATGTACTGTTTTTAGGTTTCCTACGGTCTTCTCTGCACCAAAATCTGTACAAACACAATACAACTTTCACCAAACTCATACAAAAAAAATCTCCAAAGAAACATGGAACTAGGGATTAGCGGCTGGACATGCAGCAATCACAGGGGTGGATCCACAGAAAGGGCAGAACCTGAACATCGACTAGTAGTCCACGGCAAGCGCATGCATTCCTCGGTGTAGTTGGACTAATTGCACGCAGACAGGGATGGTGCTGGCCTGGCTCCCCGCTCAGGACATGGAAAGGAGGTAGCTCGTAGCAGCAAGTCACGCAAATTGAGCGACCGGGTGTATAGCCATAGTCGGAATTGGCATATGGTTGTTGTAGAAGTTCATGGAACGTCTCTGAACGTCTCAAAATTAGCTCAATGGTTGTAAAAGGGGAAAACGAGAAAATTTACAGTAAATCACACATAGGCGTCCCTACAGTTCGGTCAAGATTGTGAAGTTCCGTTAACACATTTTTCACATGAGCAACACATCCGTATGTTGGAGCATGTTCGTCAGCTAGTTCAAAGAGAAAAACCTGCTAAACAAATTTACCATATTAGTTGGATGGCATAGCTTTGCACACATGAGAAGATTTTCATGGGAGCACTACTCACGACTGTTTTCAGAGAGGAACCTGGGATGCCACGAAGCACCGTGCACTTCAGCTGGGAGAGGTGCAGGGAATGTCAGATAGAGTTGACAGGGAAGGTCGGAGAGAGTTGATGGGGAGGGACGATGCTCACCATGGCTGGCTTCTAGCGACATGGGAAGAGAAGAACTCAGGGGGAGGAGCACGGGAGATCAAACGCTGACAGGTAGTGTGCCTCTAGCTTGGATCTTTGCATGGCACCGGCGCTCAGGTGGTCAACGCCGACGGCGCACAGGTGGTCAGCGCCGACGGTGCACAGGGAGACAGGCGGCGGTGTGCAGGTGGTCGGGGCGGCTCCACGCAGGTGGTCGGAGTCTGCAGCGCGCACGGAGCCAGGCCGGCGGCGGGCATGTGGTCGGGGCGGAGCCGTGCACGTGGTCGTGGCGGCAGCACACTGGAGCCAGCGGTGGCGTGCGGGTGGTCGAGGCAGCGGCCTTGCAGGAGCCGGTGGTGGGGCGGGCACCTCCGCGGGGTGGGGTTCGAGGCGGGGCGGAACCGAGCACTGGCGGCGGGTGGGGGAGGGGGTCGCGGGTTGGGGAGCGAGGCGAGGGAGGTGGGGATCGAGGCACGGGAGGTACGGGAGACACCATCGTTGTTTTGGTGGAGTTCGGGAACATCACCGCGGCTCCTATATATACGGCGATGTGATCCAAATAACTATTCTAATCCTGGGATTATAATAGTGTTGTCTATATATATATATATATATATATATATATATATATATATATATATATATATATATATATATATATATATATATATATATATATATATATATATATAACTATTTTTTGATACGACACTGTTTTATGTGTGCAGGTAATCGATTTCAACCGCGTTACACGGTCACTACTCCGGAGTGTCGAACTCCTTGCTCGGACACCTCGGGCTTGGGGGCCGGGACCTCGGCCATGCCAAGGACTGCGAACCTTGTCGGATCTGTCACAGATCAATGGGTATCTTTGTCCCGCCACAAGCCCGAATCGCGTCATCAACACCGAGCACATTAACCAGCTAAGTCGCTTTCATGCTAAAAAACTTTCAGTTTTAAATTTTGTTCGGTTCGACCAAGCATTATACTTTTTGGCAAAAAGTTGTTTGTGACAAAATTCCTTGTCAAAACTTTGTTCGTGGCACACAAATTGAAATACCTCGTTTATTTGGCGGCTTCCTTTATGAAGCCCTTCCTCTTGCATACGATTATACTTGTATGGCTTCGTTCCTTGTTTGTGTATTACGCCACAATATGCACCATATTGACTTAAGTGTTCCGCAAGCTGGGTTGCCTTGCTCCTGTGTTTACCCCTACGTTCCTGATTGTTCGGCTAGGGAGTAAAGGGAGCACCTCAGCGATTGTCATGATCGGGTCATCCGAGCTCGGACCTCAGACTGGGTGAAGCCGAAAGCTAGCGCTCTTACTGTTTTCAATCATGGTCGGCACACAACGGAACTCATGAGTACCAAAAATCTATTGCACAAGTCTCATAGTAACAATGAGAAACTGAAGAAAGGTATCAGTGGGGGTACTATTTTCTTCGAAGATGCTTCTTACACTTCGCCGGTAATATATCATTAGTTCCCTGAGCGTGCTTTGTCTGTTACAGCCTTATGGCCTGATTGCCTGGTTATCGGAAACACCGTCGATATTCTCGACAGGTGGAGTACATAACACTTTTCGGCCCTTGACCGAAGAGGGAGAAGCCGACGGTCGGTTAGGACGCGTTTAAAGTCCGGGTGAACACAGATATGATATAAGTACTTCAGTACATACAATCATTATAAATAAAATTCTTTTAGCCAAGTCACTTGGGGGCTCTTAAAATTTATTTGAGCTGGTTTATAGTAAATGTGTTTTCTTCTTGGTTGTTGCATAGCCTTTTTCTACTGCTCCTTTTTCGACTCGAGTGTATGGTCAATAGCCGGATAGCATGTCTTCTCTCTAAAAGCCGCTCGAGTTTAGTTCGCTAAACTGCCTTCGGAGAAGTACTCCACCTTTGGGATAAGGAGCTTGAAGCCGTAGGCTGACCCGCGTGAAGTTTTGAGATCGGATGTGTCATGTTAAAGCACGACAGAAGCACAATTTTTTCCCAATTTTCGGATTGGCACCGAACACTTGATCTTGTTCGGACGTCAAGTTTTCACTAATGTTTTTTCATTTTCCAAGCTTATGGCACTTTACAACTATTTGTGTGTTTCCAGCATTAGTCTCGCAGTGCAACACCGGACACCTTTAGAAATTCGGCAAAAACATTCTCGAACATTGCTATATATGCATCGGTTTCGAATTTGTGTCTTCGGTCAATAGTTGGGTTGCCCGGCTCCTGTGCTTGCCTCCTATGTTCCACTTTGTTCGGCTAGGTGTGCAAAGGGAGAACCACTGCGATTTTGCTTCCAGCTCGCATGGTTAAGCGCCTCAGTGGAGAAAGCCGAAAGCTGACTGTCACAATAAGCGTAAATTGGTCAGCAATCCGATGACTGTGTTAAATTATAAGATCGATGGAGGTCACCCCGTGTTAAGCGACGGGCCGTTCATAATATTGGCTGAAGTGTTAATGGCTTGACCTCGGCTGTCGCCGAACACTAATCGGGGGCTAGTAGCTGGCCTCCCAACTTTAAGCTCCTATGACTAAGTGAAAGTTATAAAGCCCGCATATCTGATTGCCTCGTCTCCGCTAACATAACACAACCTCCTTCGAGCATCGAGACGTCGGCTAAGGTTGTATTGTTATTATGGAAACAACATGCGTAGCATCTACAAGGGGGTGGAAGCCGATGATGGGCCACTTTCAACTGATAAACAGTCGCAACGGAGTCAAAATAAACATATCATCAGCGTTTGTATTTAATATACGAGGGCTGCCTTCCGTAATCCTTGTTATAAAGCCATAAATATGGATCAATTTGATCTAAGATTTTGGCCAAGCTCTGTTGCCTGCCTCATGTGCTTACCCCTACGTTACCGATTGTTCAGCTAGGCGGTAAAGGGAGCACCTTTGTGATTGTTACTACCGGGTCATCCGAGTTAGTACCTCAGACTGGGTGAATCCGAAAGCTAGCGATCATAAAGGATATAATTGGTCGGCAACGACGGAAGTGAAAATTTAGGTTCTTTAAAGACCACATAGTTCGGGAACTTTCCCCAAACTAAATCTTCAATATTTTGCTCCCACATGGATCGGAGCTGAGATTTCATGATCATTCTTAGCATGACAACCCCAAGAAAGGAACCGATAGCGGGACTATCTTTGGAAGATGTTTCTTACGTTTTTTTTGAAGGATCAGTGACAGTGGGAGAGGCTCCCACTGACTTTGTATTACTCACCACATGACAATTACAAGTATGTTACAATGGGTTTTAGGCCCCCCGTCCGTAAGGGTATCAGAAACAAAAACTAGCGGTCCAAACTTACAATGAAATCAGAGAGAAAAGGATGAACCTTCTCAGGACAGTTATGGATCACCAAACCCAACAAATGTTTGAACCTAGCTAACCACGCGACGAACGAGTGCGGGATCCCCCTGAAATGTTGGTTGTTTCTTTCCATCCACAGGCTCCAAGCAGCAAGCAGGAAGATATCCATGAAGAGCGGCCGACGCCAGCTCTCTCTCCCACCATGCAAGATGGCTAGACTATTGGTTCCTCCTGGCCAGGTCAGTCCAACCTTACTCCAGCATTGTTTGGCAAAAGGGCACGCGAAGAAGAGATGTTCCACAGTTTCCTCGGGCGGGGTTTGGCAGAGCATGCAAGTGTAGTTGCCCCCGGCTACAGCAAAGTGCCGTCGCTTCAGCATGTTCCTGGTGTTCAAACGATCGACCATAAGCAGCCACCCAAACATCTTAAACTTGACCAGGCATTTGGATTTCCATAGCCATCCAAAGGCCTCATCAGCTTTCACCTGCCCGAAACAGTGGTTGTAGTACTTCTTTGACGAATAACGTCCTAGGTCACAGACCCAAACGTCCAGGCGAGCCGGTTTCAGATCGACATGCGAGGACCCTTGTCAGTATCTCTCGATCTCCTCCTAGCACGGACCGAAGAGGCAGATTGAAGATCGTGGCTGGATCAGTGGTCCTGAGAACCTTGGCAACGGAGTCATCCTCGTTCAGAGCATAAGAGAAGGCTCGCGGATGCGTGTCCATCAGGGTGGAGCCAGTGTCACTAAACCAGACATCTTTCCAAAACAGAGAGCTGCAACCATCCCCGGGGATGACCTTGGCGACCCCACGGAAGGTTCCACTGAGCCGCATTACGTCTTTCCACCAGAATGAACCCACTGGCTCAGTGGCATGCAGCACCTTGTTCGGGTAGTACGCCTCCCAGACTAACTGAACCCAGGGCACATCCTCACGATTGTAGAACTTGAACAAGTACTTTAGGAGAAGCGCAGCATTTTGCATTTTGATATCAATAACACCAAGGCCACCACACCGTTTCGGTCGACAGACAAGCTCCCAGGCAGCAAGGGAGTTGGATTTGATCCCATCATCAGAGTTTTTTGCCCAGAGGCAGTAGCGACGTAGTTTGTCAAGGTGCTCAACCACTTTAGGGTGCAGTTTGATCGTGCACATTGCGTAGATCAGCATGGAGGTGATCACCAATTGACCAGCGTCAGTTTGGCCCCCGACGACATCAGCGAAAGGGCAGTGGATGTTTTCCTCTCAACCGAGTGTACCAATGGCATGAGGTCGAGAACACTCGACCTAGTCGTCCCCATGGGGAGACCAAGGTAAGTGAACGGCAGGGTGCCAACAGAGCATCCAAACACCCCTGCCAACCCACTAGCATGTTCTTGGTCGACATTAATGGGTATATGGGTCGATTTATGGAAGTTGATCTTGAGTCCCACCGAGGCCGCATAATCCTCCAAGATAAGTTTCATGCGGGCGGCCTGTGTAGGACAAGCTTGCATAACCAGGATTGTGTCGTCAGCGTATTGCACCACCGGGAAGTCACCTGCATTTTCACGAGGAATGGGGAGCTCCAGCAAACCTTGAGTGTAAGCGCCATTGATCGCAGCTTGGAGCAAATCAGCCGCAAGAACAAAGATCAATGGTGAGAGAGGGTCACCCTGACGCATGCCACATTTGCATTTGAATTTCCGACCAGGAACACCATTTAAGAGGACTGATGAAACTCCCGAGCCAAAGATCGTTTCCATCCAGCCTAACCACCTATCATCAAAACCCATGTGTTTCATAATTTCCAACATGGGGGCATGTTCAATCGTATCAAAGGCCTTGGCGAAATAAAGCTTAAGCAATATAATCTCTCTCCCAGACGAGTGGCATTGGTGAATATATTCGTACGACCACGCGAGACAATCCTGGATGGTCCTACCTTTGATAAATCCATACTGGTTCCTGTGTATGATTTTTAAAATGACTTTCTGCAGCCGGTTCGCCAAGATCTTAGTAATGACTTTCAGACAACAGTTCAGTAAGGTAATTGGTCTGAAATCATATAACATATCTCTCCGCGTACCTTTGTTTATAAAACCGTATGGCCGGATTTCCTTGTTTTTCGTAAATCTTTGCCCTCATAAAGGCTTTATAAAGTAGGACAAACACTCCTCGGCTGCTGGCCGAGGAGGTTGAAGCCGATGGTCGGTCAACAAAGTTTTGTACAATGCGGATTCGATCATAAATGATGTAGAGTACTTGGATACATAGAATCATTACACATAACTTGTGATTTTACTTCGGATATCGAGCCTTAATTCAGCCAGCCGTGCCCACATTAAGGCTCGAGGGCTACTGGGCTTCGTTCTTGTTATTTACAAATATTAAAGGGGTACATCGATCCCCTGATCTAGTGTTGCCACCCAACCAGTGTCTCGGGGTCTACTGCATTGCCTATTCAATGCGGCAAATTCAACGTGCTTAGTATTCGGCTTGACCGAACTATGGGCAAACACGTCTTCGGACAACAATAGGTACCATCTGGACCTATCTGGCGTCAAGCTAATATACTGCGACAACTTCTCAAGACCCTCTCTCAAGGGCCCGTTCACCGATCACTATTATCTCTAATATATTATACTATTCCTACGTATGCTGTCGAGCTAGGAGTTGATCCTCAGGCCGATTTCACGCATCGACCTGAGTCTCAGGGGCTACTAGGATCAGCGGTTTCATGTTTTCCTTCATGTGCATCTTGGGTTTTAGACTGACACACACCTTGAAGGCTACTGGATATGCATATACCAGCTATATATCTCGGCAGAGAACAAATTGCACCAGTCAAAAATATTCACAAAAAATCAGCCCGCGGTCGGGGTGGTGCACCACCTCGGAAGCAGTCCGACATAAAGCTCGGGCGCCAGTGGCTAGCTCCATAGAGGGCATTTCCTGCATTAAGCTCGGCTAAACTCCTTCAACTTTTTTGAACCAAGGTGATCTATGACACCTCAGATATAGTCCGACGTTGGAGCTCGGATACAGTCCGGTGTTGGAGCTTGGACACAGTCCGGCGTTGGAGCTCGGATACATTCCAGCGTTGGAGCTCGGAAGCAGTCCGACGTTGGTGCTTGGCTGCAAAAGATACCTCGAATGCAGTCCGGCGTTGGCGCTCGGATGCAAGAGGGCACCGCCGCACGGGAACAACTTCAAACCCGAGGTGTGGCGTAAAAAATAACAAGACATTGATAAAGTCCGAGAACTTAAAGGGGCTCCTCTGATACCCGATGTGTAAACTCTTCGGATTCACTTTCGGCGATCCTCAAGATCGAAGATGAGATGATTTGTTGGACCAGTTTTCAAGAACGACGATCGAAGACGGAGAACAGTTCGGAAGAATCGAGGAGCGTCCCCAACTTGAAGACCGGTTCAGGGGGCTACTGCTACGTCTCGAGCTTGCGTTGGATTTCCCCGAAGAGGAGAGGACGATGCAGCATAGTAGCGTAAGTATTTCCCTCAGTTTTGAGAACCAAAGTATCAATCCAGTAGGAGACCACGCGCAAGTCCCTCGTACCTGCACAAAACAATAGCTACTCGCAACCAGCGCTTAGGGGTTGTCAATCCCTTCACGCTCACTTACGAGGGTGAGATCTGATAGAGATAATATTTTTGGTATAAAGATACAAAGTGAAAAGTAAAAGCAAAGCAAGTAAATAAAGTGATGGAGACTGATGTGATGAGAATAGACCTGGGGGCCATAGGTTTCACTAGTGGCTTCTCTCAAGAGCATAAGTATTCTACAAGGTGAACAAATTACTGTTGAGCAATTGATGAATTGAGCATAGTTATGAGGTTATCCAGGCAATGATCATGTATATAGGCATCACGGCCGTGACAAGTAGACCGAAGCGATTCTGCATCTACTACTATTACTCCACTCATCGACCGCTATCCAGCATGCATCTAGAGTATTAAGTTAAAAACAGAGTAACGCTTTAAGCAAGATGACATGATGTAGAGGAATAAATTCATGCAATATGATAAGTACCCCATCTTGTTATCCTCGATGGCAACAATACAATACGGGCCTTGCAACCCTTTCTGTCACTAGGTAAGGACACCGCAAGATTGAACCCAAAGCTAAGCACTTCTCCCATTGCAAGAACTACCAATCTAGTTGGCCAAACCAAACGGATAATTCGAAGAGACTTGCAAAGATAACTTAATCATACATAAAAGAATTCAGAGAAAAATAAAATATTTTCCATAGATAAGTTGGATCATAAACCCACAATTCATCGATCTCAACAAACACACCGGAAAAAGAAGATTACATCGAATAGATCTCCACGAGAGAGGGGGAGAACATTGTATTGAGATCCAAAAAGAGAGAAGAAGCCATCTAGCTACTAACTATGGACCCAAAGGTCTGAAGTAAACTACTCACACTTCATCGGAAGGGCTATGGTGATGATGTAGAAGCCCTCCGTGGTGGATGCCCCCTCCGGCAGAGCTCCGGAACAGGCCCCAAGATGGGATCTCGTGGATACAGGAAGGTACGTCGGTGGAATTAGGTTTTTGGCTCCGTCCCCGATCTGTTGGGGGTATATAGGTATATATAGGTGGAAGGAGTACGTCGGTGGAGCGTCAGGGGGCCCACGAGGCAGGGGGGCGCGCCCAGGGGGGGAGGGCGCGCCCCCACCCTCGTGACCGCCTCTGGCACTCCTTGGAGTAGGGTCCAAGTGTCCTGGATCACGTTCGGTGAGAAAATCACGTTCCCGAAGGTTTCATTCCGTTTGGACTCCGTTTAATATTCAGTTTCTTCGAAACACTGAAATAGGCAAAAAAACAGCAATTCTGGGTTGGGCCTCCGGTTAATAGGTTAGTCCCAAAAATAATATAAAGGTGGAAAATAAAGCCCATTATAGTCCAAAACAATAGATAAAGTAGCATGGAGCAATAAAAAATTATAGATACGTTGGAGACGTATCAAGCATCCCCAAGCTTAATTCCTGCTCGTCCTCGAGTAGGTAAATGATAAAAAGAGAATTTTTGATGCGGAGTGATACTTTGGCATAATTTCAATGTAAATCTTCTTAATTGTGATATGAATATTCAGATCCGAAAGATTCAAGACAAAAGTTCATATTGACATAAAAATAATAATACTTCAAGCATACTAATCAAAATAATTATGTCTTCTCAACATAACATGGCCAAAGAAAGTTCATCCCTACAAAATCATATAGTTAGGCTATGCTTCATTTTCGTCACACAAAGATGTTCCCAACTTCTATACCCCCGATGACAAGCCAAGCAATTGTTTCATACTTAAATAATCTCAAACTTTTTCAACCTTCACGCAATACATGAGCGTGAGCCATGGATATAGCACTATGGGTGGAATAGAGTATGATGATGGGGATTGTGTGGAGAAGACAAAAAAGGAGAAAGTCTCACATTGACGAGGATAATCAACGGGCTATGGAGATTCCCATCAATTGATGTCAACATGAGGAGTAGGGATTGCCATGCAACGGATGCACTAGAGCTATAAACGAACCCTCAACAAAAGAAAACTAGTGGGTGTGCATCCAACTTGCTTGCTCATGAAGACCTAGGGCATTTGAGGAAGCCCATCATAGGAATATACAAGCCAAGTTCTACAACGAAAAATTCCCACTAGTATGAACAAGACAACTTATGAGACTCACTATATGAAAAACATGGTGCTACTTTGAAGCACAATATATGAGACTCACTACATGAAGAACATGGTGCTACTTTGAAGCACAAGTGTGGAAAAAGAGATAGTAGCATTGCCCTTTTCTTTTCTTTTTTTGGGCCTTTCTCTTTTTTTTTATTTGGGCAATGCTCTAATAATGATCATCATCACACTTCTATTGATTACAACATGAGGATTACAACTCGAAACTAGAACAAGGTATGACTCTATATGAATGCCTCCGGTGGTGTACCGGGATGGTGCAATGAATCAAGAGTGACATGTATGAAAAATAATGCATGGTGGCTTTGTTACAAATACGATGTCAACTACATGATCATGCAATGGCAATATGACAAAAGTAAAGTATGTCATGATGATGATGATGGAAGTTGCATGGCAATATATCATCGGAATGGCTATGGAAATGCCATAAATAGGCAGGTATGGTGGCTGTTTTGAGAAAGATATAATGAGGCTTATGTGTGATAGAGCGTATCGTATCATGGGGTTTGGATGCACCGGCGAAGTTTGCACCAACTCTCAAGGTGAGAAAGGGCAATGCACGGTACCGAAGAGGCTAGCAATGGCGGAAAGGTAAAAGTGCGTATAATCCATGGACTCAACATTAGTCAAAAGAACTCATATACTTATTGCAAAAATTTAGAAGTCATCAAAAATCAAGTACTACGCGCATGCTCCTAGGGGGATAGATTGGTAGGAAAAGACCATCGCTCGTCCCCGACCGCCACTCATAAGGATGCACAAGCCAGGTACACTTCATGCTTCAAATTTGTTACACAACTTTAACCATACGTGCATGCTACGGGACTTGCAAACTTCAACACAAGCATTTATCAAAATCACAACTACTCAACTAGCACGACTTTGATATTATTACCTCCATATCTCAAAACAATTATCAAGCATCAAACTTATCTTAGTATTCAACGCACTCAAAAGAAAGTTTCACATATCTTGAACATCAAGTATATTAACATTAAGCAAATTACCATGCTATTAACGACTCTCAAAATAATCTAAGTGAAGCATGAGAGATCAAGTTTATTTAAAACAAATCCACCACCGTGCTCTAAAACATCTAAGTGAAGCACTAGAGAAAAAATTATCACGCTCAAAAAGATATAAGTGAAGCACTATGAGCAAACTATCAAGCTCAAAAGATATAAGTGAAGCACATAGAGTATTCTATCAAATTCCAATTCATGTATGGCTCTGTCAAAAGGTGTGTACAGCAAGGATGATTGTGGTAAATAACAAGAAAAGACTCAAATGATACAAGACGCTCCAAGCAAAACACATATCAAGTTGGTGAATAAAAATATAGCTCCAAGTAAATTACCGATGGAAGTGGACAAAAGAGGGGATGCCTTCCGCGGCATCCCCAAGCTTTGACTTTTTGGTGTACTTGGACTATCTTGGGGGTGCCATGGGCATCCCCAAGCTTAGGCTCTTGCCACTCCTTGTTCCATAATCCATCAAAAGAATTCACCCAAAACTTGAAAACTTCACAACACAAAAATCAATAGAAATCTCGTGAGCTCCGTTAGAGAAAGAAAACAAAAGACTACTTTAAGGTAATGTAATGAACTCATTATTTATTTATATTGGTGTTAAACCTACTGTATTCCAACTTCTCTATGGATTATAAACTATTTTACTAACCATAGATTCATCAAAATAAGCAAACAACACACGCAAAATAGAATCTGTCAAAAACAGAACCGTCTGTAGTAATCTGTAACTAACGCAAACTTCTGGAACCCAAAAAATTCTACCAAAATTAGACGACCTGGAAAATTTGTTTATTGATCAGCAGCAATTGGAATCAGTATTTTATATCGTTCTGGTGATTTTTAACAATTCGGGCACTGAGAACAAAGATTCCGGAAATTACAGCAAGATCAAATAACTATCATCCAAGAAGATCCAATAGGTCCAACTTGGCACAAACACTAATTAAAACATAAAACCACATCTGAAGAGAGGCTAGATGGATTATTTATTCCTAACCAGAACCAAAAACAAAAAGTACAAAATAAAATTGGGTTGCCTCCCAACAAGCGCTTTTCTTTAAAGCCTTTTTAGCTAGGCATTGAGATTCAATGATGCTCACAAGAAAGACAAGAATTGAGGCACAAAGAGAGCATCATAAAACATGTGAAAAACACACTTAAGTCTAACATACTTCCTATGCATAGGCATATTATAGGCAAACAAATTATCGTAGCAAGCAAAAACTAGCATATGCAAGGAAGCTGAACGGAACAATAGCAATCTCAACATAACGAGAGGTAATTTGGTAACATGAAAATTTCTATAACCATATTTTCCTCTCTCATAATAATTATTTGTGGGATCATAAGAAAATTCAACAAAATAGCTATCACATAAAATATTTTCAACATGATCCACATGCATGCAAAGTTGACACTCTTCCAAGATAGTGGGATTAACATTAACTAAAGTCATGACCTCTCCAAACCCACTTTTATTAAAAATTTCATAAGATTGAATATTCTCCAAATATGCAGGATCTAAAGTTGACACTCTTCCAAACCCACTTTCAATATTATTGAAAACACTATTATCAATCTCATATTCATCACGGGGCTGAAATAAATTTTCAAGATCAAATGAAGAATCACCCCAATCATGATCATTGCAACAAGTAGTAGACATAGCAAAACTAGCATCCCCAAGCTTAGGGTTTTGCATATTATTATCATGATTGACATCAAGAGAATTTATAGTAAAATCATTAGAATCATGCTTTTCATCGAAGGAACTACCAAGTATGGATGCAATAGCAACGCTCTCATGTTTAACATAAGGAACTATAGCAAATTCATCTTCATAAATATTGGCATCATGGCCACAAGAATAGCAAGCATCATGTTCATCAAGGGATATTTCAATCAAATCATCGGAATCATCATTATCTATAGATTCATGCATATCATTATTTCCTTCCAAGGCAACGGTCATTCTCTCAATAAATTCTTTTACATAGACATTATGAGCATAGTTTTCATAGCAATATTTAAGTATGTCAAAATTTTCAGATTCGTAGAGAGTAATATCATACTTTTCAATCAATGAAGCAACTTCATAAGCACCCTTAAAAGCAACAAATTCTTCAATTTGTTCGATATCATAGTAACTATAAACACCCTTTGCATAAGAAGATAAGATTTCATTTTCATTAAACTCACATAGGTAAGGAAGGTGTTTTTTAGGGTTCTTAGAGCAACAAGTAAAATCATAAATTTCACAAAGATTCCAAGCATAACACAACAATCTGTTTATTTGACTCCATAAGAGCCTCCTTTTTCGGACAAACGATGGCGACATAATGAGCATGCTCATCTAAAGATTTCCATCAACTAGGCTAGTTGGGGTTTCAAAGACGAGCGATAAGGATCAAGATGATCCAAGTAGAACACTTTAAGTGGATCCATATCAATAGATTTTAGCAAGCAAAGATGCAAGCAAATAGAAGGCACATGGAAACACAAACAAAAATACATACGGGAAGAAGGCGAAGAAAGGGCGAATAAAACGGCAAGGGTGAAGTGGGGGAGAGGAAAACGAGAGGCAAATGGCAAATAATGTAATGCGAGAGATAGGGATTGTGATGGGTACTTGGTTTGTTGACTTTTGCGTAAGCCTCCCCGACAACGGTGCCAGAAATTCTTCTTGCTACGTCTCGAGCTTGCGTTGGATTTCCCCGAAGAGGAGAGGATGATGCAGCACAGTAGCGTAAGTATTTCCCTCAGTTTTTGAGAACCAAGGTATCAATCCAGAGGAGACCACGTGCAAGTCCCTCGTACCTGCACAAAATGATAGCTACTCGCAACCAACGCTTAGGGGTTGTCAATCCCTTCATGGTCACTTACGAGGGTGAGATCTGATAGAGATAATATTTTTGGTATTTTTGGTATAAAGATACAAAGTGAAAAGTGATGGAGATTGATATGATGAGAATAGACCCGGGGGCCATAGGTTTCACTAGTGGCTTCTCTCAAGAGCATAAGTATTCTACGGTGGGTGAACAAATTACTGTTGAGCAATTGACAGAATTGAGCATAGTTATGAGGTTATCCAGGCAATGATCATGTATATTGGCATCACGTCCGTGACAAGTAGACCGAAACGATTCTGCATCTACTACTATTACTCCACTCATCGACCGCTATCCAGCATGCATCTAGAGTATTAAGTTAAAAATAGAGTAACGCTTTAAGCAAGATGACATGATGTAGAGGAATAAATTCATGCAATATGATAAATACCCCATCTTGTTATCCTCGATGGCAACAATACAATACGTGCCTTGCAACCCTTTACATCCTTTGGGTAAGGACACGCAAGATTGAACCCAAAGCTAAGCACTTCTCCCATTGCAAGAACTACCAATCTAGTTGGCCAAACCAAACGAATAATTCAAAGAGACTTGCAAAGATAACTTAATCATACATAACAGAATTCAGAGAAGAATCAAATATTTTCCATAGATAAGCTGGATCATAAACCCACAATTCATCGGTCTCAACAAACACACCGCAAAAAGAAGATTACATCGAATAGATCTCCACGAGAGAGGGGGAGAACATTGTATTGAGATCCAAAAAGAGAGAAGAATTTCTGGACCCGAAGGTCTGAATTAAACTACTCACACTTCATCGGAGGGGCTATGGTGATGATGTAGAAGCCCTCCATGGTGGATGCCCCCTCCAGCGGAGCTCCGGAACAGGCCACAAGATGGGATCTCGTGGATACAGGAAGGTACGGCGGTGGAATTAGGTTTTTGGCTCCGTCCCCGATCTGTTGGGGGTACATAGGTATATATAGGAGGAAGGAGTACGTCGGTGGAGCGCCAGGGGGCCCACGAGGCAGGGGACGCGCCCAGAGGGGGAGGGCACACCCCCCACCCTCGTGACCACCTCTGGCACTCCTTGGAGTAGGGTCCAAGTCTCCTGGATCGCGTTCGGTGAGAAAATCACGTTCCCGAAGGTTTCATTCCATTTGGACTCCGTTTGATATTCCGTATCTTTGAAACACTGAAATAGGCAAAAAACAGCAATTCTGGGCTGGGCCTCCGGTTAATATGTTAGTCCCAAAAATAATATAAAGGTTGAAAATAAAGCCCATTATAGTCCAAAACAATAGATAAAGTAGCATGGAGCAATCAAAAATTATAGATACGTTGGAGACGTATCAGCTACTGACGGTGTCCTGGACTAGGGGGTACTCACCATGTCATCTCCCCATCAGTTAGATTGGGCCGAGGACCCCCATGGCCGTATACTCATGGGCTAGTTCGGACAGTTGATGCATGCACAAGGAAGATTCCACAAGACTTGGTGATCAAGAAAAAAACTCCTCCCGACCGGCGTATTCGGCTAGGACTCTTGTTATCCTATGCCTCTGGTACATTATATAAACCGAGGCTAGGCTAGTCAATAGATAGGCTAGATCATTATGACATTACTCATCATACCTCTAGGGTTTAGACCACAATATATGATCTCGAGGTAGATCAACTATTGTAACCCTATATTCATCAAGATCAATCAAGCAGGAAGTAGGGTATTACCTCGATAGAGAGGGCGCGAACCTGGGCAAACATCGTGTCCCTGTCTCCTGTTAACCATCGATCCATGACACACAACTTGGGACCCCCTACCCAAGATCTGCCGGTTTTGATACCGACATCAAGTGACCCCCATTATTTATAATTATGTCAACATGCAACATTCATTAGTGCATAGTGTATTTTAAATCACATTCCATTTAATTGTGATGTGCATAATTTTTCATGTTAATATTTTTTGCTTATGTAGATATTTCACTTGTAATGAAAAATGTAAAGACAAAATTAGTATTTTACACAAAATTTCAAAAATAAACATATCAAATTCCGTGGCAACCCCGTGAGGTATCGTCTAGTTCTATATGTTGATCATGACGCGATGCCACATCACCATGTAGCTGGGTTGGGCCCAATAAAATCGATAACTTTTTCGCTTTTTCTTTGTTCACTTTGTATTTCTTTTTTATGTTTTTATGTTTCTTTTTTGTTTTCTTTCTTTATTTTCTTTTTCACCTATTTTCGTGTTTTATTGGGCCGGGGGGCTAGGGTATGGTATGTAGATATATTTTTTTTCAAAAATATATTAACATACATTCTGACCCACCACATGAGCAACTATTCTCAAATGCAAAAATAAAACAGATAGAACTTGGAATGACTTCCCCCCGCAACACCCATGACTCCGCACCCACCCACCCACCGCCGGCCTAGGTTTTCCGGCGATCTTCTCTTCTAGCCAACGACTCGGGTTCCTCTTCCGCCCATCTTCTCTGGCGGCTTCATTTCTAAGCCTATACCCATCTCATATGGGTTCTTACGGTGGATCAACGTTGGATTTGGATTTCTCACGGGTGCCCTTTTGTGGACAAGGTTTTCAAACTTTGTGGGAGATCTATTCATTCCACGGATGACACGGCCCATTTCATTATGGTAGTGTCTTCGGCGAGCATGTATTTCGTCTTAATGGCGACTCTGTGGCGGCTGCCTTGGAATCAGCGATTGGGGATCTGCGATTGAATTTTGGTGCAAATCATCCGTGACAAGGTATTTTCCTTTCGGTATCTTGTAAGCAAGTTGGTCTCTACATTCTCCGATTGAGGTCGTTTGCGTGCACACAATTCAAATGCTTCTTTCATCTTTGGGGAAATGGTGGTCCTAATTGGGTCCGTGAATTCAAGCTCTGGAAAAAACAGTGTGATCTTTGAATGGATCCTAGTGAGTCCCTCTAAGAAACGTGCCACTTTGGGGTTGCTAGCCATGCATAATCCACCGGCTAGATCATCCTTTAGATTGAGTTCATCTTCACGAAAGAAGCTTTCTTTTGCAACGTTCCTGCAATATCCTGCTTGCAAGGGTTATAGGTTTCATGCCTCTCAGTCTTTGGTTAATACGGTATCGGAGGCTGGATATGACGTGCATCATCGTGACAGACTGATCTTGCCCTCGCCGCCGGCGAATAATCTTCAGTGGACGGTGGCCACGCCACCCATCTCATTCGGAACAATCAACGTCCCTGCCAAAAATCCCGCCACTAGTTCCGGATCTTCACCAACCCGGCTGGTTCGAATGGAGAGTGCACCTTCACATGGATCTGTTACATCTGAATACGATGATCCGGTCGCTCTAACCCAACATGGATGCATGGCCCAGTTGGGGCCCCTGGCCCATCATGATTCTTTTGCCCACAAGGGATCTGCTGCCTTGGTCGGTTGTAACACGGCCCAGTCTTTGGCCCAACAGTCTCAGGTTGCTTTAGATTTTTCTGCTGCTGCAGTTGAGATTTCTTCCTCGGGTGTTATGGAGAAACATATTCCGGTTATTTCGGAGGAGGCTGCTCAATTTAATGATCTCATTGATGATATGGTGTTCAAGGTTTGGAAATGTCAGAATTGTTTATCGATGCTACATTACACTAATTCGTGCACCAGTCCTATTCGATGCATAAATGCTTTCGCCTTGGCCATCGGGCGAAAGGATGCTCGGACGTTATGCATTCCCCGACTTACAAGTGGGTCCCGCGGGTGAATCCAACTACCCCGGGACGGTCAACTGAGATTTCTCGCTGGCCTCGGTTTCCCTCGACTCTAGCCACGCGGGGTCTCTGCCAAGTCCCATCGCGCCTGCAACACCATCATCGTCTCCGCCATTGCCTGCTGAGCCACCCCCCTCCACACCACCACCACCTACATCGCCACCATCGACCTGCTTAGTCGCTCCACCATCTGCTGCGGCCCTACCACCGCCACCTTCTGAGGCCCCCTCTGCTATGGCTACCTTTGCCCTTGACCCCATGCCATTTGTGCCGCCGGGGTTTGAGATTATTGATGGCGGTCCGAGGCGGTTACCGCGCACTTTCTTCTCTCCGGCTGTGGCTCCGGATCGTCAGCATGAGGAATATGCTATTGCCATCGTCGAGCCAGCTCCTCTGCCTGAAGAAATTGCTATCTTCAGAAACATGGTTAGTGATTTTGTTGTTAACACTCTTGGTCGCGCCGTCCTTGATGCTCAACCATGGATCCAAGGTGTGGGTCTCTTCCGTTTCCGTAGCTCGGTTGCTAGGCAAGCCCTAATTGATCACCCACCGTTTGAGCTGGATAATGACATATTTGTTAGATTTGTGCCGCATGATGAAGGAATCAACTTCAGAGCTGTTCAGGGTTTTCGGAGGGGTTGGGTTATGATAGTTGGAATTCCTCTGGATTATCGGCGTACTCAGTATATTGCCGATGCTATTAGTACCTTTGGCCGTTTCCATCACTGGCATCAGGATGATCCGTTACTTGTTCGTACCCTGGCGTATGTTTCTTTCCCAGCAACTACATTGGTGCCGCGTGATGTGGTATATCGAGAGTTTGCTGATTTTGGTGGTTCTCGCATTTCATGGTCTGCTCCGATTTACATCTTCTCTGCTGATTTTGCCGACATCTTGCCTCCGGACGAGGATCCCATGCCCTTTGATGGCAACCCTCATCCACTCCCTGGACATCTGCAATTTAATAACCATAATTGGGTTATGCCGGAGTTTCCTGAGATTGGCTGGGATGAGCTGCCACCTCCTCCACAGGAGCATGCACCACAACAGCAGGAGGTTCAGCATGATAACCTTAATGTGCATCAGGAGATTGTTGAGGAAAACCAAGTTCTTGAGAATCAGTCACAGGAATCTATTGTTATGCAGGTGTCAAACGGTTCTCTTAATGATCAGCAGCCCCAAGAGAACTTAGTGATTATACAGCATCCTGGCGCCCCACTGCAGCCTCCTCTCCATGTTGGTCAAGTCCTTACTGTTTTTGGCCCTGTGATTCCGCCAGCGATGCAGTGGAAGCGCTCGTTCTGCAAGTTCATGCCATATATTTTTTCTGCTGAGATTCCAAAGTATGTGTTCAAGATGAATCTGTGTTCTCTGCTTCAGTCCAAGAGTGCCTGGAATATCTGCTTTGATGGGAATGATGCCAGTTTCTCTTTGTTGCCTGCACCTGATCCAACTGCATGCTTTCCTCGTCAGGTTGTTCCAGTTAAAAGGCCTGTTGCTCGGGCGTTATGCTTTGATGGCTTTGATGACATCTCCGAGCTGTCGCTGAGTCCTTTGAGTTCTCGCCATGCCACCGATTAGGGCCAAAGCGTGGCCGTGGCGAAATCTGCCAAGGGTTCTAAGGCTGTGGTGGACTCTGAGGTGCGTCGCAGTGCACGTCTAAGTGCATTACGGAATGGCTATCATAAAGCTCCAAGCACAAGCCTCAAGCAAGGCAAGGATCAGTCCTCTTTCAAGAAGCGTCGAACAAGCTCAACCAAGCCGGAGGAAAGAAGGTCTGTGCCTCCGCCAACGCCAATTTCTGATCTTCAGCGAATCGGAGCACGTCTGAGAATTGCGCCAGAGAAGATCTCCAAGGACAAGCTTGAGGCTGGTCCTTCTACATCAACCAGCAGCAAGGGTTCTGATGTTTAGATCCTCTCGATGGCATATGGGTTTATGGCGTACCTTTATAAGCGCCATCTATCTCGTTCTTCTGTTTCATGTTTAGGATATTTCCTTCTGTGTCGTGGGTCGATGTAGGTCATTGCATGATCTACTTTTGCTTCGCTTTTATTTGGGCTTGTAATGAATCGAGGCGGGGTTTAGAGATTGGAAGGTGTTATGTTGGAGCGTCGTGGTCTTAATTCGAAGCACGACAATTAGCGATTAAGCAGAAGATTGATGAAAGTGGTTGTTCGGTTGTGCGCTCGCAAGAAACGAAATGCACGCACATTGATCATAGGTTCATTAGGAAGTTTTGTCCACGTCGTTTCGATAACTTCTCCTATGTACCTTCGGATGGTGCTTCGGCTGGCATGATCGTTATATGGAATTCTTCTTTCTTTCAAGGAAAACTAATTGAGGCAAGGCATTTTGGTATTATTATTGAATTCCAATCCAAGCATACTTCTGAAATTTGGACTCTTGTGTGATATATGGTCCTGCCGAGTCCGACCGGGATGATTTCGTGCAATGGTTATATAATCTTGATATTAACTGTGATGATAATTGGTTGTTGTTGGGGATTTCAATTTCATGCGTTCGTTGGAGACAGAAATCTGCACCGGGGTAATGTCGATGATATTTTTCTTCAATGAAATAATTGGGCACTGGGCCTCATTGAGCTTCAATTAAAGGCGACAGTTTACTTGGTCAAATATGCAAACTAATCCATTCTTTGGAACAGATCGATTGGTTTTTACTTGATTGCATGGACCATTGACCATCCTAATACGCTTGTTCTGCCCCTGGCTCGCACGGCTTCTGATCATGTCCCATGTGTCGTCTCGATTGCTACAGTCATTCCTAAAGCCAAAATTTTTCGCTTTGAGAACTATTGGGTTGATTTGCCTGGTTTCTTTGACTGTGTGGCACATGTTTGGAACAAACCTGTTGCAAGATCTTCGGCTGCCCTAAAGATTTCTTATAAATTCAAATCGCTAAGGTTTGCCCTCAAGAAATGGCACATGAGTCTGTCAACAGTTAAAACTCTAATTACTGATTGCAACAAGGTCATTCTCTATTTCGATGGCCTGGAGGAGATCAGGAATTTATCTAGGCCTGAATTTAATTTCAGGAGGATTGTGAAATTGCATCTGGAAGATATTCTTCATTGGCAATATATTTATTGGAAGCAGCGTTGTACCATACGTAACATTAAAGTTGGTGAGGAAAATTCCAAATTTTTTCATGCCATGGCCACGGAAAGGTATAGGAGAAACACCATCTCATCTCTCAGGAATTCTGTTGGTGATGTGGTTTCGGAACACCAACAGCTTGCCACCATGTTCTGGTCAGATTTTAACCAAAGAATGGGTAATGCTAAAGGAATCCGCATGGGTTTTGATTTGGACACATTAATTGCAAGAGTTGATGGACTTCAGGATATGTCCCAGCCTTTCACTGATTCCGAGGTTGATGCTGTCATTAAGAACATGCCACCTGATCGTGCCCCCGGTCCTGACGGCTTCTCTGGGTTGTTTTTAAAGAGATGTTGGCCTATTCTTAAGGAGGATTTCATGCAACTTGTCAAGGAGTTCTATGAGGGGAAATGTAATTTGGAATGCCTAAATACCTCATTAATAACCCTTATACCAAAGAAGTTAAGCCCTGAAGTTGTCGGAGATTTCCGGCCAATCTCCTTGACCAACACATGCTTGAAGTTTTTGACAAAGCTGCTTGCTAACCGTCTTCAGCAAGTGATTCTGCGATGCATCCACCGCAATCAATATGGTTTTCTTCGGTGTCGCTCCATCCAAGACTGCTTAGCCTAGTGTTTTGAGTATATACATCAATGCAAAGCCTCCAAACGACCTATTGTTCTACTTAAACTGGATTTTACGAAAGCCTTTGATACAATTGAGCATGAGCTAATCCTCAAAATCCTGCAACGCAAGGGTTTCGATTCCAGGTGGACTGGGTGGATCAATTCAATTACATCACCGGATCTTCTTATGTGCTTCTCAGCGGCGTGCGTGGAAGCACTTTGTTTGTAGATCGGTGTGCGCCAAGGTGATCCTCTATCACCGTTATTTTTGTGATTGCGTTGGATTTATTACGATCGTTGTCAATGAGATGTGTTCGGGAACATCCTTACTATGCCAATCCGACCACCACCAATGATTACCCTATAGTACAAGACGCCGGCGACACTTTGATTGTACTACTGCGGTTGATGCTCAGCTCATTGCTTTCAAGGAGATTTGGCAACCTTATGGACTCAAGCGGCTTGCGGGTTAATTTTAGCAAATCTTCTCTCATTCCCATTAACATGGCTGATGAAGAAGGTACTCGAGTGGCCTCTTTGCTGGGTTGTGGCGTTGGCAAGATGCCTTTCACGTATCTTGGTCTACCCATGGGAACTTCTAGGCCCTCCATCTATGAGTGATGCCTATGGTGGATCGAATCGGCGCCGTTTATCGCCTCTTCATGTTTGCTTAACCAAGGATGCCGGCGCAACTTGTTCATCCGTGTTGTGCTCCATGCCAATTTATTTTCTCGTGCACTTTATCTCTTCCAAAAGGCATTATTCAGCAACTTGAGAGGATCATGAGGCAGTGCCTCTGGAGGGGTAACACGGATAACCCTCGCCAATCTTTGGCTGCTTGGGATCTAGTCTGTCGTCCTAAGGATTTTGGAGGTTTGGGTGTTCTCAGCTTGTCTATCCAAAATGAAGCCTTACTTATTAAGCACCTTTTCAAGTTTTTCAACAAAGTGGACGTGCCTTGGGTATCACTAATCTGGGACACCTATTATGCTTCATCACCACCCCAAAGCACCAGGGCTTGTGGTTCTTTTTGGTGGCGTGATATTATGCGCCTATTCCCGAAGTTCTCCAACCTAGCAGTTCCTCAAGTTTATCTTTGGTGATACGGTTCTTTTTGGCTTGATCGTTGGCAGCTGGGAAATCATGTTGTCAGTTGCAGGAATCTTTCCCAAGGCTCCACTCCTTTTTGTGGGCAGTACAATCACAGTTCAAGAGTTCTTGGTGAGGCGACATCTTGGAACACTTTCATCCGCCTCTATCGCAGGAGGCTTTTACGAGCTCACACATCTACAAGCTATTACATCATCGATCGGTTTAAATGGTGAGAACAAGGGCGTTTGGAAATGGCCTTCCAAATCTGGTGATTATAAGGCAAAGATATACTATGATTTTTGCTTCTCACATCTGGTGGTTGATCGTATTTTCAAGTGGATTTGGAAGAGTGCATGCACGCTAAAGATAAAAGTCTTTGGTTGGCTACTGTTAATGGATCGTTTGAACACCAGAGATATGATGCAACGAAGGCACTGGATCATTCAGGATGATACTTGTGTACTTTGCAATCTTGCCCAACATGAGGATCGAGCTCACCTTTTCTTTACTTGCAATTATAGCCAAAGAGTTTGGAACTATCTTGGAATTTCATGGTCTGCGCAACCAAACCAAACCACATATGACATGGCACATACAGCAAGGAAGGATTTTGGACACCCTTTCTTCTCTGAGGTGGTTTTCACTGCTATCTGGAACATTTGGATACAAAGGAATGGGAAAATCTGCAGGAATGAGCAACCATCATTTAGAGCTTGGAGAAGAAGCTTCATACATGACATCTCTCTCCTGTCTCATAGGATTAGATGTAAATATAAGGATAGTTTTGTTTCCTGGATAGCTGACCTTACATAGTCCCTTTTGTAAAAAAAATCTCCTTCTTGTAAATTTGTATAGTTGTAACTAATACTATTTTATTTAATAAAGGACTGTGAGGCTGTTGCCTTGCAGTAAATAGTCAAAAAAAAACTATTCTCAAATGCATGAACTTATTTTCTAAATGTTATGAATATTTTTCTATATGTAATGAAACTGTTAAAATGCGAGATGAACATTTTTATCCGAGTATATGAACAATCATTTTTAGACACATGAACCATTTTTATAAATGCATTTTTTCTAATTTTCTATAATACTTAAAAATAATTGAATAAAAAGTTTTCAAAATATTTTTCATAAAGAATATAAAAAATAGGTATTTTTATTTCTGTGCCCCTGGTTCCTTAGTTCTACTCATTCATCCCCACGATCTTAACTTTTGCTCACTTTTCCCCACTCCCTTGGCTGAAACCCTAAGAACTGGTCATAGCGGACGTTTGCCGTTGGGTCAATTGCTTGACCGTTAACTCTGACGAGTGGGGCCGCGTAGGGCCGAGTCCACATTTTGACCATTACGTTCTAACCAGTGGGGCCGTGAAACTGACGCTCTCTGTAGGTTCCCCTCACTCTAACTGAATCAGATTGAGTCACTTCCGCACCGCCCCCTCCGCCGCCATCGTGCCGCCTCTACCGCCGTCGTGTCGCCTCCGTCGCCTCTACCCTCTCTCCCCATCTAGGATTAGGAAGCGATGTCGGGGGAGCACCCCGTCCGGCCCATCGACCGTGGAGATGATTGGGTCGAATCAGAGGCAGATAATTCATGGATTCCACCAGAGTAAGCATCGCTTTGCTCTCAAATTGATTAGGAGATCTGTAAATTAGGCTCTATTTGACCATCGTTAGCGTGAACCAGTGCAATTTATCTAAACTTTCGGCCTAACTACGCCCTTTATCTTATTTCAATCGAATAGGGTTGATCCTGCACTTGCTTTTCGGCTGGTAGTTAGAATGGATACTAGCAAGCTACGTGGAACTAAACCGTGTCTGATTTCTGGGTTTTTCTATCCTAAAGTGGTAGAAACCAGCGTTTTGTTCACAGATTTCCGCGAGGCACTCTATTGTGAGTATCCATGGAACCCTGCCGATGCTGTTGAACTGAGATATTTCGACAGTACCGAGCAGAGATCTGTCCCATTAACTTGTGATGAGCATCTGGGATTGCTATTTAGTTTGAATGCTGACAGTTGTTTCGGTAAAATCCATATCGGTGTGCTTCAAGCACGCAAACAACGTATCCCGAAGGGGAAGGGTGTTCAGATATCATCTGTCTCTGCTAATAGCGAGCGTCCTCGCACTCCTTGTAGGTCGAGACCAAGTAAACCTAGTGGTTCTGAAAGCCACAACATGTCAGCTGCCGCTAATTCTACCACTTCTCCACTGCCTTCTGCACCTGCTGTAGAAATAGATGCAGAGCCTGACGAGGAAGTGCCTCGACATGATGATGAGGATGAGATTCTATTCCCTGAACTGGTAGATAGAGTTAGTCAACATGCAGTGGAAGATGAATATGAAGAGGATCCTAGCAGCCGTGCTAGATTTGATGACACTGACGATGAAGAGAGGGAGGAGAACATCGACTCCTTAGTTTTACAACAATATGATGGTGAGGACATGCCAACAATTGAGTGGAACAGGGAGAATCCTGAGCTTACTCCAGGAACTGTATTCAAATCGATGGTGGACTATCGTAATCAGTGACTACATATTGCATTGTCACTGGAAACTCCTATGAGGTTGATATAGGAGTGAGCCAAGAAAATTCACTGTTCATTGCACTTATGATAGGTGTAGGTGGAGGTTGCTTGCATCCACAATGCTAAAGAGCAAATTGATTCAGGTATTACAACTGAATCTTTTTATCAGATTATTTGTCCATTCTATATTCAGATCATGTGTACTGTTTCTTAATTGTATTTGACATCATTTTTCATTTTGTTTCAGATAAAAAGAAACCCACACGGGCACACCTGCCCACCTGGAGGGGGAGGGGGAAAAGACAAATCAAAGCTTGCAAAGACTAGGTGGGTGGCAAATGCAATCTTGGATTGGGGGCGGGAAACACCAACAATTGGTCCAACAACACTCCATGGGAAGCTATTTGAGAAGTACAAGATTAATATACCTTACATGAAGATTTTCTATGCTAAGGAAAGGGCTCTTGATAGGATTAATGGTCCATGGAATGAGATTTTTCAATTGCTTTACGCCTTCAAAGCTGAAGTGGAGACGGCTACTCCAGGGAGTGTTGTAGAGATTAACAAGCATACAATTAAGTACAAAATAAAAGGGAAGGCACTTGAGAAGGAGTGCTTCAGGAAGGCTTTTGTTTGTTTCAAGGCTTGCTGGCAGGGGTTTCTGAATGGTTGTAGGCCCTATTTGGATGTCGATGCAACTGCTTTGAATGGAAGATGGAGAGGCCAGCTAGCAGCAGCTTCTGCAGTTGCTGGACACAACTGGCTATTCCCAGTTGCATTTGGTGTGTTGGAGGTAGAGTCCGAGGAGAGTTGGGTCTGGTTTCTGCAGCAGTTGCGCAACATTATAGGTACACCCTCAGGTTTAGTTATACACAGAGATGCTTGCAAGGGGTTAGAAACTACAGTAGAAATTGTATTCCCTGGAGTGGAACATAGGGAATGTATGCGACACCTAGCGCAGAATTTTAAAAAGAAATTCAGAGGCAAAGTTTATGATGAGAACCTATGGCCATCATCGTACACATGCAGCTTCAGGAAGCATGAGCACCATTTGAGAGTGTTGTATGCTCACAATCCTTTGGTGAAGGATTAGATGGATGAACATCATGGACAATTGTGGTCAAGAAGCAAATTCAATGAAATCTGCAAAGTAGACTATGTGACCAATAACCTCGCTGAGTGTTTCAATGCAAAGTTCAAGTCAGTGAAAGGGATTTTTGTTGTGGCAAGCATTTGATAAGATCAGGCAGATGATCATGATAAAGATGGCTCTTGGTAAAAGAATTGTAGAAACACAATATGTTGGCCATCTTATGCTCCCATCTCTGATTAAGGCATTGCATGCCAAGGCAAGAGGACTAAGGATGAAATGCATTCGACCGTCGACATACAAGGCTGAGGTGACATACACAGACACTAAAAATAGGGAATGGAGATATCCAGTGAACCTTGCAACTAATGAATGCAGTTGTAGGCAATGGTAGATCCACGGGAAGCTGTGCATACATGCCCTACATCTCATGACTGTTATTGGAGGAGAAGATGGTGAAGTTGATCAGTATTGCTCTGAATATTTCTCTGTTGCTAAATTCAGGGCTGCTTATGCTGAAAATGTGCATGCACTCTTCGGAAAAGACCAATGGAACATAGTAGACCCAGGGTACAAACTCTGTTTTCCTGTACTGACTAGACCACCAGGAAGACCAAGGAAAAACAGGATAAGAGCTGGTGAAGAGGGCCGCATAAAAAACAAGGTAAGTGCAAAAGATGTGGTATCCTAGGGCATATTGCTAGGCGTTGTAACAACCCAGTTGATGCATCATTTGGAAAAGAGGAACAATGGGCAGCAGCAAATGCAGAGGAGAATGCAGAAGCAGAAGAGAATGGAGCAAGTTTAGAGGAGAATGTAGCAGCAGAGGAGAATGCAGCAGCAGAGTTGAATGAAGCAACTGAAGTAGCAGCGAGGTACGTGTGCAACATTTCCCTTTTTTGCATTTGTTCTCTTTTTTATCGATGACTAAGCTCAATTTGACCCAGGTCTAGGTTAATTAGAGGCACATGACAGAAAAGACCAAGAGAGGAAGAAACTTCATCGGTTGAACCATCATCTGATGCAGAATTTGAAACCATGGCTTATGAAGGTATTGAAGCTATAAGAGAGGAGGAAGTTATTTTGTCTGAAGTTCCTTTAAGGATGAGTGAACCCACAAATGACCGTCAATTGTTCATCACTTGCTCGGTCAGTAAAAGCTCAACAAAACCGCCACCACCAGAATTGAAGATCAGAAGCAACAAGACAAAGCTTTCAAAAGCACAAAATATCCCAGCCAGGGAAACCAGAAGCAAGACGGTTAACCCATCCTGGAACACAACGAGCAAGGCAAAGATTTGAATTTGAACTTGAATGGAAGTCATAAACTTTAAACTTTAAGGATTTGTAATAAGGGTGAAAACTTGCAAGTGTAATAATTCTATTTGTAATTTCATGTGAAATTTGAGGTAGAATTTGAATTTTAGGCAAACTTTGAATTTTAGGTAAACTTTGAATTTGAACCAACATGTCACACCCTAGCTAGTTCATGCATTAGAGTGTTGCATCATGTTTGCCCTTCATCAGAAACTGGAAACGGGGATGACAGAACCCCCAGCCCCCTCTGAAACCAACTAGGGTTTACTAAAAAATAATTTCAATGAACCTGAAATGTCCTTCTAAAATGTCCATCATTTTTGTCTTGGTCCAGAACCTCTGCCAAAAGTGGTTCACATTTTTCTAGGACACATAAGTTCACTGGATTAATTCCTTATCTATTTGCATTTGGGCATTTAAATGCTATAAAATAATTCAAATGCCCAAATAATTATGGATTTAAGTGAGGGCTGTTAGGAATAATCCCAACAGAGCCCACAATTATTTGCAGGATTTTTGGAAACGTTTATTATTTTTAATAAAGCCCAACATTTACAGAAAAATAGAAAAGCAAACTAAATGAAAAAGGAAAGAGAGAGAAAGGCCAGGAGGCCACTTACCTGGCTGGGCCGGCCCACCTGGCCCGTGCCAGTCACCACCTACCTCTGCCAGTAGGCAAAGGAGGATACACCGCGATGCCGCCGAGCTCGCCACGCACCTCCCTGCCTGCCTGCCCTCGCCCGAGCCAGCGCAACACCTCGAAACGTCTCCACGGCGCCGCCCCGACCCCGTGGACACCTCACACGCCCCTGCCTCTCTCCCTCGCTCTCTCTCGCCGTGGCCGAAGCAGCCTCCGCCGTCCCGCCGAAGTAGCCACGCCCACCGACGTCCTCGCGCCGGTCCACCGTGTCCACAAGCTCCGCCTTCGTCCGCTACGCCGAGCCAGCCGAGCCCGAGCGCTCGCACGCTCTGCACCGCCTCCAACGACCCCGTCTTCATCGATCACCGCCGGAGATCCACTTCGCCGTTGCCGCCGCAGCAGCTCGTCCCTGACCTCTCCGTCTGCTCCGTCGCAACCACCGTGAGCCTGGCCACCTCCCTATCCTCTCCGTTCTCCCTCTCGAGCCCCGTAGCGACTGCACGAAGCTCCGACCATGCAACGGCCACGCCACCTTGCCCGCTAACCTCGCCGCATTCCCAGGAGGCCGTAGCACTACTCCACGCGCCTCGCCGTGCCTCCTAGCGAGGAGCCCGAGCTCACCCGAGCTCCGGCCGCGCCAAACTCGTCGCTGGCGCCGTTTCCTGCGACTCCGAGCCCAACCACCACCAGCACTGGATGCGGCTCGCCTCCAGCATCACGTAGGTGCCCTCCACCGCCTTTTTGGTCGCCGGAGCGCAAAACCCGCATCACCCCGCCGCGTTTGGCCTCGCCGGCGGCTAAACACCGGCGAGTTTGACCCCGCTGACCCCGTTTGACCTCAGGTGGGCCCAGTTTGACCCTCCCCTGGGTCAATGATAGGTGGGGCCCAGCCCTGCTAATTAACTAGGATTAGTACTAACTAAAAATTAGTTAGACTAATGACACTGACACGCCGGACCCACTGGTCAGGTTTGACCTGGACCATCCCCGCTGACCACTGACGTCACCCTGACGCAATGCTGATGCAGTAATACAATTACTGGAATTATTCTTATACAGGAAATTCCAGAAAATATTACAATCTTCAAAAAATCATAGAAATTAATCTGTAGCTCCAAATGCAAAGTGTTATATATGAAAAATGATCAGAAAAATCCAATCTATCCATCTATACTGGTTTCATGCATGTTTAAACAAGTTAACCTACTGTTTAGTGCAGAACAAGATAAAGCACTATTAAGGGTCATGTATGAGCTTGAAACATGAATCTTTTATTCAAAATGGTTCAAACCCATCTGGTTTTAGTTGCATTAGCCCAATACACTCATTTTGCCATGTATCATGCATGCATCATATTGTTGCACATTGTTTGGTGATGATTGTATATCGGTGCTCTCTGCGGCAGGTTCTGCCCCCGAGGAGTATCGCGAATACCCTAACGAAGAGCAATACCAGTCCACGGACCCACTAGGCAAGCAACCAACCATTTGATCACATCGATACAATCCCATGTTCTCGCCTCTGCACTCTTTTACTGCATTAAGACAACGCAATTCAAACTGTTGTGTGCTACGGTAGTTGAACTCATTTCCTCTGCATGACCTGTCATTGCCACCGTAACTAGATGAAACCCACTAGCATGTGTAGGAGTTGATTGAGCCATGTGTATGTGTTATTCCTACCTTGCTATGCCTGCTATGCTTAGAGTCGTGTCAGGTTTGGTTCATCTGGGTGATGGGCTAGAGTGGAATGATCATGTCGGTAATGAGAGTGATGTGTTGAACACGATTTGGTAAAGGTATCTGTAGGACCTTGAAGTAGGTCTAAAGGGGGGGGGGTGATTAGACTACTTGACCAATTAAAAACTTAACCTTTTCCCAATTTTAGGCTTTGGCAGATTTTAGCTATCTTTGCACAAGTCAAGCAATCTTCACACAATTCAAGCAAGCATGGAAAGAGTATATAGGCAGCGGAAATTAAAGCATGCAACTTGCAAGAATATAAAGGGAAGGGTTTGGAGGATTCAAACGCAATTGGAGACACGGATGTTTTTGTCGTGGTTCCGATAGGTGGTGCTATCGTACATCCACGTTGATGGAGACTTCAACCCACGAAGGGTAACGGTTGCGCGAGTCCACATAGAGCTCCACCCACGAAGGGTCCATGAAGAAGCAACCTTGTCTATCCCACCATGGCCGTCGCCCACGAAGGACTTGCCTCACTAGCGGTAGATCTTCACGAAGTAGGCGATCTCCTTGCCCTTACAAACTCCTTGGTTCAACTCCACAATCTTGTCGGAGGCTCCCAAGTGACACCTAGCCAATCTAGGAGACACCACTCTCTAAGAAGTAACAAATGGTGTGTTGATGATGAACTCCTTGCTCTTGTGCTTCAAATGATAGTCTCCCCAACACTCAACTCTCTCTCATAGGATTTGGATCTGGTGGAAAGAAGATTTGTGTGGAAAGCAACATGGGGAAGGCTAGAAATCAAGATTCATGTGGTTGGAATGGAATATCTTGGCCTCAACACATGAGTAGGTGGTTCTCTCTCAGAACTGGTAAGTTGGAAGTGTAGGTTTGTTTTGATGGCTCTCTCCACGACTGAAGAGGAGGTGGAGGGGTATATATAGCCTCCACACAAAATCTAACCGTTACACACAATTTACCAAACTCGGTGGGACCGAATCAACAAACTCGGTCGGACCGATTCAGTAAACCTAGTGACCGTTCGGGTTTTCGGTGGGACTGACATGCAACTCGGTAGGACCGATATGGTTAGGGTTAGGGCATAACATAATCTCGGTGAGACCGATTACACAAACTCGGTGAGACCGATTTTGGTAATTAGCTAACCAGAGAGTTGGTCAGGTAAACTCGGTGGGACCGATTCGCTCTTTGGTAAGACCGAAAAGTTACCAAAGGGAAAAAGAGAGTTTACATTGCAATCTCGGTGGGACCGATCGTTCACTTCGGTTAGACCGAAACGTTACGAAGGGAAACAGAGAGATTACAATCCCATCTCGGTGAGACCGAGATCCCTATCGGTGAAACCGATTTTCCTAGGGTTTGTGGCAGTGGCTATGACATTTGAACTCGGTTGCGCCGGATAGAAAGAATCGATAGGACCGATTTTGACTTTAGGTTCAGGTCATATGTGGATGTGAGAAAGTAGTTGAGGGTTTTGGAGCATATCACTAAGCACATGAATCAAGAGGCTCATTAAGCAACACCTCATCCCTCCTTGATAGTATTGGCTTTTCCTATAGACTCAATGTGATCTTGGATCACTAAAATGTAAAATGTAGAGTCTTGAGCTTTTGAGCTTGAGCCAATCCTTTGTCCTTAATATTTTGAGGGATCCACTTTCATCATCCATGCCATGCCATTCATTGAGCTTTCCTGAAATATTTGTCTTGGAATAGCATTAGCTCAATGAGCTATATGTTGTTATGAATTACCAAAACCACCTAGGGATAGTTGCACTTTCAATCTCCCTTTTGGTAATTGATGACAACATATAGATCAAAGCTTCGACAAATGATAATAAGATTGAAAAACATAAATCGCTTTGAGAAGTATGTGATAAGCAAGAGCTCCCCCTAAATTTGTGCATATTTTAAGATTTGCTTTGGACTTCATATGCACAAGGAATTAGGCTCATGGGTTACTCTTCCATGTCACATACATCTTTGTGGAGCGCTCAAAATAATAAAGATTGAATACATGCACTCATCACCAAGCACAGTGAATGATCATATAAGGATAAGTAAGATAATATCATCTAACAAGCATAAGTGTAGCTTATGATCAAACACATGATCATCAATGTCTCACAGATAATAGCATAGTATCTCAAGCAATCAAAGGCAAACATAGTTCAACCAAGAAGACAAGAGAGAACAAAAGCAAACTCTCTCTCGAAGCCCTATGATCTATACATTTTTCTCCCCCTTTGGCAACAAGTTACCAAAAAGTTCCTAGAAAATGCATAGGACTATATTGTCTCTCAGGCTTGGTCTTCAGCTGGTGGCGTAGAGATGGCTCCTTGGACGAAGAATTCAGTTGATGTGGAAGGAGCTGAAGGAGTTGGTGCTGGAGCTGGTCGCGCTGGAGCTGTAGCTGGAGCAGATTAAGTGATTCTTGTGTCTGTTACTGGCTCTGCAGCTGATCTCTGAGCTCGAGGCACTCTGTCAAATGCATCAGTTGTTGTCATGCCCTTCCTCTCCTGCATGTCATCCTGTAGCTGCTCCACAACTGACTGAATCTCAGCTACTTTGACATCAAGATCATAGAATTTTTGTTCCATGATTCTTTCCAGGCTCTCCTGGTTCTGAGTTAGGGTGGCCAACCCCTTCTCAATCCGCAGAGTTGATGCTATCAAGTAACCAAGCTGGTCCTGCTTGCTCTTCAAAAAGTACTCAGATGCCTCTGCTAGAGTTGGCATCTTGGCAGCCTTCTCTTTCCTTGCTTTATCCTTCTTTTCTTGAGCCTGTACTAATGATGGTTCATTCTCAGTCATGACAACTTGATTGTCCTCAAAGTCAGGATAGAGAACAAAGTGTTCCTTATCCAACAGATACTTCCCTGTGCCCATCTTTGAGTTAATCAACTCCTGAATTTGCGGGGCATATCCATAGCTTCTCTTTTGGTCTGCTGCTGTCCTTTTGATAGTTTCAACTATGAGGCTCATGACCTTGAATTTCTGAGGCACATCAAATATGTGAAGCAAATTAATTGCATGCCCTATGATCATGTTGTGGTCACCTGATTTGGGCAACAAAATGTGCCTTAGGATCTAGTTGATCGTTGGCAGCCCTGACAGAAGAAAATGAACTGATCCAAACTTGAAAGTCTCAAGTGCTTCATCTGGGATCTCCTTGTACATCAGGGACATAGAGTTGTGATCCATCTTCTTGGCATAAACGTCCAAGTCATCTTCACTCTCCTTTGGGGCATTGATCAGACTTGCCCATTCCTCAATGGTTGATTGGTATCTCGTTCCTTCAGACATCCAAACTATCCTGCCATCTGGATAGAAATGTGCTGTGGAGTAGAATTGCATAATGAGCTCATCATTCCAGTTTGTGAGCTTCTGCCCAACAAAATCTGCAACTCCACATGCACTAAAGCTGTCATACACTCCAGGATAGTGTTCTTCATTTTCCTGTATGTAGGTCCAGTCGATCCACCTCATATCACACACTATGGGTTTCTTGTCCAACAATATTGTCTCATAGAAGTCTTGTTGCTCCTTTGTGTGGAACCTGTAATCAACAGCAGTCCTTCTCCTGGTGGCATATAGATCTGACTCTCTCTATAGCCTTAACCCTGAATCTCTTCTGATCTTCATGTTCTCAGCCACAGGATGAGCATCGTTGTGGTCTGGAATCTTGGGTTTGAGCTTCCTTAGGACTTGTCCTTCATCATCTTCCTCAGCAGCAACATCAGGCACTGGGGCCTTGTTCTTTTCAGCAGCTGGTATACTCCTGGTATTCCTCTTAGGTGCACTCTTGGGCTTGGAGGCAGCTTTGGGTGCTTCTTTGGGCTTTGAAGTTGCAGCCCCTGACTTTATAGCATCACCCATCAGCTTTTGTGCCTTGGGTGCTGGTGCAGCAACCTCTTCTTCTTCCTCTTCTTCCATCATGGAAGGCTTTCCAATCACTCTGGCCATGGTCTTCTTGACCCTTTCCTTCCTTTTCTTTCCTTCTGCAGCAGGCTCTTTGGGTTGGGGTTCCAAAGATGCTTGAGTGGAGACTCTAGCTTTAGACATTGGTTGTCTCCCTGCAGGCCTTTTGATCTTCATTCCTGGCTTTACTGCAGTTGAGCTGTACTCCTTCTTGAGCACTTTCTTCTTTGAACTAGCCTCATCCTCAACTGCCACATAATCCTCATCCTCAGACTCTGAGGTCTTCTTCTTCCTTGTCCTTGTGGCAGCTTTGGGCAAATTGCTGGGAGTGCTTCTGCTTCCCTCATCTGAGCTGCTAGAGGGACTAGTGCCCTCACTCATGTGAATCTGCTCTTCTTCCCTGTTCTCGCTATCACTTTGGTCTGACATGCTGCTCACACTGACTGCTGACCCTGTGAATAGTTATAGATGAGGTAGAGTGGATGAGCATCACAAAATGCAGAGATTTTTGCAAAAGAATGATTCAAAAAAACTTAGTTTTCGTTTTCCACAGAAAGCATTTCGGATCTACCGATTTTCAAACTCGGTGATGCCGAAGCAGTTTTGGAACCTAAACTAGTAAACTCGGTCAGACCGAGTCACAGTTCGGTGGCACCGAGACTGCTAGGGTTTCACAAAGTTCTAAAATTGGTCACACAGATTAGCAATTCTCGGTCAGACCGAGAGTTACTAGTGCAATGGCGTTAGCCGAATCGGTGGGACCGAGTTTTTCAACTCGTTGGGTCCGAGATGGTTTCGACGGGAACCTAACCCTAAATTTTCAAATCACATCTATTCTAAGGATTGTTTTGACTGGATAGAGGTGTTTCAATCGTGGCAAGAAGCATTATGAACACAATGTGCTGAGAATCAGACGAGGATAGCACTATGATCGAGTTCATACCCTAGTTCGGCAGGGAACTCGCTACGGAGGCAACGGCGGAGATGAAATCCGTTGACGGCGGCGGAGACCAGCGACAGGAGGCGGCTGGCGACGAAGTCGACGATCCGGAGACCTAGTAGGCAGAGCGAGCTATGCGCGGGCGAAGAGTTTTGGAGAAAGTTTTCCAAATTTGCTCGTGAGAATATATAGCTCGACACTGTCGGTGTGACCGAGTGGAACAACTCGGTGGCATCGAGATGCATAACTGTTAACTGTTACAGCAACTCGGTGTGACCGAAAAGTTGAAATCGGTTGCACCGAGATGAAAACCTAGATCGACTTAGTGATCTCGGTATGACCGAAATGGAGGAATCGGTCAGACCGAAAATCACAAAGAAGTTTTGGAAGTTTAAGTCTATGACGAATCGGGGACTCCGAGTGCTCCTCACACAGAGTGGTTCGAATCTGACTTGATCAAATTTTGTGATGTAGCATGAATAGAGTTTGAGACGAGAAAAGCATAGATAGCTAGAGAAGGTTCTTAAGGCATTCTTGTCCATCCACTTGGCCAAAGAAAAAGAACCATTCAATCAAAACAACAAGTGGATGTCCTCGAATGAGTAAAATATGCAACCAACATGCTCACACAATAAAATGACAAATGAAATATGTGACAAAGCATGCACAACCAATTCTAGCATCTATCAAACAATTGGCGATGACTAGGTCATCTATATATGAGTATATTGACTTAGGAGTCAAATGAGAACATTTGATCATAGGTCATACTCATCGTTTAAGCTCAAGTGGGGTTACCACTTTTACATAAAGCATTTATGTGTTCACATCATTAGAGTTGCTTTGTCTCAATTCTTAGAGTTAAGCTCCCCCTATATGTGAGATCCCCCCTTAGAGGGATGAACTAACCTTGGGTTTTGTCGATGATGACTTCATGTAGGTGTTGAAGATGTGGATGCTCAATGTTGATGTAGATCTTTTGGAGCAAACCTTTGGAGTGAGTTGCACTTTCAAATCCTACATGGGTTAGTCCCACAAGGAACAAACAAGTATATCCATAGACATAGAGTGATGCACACACTAAATGATGTCCATGAAAACATTAGGTTACCTTGTCCCTTGCCTTACCAACATGAGGGTTTGTGACTCCTTGAACTAGTGCAAGATATGGAAGATGATTGCACTTGTCCTTGCCATAATGATATGAGTGAAGAATGTTGGCGG
Organism: Aegilops longissima; assembly: GCA_021605205.1. Lineage (NCBI taxonomy): Eukaryota > Viridiplantae > Streptophyta > Magnoliopsida > Poales > Poaceae > Aegilops > Aegilops longissima. The sequence goes on from CM038682.1 coordinate 691,367,890, forward strand.
AGTCACCCTCAAGAACTCTCTAGTTCTTCTTCTTCGGGATCCACATCATCTTGATGGGGATCCTTGGTGTAGTACTTGTACTTGATGAAGTAGAACTTGACGTAGTCTTGGGAACCCACTTGACCAAGGCCTTAGGTGCTTTTTCAAATGCATCAATCTCCTCTTGAAGCTTGTCCTTGCCTTTGTTCTTGTGGTCTTGTGGTGGAAGTACATCTTGTGCTTGTGTTCCCTTGAAGGAAGTAGGATCATACTTCTCTTGTTGAGGAACAAACTTCGTCTTGGGGTATTGATCTTCTTCCCACTCTACTCCATTGGCATTGAACTTTCGTTCAAAACCAACGCCTTGATTCTTCTGGTGCCTTCCTTGCTTGCGTACAATTTCCTCGAATTGCTTACTCCCGGCAAGGCTCTTGTATACACCTTTCTCTATAATTCCCTTCAATAAGCTATTTTCTTGCTCAAGATTAACTTGGCTAAGAGAATCATTAGTGGAATCAAGGGAGCTACTATAAGCAACAATATTGGATTTAGCATTGTTATTGTTACTACTAGAGGAAGAATCTTTCTTGTTCTTGTTACCAGTCTTGACTTGAGGCATGTAAGTAGATAAGAGTAAACGCTTGGCAATGTAAGAAGAACTTTTCTTACAGAGATCATCATTGATTGCTTTTAGGAACTCATGCTCTTGCTCAAGATTGAGCTTTTCAAAGCGTAACTTCTCATGAGCCCTTAAAAGTTCTCGATGATCTTCGAAGATAGTTTCATGAGCTAACTTAAGACTGTTTAGTTCTTTAGTTAGTAGCTCAATCTTCTCCTTATCATTGTCATTCATTTCATCTTGATTAGCATGATTTATTTACGTTTCATCATAGTATTCATCACTAGAGTTGTCAACAAGTAAATCAACATCACCTAACAAGTCATCTTCATCACTATTAAAATCAACATATTCAGGGTGTGTTACCTTAGGACCTTTGCCATGAAGCATCTTCCAATTCCTTCATTTGGTGAATCAAATATGTCGTAGGAGTCGGTTGACACAAGTGCTAGACTGGCAACACCTTCATCTTGAGTGTATTCGGAGTCGGAGTGATAGCTTCTCTCGGAGTGATTGTCGGAGTCGGAGCCGGATACCCATTCACCAACATGAGCTTGATGTCTTTGTTTTGTGTAGCTCTTTGATGACTTGTCCTTCCTTTCCGAATCCTTGCTTCTCCGTGAGGGTCTTCGTTCATAACGATCATCTCTACTCCTTCTCTCTCTTGGTGGTGATTCTTATCTTCTACTTCTTCTCTTTGGAGAATCTTCTCTTATTTTGAAGGGTGTCGTACACTCATTGGAATAGTGTCGGGTCTCCCACAATTGTAGCAATTGCGCTCTCGACTAGAAGATCTTTTGTATTTGTAGGACCTTGACTTAGAGCTTCTTTCTTTGCCTCTACTCTTGTAGAATTTGTTGAAGTTCTTCACCATTAAGCTCAATTCTTCATTGAAGGTTTGTTTCTCACTTGATGATGTGGGGGCTTCACATGAGGCTTTGTAAGCACCACTTGACTTGTTGTGAAGTTCTTCCTTATCCTTGAGTGACATCTCATGAGCAACAATTCTTCCAATGACTTTCGTTGGCTTGAGATCTTTGTAATTTGGCATCATTTGGACCAATGTGCACACGGTATCATATTTTCCATCCAATGCTCTTAGGATCTTCTTGATGATGAATCTGTCGGTCATCTCTTCACTTCCTAAGCCGGCAATCTCATTTGTGATAAGAGCAAGCCTAGAGTACATTTCAGCGACACCTTCACCATCCTTCATTTTGAACTTGTCAAGCTGACTTTGGAGCACATCCAACTTGGATTCCTTGACGAGTCGGTACCTTCATGCATATCAATCAGAGTATCCCAAATTTCCTTTGCATTCTCAAGACGGCTGATTTTGTTGAATTCTTTGGGGCACAAGCCATTGAAGAGGATATCACAAGCTTGAGCGTTGTATTGCAGCATCTTCAACTCATCCGCGTTAGCTTCACGGTTCGGTACTCTCCCATCAAAGAATTCACCTTGCAAGCCAATACACACAATAGCCCAAACGGCAGGGTTATGTCCGAGAATATGCATTTTCATCTTATGCTTCCAACTAGCAAAATTAGTGTCATCAAAGTAAGGACCTCTACGGTGATAATTTCCCTCGCTAGACGCCATACTCTCCTAGGTTGTGAAACCAAGGATATGACCACCAAAAGCTATGGAAATCAAAGCAAATGGAGACCAAAGCTCTGATACCACTTGTAGGACCTTGAAGTATGTCTAGAGGGGGGGTGATTAGACTACTTGACCAATTAAAAACTTAACCTTTTCCCAATTTTAGGCTTTGGCAGATTTTAGCTATCTTTGCACAAGTCAAGCAATCTTCACACAATTCAAGCAAGTATGCAAAGAGTATATAGGCAGCGGAAATTAAAGCATGCAACTTGCAAGAATGTAAAGGGAAGGGTTTGGAGGATTCAAACGCAATTGGAGACACGGATGTTTTTGTCGTGGTTCCGATAGGTGGTGCTATCGTACATCCACGTTGATGGAGACTTCAACCCATGATGGGTAACGGTTGCGCGAGTCCACGGAGGGCTCCACCCACGAAGGGTCCACGAAGAAGCAACCTTGTCTATCCCGCCATGGCCGTCACCCACGAAGGACTTGCCTCACTAGCGGTAGATCTTCACGAAGTAGGTGATCTCCTTGCCCTTACAAACTCCTTGGTTCAACTCCACAATCTTGTCGGAGGCTCCCAAGTGACACCTAGCCAATCTAGGAGACACCACTCTCCAAGAAGTAACAAATGGTGTGTTGATGATGAACTCCTTGCTCTTGTGCTTCAAATGATAGTCTCCCCAACAGTCAACTCTCTCTCTCATAGGATTTGGATCTGGTGGAAAGAAGATTTGAGTGGAAAGCAACTTGGGGAAGGCTAGAGATCAAGATTCATGTGGTTGGAATGGAATATCTTGGCCTCAACACATGAGTAGGTGGTTCTCTCTCAGAATTGGTAAGTTGGAAGCATAGGTTTGTTCTGATGGCTCTCTCCACGAATGAAGAGGAGGTGGAGGGGTATATATAGCCTCCACACAAAATCTAACCGTTACACACAATTTACCAAACTCGGTGGGACCGAATCAACAAACTCGGTCTGACCGATTCAGTAAACCTAGTGACCGTTAGGGTTTTCGGTGGGATTGACATGCAACTCGGTAGGACCGATATGGTTAGAGTTAGGGCATAACGTAATCTTGGAGAGACCGATTACACAAACTCGGTGAGAGCGATTTTGGTAATTAGCTAACCAGAGAGTTGGGCAGGTAAACTCGGTGGGACCGATTCGCTCTTTCGGTAAGACCGAAAAGTTACGAAAGGGAAACAGAGAGTTTACATTGCAATCTCGGCGGGACCGATCGCTCACTTCGGTTAGACTGAAACGTTACAAAGGGAAACAGAGAGATTACAATCCCATCTCGGAGAGACCGAGATCCCTATCGGTGAAACCGATTTGCCTAGGGTTTGTGGCAGTGGCTATGACATTTGAACTCGGTGGCGCCGGATACAAAGAATCGGTAGGACCGATTTTGACTTTAGGTTTAGGTCATATGTGGATGTGAGAAAGTAGTTGAGGGTTTTGGAGCATATCACTAAGCACATGAAGCAAGAGGCTCATTAAGCAACACCTCATCCCTCCTTGATAGTATTGGCTTTTCCTATAGACTCAATGTGATCTTGGATCACTAAAATGTAAAATGTAGAGTCTTGAGCTTTTGAGCTTGAGCCAATCCTTTGTCCTTAATATTTTGAGGGATCCACTTTCATCATCCATGCCATGCCATTCATTGAGCTTTCCTGAAATATTTGTCTTGGAATAGCATTAGCTCAATGAGCTATATGTTGTTATGAATTACCAAAACCACCTAGGGATAGTTGCACTTTCAGTATCGATGAGAGGCCATGTAGGAGTACATGGTGGGTTGTTTCATTGGAACCATCCTTAAGCACCGAGATCTGTATATGTGATTTAAGAATCAGCTACTACCATACATTGGGATCCTTAATTGACTCGCTCGACTTCTTATCCACACTAGTCCTCTGTCCAGGAGTTGCAAGTAGTTTCTGGTGTTTGTAGCTTACTGGAGGCCGTGGGCAGCGCTGACCCGTGGGGTGGGCTGTGATGCGGTAGGTACATGTCCGGGTATACCGGGCACCCGTTAGGTGTCTCGAAACCCTGTACACATCGTCTAGGGCCGTATGTGGAAACCTCGGCCGGACTCCCTGCGGATGGAACCTGGATAGGAGATAAACCTGGACTAGAGACTTAGGTGATTAGGTAGGTCGTGGTCTACACCCACGTCGGCTTTCCCTTGAAGTCTGCCGAGCACATGTCGTGTGCAGACGCTAAGTGGTGGAACATGTATGAAGAAGTACACCCATGCAGGGTTAACATCATCTATTCGAATAGCCGCGTCCACGGTAAAGGACTACTTGGTTGCCTATACAGTTCATAGACAAGCAAATGGATACTACTAAAAGCCTCAAGATAAGCGTTAGTGCTGAGGATGGCTCTTCCGTAAGATGACGGAGGTGGATCCTCGGTAGTGTATTGAAGTGGTGAGTAGTGGACTCGAGTGTGCAAAACCATTTCAAGTTGGAGTATCGTAAGATAGCTTAGCCAAGAGTCAAAGCTGGCTTGCTGCAATAACCCCACCATCCCTTCTTGATAATGTGCATGTATGTAGGATCTGATGTAAGTCTTGCTGAGTACCTTTGTACTCATGTTGCTTAATTTACGTTTTACAGAAGACCCTGCAACCCCTTCTGATGGGTTCTTCATAGACGTCGATGTCGACGAGTAGGCTGAAGCCCAGGTGGTGATCCTGAGCTCACGATGGACCGTGTAGTATAGTCAGGTTTTCCCAAGCCTCATTTATTTCCTAGTTGTCTGTACTCAGACAAGTTACTTCCACTGTTGGCTTGTATGTTTGTATGACTTGAATGCTCGGTCGTGTGACCCGTACTTGTGTGTATGATATGTATGGCTCTCTGAGCCTTTAAATAAAGTACTTTGAGTTGTAGAGTTTTGTTGTGATGCCATGTTGTATTTACACATATCGAGCATATTGTGTGTATGATTGAAATGCTTGGTATGTGTGGGATCCGACAATCTAGTTGTTTATCCTTGGCAGCCTCTCTTATGGGGAAATGTATTCTAGTGCTTCCATGAGCCATAGTAGTCCGCTACAGCCCAGTTCACCGGAGTCCTGCTAGCCTAGCACTACTGCTCCGGAACACTTGACTGGTCGGCATGTGTTTCACTTTGTTCATGTGTCTGTCCCTTCGGGGAAATGTCACGCGGTGGCATCCGGAATCCTGCCTAGCCTGCTACAGCCCGGATTCCCGGAGTCTTGTTAGCCCAGTGCTACAGCCCGGATTCACACGCTGCTGACCGACACGCTCGATGTTGATTCATGTATGCCTGTCCCCATAAGTTAGTGCCGCTTTGGGTTCACGACTAGCCATGTCGGCCCGGGTTCTCTGTCATATGGATGCTAGCTACACTGTCATATACGTGAGCTAAAAGGCATAAGCGGTCCCGGCCATGGTAAGCGACACCGTGGGAATACCGTGCGTGAGGCCGCAAAGTGATATGAGGTGTTACAGGCTAGATCGGTGTGACTTAGAATCGGGGTCCTGACAGCGTTGGTATCAGAGCCGGACTGCCTGTAGGTTCTCCAAGCCAAACTGATCGATGTTGAGTCTAGAAATGCTTTAGTTATATGTAGGGGAATTGGTTGTGGGATGGAACGTAAGGCTCTTTTTACTCCTTTACCTCATGGCATTCTGATCTGAGTCAGTCTATTCTTCCACCGGGGGTTAAGGACTAGGATCTCTTCTCTCTATCAGGTTCACGTGTTACTAATCAGTAGTACCTTATAGGTTTGATGGATACAAGCCTAGTTCAGTTCTACTACCCCATTCTGTTGATAAGTTGGGCCTAGAACCTTGATATGATGTTGTTGAGTGTCTATGCAATCCTTTGAAAAGTGTCTCAAAATATATTTTTTTGAGCATTTACAGCCGTTATGCTGTCCAATTTCTGCTAGAAATTCTAATGCCTTTGCATTATATCGTGTTTCAGATGGCCTCCCGCACCCAGAATCAAGTTGTTCGTCTAACTCGATGCCTCGATGTACCTGGTCATACTGCTATGTTGGTCCGCGTAATGATCGAGGGTAGGTACCGTTGGTATCCCGAGTACACCGTTGAGGAGCAGTATAGAGACTTCAATCAAAGCCAATACCTCTGCACCGTCAGGATAGTCCCTTCCTATCCTGGGTCCACTGAATCCCTCCATTGTTCATATGGACTTGGGGTTACCATCGAGATGTCCGTGCAGGACGCTGCATATTCGATGATGACTATTATGCAGGCTAGGACTTCCTTGCTTCGCAACACTGACTTCCGCTATATGCCAGCGTCCCTCCCTGGGGCAGAAGATTACTTCACAGCTATTTACACCGACTCTTCTCATGAGGATTCGCTGCTCCGCACTACCGCACAGATGCTTGAGGATAAGGACCGTGAAAATCGTGCCTTGCGATTGGAGCTTTTCAACTCCCGGTCTGATCATTGGGCCACTTTGACCCGGTTTGCACCTGCTGTGCAGGCAAGGTATATGGATATGCGAGATATGTACCCCGTGCGGTCTAGTCTGCCAGATCGTATGGATTGGCGTGATGTAGGGGGCATCACTCCTCCCCGTGGACCTCGTCTGCCGCCGTTTGTTGGACCCAGGCCACATCCGTGCACCTATGGACCGCAGGCTCCACAGGATCGACTGTTTCCAGATGATCACGTCCAGCTTCCAGGACATGGTGGTAACCTCTATGAATATTACTATGGAGATGTCTGAGCTGATGGCAGCACCACTAGTATTGTAACAGTTATATCGTCCACCGTCCTACGTGACTCGTGGGATATGACTTAGTGTGTACCGCTTTTCCGGAGGTGTATAAAAATAATGTATAGGAGCTTGGGATGTCTCCGATGAGATGTAATCTTCCTTTCACCGCATTCTGTGACATGCCTTCCACCATGGAAATTTCTACTCCTGGTTCTAGATGGCAAACCTCTAGAGTAAGCCATGGGAATGAAATCCAGGTTTACAGACTTGTTTGCGTTGCATCATTGATAGCTCTCAAATCTTAGGATATTAATATCATCTTGGGTATGAATTGGATGTCAGCCCATCATGCCAAGATTGATTGCTTCTCTAGGACTGTTCAACTTACCCATCCATCGGGCGAGATAGTCAATGTCTTGACTCGAGTAGCTAAGCGACAGCTATACTCTCATAATGCCAGTCCTTTGCCAGACCTCGAAGACATTCCGATAGTCCGTGACTTTCCGGATGTCTTTCCAGAAGAATTGCCAGGTGTTCCACCTGACAAAGATGTCGAGTTCGTGATAGATCTTGTTCCAGGAACTGTCCCAATCTCTAGGAGACCCTATAAGATGGCACCACTAGAACTAGCCAAGCTTAAGAAACAACTTGATGAGTCCTTGAAAAAGGGTTTCATCCGTCCTAGTTCTTCTCCATGGGCTTGTCCCGTCCTCTTCGTCAAGAAGAAGGATGGTACGGATCGGATGGTTGTAGATTATCGACCCGTTAACTTGGTCACAATAAAGAACAAGTATCCGCTCCCCAGGATCAACGACCTGTATGATCAGCTCGCTGGATCCTCAGTCTTCTCCAAGATGGATTTGAGGTTGGGCTACCATCAAATCAAAATCAGGAACGGGGACATTCCCAAAACGGCCTTTGTTACTCGTTATGGCCAATACGAGTACACCGTCATGTCCTTCGGTTTAACCAACGCCCCAGCCACTTTCTCTCGGTTAATGAACTCAATCTTCATGGAGTACTTGGAAAAATTCGTTGTGGTATACTTCGATGATATACTCATCTACTCCAAGAATGAGGAAGAACATGTCGAGCATCTAAGGCTTGTGTTGATGAAACTTTGTGAGCATCGCCTTTATGCCAAATTTTCTAAATGTGAATTTTGGTTGCCAGAAGTGACCTATCTAGGCCATGTAATCTCTGGTAAGGGTATTGCTGTCAACCCCGAGCGAGTTCAAGCCGTTCTTAATTGGACTCCACCTGAATCGGTCAAGCAAGTTCGGAGCTTCCTTGGTTTAGCGAGCTATTGTCGCTGATTTGTTGAGAACTTCTCCAAAGTTGCTAAACCACTAACTGAACTCCTCAAGAAAGATAAAAAGTTCGAGTGGACCCCACAGTGTGAGCACAGCTTTCAGGAACTGAAAAGACGCCTGACATCTGCTCCCATACTAGAACCACAAGACTTCTCCAAGGACTTTGTTATCTATTGCGACGCCTCGCGACAAGGACTAGGTTGCATTCTCATGCAAGATCGTCACGTAATTGCTTATGCTTCACAGCAATTGCACCCACATGAGGAAAATTATCCTACACATGATCTAGAGCTTGCAGCTGTAGTCCATGTAATCAAAACCTGGCGACATTACCTCCTAGGCAATCGTTGCGAAATATTCACCGATCACCAAAGTCTGAAGTATATTCACCCAACCGGATTTGAATCTCAGGCAAAGACGTTGGGTTGAGTTGATCACAGATTTCGACTTAGGGATAACTTACACCCCAGGAAAAGCCAATGTTATGGCTGATGCACTAAGTCGTAAATCTTATTGTAACAGTCTGATGTTACAACAAAGTCAACCGCTTCTCCATGAGGAATTTTGGAAGCTTAACCTTCACATTGTTCCTCAAGGATTCCTTTCCACCTTGGTGGTGAAACCTACCCTTACGGGTCATATCATAACCGCCCAGCGGTATGACAAGGGGATATCTCGGATAAAGGAGAACATGGCTAGCAGAGTTGCTACATGTTTCTCCGTGAATGATCAAGGTGCCGTGTACTTCGGAAACCGCTTAGTGGTTCCTAGGAAGCGGCAACTACAACAGTTGATCCTTAAGGAAGCTCATGAGTCTCCTCTCACCATTCATCCCGGTAGCACTAAAATGTATCAGGACCTACGCCAGAGGTTCTGGTGGACTATGATGAAGAGAAACATTGCTCAGTTTGTTGCTAATTGCGACATCTGCCGTTGTGTAAAAGCAGAGCATCAACGGCCTGCTGGCACCCTTCAACCTTGAGCTATTCCTGAATGGAAATGGGATAAAATTGGTATGGATTTCATCACCGGTTTTCCCAGGACCAAGAATGGGAATAACGCTATCTTTGTCGTTATCGATCGTCTTTCCAAAGTGGCCCATTTCTTGACTGTTCGTGAGAGTATAACTGCTAGCCAACTAGCAGACCTATATATCTCCCGAATAGTGTCCCTCCATGGTGTTCCTTTGGAAATTAACTCGGATCAAGGAAGTCTCTTCACCTCTCGATTTTGGGAAAGTTTCCAAAATGCTATGGGAACCCGCCATTCCTTTAGAACCGCTTTTCACCCTCAATCAAGTGGTCAAGTAGAATGCGTCAATCAGATTCTAGAAGACATGCTTCGAGCTTCTGTTATCTCATTCGGAATGGATTGGGAGAAATGCCTTCCATTTGCCGAATTTGCTTATAACAACAGCTATCAATCTAGCTTGGGTAAAGCCCCTTTTGAAGTTCTATATGGACGAAGGTGTCGAACGCCTCTTAACTGGTCAGAAACGGGGGAAAGACAATTCTTTGGCCCGGATATGACCCAGGAAGCAGAAGTGCAAGTTCGCATCGTTCGTGAAAAGTTGAAAATAGCCCAATCTCGTCAAAAGAGCCAATATGACCGAAAACATAAGGCTATGACTTTTGAGGTTGACGAGAAGGCTTACATTCGGGTTACTCCTCTGAAGGGAACCCATCGCTTCGGTATCAAAGGCAAATTGGCTCCTCGCTACATTGGACCCTTTCGCATTCTTGCCAAACAAGGAGAAGCTGCCTACCAATTTGTACTACCTCCGCATCTCTCTAGAGTCCACGATGTCTTCCACGTTTCTCAACTCAGGCGTTGCTTCTCTGATCCTATCCGTGGAGTGGACCACGAAACGCTTGATCTTCAAGACAATCTCACGTATCGAGAGTACCCCGTTCCTATCTTTGATCAAGCCGAGAGTACCACTCGACGTCACAATATCAAGTTTCTCAAGGTTCAATAGTCGCACCATTCTGAGAAAGAAGCAACCTGGGAAAGGGAGGATCGTCTTGAGTCGAGTATCCCGCCTTCTTTCCGGAGGACCCTAAATCTCGGGACGAGATTTTTCTGAGTGGGGGTGAGTTGTCACACCCTAGCTAGTTCATGCATTAGAGTGTTGCATCATGCTTACCCTTCATCAGAAACTGGAAACGGGGATGACAGAACCCCCAGCCCCCTCTGAAACCAACTAGGGTTTACTAAAAAATAATTTCAATGAACTTGAAATGCCCTTCTAAAATGTCCATCATTTTTGTCTAGGTCCAGAACCTCTGCCAAAAGTGGTTCGCATTTTTCTAGGACACATAAGGTCACTGGATTAATTCCTTATCTATTTGCATTATGGCATTTGAATGCTATAAAATAATTCAAATGCCCAAATAATTCTGGATTTAAGTGAGGGCTGTTAGGAATAATCCCAACAGAGCCCACAATTATTTGCAGGATTTTTGGAAACGTTTTAGTATTTTTAATAAAAGCCCAACATTTACAGAAAAATAGAAAAGCAAACTAAATGAAAAAGGAAAGAGAGAGAAAGGCCAGGAGGCCACTTACCTGGCTGGGCCGGCCCACCTGGCCGTGCAGGCCACCACCTACCTACCGCCAAGAGGCGAGGAGGGACACCGCGACGCCGCCGAGCTCGCCACGCACCTCCCTGCCTGCCTGCCCTCGCTCGAGCTAGCGCGATGCCTCAAAACGTCTCCGGGGCGCCGCCCCGACCCCGTGGACACCTCACACGCCCCCTGCCTCTCTCCCTCGCTCTCTCTTGCCATGGTCGAAGCAGCCACCGTCGTCCCGCCGACGTAGCTGGGCCCACCGTTGTCCTCGCGCCGCTCCATCGTGTCCACAAGCTCCGCCTTCGTCCGCTACGCCGAGCCAGCGGAGCCCGAGCGCTCGCACGCTCTGCACCGCCTCCACTGACCCCGTCTTCGTCGATCACAGCCGGAGATCCACTTCGCCGTCGCCGCCGCAGCAGCTCGTCCCCGACCTCGCCGTCTGCTCCGTTGCAACCACCGTGAGCCTAACCACCTCCCTATCCTCTCCGTTCTCCCTCTCGAGCCCCGTAGCGACTGCACGAAGCTCACCCGCACGCACCGCCGCCGAGCTCGTCGCCGACGAGGCTCCGGCCATGCAACGGCCACGCCACCTTGCCCGCTAACCTCATCGCACTCCCAGGAGGCCGTAGCACTACTCCACGCGCCTCGCCGTGCCTCCTAGCGAAGAGCCCGAGCTCACCGAGCTCCGGCCGCCGCCAAACTCGTCGCCGGTGCCGTTTCTGGCGACTCCGAGCCCAACCACCACCACCACTGGATGCAGCTCGCCTCCAGCATCACGTAGGTGCCCTCCGCCGCATTTTTGGTCGCCGGAGCGCAAAACCCGCATCACCCCGCCGCGTTTGGCCTCGCCGACGGCTAAACGCCGGCGAGTTTGACCCTGCTGACCCCGTTTGACCTCGGGTGGGCCCAGTTTGACCCTCCCCTAGGTCAATGACAGGTGTGGCCCAGCCTTGCTAATTAACTAGGATTTGTACTAACTAAAAATTAGTTAGACTAATGACACTGACACGCGGGACCCACTGGTCAGATTTGACCTGGACCGTCCCCGCTGACCACTAACATCACCCTGACACAATGCTGACGCAGTAATTCAATTACTCGAATTATTCTTATACAGGAAATTCCAGAAAATATTACAAACTTCAAAAATTCATAGAAATTTAGGGGTGGAAAGTGGTAGCGGATAATCCGAAATATCCGATATTCGTATTCGAGAAAATGCCTATTCGTATCCAAAACATCCGCATCCGAACCAAAATGGAAATGGAAATTATCCGTATCCGAATTTGTTAAACAAATAAAAAATAAAATATGGTTGGATATTTTGACACAAATATGGATATGGAAGTGGATATATCCGTATCCGAATAAGATTATAGGAGGTAAATTTCAAAATTCTAGACCCAATATTCCAATTATCCAACATAAAAGCCAAACAAGTAGTCAAATTTTACTCGTTATATGATTAAACTTATAAATTATTATGCATTACAATAGTATTTATTCATAAACCTATTTATCCTTGAATTATTGTTTGTCACAAGTTGATTATTTCAGGTCACATAGCTATCGACTAATTTACTTAAGCGATATGTTGATATTATTCGTATCCGTTCCAAATCAAGAAAACATCCGATACGTATCCGTATTTGAATAATATCCGAGCCGCATCCGTATCCGATAACATCCGTATTCGGATTCGTATTCGTTTTGAAAATATGAAAATGGAAGTGGTAAGAGCACTATCCGATCCGCATCCGATCCGTTTCCACCCCTATAGAAATTAATCTGTAGCTCCAAATGCAAAGTGTTATATATGAAAAATGATCAAACAAATCCAATCTATCCATCTGTACTGGTTTCATGCATGTTAAAACAAGTTAACCTGCTGTTTAGTGCAGAACAAGATAAATCACTATTAAGGGCCATGTATGAGCTTGAAACTTGAATCTTTGTTTCAAAATGGTTCAAACCCACCTGGTTTTAGTTGCATTAGCCCAATACACTCTTTTTGCCATGTCTCATGCATGCATCGTATTGTTGCACATTGTTTGGTGATGATTGTATATCGGTGCTCTCTGCGGCAAGTTCTGCCCCCGAGTAGTATCGCGAATACCCTAACGAAGAGCAATACCAGTCCACGGACCGACAAGGCAAGCAACCAACCATTTGATCATATGGATACAATCCCATGTTCTCGCCTCTGCTCTATTTTACTGGATTAAGACAACGCGATTCAAACTGTTGTGTGTTATGGTAGTTGAACTCATTTCCTCTGCATGACCTGTCATTGCCACAGTAACTAGATGAAACCCACGAGCATGTGTAGGAGTTGATTGAGCCATGTGTATGTGTTATTCCTACCTTGCTATGCCTGCTATGCTTAGAGTCGTGTCAGGTCTGGTTCATCTGGGTGATGGGCTAGAGTGAAATGATCATGTCGGTAATGAGAGTGATGTGTTGAACATGATTTGGTAAAGGTATCGATGAGAGGCCATGTAGGAGTACATGGTGGGTTGTTTCATTGGAACCGTCCTTAAGCACCAAGATCTGTATATGTGATTTAAGAATCAGCTACTACCATACATTTGGATCCTTAATTGACTCGCTCGACTTCTTATCCACCCTAGTCCTCTGTCCAGGAGTTGCAAGTAGTTTCTGGTGTTTGTAGCTTACTGGAGGCCGTGGGCAGCGCTGACCTGCGGGGTGGGCTGTGATGCGGTAGGTACGTGGCCGGGTATACCGGGCAACCATTAGGTGTCTCGGAACCCTATACACATCGTCCAGGGCCGTATGTGGAAACCTCGGCCGGACTCCCAGCGGATGGAACCTGGATAGGCGATAAACCTGGACTAGATACTTAGGTGTTTAGGTAGGTCGTGGCCTACACCCACGTCGGCTTTCGCTTGAAGTCTGCCGAGCACATGTCGTGTGCAGACGCGAAGTAGTGGAACATGTATGAAGAAGTACACCCATGCAGGGTTAACATCATCTATTCGAATAGCCGCGTCCGCGGTAAAGGACTACTTGGTTGCCTATACAGTTCATAGACAAGCAAATGGATACTACTAAAAGCCTCAAGATAAGCGTTAGTGCCGAGGATGGCTCTTCCGTAGGATGACGGAGGTGGATCCTCGGTAGTGTATTGAAGTGGTGAGTAGTGGACTCGAGTGCGCAAAACCATTTCAAGTTGGAGTCTGGTAAGATAGCTTAGCCAAGAGTCAAAGCTGGCTTGCTGCAATAACCGCACCATCCCTTCTTGATAATGTGCATGTATGTAGGATCTGATGTAAGTCTTGCCGAGTACCTTTGTACTCATGTTGCTTAATTTACGTTTTACAGAAGACCCTGCAACCCCTTCTGATGGGTTCTTCATAGACGTCGATGTCGACGAGTAGGCGGAAGCCCAGGTGGTGATCCTGAGCTCACGATGGACCGTGTAGTATAGTCAGGTTTTCCCAAGCCTCTTTTATTTCCTAGTTGTCTGTACTCAGAGAAGTTACTTCCGCTGTTGGCTTGTATGTTTGTATGACTTGAATGCTCGGTCGTGTGACCCGTACTTGTGTGTATGATATGTATGGCTCTCTGAGCCTTTAAATAAAGTACTTTGAGTTGTAGAGTTTTGTTGTGATGCCATGTTGTATTTACACATATCGAGCATATTGTGTGTATGATTGAAATGCTTGGTATGTGTGGGATCCGATAATCTAGTTGTTTATCCTTGGCAGCCTCTCTTATGGGGAAATGTAGTCTAGTGCTTCCATGAGCCATAGTAGTCCGCTACCGCCCAGTTCACCGGAGTTTTGCTAGCCATGTCGGCCCGGGTTCTCTGTCATATGGATGCTAGCGACACTGTCATATACGTGAGCTAAAAGGCGCAAACGGTCCCCGGCCATGGTAAGGCGACACCCGTGGGAATACCGTGCGTGAGGCCGCAAAGTGGTACGAGGTGTTACAGGCTAGATCGGTGTGACTTAGAATCGGGGTCCTGACAGCGTTGGTATCAGAGCCGGACTGCCTGTAGGTTCTCCAAGCCAAACTGGTCGATGTTGAGTCTAGAAATGCTTTAGTTATATGTAGGGGAATTGGTTGTGGGATGGAACGTAAGGCTCTTTTTACTCCTTTACCTCATGGCATTCTGATCTGAGTCAGTCTATTCTTCCACCGGGGGTTAAGGACTAGGATCTCTTCTCTCTATCAGGTTCACGTGTTACTAATCAGTAGTACCTTATAGGTTTGATGGATACAAGCCTAGTTCAGTTCTACTACCCCATTCTGTTGATAAGTTGGACCTAGAACCTTGATATGATGTTGTTGAGTGTCTATGCAATCCTTTGAAAAGTGTCTCAAAATCTTGTTTTTTGAGCATTTACAGCCGTTATGCTGTCCAATTTCTGCTAGAAATTCTAATGCCTTTGCATTATATCGTGTTTCAGATGGCCTCCCGCACCCAGAATCAAGTTGTTCGTCTAACTCGATGCCTCGATGTACCTGGCCATACTGCTATGTTGGTCCGCGTAATGATCGAGGCTGGGTACCGTTGGTATCCTGAGTACACCGTTGAGGAGCAGTATAGAGACTTCAATCAAAGCCAATACCTTTGCACCGTCAGGATATTCCCTTCCTATCCTGGGTCCACCGAACCCCTCCATTGTTCATATGGACTTGGGGTTACCATCGAGATGTCCATGTAGGACGCTACATATTCGATGATGACTATTATGCGGGCTAGGACTTCCTTGCTTCGCAACACAGACTTCCGCTATATGCCAGCGTCCCTCCCTGGGGCAGAAGGTTACTTCACAGCTATTTACACCGACTCTTCTCATGAGGATTCGCTGCTCCGCACTACCGCACATATGCTTGAGGATAAGGACCATGAAAATCGTGCCTTGTGATTGGAGCTTTTCAACTCCCGGTGTGATCATTGGGCCACTTTGACCCGGTTTGCACCTGCTGTGCAGGCAGGGTATATGGATATGCGAAATATGTACCCCGTGCGGTCTAGTCTGCCGGATCGTATGGATTGGCGTGATGTAGGGGGCATCATTCCTCCCCGTGGACCTCGTCTGCCGCCGTTTGTTGGACCCAGGCCACATCCGTGCACCTATGGACCGCAGGCTCCACAGGATCGACTGTTTCCAGATGATCACGTCCAGCTTCCAGGACATGGTGGTAACCTCTATGAATATTACTACGGAGATGTCTGAGCTGATGGTAGCCCCACTAGTATTGTAATAGTTATATCGTCCACCGTCCTGCGTGACTCGTGGGATATGACTTAGTGTGTACCGCTTTTCCGAAGGTGTAGAAAAATAATGTATAGGAGCTTGGGATGCCTCCGATGAGATGTAATCTTCCTTTCACCGCATTCTGTGACATGCCTTCCACCATGGAAATTTCTACTCCTGGTTCTAGATGGCAAACCTCTAGAGTAAGCCATCGGAATGAAATCCAAGTTGATAGTCTTGTTTTCCTTGCATCATTGATAGCTCTCAAATCTTCGGATATTAATATCATCTTGGGTATGAACTGGATGTCAGCCCATCATGCCAAGATTGATTGCTTCTCTAGGACTGTTCAACTTACCCATCCATCGGGCGAGATAGTCAACGTCTTGACCCGAGTAGCTAAGCAACATCTATACTCTATTAATGCCACTCCTTTGCCAGACCTCGAAGACGTTCCGATAGTCCGTTACTTTCCGGATGTCTTTCCAGAAGAATTGCCAGGTGTTCCACCTAACAGAGATGTCGAGTTCATGATAGATCTTGTTCCAGGAACTGTCCCAATCTCTAGGAGACCCTATAAGATGGCACCACTAGAACTATCCGAGCGTAAGAAACCACTCGATGAGTCCTTGAAAAAGGGTTTCATCCGTCCTAGTTCGTCTCCATGGGCTTGTCCCATCCTCTTCATCAAGAAGAAGGATGGTACGGATCAGATGGTTGTAGATTATCGACCCGTTAACTTGGTCACAATAAAGAACAAGTATTCGCTCCCCAGGATCAACGACCTGTATGATCACCTCGCTGGATCCTCAGTCTTCTCCAAGATGGATTTGAGGTTGGGCTACCATCAAATCAAAATCAGGAACGGGGACATTCCCAAAACGGCCTTTGTTACTCGTTATGGCCAATACGAGTACACCGTCATGTCCTTCGGTTTAACCAACGCCCCAGCCACTTTCTCTCGGTTAATGAACTCAATCTTCATGGAGTACTTGGATAAATTCGTTGTGGTTTACCTCGATGATATACTCATCTACTCCAAGAATGAGGAAGAACATGCCAAGCATCTAAGGCTTGTGTTGATGAAACTTCGAGAGCATCGCCTTTATGCCAAATTTTCTAAATGTGAATTTTGGTTGCCAGAAGTGACCTATCTAGGCCATGTAATCTCTGGTAAGGGTATTGTTGTCAATCCCGAGCGAGTTCAAGCCGTTCTTAATTGGACTCCACCTGAATCGGTTTCGGAGCTTCCTTGGCTTAGCGAGCTATTGTCGCTAATTTGTCGAGAACTTCTCCAAAGGTTCTAAACCTCTAACTGAACTCCTCAAGAAAGATAAAAAGTTCGAGTGGACCCCACAGTGTGAGCACAACTTTTAGGAACTAAAAAGACGCCTGACATCTGCTCCCGTACTGGTACCACCAGACTTCTCCAAGGACTTTGTTATCTATTGCGACGCCTCGCGACAAGGACTAGGTTGCATTCTCATGCAAGATCGTCATGTAATTGCTTATGCTTCACGGCAATTGCACCCACATGAGGAAAATTATCCTACACATGATCTAGAGCTTGCAGCTGTAGTCCATGCACTCAAAACCTGGTGACATTACCTCCTAGGTAATCGTTGCGAAATCTTCACCGATCACCAAAGTCTGAAGTATATTCACCCAACCGGATTTGAATCTCAGGCAAAGACGTTGGGTTGAGTTGATCACAGATTTCGACTTAGGGATAACTTACACCCCAGGAAAAGCCAATGTTATGGCTGATGCACTAAGTCGTAAATCTTATTGTAACAGTCTGATGTTACAACAAAGTCAACCGCTTCTCCATGAGGAATTTTGGAATCTTAACCTTCACATTGTTCCTCAAAGATTCCTTTCCACCTTGGTGGCGAAACCTACCCTTACGGGTCATATCATAACCGCCCAGCGGTATGACAAGGGGATATCTCGGATAAAGGAGAACATGGCTAGCAGAGTTGCTACATGTTTCTCCGTGAATGATCAAGGTGTCGTGTACTTCGGAAACCGCTTAGTGGTTCCTAAGAAGCGGCAACTACGACAGTTGATCCTTAAGGAAGCTCATGAGTCTCCTCTCACCATTCATCCCGGTAGCACTAAAATTTATCAGGACCTACGCCAGAGGTTCTGGTGGACTATGATGAAGAGAGACATTGCTCAGTTTGTTGCTAATTGCAACGTCTGCCATTGTGTAAAAGCAGAGCATCAATGGCCTGCTGGCACCCTTCAACCTTTAGCTATTCCTGAAGGGAAATGGGATAAAATTGGTATGGATTTCATCACCGGTTTTCCCAGGACCAAGAAAGGGAATAACACTATCTTTGTCGTTATCGATTGTCTTTCCAAAGTGGCCCATTTCTTGACTGTTCGCGAGAGTATAACTACTAGCCAACTAGCAGACCTATATATCTCCCGAATAGTGTCCCTCCGTGGTGTTCCTTTGGAAATTAACTCGGATCGAGGAAGTCTCTTCACCTCTCGATTTTGGGAAAGTTTCCAAAATGCTATGGGAACCCGCCTTTCCATTAACACCGCTTTTCACCCTCAATCAAGTGGTCAAGTAGAATGCGTCGACCAGATTCTAGAAGACATGCTTCGAGCTTCTGTTATCTCATTCGGAATGGATTGGGAGAAATGCCTTCCATTTGCTGAATTTACTTATAATAACAGCTCTCAATCTAGCTTGGGTAAAGCCTCTTTTGAAGTTCTATATGGACGAAGGTGTCGATCGCCTCTTAACTTGTCAGAAACCAGGGAAAGAAAATTCTTTGGCCTGGATATGATCCAGGAAGCAGAAGAGCAAGTTCGCATCGTTCGTGAAAAGTTGAAAACAGCCCAATCTCATCAAAAGAGCCAATATGACCGAAAACATAAGGCTATGACTTTTGAGGTTGACGAGAAGACTTACCTTCAGGTTACTCCTCTGAAGGGAACCCATCGCTTCGGTATCAAAGGCAAATTGGCTCCTCGCTACATTGGACCCTTTCGCATTCTTGCCAAACGAGGAGAAGCTGCCTACCAATTTGAACTACCTCCGCATCTCTCCAGAGTCCACGATGTCTTCCACGTTTCCAGGTGTTGCTTCTCTGATCCTATCCGTGGAGTGGACCACGAAACGCTTGATCTTCAAGATAATCTCACGTATCGAGAGTACCCCGTTCGTATCTTCGATCAAGCCGAGCGTACAACTTGACGTCGTAATATAAAGTTTCTCAAGGTTCAATGGTCGCACCATTCTGAGAAAGAAGCAACCTGAGAAAGGGAGGATCGTCTTCGACTCGAGTATCCCGCCTTCTTTCCGGAGGACCCTAAATCTCGGGACGAGACTTTTCTGAGTGGGGGTGAGTTGTCACACCCTATCTAGTTCATGCATTAGAGTGTTGCATCATGTTTACCCTTCATCAGAAACTGGAAATGGGGATGACAGAACCCCCAGCCCCCTCTGAAACCAACTAGGGTTTACTAAAAAATAATTTCAATGAACCTGAAATGCCCTTCTAAAATGTCCAGCATTTTTGTCTTGGTCCAGAACCTCTGCCAAAAGTGGTTCACATTTTTCTACGACACATAAGGTCACTGGATTAATTCCTTATCTATTTGCATTTGGGCATTTAAATGCTATAAAATAATTCAAATGCCCAAATAATTCTGGATTTAAGTGAGGGCTGTTAGGAATAATCCCAACAGAGCCCACAATTATTTGCAGGATTTTTGGAAAATGTTTTAGTGTTTTGAATAAAGCCCAACATTTACAGAAAAATAGAAAAGCAAACTAAATGAAAAAGGAAAGAGAGAGAAAGGCCAGGAGGCCACTTACCTGGCTGGGCCGGCCCACCTGGCCCGTGCCAGTCACCACCTACCTCTGCTAGTAGGCAGAGGAGGGACACCGCGACGCCGTCGAGCTTGACACGCACCTCCCTGCCTGCCTGCCCTCGCCCGAGCCAGCGCGACGCCTCGAAACGTCTCCGCGGCGCCGCCCCGACCCCGTGGACACCTCACACGCCCACCTGCCTCTCTCCCTCGCTCTCTCTCGCCATGGCCGAAGCAGCCGCCACCGTCCCGCCGACGTAGCCGCGCCCACCGTCGTCCTCGTGCCGCTCCACCGTGTCCACAAGATCCGCCTTCGTCCGCTACGCCGAGCCAGCTGAGCCAGAGCGCTCGCATGCTCTGCACCGCCTCCACCGACCCCGTCTTCGTCGATCACCGCCGGAGATCCACTTCGCCGTCGCCGCCACAGCAGCTCGTCCTCGACCTCGCCGTCTGCTCCGTCGCAACCACCGCGAGCCTGGCCACCTCCCTATCCTCTCCGTTCTCCCTCTCGAGCCCCGTAGCGACTGCACGAAGCTCACCCGCACGCACCACCACCGAGCTCGTCGCCGACGAGGCTCTGGCCATGCAACGGCCACGCCACCTTGCCCGCTAACCTCACCGCACTCCCATGAGGCCGTAGCACTACTCCACGTGCCTCGCCGTGCCTCCTAGCGACGAGCCCGAGCTCACCCGAGCTCCGGCTGCCGCCAAACTCGTCGCTGGCGCCGTTTCCGGCGACTCCGAGCCCAACCACCACCACCACTGGATGCGGGTCTCCTCCAGCATCACGTAGGTGCCCTCCGCCGCCTTTTTGGTCGCTGGAGCGCAAAACCCGCATCACCCCGCCGCGTTTGGCCTCGCCGGCGGCTAAACGCCGGCGAGTTTGACCCCGCTGACCCCGTTTGGCCTCGGGTGGGCCCAGTTTGACCCTCCCTTGGGTCAATGACAGGTGGGGCCCAGCCCTGCTAATTAACTAAGATTAGTACTAACTAAAAATTAGTTATTCTAATGACACTCACACGCGGAACCCACTGGTCAGGTTTGACCTGGACCGTCCCTGCTGACCACTGACGTCACCCTGACACAATGCTGAACCAGTATACAGGAAATTCCAGAAAATATTACAAACTTCAAAAATTCATAGAAATTAATCTGTAGCTCCAAATGCAAAGTGTTATATATGAAAAATGATCAGAAAAATCCAATATATCCATCTGTACTGGTTTCATGCATGGTTAAGCAAGTTAACCTGTTGTTTAGTGTAGAACAAGATAAAGCACTATTAAGGGCCATGTATGAGGTTGAAACTGGAATCTTTGATTCAAGATGGTTCAAAACCATCTGGTTTTAGTTGCATTAGCCCAATACACTCATTTTTCCATGTCTCATGCATGCATCATATTGTTGCACATTGTTTGGTGATGATTGTATATCGATGCTCTGTGCGGCAGGTTCTGCCCCCCAGGAGTATCGCGAATACCCTAACGAAGAGCAATACCAGTCCACGGACCCACAAGGCAAGCAATCAACCATTTGATCATATCTATACAATCCCATGTTCTCGCATCTGCTCTCTTTTACTGTATTAAGACAACATGATTCAAACTGATGTGTGCTACGGTAGTTGAACCCATTTCCTCTGCATGACCTGTCATTACCACAGTAACTAGATGAAACCCACTAGGATGTGTAGGAGTTGATTGAGCCAAGTGTATGTGTTATTCCTACCTTGCTATGCCTGCTATGCTTAGAGTCGTGTCAGGTCTGGTTCATCTGGGTGATGGGCTAGAGTGAAATGATCATGTCGGTAATGAGAGTGATGTGTTGAACACGATTTGGTAAAGGTATCAATGAGAGGCCATGTAGGAGTACATTGTGGGTTGTTTCATTGGAACTGTCCTTAAGCATCGAGATCTGTATATGTGATTTAAGAATCAGCTACTACCATACATTGGGATCCTTAATTGACTCGCTCAACTTCTTATCCACCCTAGTCCTCTATCCAGGAGTTGCAAGTAGTTTCTGGTGTTTGTAGCTTACTGGAGGCCGTGGGCAGCGCTGACCCGCGGGGTGGGCTGTGATGCGGCAGGTACGTGGCCGGGTATATCGGGACCCGTTAGGTGTCTCGGAACCCTGTACACATCGTCCGGGGCCGTATGTGGAAACCTCGGCCGGACTCCCTGCGGATGGAACCTGGATAGGCGATAAACCTGGACAAGAGACTTAGGTGTTTAGGTAGGTCGTGGTCTACACCCACGTCGGCTTTCGCTTGAAGTCTGCCGAGCACATGTCGTGTGCAGACGCTAAGTGGTGGAATCATGTATGAAGAAGTACACCCATGCAGGGTTAACATCATCTATTCGAATAGCCGCGTCCACGGTGAAGGACTACTTGGTTGCCTATATAGTTCATAGACAAGCAAATGGATACTACTAAAAGCCTCAAGATAAGCACGAGTGCCGAGGATGGCTCTTCCGTAGGATGACGGAGGTGGATCCACGATAGTGTATCGAAGTGGTGAGTAGTGGACTCGAGTGCACAAAACCATTTCAAGTTGTAGTCTCGTAAGATAGCTTAGCCAAGAGTCAAAGCCGGCTTGCTGCAATAACCCCACCATCCCTTCTTGATAATGTGCATGTATGTAGGAACTGATGTAAGTCTTGCTGAGTACCTTTGTACCCATGTTGCTTAATTTACGTTTTACAGAAGACGCTGCAACCCCTTCTGATGGGTTCTTCATAGACGTCGATGTCGACGAGTAGGCTGAAGCCCAGGTGGTGATCTTGAGCTCACGATGGACCGTGTAGTATAGTCAGGTTTTCCCAAGCCTCTTTTATTTCCTAGTTGTTTGTACTCAGACAAGTTACTTCCGCTGTTGGCTTGTATGTTTGTATGACTTGAATGTTGGGTCGTGTGACCCGTACTTGTGTGTATGATATGTATGGCTCTCTGAGCCTTTAAATAAAGTACTTTGAGTTGTAGAGTTTTGTTGTGATGCCATGTTGTATTTACACATATCGAGCATATTGTGTGTATGATTGAAATGCTTGGTATGTGTGGGATCCGACAATCTAGTTGTTTATCCTTGGCAGCCTCTCTTATGGGGAAATGTAGTCTAGTGCTTCCATGAGACATAGTAGTCTGCTATAGCCCGGTTCACCGGAGTCCTGCTAGCCTAGCACTACTGCTCCGGAACACTTGACTGGTCGGCATGTGTTTCACTTCATTCCTGTGTCTGTCCCTTCGGGGAAATGTCATGCGGTGGCATCCGGAGTCCTGCCTAGCCTGCTACAGCCCGGATTCCCAGAGTCCTGTTAGCCTAGTGCTACAGCTCAGATTCACACGCTGCTGACCGACACACTCGATGTTGATTCATGTATGCCTGTCCCCGTAAGTTAGTACCGCTTTGGGTTCACGACTAGCCATGTCGGCTCGGGTTCTCTGTCATATGGATGCTAGCAACACTGTCATATACATGAGCCAAAAGGCGCAGACGGTCTCGGGCCATGGTTAGGCGACACCCGTTGGAATACCGTGAGTGAGGCCACAAAGTGATATGAGGTGTTACAGGCTAGATCAGTGTGACTTAGAATCGGGGTCCTGACACAACACTTGATGTCCATTCCCCTGTGGCGTGAGTTGCAAAGTTTGCTAAACTATTATAAACGTTAGGTGATCAATTCGATCTCTTTTGCATGGTAAAACTTGTAGTCATGAGAATGTGCTCCAAATTAGCTCCCAAGGTAGGGTAAACAGCCCCATTTGTAATCAAGTTTTTTTGGACCTACTCCAAATGAGCTGAATATTTTTTATTAACACCTAGTCAATCTATATAGTGTAGATTCGAAGAATCACTATTTACTGAATTAATCTTTCTATTTTTACATTTTTTGAAACAAATATACTTTAATAGAAAACCATGGAAAACACGTTTAAAATATGAAAATGGAAAAGTAAGTTCAGATCGTTCTTATTCACTTTGAAATCACGCTTTGGTGATTTTTTGATTTTTTTTTAAATTTTCAAAAACCGAAGGGAACCCTACCTCCTCTCCTTGGTCGCTATGAAACGTTGTATGTGATAGCTCATATGTGTGAAGGTTTTTTCATGAAAATGTCCATAGACAAAGTTTATGATTTTTAGTGGGTAACATGTCACACAAGACAACATTGTGCGCAGGTTTTTTTTTTTTTAAATTAATGGTGCTCATTTGACCTCGATCGTGCTAGCTAGGTTTTTTTGTACATGTACGTATACCAAGTTTAGTATTTTTCCTCGTTAGTGTGTCTTATAAAACGATGAACGACGAAGGTTTCATATTTTTTGATTTTTTAAAATTAGCTATGCTTAGTCAAAGCCTTGGAAACCCCGTTGACCAGCTCAAAACCCCTCTAAACCCCGCGGGGTTTCGCCTAACCCTAGCTCCGAACGTCAGCCGTCCGATCATACCCTAGCGCCAAGCGACAGCCCTCGGATGTGGTCTTCTAGAAGGAATTCCGAGGGCAGGCTGCGTGCAGGCTCCGCGCTGTTGGATCACATGGACGGCTCCGCATCGTTGGATTGTGGGGCGATCCGTGAGAGGCAATCCGTGAGACTTGTTGGTTGTGCCTCCCCTTTCTTCTGCTGCTTATTCTGCGGCAACGAGAGGAGCCACTCCTCTACTTCTTCTTCTCCGGCGACGAGAGGAGCCACTCCTTTGCTTCTTCTTCTTCGGCGACTATGGACAATATGTCGAGCTCCACTTCAGCATCCCGCCCCTCATGGATTTCCATGGAGCGATGTCCTAACTGTCCACGCAGCACGCCACTGATACGCTTGACTTCGAAGGAGGTCAAGAATGGCAACTATGGGCGCGGGTTCATGAAATGCGAGAGCAAGCTAGAGGGGTAGGTTAGATCTCATGATTTTTCTCTGATTTCTTTTTCTATTTGCTTTTAATTCTTTTTCGATCTGGGATTTAGGGTTCATGTTTTTGTTTCAGATCTTGAAGAAATGCACTCATTTTGAATGGCTGGATGACTCTGTTAAGCGGATTCAATTCAATGGGGCCCCAACCAGGGAGCTCAATCTGCCGTCAGGACCAACGAATTTGGTCTCTTAAAGTGTTGTTGTGACAGTTGGGGATGCAGATCTGAAGGGGGAACTAAAGAAGATGAACAGGAACTTGAAGCAGATGATTCAATTGAACAAGCAGGCGAATCTGCTAGCTTTAGGATTTTATCCCTTTTATTTTTGTGTAATTGCTCTAGGATTTGCTTACTTGTTGGTCATCACTCGTTAGAGATGTTATTAGTGTGGTGTCATGTGCTCTAGGATTTGGTTAAATTTTTGGATCATGTGCTATATGATTTGCTTAAATTTGTGGATCATGTGCTCTATGCTCTGTGTTTCTTAATTTGTGGATCATGTGCTCTATGCTCTATGTTTCTTAATTTGTGGGTCATGTCAGTTTTGTACACTTTTAGTTTCTTCTGTTTCGTCAAACAACACCGACCGCAGAAGAAAAAACGTAGTTCTAGGGCCCAAATTTAAACCCTTGAAACTAAGCTCTGGTTGGGCCGTCTCATTGCGTTGAGTGCCGAAGGCCCACAAAGATAAAAGAGGCCTACAAAATAGTGCACGCGTTGGCTCTGTTTTTTTCCTTGATTATTGCCATGCCGAACATAAATAGTTCCTCCTTCTCAGTTTATAATACATGCACGTAGTTTTAGGTAAACAATTTAACTAGCTAAATATGTATTATATGTGATGAAAAATATATGTTTAGAAACTACATCCGCTTAAGTATATAGTGATATATTTTTGGTGACATATTACACATATTTAATTTGTTAAATCGATGACCTAGAACCACGCGCATGCCATGTAAACCGAGACGGAGGGAGTAGTGCATATGGTAAATTATTTATTGTTGGACTTGCCCGTGTCAAATTTATTTGTACATATCGTGGCAATTTCCTTTTGTATATAGCCTACGACACAACACTTTGATTTTTGGGTCCCTTGATTTTTTGAGAGCATGTCAGACTTAATTATGTAGATCATGATATCCATCTGAAACCACGTCTAAAATAAAGTCCGGTGGCACCATTAGCCTCCATATCCATCTAGAGAGCATGTCTAGGGATTGGCTACGACACCATATCCATCTGCAGAGCATGTCTACGGTTCGGCTACGACACCATATCCATCTACCGATATCTCATGTAGCAAGCATACATCCATAACATAGAAAGTAGCAATAATAGCATACTTCTTACATAAAACATAGGGTGCCCTAACCCATAGCATAGGCCAAAACTATACAAAAGTTAGCTTGTTTTTGTTCATACAATATACGGAATAGGGCCACCAACAATTCAAAAAATTAGCTAGTTTTCATTGAGGGATACCCTTTCATTGATTGATTTAGCAGAAGGGCTCGTGTATAGAACCATATCCATCTAGCGATATCTCACGTCAAATAAGATAGAAATAGCAAGCAAAACACATATAACCAACGACATATCAAATAGGACCAAATAAGGGTAGCAAGCATAACAGAGTTCTTAGGGGATAACACGACAAAGATTAAAAGTTCACGGTACAACCAACGACATAATAAGATAGAAATATATAGAAGATAAATGCCCTAACACCCTAGGGCAAGACAAGCTCATGAGACCGGGCCTTTGATAACCGACAAGTGTAGGGGATCGCAACAGCTTTCGAGGGTGAAGTACAACCCAAATTTATTGATTCGACACAAGGGGAGCCAAAGAATATTCTTGAGTATTAGCAGTTGAGTTGTCAATTCAACCACACCTGGATAACTTAGTATCTGCAGCAAAGTATTTAGTAGCAAAAGTGGTATGATAATAAAGGTAACGGTAGCAAAAGTAAAGATAATTGTTTTGGGGTTTTTTTGTAGTAGTTGTAACAGTAGCAACGGAAAAGTAAATAAGCGAAGAACAATATATGAAAAGCTCGTAGGCAATGGATGAGTGATGGATAATTATGCCAGATGCGATTCCTCATGTAATAGTTATAACATAGGGTGACACAGAACTAGCTCCAATTCATCAATGTAATGTAGGCATGTATTCCGTAAATAGTCATACGTGCTTATGGAAAAGAACTTGCATGACATCTTTTGTCCTACCCTCCCGTGGCAGAGGGGTCCTAGCGGAAACTAAGGGATATTAAGGCCTCCTTTTAATAGAAAACCAGACCAAAGCATTAACACATAGTGAATACATGAACTCCTCAAACTACAGTCATCACCGAGAAGTATCCCGATTATTGTCACTTCGGGGTTGTCGGATCATAACACATAATAGGTGACTATAGACTTGCAAGATAGGATCAAGAACACACATATATTCATGAAAACATAATAGGTTCAGATCTGAAATCATGACACTCGGGCCCTACTACCAAGCATTAAGCAAAGCAAAGTCATAGCAACATATCTCAGAACATAGTGGATACTAGGGATCAAACCCTAACAAAACTAACTTGATTACATGGTAAATCTCATCCAACCCATCACCGTCCAACAAGCCTACGATGGAATTACTCATGCATGGCAGTGAGCATCATGAAATTGGTGATGGAGGATGGTTGATGATGACGACGGCGACGAATCCCCCTCTCCGGAGCCCCGAACGGACTCCAGATCAGCCCTCCCGAGAGAGATTAGGGCTTGGCGGCGGCTCCGTGTCGTAAAAAAACGTGATGAAACTTTCTCTCTAATTTTTCCCCCCGAACGTGAATATATGGAGTTGGAGTTGAGGTCGGTAGAGGTCCGGGGGCCCACAAGATAGGGGGCGCGCCCCCCTGTCTCGTGTACAGGCCCTGGGCCCCCTGGTGTATTTCTTTCGCCCAATAATTCTTATATATTCCAAAAAGTGCCTCCGTGGATTTTCAGGACATTCCGAGAACTTTTCTTTTCTACACATAAAACAACATCATGGCAGTTCTGCTGAAAACAGCGTCAGTCCGGGTTAGTTTCATTCAAATCATGCAAGTTAGTGTCCAAAACAAGGGCAAAAGTGTTTGGAAAAGTAGATACGTTGGAGACGTATCAACTCCCCCAAGCTTAAACCTTTGCTTGTCCTCAAGCATTTCAGTTGATAAACTGAAAGTGATAAAGAAAAACCTTTACGAACTCTGTTTGCTCTTGTTGTTGTAAACATGAAAAGCCAGCATTCAAGTTTCAAAAAATATTATGAACTAACCATACTCACAATAACACTTAGGTCTCACAATTACTCATATCAATAGCATAATCAGCTAGCGAGCTATAATAATAAACTCGGATGGCAACACTTTCTCAAAATAATTATAAAATGATATAGCAAAATGGTATCTCGCTATCCCTTTCTGAGACCGCAAAACATAAATGCAGAGCACCTTTAAAGATCAAGGACTGACTAAACATTGTAATTCATGGTAAAAGAGATCCAGTCAAGTCATACCCAATATAAACCAATAATAATGAATGCAAATGACAGTGTGCTCTCCAGCGGGTGCTTTTTAATAAGAAGGGTAATGACTCAACATAAAAGTAAATAGATAGGCCCTTCGCAGAGGGAAGCAGGGATTTGTAGAGGTGCCAGAGCTCGATTTTAAAATAGAGATTGAATAACATTTTGAGCGGCATACTTTCGCTATCAACGCAACAACTATGAGATGGTTGTATCTTCCATACTACATGCATTATAGGCAGTTCCCAAACAGAATGGTAAAGGTTTATACTCCCCCAACCACCAACAAGCATCAATCCATGGCTTGCTCGAAACAACGAGTGCCTCCAACTAACAACAGCCATGGGGGAGTTTTGTTTAACTATTTTGATTTGCTTTGATCTTTTTGGATCATGGGACTGGGCATCCCGGTTACCGGCCCTTTCTCATGAATGAGGAGCGGAGTCCACTCCTCTTGAGAATAACCCACCTAGCATGGAAGATATAGGCAGCCCTAGTTGTAACATGAGCTGCTCGAGCATACAAAACAGAATTTCATTTGAAGGTTTGGAGTTTGGCACATACAAATTTACTTGGAACGGCAGGTAAATACCGCATATAGGAAGGTATAATGGACTCATATGGAACAACTTTGGGGTTTAAGGAGTTTGGATGCACAAGCAGTATTCCCGCTTAGTACAGGTGAAGGCTAGCAAAAGACTGGGAAGCGACCATCTGAGAGAGCGACAACAGTCGTAAACATGAATTAAAATTAATTTACACCGAGTACAAGCATGAGTAGGATATAATCCACCATGAACATAAATATCGTGAAGGCTATGTTGATTTGATTCAACTACATGCGTGAACATGGGCCAAGTCGAGTCACTCAATTCATTCAAAGGAGGATACCATCCCATCATACCACATCATAATCATTCTAATAGCATGTTGGCACGCAAGGTAAACCATTATAACTCATAGCTAATCAAGCATGGCACAAGCAACTATAATCTCTAAATGTCATTGCAAATATGTTTACCTCATAATAAGCTGACTCAGAAACGATGAACTCATCATATTTACAAAAACAAGAGAGGTCGAGTTCATACCAGCTTTTCTCATCCCAATAAGTCCATCATATATCGTCATTATTGCCTTTCACTTCCACAACCGAGCGATGTGTATAATAATAAGAGTGCACGTGCATTGGACTAAGCTGGAATCTGCAAGCATTCAACTCAAGAGAGAAGACAGGGTAATATGGACTCTCAGTTAAATAAACAATCATGCATATGAGAGCCACTAAACATTTTCAATATGGTCTTCTCGACCCCCAAAGGAAAGAAAAGAAAAATAAAACTATTTACACGGGAAAGCTCCCAACAAGTAAGAAGAAGAACTAGAAATCTTTTTGGGTTTTCATTTTAATTTCTACTATAAGCATGGAAATTAAACTAACTAATTTTTTTGGTTTTTCTCAAGGTTTATCAAACACACAAGAAGAAAGCTAGAAAAAGAAATTTAAACTAGCATTGACAATACAATGAAAGAGTATGAGCACCGACGACTAGTGTGTGAACATGAATGTAAAGTCGGTGAGAAATACGTACTCCCCCAAGCTTAGGCTTTTGGCCTAAGTTGGTCTAGTACCAAGGCCCGCCGCTACTCTCCCCGGTGTACTGGGAGGTGAAATCAGGATAAGACTGGCTGGTCATCTCTGGATCCCACTAGACAGATGATGCACGATAGCTTAGGTTCAGGTTCTGGAGTAAAAGCTTGGGCTCGATGATTGTTCACCGCTTCCGGTGTGACAAGAAAATTTTCTGCAAGCAAATCGAACAATAGAGGCGCAGGCAAAATAATAATCTCAAAGTGTTTCTTATTAAATCTAAGTTTATACAAGAGCATCCTATCTTCGTTATCAACAATAAACTTGTGTGCTACCATGCTCTTGTAATCTAAAATGTGAGGAGGAAATTTTGTCTCCTCTTTCTCATGGTGCCTAATGGGAATCTGAAAATGTCTAGCAAGACGTGAAGCATAGATACCTCCAAATATGGGGTATTTTGTACGATTCAGGGCTAGCCGTTTAGCAACGACGGCACCCATACTAAAAGTATTGTCTCCAAGCAAAGCATGTTGAAGAATGATAACATCGGGAACACTTAAGTTTCCACTATTTCCACGACCAATCAAGCATCTACTAGCAAATATGGCAAAGTAGCGTAAAAGAGGAAAGTGTATGCTAGAGACTTTCGCCTCGGAACCCTTGTTTGGCTCCTCTACATCGATAGTATTAACAAAGCCATCCACATCTTCACGATGGGGTTCCTCTAATTCTCCCTCATAAGGTATCCTACACACCGCGCAAAAATTACGTAAAGACATTTCTTTGAATTCATCATATAAATGAAATGATACTGCAGGCGGTGACTTCTTAGGATCATATTAATAAAATTTTTGCACGAAAGTATTGGTGAGTAAGAGATACTGATCGGTCCGGTCGTTGATGAAACCGGTGAGGCCTGCAGTCTCGATCAAAGAATAAAAATCTTCATGAATTCCAGCTTCTTTCAAGAAGTCATTGCATGGCCATTCACACGACCGTACTTCTGCTAAGTGAGGAAGATTATACTTGGCCTTTTCCTTCTCTTTGGCTTGTTTTTCCTGAGAGCTTTAGCTAGAAGAGCCCCTCAAAAACTTCCTTAACATTTTTCTGAAAATTTCTGAAATTTTAGTAACTTCAAAATAAAAGTGAATAAAACTAAACAAGATTGGTAGCAACTACTCCTACAAGTGCCTAGAGCCTATATCATGCATTGGAATTGCTTGGGACCTCATAAATTTAACATGCAAGCTCAAGAACATGGTCACCTATGCAGAAAAAATTTGCAATGAATAAAGCACTAGAACAAAAACTAATTGGACCAATGGAGGAGTCACATACCAAGCAACAATCTACCAAAGCAGTTTTGTGAATGGAGCTTTGAGCAAGGAGATAGAAAATCGCAGCAAAATGAGCTAGAACTCATGCTTGAGCTGGATGGCGATTTTTTGGGTAGAAGATTAAGTGTGTGGGTGCTGGCATAAGTGGAGGGGGGGTCACCAGGGGCCCACGAGACAGGGGGCGTGCCCTATAGGGGGGGCGCCCTCCACTCTCGTGGTTTGGTGCTTGCCCCTCATGCAGTGATTTCAGTGCCTAAAATCCTCAAATATTCCAGAAAAAATCATACTAAATTTGAAGGGCATTTGGAGCACTTTAATTTTGGACTATTTTTTAATGCACGGATAAATCAGAAAACAGACAGATGATGCTATTTTTGCTTTATTTATTCTAAATAACAGAAATTAAAAAGTGGGTACAGAAGGTTGTGCCTTCTAGTTTCATCCATCTCATGATCATCAAAATGAATCCACTAACAAGGTTGATCAAGTCTTGTTAACAAACTCATTCCGAATAACACGAAACCGGACAAATTTCGAATAACACTGAGTTACCTCAGCGGGGATATGAAAATCCCCAACAATAAGAATATCATACTTTTTCTTGACAGTAGGGATAGGAAATTCAAAACCTCCAATAATAGTTGGAACTTTTCCAATAGAACTTATGCTATGAACTTGAGATTGTTTCCTCGGAAAGTGTACCATATGCTCATTACCATTAACATGAAAAGTGACATTGCCTTTGTTGCAATCAATAACAGCCCCTGCAGTGTTCAAAAAAGGTCTACCAAGGATAATAGACATACTATTGTCCTCGGGAATATCAAGAATAACAAAGTCCATTAAGATAGTGACATTTGCAACCACAACAGGCACATCCTCACAAATACCGACAGGTATAGCAGTTGATTTATCGGCCATTTGCAAAGATATTTCAGTAGGTGTCAACTTATTCAATTCAAGTCTACGATATAAAGAGAGAGGCATAACACTAACAACGGCTCCGAGATCACATAAAGCAGTTCTAACATAATTTCTTTTAACGGAGCATGGTATAGTTGGTACACCCGAATTTCCAAGTTTCTTTGGTATTCCACCCTTAAAAGTGTAATTAGCAAGCATGGTGGAAATTTCAGCTTCCGGTATCTTACTTTTATTTGTAATGATATCCTTCATATACTTAGCATAAGGATTTACTTTCAGCATATCAGTTAAGC
This sequence comes from Aegilops longissima, assembly GCA_021605205.1. Taxonomy (NCBI): domain Eukaryota; kingdom Viridiplantae; phylum Streptophyta; class Magnoliopsida; order Poales; family Poaceae; genus Aegilops; species Aegilops longissima. The sequence continues at coordinate 691,400,386 of CM038682.1, forward strand.
GCATACGTAAGAAAATAGGTCTAATCATTTCAGCAAAGCGCTCAAAATCCTCATCATCCTTTGTCTTGGATGGTTTAGGAGGAAAGGGGCATGGGTTTCTGAACCCATGGTTCTCTTTCTTTACCGTGATTCCTAGCAACAAAATCTCTCTTATCATAACATTGATTCTTTGATTGTGGGTTATCAAGATCAACAGCAGGTTCAATCTCTACATCATTGTTTTTGCTAGGTTGAGAATCAACATGAACATTATCATTAACATTATCACTAGGTTCATGTTCATCACCTGATTGAGTTTCAGCATCAGAAATAGAAATATCATTGGGATTCTCATGTGTGTCTACAGTAGGTTCACTAGAAGCATGCAAAGTCCTATCGTTTTTGTTTTTCTTCTTTTTAGAAGAACTAGGTGCCTCTAAATTATTTCTCTGAGAATCTTGCTCGATTCTCTTAGGGTGGCCTTCGGGATATAAAGGTTCCTGAGTCATTCTACCAGTTCTAGTAGCCATTCTAACAGCAAAGTCATTTTTATTATTTAATTCATCAAGCAAATCATTTTGAGCTTTAAGTACTTGTTCAGCTTGAGTAGAAACCATAGAAGCATATTTGCTAACAAGTTGGAGTTCACCTCTAACTCTAGCCATGTTATCACTCACACGTCCTATATCGAAAGCATTATTCTTTAACTCTCTACCAACATAGGCATTAAAAATTTTTGTCTAGCCATAAAGCCATCAAATTCGTCTAAGCATGGGCTATGGAATTTAGTAGAGGGGATTTCAACTTTATCATATCTATAGAGAGAATTTACCTTTACTACATGTGTCAGGTTATCAAGACAATATGGTTCTTCAACAGGCGGTATATTAAGACCATGTATTTCTTCAATTGGTGGTAAATTCTTAACATCTTCAGCTTTAATACCTTTTTCTTTCATTGATTTCTTTGCCTCTTGCATATCTTCAGGACTGAGAAATAAAACACCTCTCTTCTTCGGAGTGGGTTTATGAATAGGCTCAGGAGTTGGCTCAATTGGTTCAGGAATTGCTTCAGGAATTGGCTCAGGAAGAGTCCAATTATTTTCATTAGTCAACATATTATTCAATAGTATTTCAGCTTCGTCGACTGTCCTTTCCCTGAAAACACAACCAGCACAACTATCCAAGTAGTCCTTGGAAGCATCGGTTAGTCCATTATAAAAGATATCAAGTACTTCATTTTTCTTGAGAGGATGATCAGGCAAAGCATTAAGTAACCGGAGAAGCCTCCCCCAAGCTTGTGGGAGACTCTTTTCTTTGATTTGCACAAAATTATATATTTCCCGCAAGGCAGCTTGTTTCTTATGAGCAGGGAAATATTTAGCAGAGAAGTAATAAATCATATCCTGGGGAATACGCACGCAACCAGGAGCAAGAGAATTATACCAAGTCTTAGCATAACCCTTTAATGAGAACGGAAATATCTTAAGGATATAATAATAGCGAGACTTCTCATCATGAGTAAACAGGGTAGCTATATCATTCAACTTGGTAAGATGTGCCACAACAGTTTCAGATTCAAGGCCATAAAAAGGATCAGATTCAACTAAGGTAATAATCTCAGGATCAACAGAGAATTCATAATCCTTATCAGTAACACAGATAGGTGAAGTAGCAAAAGCAGGGTTAGGTTTCATTCTAGCATTAAGAGACTGCTGCTTCCATTTAGCTAATAATTTCTTAAGATCATATCTATCATTGCAAGCAAAGATCTCCCTAGCAGCTTCTTCATTCATAACATAACCCTCAGGAACAACAGGTAATACATAATCATTGGGAGAACTTTCATCATCACTATCATCAATAATAGCATCTTCAATAATTTCATTCCCCCTAACTCTAGCAAGTTGTTCATCAATAAATTCACCTAATGGCAAAGTAGTATCATGCACAGAAGTAGTTTCATCATGCATAGCAGAAGTGGCATCATCAATGACATGCGACATATCAGAATTCATAGCAGTAGCAGGTTTAGGTGTTGCAAGCTTACTAATAACGGAAGGAGAATCTAGTGCAGAGCTAGATGGCAGTTCCTTACCTCCCCTCGTAGTTGAGGGCGAAATCGTAGTTCGATCGTCTTTCAAGTTCTTCATAGTGATCAACAGATATAAATCCCAAGTGACTCAGAGAATAGAGCTATGCTCCCCGGCAACGGCGCCAGAAATTAGTCTTGATAACCGACAAGTGTAGGGGATCGCAACAGCTTTCGAAGGTGAAGTACAACCCAAATTTATTGATTCGACACAAGGGGAGCCAAAGAATATTCTTGAGTATTAGCACTTGAGTTGTCAATTCAACCACACCTGGATAACTTACTATCTGCAGCAAAGTATTTAGTAGCAAAAGTGGTATGATAATAAAGGTAACGGTAGCAAAAGTAAAGATAATTGTTTTTGGTTTTTCTTGTAGTTGTTGTAACAGTAGCAACGGAAAAGTAAATAAGCGAAGAACAATATATGAAAAGCTCGTAGGCAATGGATCAGTGATGGATAATTATGCCGGATGCAATTTCTCATGTAATAGATATAACATAGGGTGACACATAACTAGCTCCAATTCATCAATGTAATGTAGGCATGTATTCCGTAAATAGTCATACGTGCTTATGGAAAAGAACTTGCATGACATCTTTTGTCCTACCCTCCCGTGGCAGAAGGGTCCTAGCGGAAACTAAGGGATATTAAGGCCTCCTTTTATTAGAGAACTGGACCAAAGCATTAACACATAGTGAATACATGCACTCCTCAAACTACGGTCATCACCGAGAAGTATCCCGATTATTGTCACTTCGGGGTTGTCGGATCATAACACATAATAGGTGACTATAGACTTGCAAGATAGGATCAAGAAGACACATATATTCATGAAAACATAATAGGTTCAGATCTGAAATCATGGCACTCAGGCCCTAGTGACAAGCATTAAGCATAGCAAAGTCATAGCGACATCAATCTCAGAACATAGTGGATACTAGGGATCAAACCCTAACAAGACTAACTTGATTACATGGTAAATCTCATCCAACCCATCACTGTCCAGCAAGCCTACGATGGAATTACTCACGCACGGCGGTGAGCATCATGAAGTTGGTGATGGAGGATGGTTGATGATGACGACGGCGACGAATCCCCCTCTCCGGAGCCCTGAACGGACTCCAGATCAGCCCTCCCGAGAGAGATTAGGGCTTGGCGACGCCTCCGTGTCATAAAACGTGATGAAACTTTCTCTCTGGTTTTTCCCCCTGATCGTGAATATATGGAGTTGGAGTTGAGGTCGGTAGAGGTCCAGGGGGCCCACGAGATAGGGGGCGCGACCTACAGGGGGGGCGCGCCCCCTTGTCTCGTGGACAGGCCCTGGGCCCCCTGGTGTATTTCTTTCGCCCAATAATTCTTATATATTCCAAAAAGTGCCTTCGTTGATTTTTAGGACATGCCGAGAACTTTTCTTTTCTACACATAGAACAACATCATGGCAGTTCTGCTGAAAACAGCGTCAGTCCGGGTTAGTTTCATTCAAATCATGCAAGTTAGAGTCCAAAACAAGGGCAAAAGTGTTTGAAAAAGTAGATACGTTGGAGACGTATCAGCCTTCACCACCATATTCACTGCGCCTCCTCTTCACTGCTCCTCCTCTCCATGTCGTCCTGGCCGATGTAGTAGGGGAGGCTGTGCATACCGCCGCGGGTGGGGAAGATGCAGTCAAAGTTTGTGAAGATGTTGTGGGTTGTGAATGCGATGAATTCGCATCCACACCAAAACACCTTGCCGAGGAGGTAGTACGCATCAAATCTATTGGTGAAGGTGACGGTGAGCCCTATCGGCGGAGTCCTGGAGTTTGGACACGGTTCCTCTAGTCAGAACATCATCGGCGAGCCCGCCGGGAGGTGGGCGAAGCCCGCACGGAGGAACCACTCGGCAAACCCCCTTGCACCCCTCCAGCGTGAGAACACCCACAAGCGGAGCGTCCTCTCCACGACGACGCCAGTCGGATACCATCTCTCTGGCACGGTCGGTGGGAGCTCGAAGGTGGGGCCGTTGTACTGCATCCTCGCCTCGCTTTGAGAGTGCCCTGGGTTTGGGTGAAGAAGAGAAGGGGGCAGCGCAAATTGATGTGTGGAGAATAGGTCGAGGGGTGGTGGTTTAAATAGGGAAAGGGGAAGGGTAGGGGAGTGGCACCAGCTGCGCTTTGGATTTGCTACGTTCAAACGAGCCACGTCGATCGATATGCCACTTTAATTGCCAACAGGTTTTAATTGCCACGTCGAATAGATGGGAGTGGATCGAGAAGTGTGAAACAACGCTCTATATCGAGGAGACACGCGTGCGAGATATTACGAACCAGCGGCAGCAACCGTCCCTGCGTCCATGCCGGCTCGCGTGAAAAAAAGGCCGGTCAGCGCATCATGGCGGTGGGCAGCAGCGCATGCAGGTAGGCTAGCTACGTGTGTGGATGCATAACAGGCTTCTGTCGTTGCGGCGCGCGCAAGGCCCAACAGTCTAACCACGACCCAACGGGCTAACAGCGGCACCGTCCGCCGCGACCCCACTCATTAGGTCCAACGGGTGACACAGTCAGCGCGGCCCCACTTGTCAGAGTTAATAGTCAAAGCACTGACCCGACGGCATCCACCGTTTGTGACAAGTTCTGAGGGTTTCGGGCAAGGGAGTGGGGAAAAGTGAGCAAAAGTTAAGAGCGTGGGGATGAATGAGTATGGCTAAGGAACCAGGGGCACAGATGTAAAAAAACCCAAAAATATATGGACACTAAGAAAATGTGAGGATTATAGCTTGTGCCCCACAGACCATTCGGTTAAATAATTGTGTGGTGGCTGGCCCATACCGCCCCATACACAAACGACTCAACATTCTACTAGTTAGTGTTGAACATGACATATCTGTAATTATATCTAATTGTTCGTCCTATGATCTCTAGCCTTATATAGCTTGACTCCTAGAGATATGGTAGGGTTAGTTGGCTTGTCATGATCACCTGCATATATTGTAACTGACTCCGATGAATACAATTGAGTTGCATCCTATAGTCTTCTGCATGATATCAGTTACCATCACGATCTCCAACGCTTCTGCTCTCTATAGCCGTCGCCCCTTCGCGGTTGCCGCTACCCTCCCCAAACCCTAAGCCGCTATCGCTCCTCCCAGTAGCCGTTGCCGCTCCTTCATCCCAAACCCTAGGCCACCGCCGCCGCCCCTCTCTGTAGCCGCCGCCGCCTCTTCCTCCAAAACCCTTCCTACTCCCCTGCCGTCACCGCTACTTCTTCCCCATCACAAGCCACCGCCGCATCCCACCATGTCTAGATCCAAAGCAGATCTCTCGGACGCAAGCTCCTTCGTTGCCCCCGCTTTCACCTTCGATCATCTCAATGATCTCCCCATCAAAGACCACGTGCCCATCGTCCTTGAGCTCGATTCACCATACTACAATGCATGGCATACCTACTTCGTGCTCTGTTCCGCTCCAACCGTCTCATTGAGCACGTTGACGGGAGTGTCGACTTGCGCGACATGAAGGATGACGACGAGTGGTTGATCATCGACGCATGCATCGTCAAGTGGCTCTTCCTCACAATCTCGAGGGGCCTCTTCGACATGGTGAACACCCGCGACCCCTTGTCATACGCCATATGGACGCGGCTGTGCGACCTCTTCCTCGACAATCAACTCCAACGCCGCGTCTTTCTTCAAGGAGAGTTCTTCATGCTGCGACAAAATGATATCTCGATAGATGACAATTGCACGCGGTTGAAGGTGCTCGCCGATGAGCTCCGCGATGTCGTCATGACCATCGATGACTCCGTCCTCTCCACCAACCTCCTTCCGGGCCTCCAACCCGACCTCGGCCAGTCCGTCGCCAACCTCTCCCTCATCACGCCGACGTACGCCGAGGCCGTCACCTATCTTCGGATGGAGGAGAAGCGCCTTCGACACTCCGCTAGGCAGGCAACCCACAAGGATCTTCATGTCGGCCATACTGGCGGCTACGGTGCGCCTCCACCCACCCCTGCGCCCCTACCCTGGTCGCGCCACCCGCGCCCGCGCCCACTGGTGGACACAAATAGAAGGGTCCGGGGCCGCGATGTCCGGGCCCGTAAATCCAACATCGTGCCGCGCCCCCCTGCCACCTCTACTGCGGTGCCTACTCCTCCTTGGTTGTCGGGGTACAATCCATGGACAGGCGTCGTGCAGGCGTACTCCATGCCCGTCCTGCGTCCTCCTGCTCCGGCCTCCTTGGTCCATGTTTGGTGTCTCACCAGGCCCTCTTGACCACGCCCGCCCCCGTCTCCTAGGTGCATAGCGGCGCCGCGGCATCCGGCGGTCCTCCAGCGTATAGCGCCCCCATGCCCTACGGTTGCCCTTCCATGTATGGTGGCGCTCCTGGTGGCTCATGGGACCACACACTTCTCACCGCTCTGTTAGGGAACGCAGTAATTTCAAAAAAATTCCTACGATCACGCAAGATCTATCTAGGTGATGCATAGCAACGAGAGAGGAGAGTGTGTCCACGTACCCTCGTAGACCAAAAGCGGAAGCGTTAAGTAACGCGGTTGATGTATTCGAACGTCTTCGCGATCCAACTGATCAAGTACCGAACACACGGCACCTCCGTGATCTGCACACGTTCAGCTCGGTGACGTCCCTCGAACTCTCGAACCAGTTGAGTCCGAGGGAGAGTTCTGTCAGCACGACGGCGTGGTGATAGTGATGATGAAGTTACCGGCACAGGGCTTCGCCTAAGCACTACATCGATATGACCGAGGTGGAAAACTATGGAGGGGGGCACCGCACACGGCTAAAGATCAACTTGTGTGTCTATGGGGTGCCCCCTGGCCACGTATATAATGGAGGGAAGGGAAGAGGTGGCCAGCCCAAGGGGGGCGCGCCAGGTGTGGGGAATCCTACTAGGACTCCCCAGTCCAAGTAGGATTCCCCTCCTCTTTCCTATACCTAGTAGGAGAAGGAGGGAAGGAGGAAGAGGGGAGAAGGAAGCAGGGGGGCGCCGCCCCCTCCTAGTCCAATTCGGACCAGCCCATGGGGGGGCACGCGGCCACCCCTTGAGGCCCTTCTCTCCTTTCCCGTATGGCCCATTAAGGCCCATTACTTCCCCGGCGAATTCCCGTAACTCTCCAGTACTATGAAAAATACCCGAATCACTCGGAACCTTTCCGATGTCCGAATATAGCCTTCCAATATATCGATCTTTACGTCTCGACCATTTCGAGACTCCTCGTCACATCCGTGATCTCATACGGGACTCCAAAAATCTTCGGCCATCAAATCACATAACTCATAATACAAATCGTCATCGAACGTTAAGCGTGCGGACCCTATGGGTTCGAGAACTATGTAGACATGACCGAGACACATCTCCGGTCAATAACTAATAGCGGAACCTGTATGCTCGTATTGGCTCTTACATATTCTACAAAGATCATTATCGGTCAAACCGCATAACAACATACGGTGTTCCCTTTGTCATCGGTATGTTACTTGCCCGAGATTCGACCGTCGGTATCATCATACCTAGTTCAATCTCATTACCGGCAAGTCTCTTTACTCGTTCCGTAATACTTCATCCCGCAACTAACTCATTAGTCACTATGCTTGTAAGGCTTATAGTGATGAGCATTACCGAGAGGGCCCAGAGATACCTCTCCAATACACGGAGTGACAAATCCTAATCTCGATCTATGCCAACCCAAAAAACACCTTCGGAGACACCTGTCGAGCATATTTATAATCATCCAGTTATGTTGTGACATTTGATAGCACACAAGGTGTCCTTCGGTATTCGGGAGTTGCATAATCTCATAGTCAGAGGAACATGTATAAGTCATGAAGAAAGCAGTAGCAATGAAATTTTAATGATCATAATGCTAAGCTAACGGATGGGTCTTGTCCATCACATCATTCTCCTAATGATGTGATCACGTTCATCAAATGACAACACATGTCTATGGTTAGGAAACATAACCATCTTTGATTAACGAGCTAGTCAAGTAGAGGCATACTAGGGACACTATGTTTTGTCTATGTATTCACACATGTACTAAGTTTTCGGTTAATACAATTCTAGCATGAATAATAAACATTTATCATGAAATAAGGAAATAAATAATAACTTTATTATTGCCTCTAGGGAATATTTCCTTCAGTCTCCCATTTCACTAGAGTCAATAATCTAGTTCACATCGCCGTGTGATTTAACACCAATACTTCACATCTGTATGTGATTAACACCCATAGTTCACATCGCGATGTGACCAACACCCAAAGGGTTTACTAGAATCAATAATCTAGTTCACATCGCTATGTGATTAACACCCAAAAAGTACAAAGGTATGATCATGTTTTGCTCGTGAGAGAAGTTTAGTCAACGGGTTTGTCACATTCAGAGCCGTATGTATTTTGCAAATATTCTATGTCAACAATGCTCTGCATGGAGCTACTCTAGCTAATTGCTCCCACTTTCAATATGTATCCAGATTGAGACTTAGAGTCATCTGGATCGGTGAGAAAGCTTGCATCAACGTAACTCTTTACGAAGAACTCTTTATCACCCCCATAACCGAGAAACATTTCCTTAGTCCTCACTAAGGATAATTTTGACCGCTGTCCAGTGATCTACTCCTAGATCACCATTGTACCCCCTTGCCAAACTCATGCCAAGGTACACAATAGGTCTGGTACACAGCATAGCATACTTTATAGAACCTATGACTGAGGCATAGGGAATGACTTTCATTCTCTTTCTATCTTCTGCTGTGGTCGGGCTTTGAGTCTTACTCAACTCTACACCTTGTAACACAGGCAAGAACCCTTTCTTTGACTGATCCATTTTGAACCTTTTCAAAAACTTTATCAAGGTATGTGCTTTGTGAAAGTCCAATTAAGTGTCTTGATCTATCTCTATAGATCTTGATGCCCAATATGTAAGCAGCTTCACCGAGGTATTACATTGAAAAAACTCTTATTCAAGTATCCATTTCTGCTATCCAGAAATTCTATATCATTTCCAATCAACAATATGTCATCCACATATAATATTAGAAATGCTACAGAGCTCCCACTAACTTTCTTGTAAATACAGGCTTCTCTAAAAGTCTGTATAAAACCATATGCTTTGGTCACACTGTCAAAGCTTATATTCCAACTCCGAGATGCTTGCACCAGTCCATAGATGGATCGCTGGAGCTTGCACACCTTGTTAGTACCTTTCGGATCGACAAAACCTTCTAATTTCATCATATACAACTCTTCTTTAGAAAATATCCATTTAAGGAATGCAGTTTTGACATCCATTTGCCATATTTCATAAAATATGGCAACTGCTAACTTGATTCAGACGGTTTTAAGCATCGCTACTGTTGAGAAAATTTCATTGTAGTCAACACCTTGAACTCTGTCAAAAACCTTTTTCCGACAAGTCGATCTTTGTAGATAGTAACACTACTATCAATGTCTCTCTTCCTCTTGAAGATCCCTTTATTTTATATGGCTTGCCGATCATCGGGCTAGTCCACCAAAGTCCACACTTAGTTCTTATACAAGGATCCCATCTCAGATTTCATGGCCTCAAGCCATTTCGCGGAATATGGGCTCATCATCGCTTCCTCATAGTTCGTAGGTTCATCATGGTCTAGTAACATGACTTCCATAATAGGATTACCGTACCACTCTGGTGCGGACCGTACTCTAGAAGACCTACGAGGTTCGGTAGTAACTTGATATGAAGTCTCATGATCATCACCATTAGCTTCCTCGCTAATTGGTGTAGGAATCACTGGAACTGATTTCTGTGATGAACTACTTTCCAATTTGGGAGAAGGTACAATTACCTCATCAAGTTCTACTTTCCTCCCACTCACCTTTTTCGAGAGAAACTCCTTCTCTAGGAAGGATCCATTCTTAGCAACGAATATCTTGCCTTCGGATCTGTGATAGAAGGTGTACCCAATAGTTCCCTTTGGGTATCCTATGAAGACACACTTCTACGATTTGGGTTCGAGCTTATCAAGTTGAAACTTTTTCACATAAGCATCGCAGCCCCAAACTTTAAGAAATGACAGCTTAGGTTTGTTGCCAAACCACAGTTCATACGGTGTCGCCTCAACGGATTTTGACAGTGCCCTTTTTAAAGTGAATGCAGTTATCTTTAATGCATAACCCCAAAACGATAGTGGTGAATCAATAAGAGACATCATAGATCGCACCATATCCAATAAAGTACGGTTATGATGTTTGGACACACCATTACACTATGGTGTTCCAGGTGGCGTGAGTTGTGAAACTATTCCACATTGTTTCAAATGAAGACCAAACTCGTAACTCAAATATTTTCCTCCATGATCAGATCGTAGAAACTTTATTTTCTTGTTACGATGATTTTCCACTTCACTCTGAAATTCTTTGAACTTTTCAAACCTTTCAGACTTATGCTTCATTAAGTAGATATACCCATATCTGTTTAAATCATCTGTGAAGGTCAGAAAATAATGATACATGCCACGAGCATCAACACTCGTTGGACCGCATACATCGGTATGTATTATTTCCAATAAGTCACTATCTTGTTCCATTGTTCCGGAGAACGGAGTTTTAGTCATCTTTCCCATAAGGCACGGTTCGCAAGCATCAAATGATTCATAATCAAGTGATTCCAAAAGTCCATCTTTATGGAGTTTCTTGATGCGCTTTACACCGATATGACCCAAACGGCAGTGCCACAAACAAGTTGCACTATCATTATCCACTTTGCATCTTTTGGCATCAATATTATGAATATGTGTATTACCACGATCGAGATTCAATAAACCATCAACATTAGGTGTATGACCATAGAAGGTTTTATTCATGTAAACAGAATAACAATTATTCTCTGTCTTAAATGAATAACCGTATTGCAATAAACATGATCTAATCATATTCATGCTCAATGCAAACACCAAATAACTTTAGGTTCAACACTAATCCCGAAAGTATAGGGAGTGTGCAATGATGATCATATCAATCTTGGAACCACTTCCAACATACATCGTCACTTCATTCTTAACTAGTCTCTATTTATTCTGTAACTCCTGTTTTGAGTTACTAATCTTAGCAACCGAACAAGTATTGAATACCCAGGGGCTACTATGAACACTAGCAAGGTACACATCAATAACCTGTATATCAAATATACCTTTGTTCACTTTGTCATCCCTTTTTTTTACCAAATATTTTGGGTAGTTCCGCTTCTAGTGACCATTTCCTTTGCAGTAGAAGCACTCAGTTTTAGGCTTAGGTCTAGCTTTGGGCTTCTTCACGGGAGTGACAACTTGCTTGCCATTCTATTTGAAGTTCCCTTTCTTTCCCTTTGCCCTTTTCTTGAAACTAGTGGTATTGTCAATCAACACTTAATACTTTTTCTTGATTTCTACCTTCGTCCATTTCAGCATCACGAAGAGCTCGGGAATCGTTTTCGTCAACCCTTGCATACTATATTTCATCATGAAGTTCCAGTAACTTGGTGATGGTGACTAGAGAACTCTGTCAATCACTATCTTATCTGGAAGATTAATTCCCACTTGATTCAAGTGATAGTAGTACCCAGACATTCTGAGTACATGCTCACTAGCTGAGCAATTCTCCTCCATCTTTTAGGCGAAGTATTTGCCTGAGGTCTCATACCTCTCGGCACGGTCATGAGTCTGAAATACCAATTTCAGCTCTTGGAACACCTCATATGCTCTGTGGCATTCAAAAACGTTTTTTGAAGTCCCGGTACTAAGCCATAAAACATGGTGCACTAAACTATCAAGTAGTCATCGTATTGAGCTAGCCAAACGTTCATAATGTCTGCATCTGCTCCTGCAATAGGTCTGTCACCTAGCGGTGCATCAAGGACATAATTCTTCTATGCAACATTGAGGATAAACCTCAGATTACGGACCCAGTCCGCATCATTGCTACTATCATCTTTCAACTTAGTTTTCTCTAGGAACATATAAAAACATAGGGAAGCTACAATCGAGCTATTGATCTACAACATAATTTGCAAAATACTATCAGGACTAAGTTCATGATAAACTAAAGTTCAATTAATCATATTACTTAAGAACTCCCACTTAGATAAACATCCCTCTGTTCATCTAAATGATCACGTGATCCATATCAACTAAACCATGTCCGATCATCACCATGAGACGGAGTAGTTTTCAATGGTGGACATCACTATGTTGATCATATCTACTATATGATTCACGCTCGACCTTTCGGTGTCAGTGTTCCGATGCCATATCTGCATATGCTAGGCTCGTCAAGTTTAACCCAAGTATTCTGCGTGTGCAAAACTGGCTTGCACCCGTTATATGTGAGCGTAGAGCTTATCACACCCGATCATCACGTGGTGTCTCGGCATGACGAACTGTAGCAACGGTGCATACTCAGTGAGAACACTTATACCTTGAAATTTAGTGAGAGATCATCTTATAATGCTACCGTCGTACTAAGCAAAATAAGATGCATAAAGGATAAACATCACATGCAATCAAAATATGTGACATGATATGGCCATCATCATGTTGTGCTCATGATCTCCATCACCGAAGCATCATCATGATCTCCATCATCACCGGCGCGACACCTTGATCTCCATCGTAGCATCGCTGTCATCTCACCAACTATTGTTACTACGACTATCGCTACCGCTTAGTGATAAAACAATTACATGGCGATTGCATTGCATACAATAAAGCGACAACCATATGGCTCCTGCTAGTTGCCGATAACTTTGTTACAAAACATGATCATCACGTCTTGACCATATCACATTACAACATGCCCTGCAAAAACAAGTTAGACGTCCTCTACTTTGTTGTTGCAAGTTTTACGTGGCTGCTACGAGCTTAACAAGAACCGTTCTTACCTACGCATCAAAACCACAACAATATTTTGTCAAGTGTGTTGTTTTAACCTTCAACAAGGACCTGGCGTAGCCACACTCGATTCAACTAAAGCTGGAGAAACAGACACCCACTAGCCACCTGTGTGCAAAGCACGTCGGTAGAACCAGTCTCATGAACGCGGTCATGTAATGTCGGTCTGGGCCGCTTCATCCAACAATACCGCCGAATCAAAGTATGACATGCTGGTAAGTAGTATGACTATTATCGCCCACAACTCTTTGTGTTCTACTCGTGCATATAACGTCTACGCATAAACCTGGCTCTGATACCACTGTTACTGAACGCAGTAATTTCAAAAAAATTCCTACGATCACGCAAGATCTATCTAGGTGATGCATAGCAACGAGAGGGGAGAGTGTGTCCACGTACCCGCATAGACCGAAAACGGAAGCATTAAGTAACGTGGTTGATGTAGTTGAACGTCTTCGCGATCCAGCTGAACACACGGCACCTCCACGATCTGCAGACGTTCAGCTCGGTGATGTCCCTCGAACTCTAGATTCAGCTGAGGCCGAGGGAGCGTTCTGTCAGCACGACGGTGCGGTGACAATGATGATGAAGTTACCGGCGCACGACTTCGCCTAAGCACTACGTCGATATGACCGAGGTGGAAAACTGTGGAGGGGGCACCGCACACGGCTAAAGATCAACTTGTGTGTCTATGGGGTGCCCCCTGGCCACATATATAAAGAAGGGGAGGGACGAGGTGGCCGGCCCAAGGGGGCGCGCTAGGTGTGGGGAATCCTACTAGGACTCCCCAGTCCAAGTAGGATTCCCCTCCTCTTTCCTATTCCTAGTAGGAGAAGGAGGGAAGGAGGAAGAGGGGAGAAGGAAGGAGGGGGGCGCCGCCCCCTCCTAGTACAATTCGGACCAGCCCATGGGGGCGCGCGGCCACCCCTTGAGGCCCTTCTCTCCTTTCCCGTATGGCCCATTAAGGCCCATTACTTCCCCCGGAGAATTCCCGTAACTCTCCAGTACTCCAAAAAATGCTCGAATCACCCGGAACATTTCCGATGTCCGAATATAGCCTTTCAATATATCGATCTTTACGTCTCGACCATTTCGAGACTCCTCGTCACGTCCGTGATCTCATCCGGGACTCCGAACAAACTTCAGTCATCAAATCACATAACTCATAATACAAATCGTTATCGAACGTTAAGCGTGCGGACCCTATGGGTTCAAGAACTATGTAGACATGACCGAGACACATATCCAATAAATAACCAATAGCAGAACTTGGATGCTCATATTGGCTCCTGCATATTCTACGAAGATCTTTATCGGTCAAACCGCATAACAACATACGTTGTTCCCTTTGTCATCGGTATGTTACTTGCCCGAGATTCGATCATCGGTATCATCATACCTAGTTCAATCTTGTTACTGGCAAGTCTCTTTACTCGTTCCATAATACTTCATCCCGCAACTAACTCATTAGTCACAATGCTTGCAAGTCTTATAGTGATGAGCATTATTGAGAGGGCCCACAGATACCTCTCTGATACACGGAGTGACAAATCCTAATCTCGGTCTATGCCAACCCAACAAACACCTTCGTAGACACCTATAGAGCATCTTTATAATCACCCAGTTACGTTGTGATGTTTGATAGCACACAAGGTGTCCTCCGGTATTCGGGAGTTGCATAATCTCATAGTCTGAGGAACATGTATAAGTCATGAAGAAAGCAGTAGAAATGAAACTGTAACGATCATAATGCTAAGCTAACGGAAGGGTTTTGTCCATCACATCATTCTCCTAATGATGTGATCCCATTCATCAAATGACAACACATGTCTACGGTTAGGAAACATAACAATCTTTGATTAACGAGTGATACGTCTCCAACGTATCTATAATTTTTGATTGCTCCATGCTACTTTATCAATTGTTTTGGACTATAATGGGCTTTATTTTCCAATTTTTTATTATTTTTGGGACTAACCTATTAACCGGAGGCCCAGCCCAGAATTGCTGTTTTTTGCCTATTTCAGTGTTTCGAAGAAACGGAATATCAAATGGAGTCCAAACGGAATGAAACCTTCGGGAACGTGATTTTGTCGCCGAGCGTGATCTAGGAGACTTGGACCCTACTCCAAGGAGTGCCAGAGGAGGTCACGAGGGTGGGGGCCCCCCCCGGGCGCCCCGCCTCGTGGGCCCCGACGCCCACCGACGCACTCCTTCCTCCTATATATACCTACGCACTTCAACAGATCAGAACGGAGCCAAAACCTAATTCCACCGCGTGCACCTTCCTGTATCCACGAGATCCCATCTTGGGGCCTGTTCCGAGCTCACGGAGGGGGCATCCATCACGGAGGGCTTCTACATCAACACCATAGCCCTCCGATGAAGTGTGAGTAGTTTACTTCAGACCTTGGGTCCATAGTTAGTAGCTAGATGGCTTCTTCTCTCTTTTGGATCTCAATACAGTGTTCTCCCCTCTCTCGTGGAGATCTATTCGATGTAATCTTCTTTTTATGTGTGTTTGTTGAGACCGATGAATTGTGGGTTTATGATCCAGCTTATCTATGGAAAATATTTG
Organism: Aegilops longissima; assembly: GCA_021605205.1. Lineage (NCBI taxonomy): Eukaryota > Viridiplantae > Streptophyta > Magnoliopsida > Poales > Poaceae > Aegilops > Aegilops longissima. Next base: position 691,415,933 of record CM038682.1, read on the forward strand.
ATTCTTCTCTGAATTCTTTTATGTATGATTAAGTTATCTTTGCAAGTCTCTTCGAATTATCCGTTTGGTTTGGCCAACTAGATTGGTAGTTCTTGCAATGGGAGAAGTGCTTAGCTTTGGGCTCAATCTTGTGGTGACCTTACCCAAAGGATGTAAAGGGTTGCAAGGCACGTATTGTATTGTTGCCATCGAGGATAACAAGATGGGGTATTTATCATATTGCATGAATTTATTCCTCTACATCATGTCATCTTGCTTAAGGCCTTACTTTGTTTTTAACTTAATACTCTAGATGCATGCTGGATAGCGGTCAATGAGTGGAGTAATAGTAGTAGATGCAGAATCGTTTCGGTCTACTTGTCACGGACGTGATGCCTATATACATGATCATTGCCTGGATAACCTCATAACTATGCTCAATTCTGTCAATTGCTCAATAGTAATTTGTTCACCCACCGTAGAATATCTATGCTTGAGAGAAGCCTCTAGTGAAACCTATGGATCCCGGGTCTATTCTCATCATATCAATCTCCGTCACTTTATTTACTTGCTTTGCTTTTACTTTTTACTTTGCATCTTTATACCAAACATACCAAAAATATTATCTCTATCAGATCTCACTCGTAAGTGACCGTGAAGGATTGACAACCCCTAAGCGTTGGTTGCAGTAGCTATCGCTTTGTGCAGGTACGAGGGACTTGCGCGTAGTCTCCTCTTGGATTGATACCTTGGTTCTCAAAAACTGAGGGAAATACTTATGCTACTGTGCTGCATCATCCTCTCCTCTTCGGGGAAATCCAACGCAAGCTCGAGACGTAGCAAGAAGAATTTTTGGCACCGTTACTGGGGAGGCTTACGCAAAAGTCAACATACCAAGTACCCATCACAATCCCTATCTCTCGCATTACATTATTTGCCATTTGCCTCTCGTTTTCCTCTCCCCCACTTCACCTTTGCCGTTTTATTCGCCCTCTCTTTCCCAATCTCCTCCTCTTTTTCCCTTTCCCTTTTGTTTGCTCGTGTGTTAGTTTGCTTGTTTGTTGCAATGGCTCTACCTAAATTTGGTGATCTTCACCTTAAAAGGTTAGAGGAGATTGAAAACAATGTCAGAAAGTTTATGGTTTTGCAATTTGAGCATAATAATTTCATTAGGAACGAGCTTAAGGAACAAAAGAGTTTTATGAGTTATATGAATAAAGAGCTTGATGATATGTCTAAATAATTTAATGGCATAAGAGCCCAAATTGCTCATCTTGAAAAGATGACCGCTGAAATCTCGGATATGCAAGCCACCTTAGTCAATAAGATGGCCGCTAAACCGAATTCCTATGAAAATCAAGATGAAGATCTAAAAGTTATTGATACGTCCCCTATTAAATCTTTGTTTTGCAATATGAATCTTGATTAAACTGAATATGATCTTCCTCTACCTAGAAGGCGTTCCAAGAATTCGGAGTTTTTAGATCTTAATGATGAAATTGATAAAAGTGGGATTGAAAGAAATAGAAATCTAGATGTTGCTAAACCCACTATATTGGATCTCAAGGAATTTAATTATGAAAATTGCTCTTTAATTGATTGTATTTCCTTGTTGAAATCCGTGCTAAATTCTCCTCATGCTTATAGTCAAAATAAGGCTTTTACCGAACACATTGTTGATGCCTTGATGCAATCTTATGAAGAAAAGCTTGAGTTGAAAATTTCTATCCCTAGGAAACTCCATGATGAGTGGGAACCTACTATTAAAATTAAAATTAAAAATTATGAGTTTCATGCTTTGTGTGATTTGGGTGCTAGTGTCTCTACTATTCCCAAAACTTTGTGTGATTTGCTAGATTTCCGTGATTTTGATGATTGCTCTCTAAACTTGCATCTTGCGGATTCCACTATTAAAAATCCTATGGGAAGAATTAATGATTTTCTTATTGTTGCAAATAGGAATTATGTGCCCGTAGATTTTATCATTCTTGATATAGATTGCAATCCTTCATGTCCTATTATTCTTGGTAGACCTTTCCTTAGAACGATTGGTGCAATTATTAATATGAAGGAAGGGAATATTAGATTCCAATTTCCATTAAAGAGAGGCATGGAACACTTTCCTAGAAACAAAATAAAATTACCATATGAATCTATCATGAGAGCCACTTATGGATTGCCTACCAAAGATGGCAATACCTAGATCTATCCTTCCTTTTATGCCTAGCTAGGGCGTTAAACGATAGCGCTTGTTGGGAAGCAACCCAATTTTATTTTGTGTTTTTTGTTTTTGGTTCTGTTTAGAAATAAAATAATCCATCTAGACTATGTTTAGATGTGATTTTATCTTTTAATTACCGTTTGTGCCAAGTTGGACCTATTGGATCTTCTTGGGTGATAGTTATTTGATCTTGCTGTAATTTCCAGAATCTTTGTGCTCAGTGCCTGAATTGTTAAAAATCACAAGAACGTGATAAAATACTGATTCCAATTGCTTCTGATCAATAAGCAAATTTTACAGGTCGTCTAATTTTGGTAGAATTGTTTGGGTTCCAGAAGTTTGCGTTAGTTACAGATTACTACAGACTGTTCTGTTTTTGACAGATTCTGTTTTGCGTGTGTTGTTTGCTTATTTTGATGAATCTATGGCTAGTAAAATAGTTTATGGTCCATAGAGAAGTTGTAATACAGTAGGTTTAACACCAATATAAATAAATAATGAGTTCATTACATTACTTTAAAGTAGTCTTTTGTTTTCTTTCTCTAACGGAGCTCACGAGATTTCTATTGAGTTTTGTGTTGTGAAGTTTTCAAGTTTTGGGTGAATTCTTTTGATGGATTATGGAACAAGGAGTGGAAAGAGCCTAAGCTTGGGGATGCCCATGGCACCCCCAAGATAATCTAAGGACACCAAACATACAAAGCTTGGGGATGCCCCTGAAGGCATCCCCTCTTTCGTCCACTTCCATCGGTAATTTACTTGGAGCTATATTTTTATTCACCAACATGATATGTGTTTTGCTTGGAGCGTCTTGTATCATTTGAGTCTTTGCTCGTTAGTTTACCACAATCATCCTTGCTGTACACACCTTTTGAGAGATCCATATATGAATTGAAATTTGATAGAATACTCTATGTGCTTCACTTATATCTTTTGAGCTTGATAGTTTGCTCATAGTGCTTCACTTATATCTTTTTGAGCGTGATAATTTTTGCTCTAGTGCTTCACTTAGATCTTTTAGAGCACGGTGGTGGATTTGTTTTAAATAAACTTGATCTCTCATGCTTCACTTAGATTATTTTGAGAGTCGTTAATAGCATGGTAATTTGCTTAATGTTAATATACTTGGTGTTCAAGATATGTGAAACTTTCTTTTGAGTGCGTTGAATACTAAGATAAGTTTGATGCTTGATAATTATTTTGAGATATGGAGGTAATAATATCAAAGTCATGCTAGTTGATTAGTTGTGAATTTGAGAAATGCTTGTGTTGAAGTTTGTAAGTCCCGTAGCATGCATGTATGGTTAAAGTTGTGTAACAAATTTGAAGCATGAAGTGTACCTGGCTTGTGCATCCTTATGAGTGGCGGTCGGGGACGAGCGATGGTCTTTTCCTACCAATCTATCCCCCTAGGAGCATGCGCGTAGTGCTTGAAATTTTGATGACTTCAAAAATTTTGCAATAAGTATATGAGTTCTTTTGACTAATGTTGAGTCCATGGATTATACGCACTTTTATCTTTCCGCCATTGCTAGCCTCTTCGGTACCGTGCATTGCCCTTTCTCACATTGAGAGTTGGCGCAAACTTCGCCGGTGCATCCAAACCTCGTGATACGATACGCTCTATCACACATAAACCTCCTTATATCTTCCTCAAAACAGCCACCATACCTACCTATTTTGGCATTTCCATAGCCATTCCGAGATATATTGCCATGCAACTTTCCACCATTCCGTTCATCATTATTATGACATACTTTACTTTTGTCATATTGCCATTGCATGCTCATGTAGTTGACATCGTATTTGTGGCAAAGCCACCATGCATTATTTTTCATACATGTCACTCTTGATTAATGGCACCATCCCGGTACACCGCCAGAGGCATTCATATAGAGTCATACCTTGTTCTAGTTTCGAGTTGTAATCCTCATGTTGTAATCAATAGAAGTGTGATGATCATCATTATTAGAGCATTGCCCAAATAAAAAAATAGAGAGAAAGGCCAAAAAAGGGAAGGCCCAAAAAAAGGAAAGAAAAGGGCAATGCTACTATCTCTTTTTCCACACTTGTGCTTCAAAGTATCACCATGTTTCTCATGTAGTGAGTCTCATATATTGTGCTTCAAAGTAGCACCTCGTTCTTCATGTAGTGAGTCTCATATATTGTGCTTCAAAGTAGCACCATGTTTTTCATATAGTGAGTCTCATAAGTTGTCTTTTTCATACTAGTGGGAATTTTTCATTATAGAACTTGGCTTGTATATTCCTACGATGGGCTTCCTCAAATGCCCTAGGTCTTCATGAGCAAGCAAGTTGGATGCACACCCACTAGTTTTCTTTTTGTTGAGCATTCATAGCTCTAGTGCATCCGTTGCATAGCAATCCCTACTCCTCATGTTGACATCAATTGATGGGCATCTCCATAGCCCGTTGATTATCCTCGTCAATGTGAGACTTTCTCCTTTTTTGTCTTCTCCACACAATCCCCATCATCATACTCTATTCCACCCATAGTGCTATATCCATGGCTCACGCTCATGTATTGCGTGAAGGTTGAAAAAGTTTGAGATTATTTAAGTATGAAACAATTGCTTGGCTTGTCATCAGGGGTATAGAAGTTGGGAACATCTTTGTGTGACGAAAGTGAAGCATAGCCTAACTATAAGATTTTGTAGGGATGAACTTTCTTTGGCCATGTTATTTTGAGATGACATAATTATTTTGATTAGTATGCTTGAAGTATTATTATTTTTATGTCAATATGAACTTTTGTCTTGAATCTTTCGGGTCTGAATATTCATATCACAATTAAGAAGATTTACATTGAAATTATGCCAAAGTATCACTCCGCATCAAAAATTCTTTTTTATCATTTACCTACTCGAGGACGAGCAGGAATTAAGCTTGGGGATGCTTGATACGTCTCCAACGTATCTATAATTTTTGATTGCTCCATGCTACTTTATCTATTGTTTTGGACTATAATGGGCTTTATTTTCCACTTTTATATTATTTTTGGGACTGACCTATTAACCGGAGGCCCAGCCTGTAATTGCTGTTTTTTGCCTATTTCAGATGTTTCAAGAAACGGAATATCAAACGGAGTCCAAACGGAATGAAACCTTCGGGAACGTGATTTTGTCGCCGAACGTGATCCAGGAGACTTGGACCCTACTCCAAGGAGTGCCAGAGACGGTTACGAGGGTGGGGGCGCGCCCCCTGCCTCGTGGGCCCCCTGACGCTCCACCAACGTACTCCTTCCTCCTATATATACCTACGCACTTCAACAGATCGAACGGAGCCAAAACCTAATTCCACCGCCGTACCTTCCTGTATCCACGAGATCCCATCTTGGGGCCTGTTCCGGAGCTCCGCCGGAGGGGGCATCCATCACGGAGGGCTTCTACATCAACACCATAGCCCCTCCGATGAAGTGTGAGTATTTTACTTCAGACCTTCGGGTCCATAGTTAGTAGCTAGATGGCTTCTTCTCTCTTTTCGGATCTCAATACAATGTTCTCCCCCTCTCTCGTGGAGATCTATTCGATGTAATCTTCTTTTTGCGGTGTGTTTGTTGAGACCGATGAATTGTGGGTTTATGATCCAGCTTATCTATGGAAAATATTTGATTCTTCTCTGAATTCTTTTATGTATGATTAAGTTATGTTTGCAAGTCTCTTTGAATTATCCGTTTGGTTTGGCCAACTAGATTGGTAGTTCTTGCAATGGGAGAAGTGCTTAGCTTTGGGTTCAATCTTGCGGTGACCTTACCCAGTGACAGAAAGGGTTGCAAGGCACGTATTGTATTGTTGCCATAGAGGATAACAAGATGGGGTATTTATCATATTGCATGAATTTATTCCTCTATATCATGTCATCTTGCTTAAGGCGTTACTCTGTTTTTAACTTAATATTCTAGATGCATGCTGGATAGCGGTCGATGAGTGGAGTAGTAGTAGTAGATGCAGAATCGTTTCGGTCTACTTGTCACGGACGTGATGCCTATATACATGATCATTGCCTGGATAACCTCATAACTATGCTCAATTCTGTCAATTGCTCAATAGTAATTTGTTCACCCACCGTAGAATATCTATGCTCTTGAGAGAAGCCTCTAGTGAAACCTATGGCCTCCGGGTCTATTCTCATCATATCAATCTCCATCACTTTATTTACTTGCTTTGCTTTTACTTTTTACTTTGCATCTTTATACCAAAAATACCAAAAATATTATGTCTATCAGATCTCACTCTCGTAAGTGACCGTGAAGGGATTGACAACCCCTAAGCGTTGGTTGCGAGTAGCTATCGTTTTGTGCAGGTATGAGGGACTTGCGCGTAGTCTCCTACTGGATTGATACCTTGGTTCTCAAAAACTGAGGGAAATACTTACGCTACTATGCTGCATCATCCTCTCCTCTTAGGGGAAATCCAACGCAAGCTCGAGACGTAGCAACGAGCTAGTCAAGTAGAGGCATACTAGGGACACTATGTTTTGTTTATGTATTCACACATGTACTAAGTTTCCGGTTAATACAATTCTAGCATGAATAATAAACATTTATCATGAAATAAGGAAATAAATAATAACTTTATTATTGCCTCTAGGGCATATTTCCTTCATGCTCTTCACGTCGTGCCATCACCAAGCAACTACAATGGCGGCGGTGACTGGTACATGGACATCGGGGATAGCTCCCACATGGCTTCACATCACGGTATCCTCTCTCATGCCTCTCCCTATCCTTTCTTCTCCTGCATCGTTGTCGGTGATGGTACCACACTTCCTATCACCCACCACGGCGCGTCTTCCCTTCCTCTTCCTTCTTCGTCATTACATCTTCATAATGTGCTTGTCTCTCCATCCTTAATCAAAAACTTATGTTTTGTTCGTACTCTTACTCGTGAACATCTCATCACTGTTGAGTTTGACGCTCTTGGTTTTTCTATTAAGGATGCCCACTCCCGGAAGGTTCTGCACCTATGTGATTTCCCCGGTGACATATATCCATGTGGTCCTGTTGGGGAACGTAGTAATTTCAAAAAATTTCCTACGCACACGCAAGACCATGGTGATGGCATAGCAACGAGAGGGAGAGTGTCGTCCACGCACTCGTGAGACCGAAAGCGAAGCGTTATAACAACGCTGTTGATGTAGTCGACGCCTTCACGATCCGACCGATCCAAGCACCGAACGTCACGGCACCTCCGAGTTCTGCACACGCTCAGCTCGATGACGATCCCGGACTCCGATCCAGAGGGTGTCGGGATGAGTTCCACAAGACGACGGCGTGGACGATGATGATGCTCCACCGACGCAGGGCTTCGCCTAAGCTCCGCGACGATATGACTTCTCCGGCGCAGGGCTTCGCCTAAGCTCCATGACGATATGACCGAAGTGGAATATGGTGGAGGGGGCACCGACACGGCTAAGGAACGATCCGTAGATCAACTTGTGTGTCATGGGGTGCCCCTGCCCCCGTATATAAAGGAGCAAGGAGGAGGTGGGCCAAGGGAGGAGGCGCACAGGGGGGAGTCCTACTCCCACGGAGTAGGACTCCTCCTTTCCTAGTAGGAGTAGGAGAGAAGGAAGGGAAGGGAGGAAGGGTGCGGCCCTCCCCTAGTCCAATTCAGACTAGGCCTTGGGGGCGCGGCCTGCCCTAGGCAGCCCTCTCTCTTTCCGCAGGCCCAATAAGGCCCAATACTTCTCCCGGCGAATTCCCGTAACTCTCCGGTACTCGAAAAATACCGAATCATTCGAACCTTCCGAACTCGAATATAGTCGTCCAATATATCGATCTTTACGTCTCGACCATTTCGAGACTCCTCGTCATGTCCCCGATCTCATCCGGGACTCGAACTCCTTCGGTACATCAAAACTCATAAACTCATAATATAACATCCATCGAAACCTTGCGTGCGGACCCTACGGGTTCGAGAACTATGTAGACATGACCTAGAACTATTCTTGGTCAATAACCAATAGCGGAACCTGGATGCCCATATTGGCTCCTACATATTCTACGAAGATCTTTATCGGTCAAACCGCATAACAACATACTTTGTTCCTTTGTCATCGGTATGTTACTTGCCCGAGATTCGATCGTCGGCATCCAATACCTAGTTCAATCTCGTTACGGCAAGTCTCTTTACTCGTTTCAGTAATACATCATCTCGCAACTAACTTATTAGTTGCAATGCTTGCAAGGCTTATATGATGTGTATTACCGAGAAGGCCCAGAGATACCTCTCCGACAATCGGAGTGACAAAACCTAATCTCAAATACGCCAACCCAACATGTACCTTTGGAGACACCTGTAGTACTCCTTTATAATCACCCGATTCGTTGTGACGTTTGGTAGTACCAAAGTGTTCCTCCGTAAACGGAGTTGCATAATCTCATAGTTACAGGAACATGTATAAGTCATGAAGAAAGCAATAGCAACATACTAAACGATCAAGTGCTAGGCTAACGGAATGGGTCATGTCAATCAGATCATTCTCCTAATGATGTGATCCCGTTAATCAAATGACAACTCATGTCTATGGTTAGGAAACATAACCATCTTCGATTAACGAGCTAGTCAAGTAGAGGCATACTAGTGACTATATGTTTGTCTATGTATTCACACATGTATTATGTTTCCGGTTAATACAATTCTAGCATGAATAATAAACATTTATCATGATATAAGGAAATAAATAATAACTTTATTATTGCCTCTAGGGCATATTTCCTTCATCTCCCACTTGCACTAGAGTCAATAATCTAGTTCACATCGCCATGTGATTTAACATCAATAGTTCACATCTATATGTGGTTAACACCCATAGTTCACATCGACATGTGACCAACACCCAAAGGGTTTACTAGAGTCAGTAATCTAGTTCACATCGCCATGTGATTAACACCCAAAGAGTACTAAGGTGTGATCATGTTTTGCTTGTGAGATAATTTTAGTCAACGGTCTGCATCACATTCAGAGCCGTAAGTATTTTGCAAATTTCTATATCTACAATGCTCGCACGGAGCTACTCTAGCTAATTGCTCCCACTTTCAATATGTATCCAGATTGAGACTCGAGTCATCTAGATTAGTGTTAAAACTTGCATCGACGTAACCCTTTACTTACTAACCTTTTTCACTTCCATAATCGAGAAACATATCCTTATTCTACTAAGGATAATTTTGACCGTTGTCCATTGATCTACTCCTAGATCACTATTGCACTCCTTGCCAAGCTTAGTGGTAGGATGTGCAATAGATCCGTACACAACATGACATACTTTATAGAACCTATGGCTGATGCATAGGAATGACTTTCATTCTCTTTCTATCTTCTGCCGTGGTCGGGTTTTGAGTCTTTACTCAATCTCACACCTTGTAACACAGGCAAGAACTCTTTCTTTGACTGTTCCATTTTGAACTACTTCAAAAACTTGTCAAGGTATGTATTCATTGAAAAACTTATCAAGCGCCTTGATCTATCTCTATAGATCTTGATGGTCAATATGTAAGCAGCTTCACCGAGGTCTTTCTTTGAAAAACTCCTTTCAAATACTCCTTTATGCTTTGCGAATAATCTTACATTATTTCCGATCAACAATATGTCATTCACATATACTTATCGAAATGTTGTAGTGCTCCCACTCACTTTCTTGTAAATACTGAGGCTTCACCGCAAGTCTGTATAAAACTATATGCTATGATCAACTTATCAAAGCGTGTATTCCAACTCGAGATGCTTGCACCAGTCCATAGATGGATCATCGAGCTTGCATATTTTGTTAGCACCTTTAGGATTTACAAAATCTTCGGTTGCATCATATACAACTCTTCTTTAACAAATCCATTAAGGAATGCAGTTTTGTTTATCCATTTGCCAGATTTCATAAAATGCGGCAATTGATAATATGATTCGGACAGACTTAAGCATAGATACGAGTGAGAAACTCTCATCGCAGTCAACATCTTGAACTTGTCGAAAACCTTTTGCGACAATTCTAGCTTTGTAGATAGTAACACTACTATCAGCGTCCGTCTTCCTCATGAAGATCCATTTATTTTGCTTGCCGATCATCGGGCAAGTCAACCAAAGTCCACACTTTGTTCTTATACATGGATCCTATCTCAGATTTCATGGCCTCAAGCCATTTTGCGGAATCTGGGCTCATCATCGCTTCCTCATAGTTCGTAGGTTCATCATGGTCTAGTAACATGACTTCCGAACATGATTACCGTATCACCTGGTGCGGATCTTACTCTGGAAGACCTACGAGGTTTGGTAGCAACTTGATCTGAAGTTTCATGATCATCATCATTAACTTCCTCACTAATTGGTGTAGGAATCACCGGAACTGATTTCTGTGATGAACTACTTTCCAATTCGGGAGAAGGTACAAATTACCTTATCAAGCTCTTACTTTCCTCCCACTCACTTCTTTCGAGAGAAACTTCTTCTCTAGAAAGGATCCATCTTAGCAACGTATAACTTGCCTTCGGATCTGTGATAGAAGGTGTACCCAATAGTTACCTTTGGGTATTCTATGAAGACGCACTTCTCCGATTTGGGTTCGAGCTTATCAGTTGAAAACTTTTTCACATAAGCATCACAACTCCAAACTTTTAAGAAACGACAACTTAGGTTTACTGTTAAACCATAGTTCATACGGTGTCATCTCAACGGATTTAGATGGTGCCCTATTAAACGTGAATGCAGCTGTCTCTAATGCATAACCCCAAACGATATTGGTAAATCGGTAAGAGACATCACCGATCGCACCATATCAAAATAAAGTACGGTTATGACGCTCGGACACACCATTACGTTATGGTGTTCCATGTGGCGTGAGCTGTGAAACTATTCCACATTGTTTTATATGAAGGCCAAACTCGTAACTCAAATATTCTCCTCCACGATCAGATCGTAGAAACTTTATTTTCTTATTACGATGATTCTCCACTTCACTCTGAAATTATTTGAACTTTTCAAATATTTCAGACTTGTGCTTCATTAAGTAGATATACTCATATCTGCTCAAATCATCTTGTGAAGGTCGAAAATAACGATACTTGCCGTGAGCTTTAACACTCATCGGACCGCATACATCGGTATGTATTATTTCCAATAAGTCATTTGCTTGCTCCATTGTTCCGAGAAGCGAGTCTTGATCATCTTGCCCATAAGGCATGGTTCGCAAGCATCAAGTGATTCATAATCAAGTGATTCCAAAATCCCATCAGCATGGAGTTTCTTCATGCGCTTTACACCAATATGACCTAAACGGCAGTGCCACAAATAAGTTGCACTATCATTATCAACTTTGCATCTTTTGGCATCAATATTATGAATATGTGTATTACTACGATCGAGATCCAACAAACTATTTTTATTGGGTGTATGACCATTGAAGGTTTTATCCATTTAAATGAACAACAATTATTCTTTGACTTTAAATGAATAACCGTTTTGAAAACTATTTTCATTGGGTGTATGACCATCGAAGGTTTTATTCATTTAAACAGAACAACAATTATTCTTTGACTTTAAATGAACAACCGTTTTGCAATAAACATGATCAAATCATATTCATGCTCAACGCAAACACCAAATAACATTTATTTAGGTTTAACACTAATCCCGAAAGTATAGGGAGTGTGCGATGATGATCATATCAATCTTGGAACTACTTCCAACACTCATCGTCACTTCCCCTTCATCTAGTTTCTGTTCATTCTGCAACTCCCGTTTCGAGTTACTAATCTTAGCAACCGAACAAGTATCAAATACTCAGGGGCTACTATAAACACTAGTAAGGCACACATCAATAACCTGTATATCAAATATACTCTTGTTCACTTTGCCATCCTTCTTATCCGCCAAATACTTGGGGTAGTTCCGCTTCCAGTGACCAGCTCCATTGCAGCAAAAGCACTTAGTCTCAGGCTTAGGTCCAGACTTGGGCTTCTTCACTCGAACAGCAACTTGCTTGCCGTTCTTCTTGAAGTTCCCCTTCTTCCCTTTGCCCTTTTCCTTGAAACTAGTGGTCTTATCAATCATCAACACTTGATGCTCTTTTCTTGATTTCTACCTTTGTCGATTTCAGCATCACGAAGAGCTTGGGAATTACTTTTGTCATCCCTTGCATATTATAGTTCATCACGAAGTTCTACTAACTTGGTGATGGTGACTAGAGAATTCTGTCAATCACTATCTTATCTGGAAGATTAACTCCCACTTGATTCAAGCGATTGAAGTACCTGCACAATCTGAGCACATGCTCACTAGTTGAGCGATTCTCCTCCATCTTTTAGCTATAGAACTTGTTGGAGACTTCATATCTCTCAACTCGGTATTTGCTTGAAATATTAACTTCAACTCCTGGAACATCTCATATGGTCCATGACGCTCAAAACGCCTTTGAAGTCCCGATTCTAAGCCGTTTAAGCATGGTGCACTAAACTATCAAGTAGTCATCATATTGAGCTAGCCAAACGCTCATAACATCGCGCATCGCTCCTGCAATAGGTCTGTCACCTAGCGGTGCATCAAGGACATAATTCTTACGTGCAGCAATGAGGATAAACCTCAGATCACAGATCCAATCCGCAATATTGCTACTAACATTTTTCAATACAATTTTCTAGGAACACATATAAAAACACAGGGAAGCAACAACGCGAGCTATTGATCTACAACATAATCTGCAAAATACTACCAGGACTAAGTTCATGATAAATTAAAGTTCAATTAATCATATTACTTAAGAACTCCCACTTAGATAGACATCTCTCTAGTCATCTAAGTGATCACGTGATCCAAATCAACTAAACCATAACCGATCATCACGTGAGATGGAGTAGTTTTCAATGGTGAACATCACTATGTTGATCATATCTACTATATGATTCACGCTCGACCTTTCGGTCTCCGTGTTCCGAGACCATATCTGTATATGCTAGGCTCGTCAAGTTTAACCTGAGTATTCGCGTGTGCAAAACTGGCTTGCACCCGTTGTAGATGGACGAGAGCTTATCACACCCGATCATCACGTGGTGTGCGGGCACTACTGAACTTTTAGCAACGGTGCATACTCGTGGAGAACACTTCTTGATAATTTTAGTGAGAGATCATCTTATAATGCTACCGTCAATCAAAGCAAGATAAGATGCATAAAGGATAAACATCACATGCAATCAATATAAGTGATATGATATGGTCATCATCATCTTGTGCTTGTGATCTCCATCTCAAGCACCGCCATGATCACCATCGCCACCGGCGCGACACCTTGATCTCCATCGTAGCATCGTTGTCGTCTCGCCAACTATTGCTTCTACGACTATCGCTACTGCTTAGTGATAAAGTAAAGCAATTACATGGCTTTTGCATTTCATACAATAAAGCGACAATCATATGGCTCCTGCTAGTTGCCGATAACTCGGTTACAAAACATGATCATCTCATACAATAAAATATAGCATCACGTCTTGACCACATCACATCACAACATGCCCTGCAAAAACAAGTAGGCGTCCTCTACTTTGTTGTTGCAAGTTTTACGTGGCTGCTACGGGCTGAGCAAGAACCGTTCTTACTTACGCATCAAAACCACAACGATAGTTTGTCAAGTTGGTGCTGTTTTAACCTTCGCAAGGACCGGTCGTAGCCACACTCGGTTCAACTAAAGTGAGAGAGACAGACACCCGCCGGTCACCTTTAAGCAACTAGTGCTCGAAGCGGTGAAACCAGTCTCGCGTAAGCGTACGCGTAATGTCGGTCCGGGCCGCTTCATCTCACAATACCGCTGAACCAAAGTATGACATGCTGGTAAGCAGTATGACTTATATCGCCCACAACTCACTTGTGTTCTACTCGTGCATATGACATCAACGCATAAAACCAGGCTCGGATGCCCTTTGTTGGGGAACGAGTAATTTCAAAAATTCCTACGCACACGCAAGACCATGGTGATGGCATAGCAACGAGAGGGAGAGTGTCCGTCCACGCCCTCGTGAGACCGAAAGCGAAGCGTTATAACAACGCGGTTGATGTAGTCATACGCCTTCACGATCCGACCGATCCAAGCACCGAACGACGGCACCTCCGAAGTTCTGCACACGCTCAGCTCGATGACGATCCCGGACTCCGATCCAGCAGGGTGTCAGGGATGAGTTCCGTCAAGACGACGGCGTGGTGACGATGATGATGCTCCACCGACGCAGGTCTTCGCCTAAGCTCGCGACGATATGACTTCTCCGGCGCAGGGCTTCGCCTAAGCTCATGACGATATGACCGAAGTGGAATATGGTGGAGGGGGCACCGACACGGCTAAGGAACGATCCGTAGATCAACTTGTGTGTCATGGGGTGCCCCTGCCCTCAGATATAAAGGAGCAAGGAGGAGGTGGCGGCCAAGGAGGAGGCGCACCATGGGGGAGTCCTACTCCCACCGGGAGTAGGACTCCTCCTTTCCTAGTAGGAGTAGGAGAGAAGGAAGGGAAGGGAGGAAGGGTGCGGCCTCCCCTAGTCCAATTCGGACTAGGCCTTGGGGCGCGGCCTGCCCTAGGCAGCCCTCTCTCTTCCCGCAGGGCCCAATAAGGCCCAATACTTCTCCCGGCGAATTCCCGTAACTCTCCGGTACTCGAAAAATACCGAATCATTCGAACCTTTCCGAACTCCGAATATAGTCGTCCAATATATCGATCTTTACGTCTCGACCATTTCGAGACTCCTCGTCATGTCCCCGATCTCATCCGGGACTCGAACTCCTTCGTACATCAAAACTCATAAACTCATAATATAACATCATCGAAACCTTAAGCGTGCGGACCCTACGGGTTCGAGAACTATGTAGACATGACCTAGAACTATTCTTGGTCAATAACCAATAGCGGAACCTGGATGCCCATATTGGCTCCTACATATTCTACGAAGATCTTTATCGGTCAAACCGCATAACAACATACTTTGTTCCTTTGTCATCGGTATGTTACTTGCCCGAGATTCGATCGTCGGCATCCAATACCTAGTTCAATCTCGTTATCGGCAAGTCTCTTTACTCGCTTCAGAATACATCATCTCGCAACTAACTTATTAGTTGCAATGCTTGCAAGGCTTATATGATGTGTATTACCGAGAAGGCCCAGAGATACCTCTCCGACAATCGGAGTGACAAAACCTAATCTCAAATACGCCAACCCAACATGTACCTTTGGAGACACCTGTAGTACTCCTTTATAATCACCCATTACGTTGTGACGTTTGGTAGTACCAAAGTGTTCCTCCGTAAACGGAGTTGCATAATCTCATAGTTACAGGAACATGTATAAGTCATGAAGAAAGCAATAGCAACATACTAAACGATCAAGTGCTAGGCTAACGGAATGGGTCATGTCAATCAGATCATTCTCCTAATGATGTGATCCCGTTAATCAAATGACAACTCATGTCTATGGTTAGGAAACATAACCATCTTCGATTAACGAGCTAGTCAAGTAGAGGCATACTAGTGACTATATGTTTGTCTATGTATTCACACATGTATTATGTTTCCGGTTAATACAATTCTAGCATGAATAATAAACATTTATCATGATATAAGGAAATAAATAATAACTTTATTATTGCCTCTAGGGCATATTTCCTTCAGGTCCAACCACGAGCAGTGGTCCGGCTGCTCTCCACGCCGATGTCTCCCTTGGCACGCTCGCCTTGGTCACCCCGGCATCGATGCTCTTCACAAAGTTTTGCGCACTTTCCCTTTTTCATGTAATATTCGGAGGCTCATTCTTGTCATGCATGTCGCATAGGAAAACATGTTTGGTTTGTCGTTTTCATCATCTTCATCAATTGCCACATTTCCCTTTGAAGTTTTTCATTGTGATGTTTGGACCTCTCCGGTGCCTAGTGATATGTCTCCAACGTATCTATAATTTTTTATTGTTCCATGCTATTATATTATCTGCTTTGGATGTTTTATATGCATTATTATGCCATTTATATTATTTTTGGGACTAACTTATTAACCTAGAGCCCAGTGCCAGTTCCTATTTTTCCCTGTTTTTTAGTTTTGCAGAAAAGGAATACCAAACAGATTCCAAATGCAAAAAAACCTTCGCGATGATTTTTCTTGGACCAGAAGACAACCAAGAGACTTGGAGATGAAGTCGGAGGAGCCATGAGGCGGCTAGAAGGACTGAGGGCGCGCCTAGGGGTTAGGGCGCGCCCCCACCCTCGTGGGCCCCTCGTGCACCTCCTGACCTAATTCTTTCGCCTATATATTCCCATATATCCCCAACGAAGGCATCCAAGAAAATACTTTTCCGCCGCCGCAACCTTCTGTACCCGTGAGATCCCATCTAGGGGCCTTTTCTGGCGTCCTGTCGGAGGGGGATTCGATCACGGAGGGCTTCTACATCAACACCGTTGCCCTTCCGATGAAGCGTGAGTAGTTTACCACAGACCTATGAGTCCATAGCTAGTAGCTATATGGCTTCTTCTCTCTCTTTTATTCTTAATACCATGTTCTCCTTGATGTTCTTTGAGATCTATTCGATATAATACTTTCTTGCGGTGTGTTTGCCGAGATCCGATGAATTGTGGATTTATGATCAGTTTATCTATGAATATTATTTGAATCTTCTCTGAATACTTATATGCATGATTTTGTATCTTTGTAATTCTCTTCGAACTATCGGTTTGGTTTGGCCAACTAGATTGGTTTTTCTTGCAATGGAAGAAGTGCTTAGCTTTGGGTTCAATCTTGCGGTGTCCTTTCCCAGTGACAATAGGGGCAACAAGGCATGTATTGTATTGTTGCCATCGAGGATAAAAAGATGGGGTTTTGATCATATTGCTTGAGTTAATTCCTCTTGAAAGTGCAACTATCCCTAGGTGGTTTTGGTAATTCATAACAACATATAGCTCATTGAGCTAATGCTATTCCAAGATGAACATTACAGGAAAGCTCAATGAATGGCATGGCATGGATGATGAAAGTGGATCCCTCAAAATGCTAATGACAAAGGATTGGCTCAAGCTCAAGACTCTTCATTTTATATTTTAGTGATTCAAGATCACATTGAGTCTATAGGAAAAGCCAATACTATCAAGGAGGGATGAGGTGTTGCTTAATGAGCCTCTTGGTTCATGTGCTTAGTGATATGCTCCAAAACCCTCAGCTACTTTCTCACATCCACATATGACCTAAACCTAAAGCCAAAATCGGTCTCACCGATTCTTCCTATCCGGTGCCACCGATTCCATATGTCATAGCCACTGCCACAAACCCTAGGCAAATCGGTTCTACCGATAGGGATCTCGGTCTCACCGAGATGGGATTGTAAACTCTTTCTTTCCTTTTCGTAACTTTTCGGTCTCACCGAAAGAGCGGATCGGTCCCACCGAGATTGCAATGTAAACTCTCTGTTTCCCTTTTGTAACATTTCGGTCTCACCGAAAAGAGCAAATCGGTCCCACCGAGTTTACCTGACCAACTCTCTGGTTAGCTAATTACCAAAATCGGTCTCACCGAGTTTGTGTAATCGGTCTCACCGAGATTACGTTATGCCCTAACCCTAATCATATCGGTCCTACCGAGATGCATGTCGATCCACGAAAACCCTAACGGTCACTAGGTTTACTAAAATCGGTCTTACCGAGTTTGTTGATTCGGTCCCACCGAGATTGGTAAATTGTGTGTAACAGTTAGATTTTGTGTGGAGGCTATATATACCCTCCACCTCCTCTTCATTCGTGGAGAGAGCCATCAGAACAAACCTACACTTCCAACTTACCATTTCTGAGAGAGAACCACCTACTCATGTGTTGAGGCCAAGATATTCCATTCCTACCATATGAGTCTTGATCTCTAGCCCTCCCCAAGTTGCTTTCCACTCAAATCTTCTTTCCACCAGATTCAAATCCTATGAGAGAGAGTTGAGTGTTGGGGAGACTATCATTTGAAGCACAAGAGCAAGGAGTTCATCATCAACACACCATTTGTTACTTCTTGGAGAATGGTGTCTCCTGGATTGGCTAGGTGTCACTTGGGAGCCTCCGACAAGATTGTGGAGTTGAACCAAGGAGTTTGTAAGGGCAAGGAGATCGCCTACTTCGTGAAGATCTACCGCTAGTGAGGCAAGTCCTTCGTGGGCGACGGACATGGTGGGATAGACAAGGTTGCTACTTCGTGGACCCTTCGTGGGTGGAGCCCTCCATGGACTCGCGCAACCGTTACCCTTCATGGGTTGAAGTCTCCATCAACGTGGAGGTACGATAGCACCACCTATCGGAACCACGCCAAAAACATCCGTGTCTCCAATTGCGTTTGAATCCTCCAAACCCTTCCCTTTACTTTCTTGCAAGTTGCATGCTTTAATTTCCGCTTCCAATATACTCTTTGCATGCTTGCTTGAATTGTGTGATGATTGCTTGACTTGTCCTAAGATAGCTAAAATCTGCCAAACTCTAAAACTGGGAAAAGGCTAAGTTTTTAATTGGTCAAGTAGTCTAATCACCCCCCCTCTAGACATACTTCAAGGTCCTACAAGTGGTATCAGAGCCTTGGTATCCATTTGCTTTGATTTCCATAGCTTTTGGTGGTCATAGCCTTGGTTTGACAACCTAGGAGAGTATGGCGTCTAGCGAGGGAAATTATCACCGTAGAGGTCCTTACTTTGATGGTACTAATTTTGCTAGTTGGAAGCATAAGATGAATATGCATATTCTCGGACATAACCCCGCCGTTTGGGCAATTATTTGTATTGGCTTGCAAGTTGAATTCTTTGATAGGAGAGAGCCGAACCGTGAAGCTTATGCGGAAGAATTGAAGATGTTGCAATACAACGCTCAAGCTTGTGATATCATCTTCAACGGATTGTGCCCCGAAGAATTCAACAAAATCAGCCGTCTTGAGAATGCAAAGGAAATTTGGGATACTTTGATTGATATGCATGAAGGTACCGAATCCGTCAAGTAATCCAAGTTGGATGTGCTCCAAAGTCAGCTTGAAAAGTTCAAAATGAAGGATGGTGAAGGTGTCGCTGAAATGTACTCTAGGCTTGCACTTATCACAAATGAAATTGCCGGCTTAGGGAGTGAAGAGATGACTGACAGATTCATCATCAAGAAGATCCTAAGAGCATTGGATGTAAAGTATGATACCGTGTGCACATTGATTCAAATGATGCCAAACTACAAAGATCTCAAACCAACGGAAGTCATTGGAAGAATTGTTGCTCATGAGATGTCACTTAAGGATAAGGAGGAACTTCACAACAAGTCAAGTGGTGCTTACAAAGCCTCAAGTGAAAGCCCCCACATCATCAAGTGAGAAACACACCTTCAATGAAGAATTGAGCTTAATGGTGAAGAACTTCAACAAATTCTACAAGAGTAGAAGCAAAGAAAGAAGCTCTAAGTCAAGGTCTTACAATGACAAAAGATCTTCTAGTCGAGAGCGAAATTGCTACAATTGTGGGAGACCGGACACTATTCCAATGAGTGTACGGCACCTACAAAAAAAGAAGAAGACTCTCCAAAAGAAGAAGTAGAAGAGAAGAATCACCACCAAGAGAGAGGAGGAGTAGAGATGATCGTTATGAACGAAGACCCTCACGGAGAAGCAAGGATTCGGAAAGGAAGGACAAGTCATCAAAGAGCTACACAAAACGAAGACATCAAGCTCATGTTGGTGAATGGGTATCCGGCTCCGACTCCGACCATCACTCCGAGAGAAGCTATCACTCCGACTCGAATATACTCAAGATGAAGGTGTTGCGGTCTAGCACTTGTGTCAACCAACTCCTCGACATATTTGAATCACCAAATGAAGGAATTGGTAGATGCTTCATGGCCAAAGGTCCTAAGGTAACACACCCCGAGTATATTGATTTTGATGTTGATGAAGATGACTTGCTAGGTGATGATGATTTACTTATTGACAACTCTAGTGAAGAATACTATGATGAAACGTCAATTAATCATGCTAATCAAGTTGAAACGAATGACAATGATAAGGAGAAAATTGAGCGTCTAACTAAAGAACTAAACACTCTTAAGTTAGCTCATGAAACTATCTTTGAAGATCATCGAGAACTTTTAAGGGCTCATGAGAAGTTACGCTTTGAAAAGCTCAATCTTGAGCAAGAGCATGAGTTCTTAAAAGCAATCAATGATGATCTCCGTAAAAAAAGTTCTTCTTACATTGCCAAGCATTTACTCTTATCTACTTACATGCCTCAAGTCAAGTCTAGTAACAAGAACAAGAAAGATTCTTCTTCTAGTAGTAACAATAACAATGCTAAATCCAATATTGTTGCTTCTAGTAGTTCTCTTGATTCCACTAATGATTCTCTTATCCAAGTTACACTTGAGCAAGAAAATAGCTTATTGAAGGGAATTATAGAGAAAGGTGTATACAAGAGCCTTGCTGGGGGTAAGCAATTCGATGAAATTGTATGCAAGCAAGGAAGGCACCAGAAGAATCAAGGTGTTGGTTTTGAATGAAAGTTCAATGCCAATGGAGTTAAGTGGGAAGAAGATCAATACCCCAAGACGAAGTTTGTTCCTCAACAAGAGAAGTATGATCCTACATCCTTCAAGGGAACACAGGCACAAGATGATCTTCCACCACAAGACCACAAGAACAAAGGCAAGGACAAGCTTCAAGAAGATATTCATGCATTTGAAGAAGCACCTAAGGTCTCGGTCAAGTGGATTCCCAAGACTACGTCAAGTTCTACCTCATCAAGTACAACTACAACTCCAAGGATTCCCATCAAGATGATGTGGATCCAGAAGAAGAAGAACTAGAGAGTTCTTGAGGGTGACTCTGCCAACATATTTCACTCATATCATTATGGCAAGGACAAGTGCAATCAACTTCCATATCTTGCACTAGTTCAAGGAGTCACAAACCCTCATGTTGGTAAGGCAAGGGACAAGGTAACCTAATGATTTCATGGACATCATTTTGTGTGTGCATTACTCTATGTCTATGGATATACTTGTTTGTTACTTGTGGGACTAACCCATGTAGGTATTGAAAGTGCAACTCACTCCAAAGGATTGCTCCAAAAAGATCTACATCAACATTGAGCATCCACATCTTCAACACCTACATGAAGTCATCATCGACAAAACCCAAGGTTAGTTCATCCCTCTAAGGGGGGATCTCACATCTAGGGGGAGCTTAACTCTAAGAATTGAGTCAAACCAACTCTAATGATGTGAACACATAAATGCTTTATGTAAAAGTGGTAACCCCACTTGAGCTTAAACGATGAGTATGACCTATGATAAAATGTCTATCATTTGACTCCTAAGTCAATATACTCATATATAGATGACCTAGCCATCGCCAATTGTTTGATAGATGCTAGAATTGGTTGTGCATGCTTTGACACATATTTCATTTGCCATCTTATTGTGTGAGCATGTTGGTTGCATATTTTACTCATTCGAGGACATCCACTTGTTGTTTTGATTGATTGGCTTCTTCTTTTTCTTTGGCCAAGTGGATGGACAAGAATGCCTAAGAACCTTCTCTAGCTATCTATGCTTTTCTCATCTCAAACTCTATTCATGCTACATCACAAAATTTGATCAAGTCAGATTCGAACCACTCTGTGTGAGGAGCACTCGGAGTCCCCGATTCGTCATAGACTTAAACTTCCAAAACTTCTTTGTGATTTTCGGTCTGACCGATTCCTCCATTTCGGTCTTACTGAGATCACTTAGTCGATCTAGGTTTTCAATCTCGGTGCAACCGATTTGAACTCTTCGGTCACACCGAGTTGCAATAATTGTACACAGTTTTGCATCTCGGTGCCACCGAGTTGTTCCACTCGGTCACACCGACATGGTCGGGCTATATATAGTCACGGGCAAAAATTTGGAAATTTCTCCGAACCTCTTCGCTCGTGCAATAGCTCGCTCTGCCTCCGTGGTCTCCGGATCGTCTCCTCGTCGCCAGCCACCCCCTGTCACTAGTATCCGCCGCTGTCAACGGAATTCAACCCCGCCGTTGCCGCCGTAGCGAGTCTCCGCCGAACTAGGGTATGGACTTGATCACTGTGCTTTCCTCGTCCGATTCTCAGCACATTGTGTTCTTATTGATTCTTGCCACGATTGAAACACTCCTATCCAGTCAATGCAATCCGTAGAATAGTTTTGTTTCGAAAATTTAGGGTTAGGTTTCCGCCGAAACCATCTCGGACCCACCGAGTTGAAAAACTCGATCCCACCGATTTGGCTTATGCCATTGCACTAGTGAGACTCGGTCTGACCGAGAATTGCTAATCGGTGAGACCGATTTTAGGACTTTGTGAAACCCTAGCAGTCTCGGTGCCACCGAACTGTGACTCGGTCCAATCGAGTTCATCAGTTTAGGTTCCAAAACTGCTTCGGTATCACCGAATTTGAAAATCGATAGATCCGAAATGCTTTATGTGGAAAACTAAAACTGAATTTTTGAGTCATTCTTTTGCAAAAATCTCTGCATTTTGTGATGCTCATCCACTCTACCTCATCTATAACTCTTCACAGGGTCAGCAGTCAGCATGTCAGACCAGAGTGACAGTCAGAACAGGTCAGAGGAACAGGTAAACATGAGTGAGGGCACTAGTCCCTCCAGCTCTTCAGATGAAGGCAGCAGGAGCACCCCAAGCAATTTGCCTAAAGCTGCCACTAGGCAAAGGAAGAAGAAAACCTCAGATTCTGAAGATGAGGATTATAGGGCAGAAGAGGAAGAAGCAACCTCGAAGAAGGTTGTGCTCAAAAAGGAGTATGGCTCAGCACATAGCTCAAAGCCTGGACTCAATAAGAAGGTTCCTGCCAAGAGGACACCTATGCCAAAGGTCAGAGCATCAACTCAAATTCCTGAAAAGCCTGATCCCAAAGAGCCAGCAGCTGCTGAAGGGAAGAAAAGGAAAGAGAGGGTCAAGAAGACCACAATCAGAGTTATTAGGAAGCCTTCCATGATGGAAGAGGAAGAAGAGATTGTTGCACCAACACCAAAGGCACCCAAGCTTATGGGTGATGCTATAAGATCAGGGGCTGCCACATCAAAGCCCAAGGAAGCACCCAAAGCTGCCCCCAAGGCCAAGTCTGCACCAAAGAGGAATACCAGGAGTATTCCAGCTACTGAGAAGAACAAGGCCCCAGTGCCTGAGGTTGCTGAAGAAGAGGATGAAGAAGGACAAGTTTTGAGGAAGCTCAAGCCAAAGATACCAGACCACAATGATGCCCATCCTGTGGCTGAGGATATGATGATTAGAAGAGACAATGGGTTGAGGCTATGGAGGATGACAGATCCATATGCCACAAGGAGAAGAACTGATGTGGACTACAGGTTCCACACCAAGGAACAGCAGGACTTTTATGAGACTGTTCTGCTAGATAAGAAGCCCATAGTGTGTGACATGAGGTGGGTCAACTGGACCTACATGAAAGAAAATGTAGAGCACTATCACTCGAGTGCAAGACAGTTTTGTTCTTGTTGGAGTTGCAGACTTTGTTGGGCAAAAGCTCACCAACTGGAACGATGAACTTATCATGCAGTTCTACTCCACAGCACACTTTTATCCAGATGGTAGGATAGTGTGGATGTCTGAAGGTACAAGGTACCAGTCAACTGTTGAGGAGTGGGCAAAGCTGATAAATGCCCCAAAGGAAAATGAAGATGACGTGGATGTATATGCCAAGAAGAAAGTCTACCACAATTCCATGGCACACATGTACAAGGAGATCCCAGACACAGCCATTGAGACACACATGTTTGGATCAGTCCACTTCCTTCTGTCAGGGCTGCCAACTATCAACTGCATCTTAAGGCATACCCTACTGCCTAAGTCTGGTGACCACAACATGATTAGAGGGCATGCAATCAACATGTTGCATTTGTTTGACGTGCCACAGAAATTCAAAGTCATGAGCCTTATGGTTGAAACCATTAAGAGGACTGCAGCTGATCAAAAAAGAAGTTGTGGATATGCCCCTCAGATCCAGGAGTTGATTAACTCAAAGATGGGCACAGGCAAATATCTATTGGATAAAGAACATTTTCCAATTTATCCAGACTTTGAGGACAATGAGGTTGTCATGAATGAGAATGATCCATCGTCAGTTCAAGCACAAGGGAAGAAGGAGAAGGCAAGGAAGGAGAAGGCTACCGGGATGCCAACTCAGGAGGAGGCATCTGAGTATTTCTTGAAGAACAAGCAGGAGCAGCTCGGAAACTTAATAGCATCAACACTAAGGATTGAGAAGGGATTGGCCACCCTCACTCAAAATCAGGAGAGCTTGGAAAAAATCATAGAACAAAAGTTCTATGACTTAGATGTGAAAGTAACTGAGATTCAATCTGCTGTGGAGCAACTACAAGATGACATGCAGGAGAGGAAGGGCAAAACAACAACTGATGCATTTGCTAGAGTGCCTAGAGCCCAGAGGTCATCTGCTGTGCCAGTTCCTGACACTAGAGCCACTTCATCTGCACCAGCTACAGCCTCAGTGCCACCAGCTCCAGCACCTACATCAGCTCTAGCTCCATCTACTTCAACTGAAGCTTTCGTCCTCGGCGCTATCCGGACTCCACCACCTGAAGATCAAGCCTGAGAGTCGATCTAGCACTATGCATTTTCTATGAACTTTTTGGTAACTTGTTGCCAAAGGGGGAGAAAAATGTATAGATCATAGGCTTCGAGAGAGAGAGAGTGTTGCTTTTGTTCTCTCTTGATTTGGTGGTTTTTCAAACTTGTTTGCTTTTGTTTGCTTGAGATACTATGCTATGTTTGTGAGACATTGATGATCATGTGTTTGATCATAAGCTACACTTATGCATGTTTGATGATATTATCTTATCTATCCTATGTGATCATTCACTGTGCTTGGTGATGAGTGCATGTATTCATTCCGTATCATTTTGAGCGCTCCACCAAGATGTATGTGACATGGAAGAGTAACCCATGAGCCTAATTCCTTGTGCGTTTGCAGTCCAAAGCAAATCATAATCTATGCACAAATTTAGGGGGAGCTCTTGCTTATCACATACTTCTCAAAGTGATGATGTTTTTCAATTCTATTATCATTTGTCGAAGCTTTGATCTATATGTTGTTATCAATTACCAAAAAGGGGGAGATTGAAAGTGCAACTATCCCTAGGTGGTTTTGGTAATTCATAACAACATATAGCTCATTGAGCTAATGCTATTCCAAGATGAACATTTCAGGAAAGCTCAATGAATGGCATGGCATGGATGATGAAAGTGGATCCCTCAAAATGCTAATGACAAAGGATTGGCTCAAGCTCAAAAGCTCAAGACTCTTCATTTTATATTTTAGTGATTCAAGATCACATTGAGTCTATAGGAAAAGCCAATACTATCAAGGAGGGATGAGGTGTTGCTTAATGAGCCTCTTGCTTCATGTGCTTAGTGATATGCTCCAAAACCCTCAGCTACTTTCTCACATCCACATATGACCTAAACCTAAAGCCAAAATCGGTCTCACCGATTCTTCCTATCCGGCGCCACCGATTCCATATGTCATAGCCACTGCCACAAACCCTAGGAAAATCGGTTCTACCAATAGGGATCTCGGTCTCACCGAGATGGGATTATAATCTCTATTTCCTTTTATAACTTTTGGTCTCACCGAAGAGCGGATCGGTCCCATAGAGATTGCAATGTAAACTCTCTGCTTCCTTTTGTAACATTTCGGTCTCACCGAAAAGAGCAAATCGGTCCCACCGAGTTTACTCCGACCAACTCTCTGGTTAGCTAATTACCAAAATCGGTCTCACCGAGTTTGTGTGTCGGTCTCATCGAGATTACGTTATGCCTAACCCTAATCATATCGGTCCTACCGAGATGCATGTCGATCCACGAAAACCCTAACGGTCACTAGGTTTACTACAATCGGTCTGACCGAGTTTGTTGATTCGGTCCCACCGAGATTGGTAAATTGTGTGGAACGGTTAGATTTCGTGTGGAGGCTATATATACCCCTCCCCCTCCTCTTCATTCGTGGAGAGAGCCATCAGAACAAACCTACACTTCCAACTTACCATTTCTGAGAGAGAACCACCTACTCATGTGTTGAGGCCAAGATATTCCATTCCTACAATATGAATCTTGATCTCTAGCCTTCCCCAAGTTGCTTTCCACTCAAATCTTCTTTCCACCAGATTCAAATCCTATGAGAGAGAGTTGAGTGTTGGGGAGACTATCATTTGAAGCACAAGAGAAAGGAGTTCATCATCAACACACCATTTGTTACTTCTTGGAGAGTGGTGTCTCCTAGATTGGCTAGGTGTCACTTGGGAGCCTCCGACAAGATTGTGGACTTGAACCAAGGAGTTTGTAAGGGCAAGGAGATCGCCTACTTCGTGAAGATCTACCGCTAGTGAGGCAAGTCCTTCGTGGGCGACGACCATGGTGGGATAGACAAGGTTGCTACTTCGTGGACCCTTCGTGGGTGGAGCCCTCCGTGGACTCGCGCAACCGTTACCCTTCGTGGGTTGAAGTCTCCATCAACGTGGAGTATGATAGCACCACCTATCGGAACCACGCCAAAAACATCCGTGTCTCCAATTGCGTTTGAATCCTCCAAACCCTTCCCTTTACTTTCTTGCAAGTTGCATGCTTTAATTTCCGCTGCCAATATACTCTTTGCATGCTTGCTTGAATTGTGTAATGATTGCTTGACTTGTCCTAAGATAGCTAAAATCTGCCAAACTCTAAAATTGGGAAAAGGATAAGTTTTTAATTGGTCAAGTAGTCTAACCACCCCCCCCCTCTAGACATACTTCAAGGTCCTACACCTCTACATCATGTCATCTTACTTAATGCATTACTCCGTTCTTTATAAACTTAATACTCTAGATGCATGCTGGATAGCGGTCGATGTGTGGAGTAATAGTAGTAGATGCAGAATCGTTTCCGTCTACTTGACACAGACGTGATGCCTATATTCATGATAATTGCCATGGACATCGTCATAACTTTGCGCTTTTCTATCAATTGCTCGGCAGTAATTTGTTCACCCACCGTATTATTTTCTATCTTGACAGAAGCCTCTAGTGAAACCTATGGTCCCCGGGTCTATTTTCCGATCTACAATTTTAGTTTCTGATCTACTATTCTTGCAATCTTTTACTTTCCGATCTATAAACCAAAAATACCAAAAATATTTACTTTATTGTTTATCTATCTCTATCAGATTTCACTTTTGCAAGTAAGTGTGAAGGGATTGACAACCCCTTTATCGCGTTGGTGCAAGTTTGTTTGATTGTTTGTGCAGGTATTCGGTGATTTGTGCATTGTCTCCTACTGGATTGATCCCTTGGTTCTCAAACTGAGGGAAATACTTATCGCTACTTTGCTGCATCACCTTTCCTCTTCAAGGGAAAAACCAACACAAGCTCAGGAAGTAGGAGGAAGAATTTCTAGCGCCGTTGCCGGGGAGATCTACGCCAAGTCAAGACGTACCAAGTACCCATCATAAGCTCTCGTCTCTTGCATTACATTATTTGCCATTCGCCTCTCATTTTCCTCTCCACCACTTCTAAAACAATTTTCCAAAAGATTTGCCTTTTCTTCGCCCCTCTTCCGTGCATCCTCTTCGCTTGCTTTTTGTGTGCTCATGTGTTGGATTGCTTGCTTTGTCATGATGGTTCGGGAGAATACCAAATTGTGTGACTTTTCTAACACCAACAATAATGATTTTATTAGTACTCCGATTGCTCCAGCCAGTAGTGCGGAATCTTGTGAAATTAATGCCGCTTTGCTGAATCTTGTTATGAAAGATCAATTTTCTGGCCTTCCTAGTGAAGATGTCGCATCCCATCTAAACAATTTCGTTGATTTATGTGATATGCAAAGAAATAAAGATGTGGATAATGATATTGTTAAATTGAAGCTATTTCCGTTTCGCGAGATCTTGCTAAAACTTGGTTTTCATCTTTGCCTAAAAATAGTATTGATTCGTGGAACAAGTGTAAAGATGCTTTCATCTTTAAGTATTTTCCTCCCGCTAAGATCATCTCCCTTAGGAACAATATTATGAATTTTAAGCAACTTGATCATGAAAATGTTGCAAAATTTTGGGAGAGGATGAAATTGATGATACAAAATTGCCCTACTCATTGTTTGAATTTGTGGATGATTATACAAAAAATTTATGCCGGATTAAATTTTGCTTCTAGAAATCTTTTAGATTCGGCCGTGGGAGGCACTTTTATGGAAATTACTTTAGGAGAGGCTACTAAACTCCTAGATAATATTATGGTTAATTATTCTCAATGGCACGCTGAAAGATCTTTTACTAGTAAAAAAGTGCATGCAATTGAAGAAATTAATGTTTTGAGTGGAAAGATGGATGAACTTATGAAATTATTTGCTAGTAAGGGTGCTTCTATTGATCCTAATGATATGCCTTTGTCCACTTTGATTGAGAATAATAATGAATCTATAGATGTGAATTTTGTTGGTAGGAACAATTTTGGTAATAACGCGTATAGAGGTATTTTTAATCCTAGGCCTTTTGCCAGTAATTCCTCTAATAATTATGGTAATTCCTACAACAATTGTTATGGAAATTTTAATAAAATGCCCTATGATTTTGAAATGAGTGTTAAAGAATTTATGAGTTTGCAAAAGAATTTCAATGCTTTGATTGAAGAAAAATTCCTCAAGATGATGATTTGGCTAGGAACGTGGATAGAATTTCCCTTGATGTTGATTATTTGAAACTTAGATCTATTCCACCCAAGCATGATATTAATGAGTTCCTCAAAGCCATGAGAATTTCCATTGATGAGTGTAAAGAAAGAACCGCTAAGATGCGTGCTAAACGAGATTTGTTTGAAAAAGTGTATTCTTCTAGTTTTTGTGAAAATAATGATGAAGATCTTAAAGTGATTGATGTGACTCCTATTGAATCTTTGTTTTCTAATATAAATCTTGATAAATATGGGACTGGAGATGAGTCAACTTTAGTTAAAAGGCGTCCCAATGATTTGGAGTTTTTAGATCTTGATGCAAAAATTGATAGAAGTGGGATTGGAGAGGTCAAGACTTTAAGTAGCAATGAACCCACTCTTTTGGATTTGAAAGAATTTAATTATGATAATTGTTCTTTAATAGATTGTATTTCCTTGTTGCAATCCACGTTGAATTCTCCTCATGCTTATAATCAAAACAAAGCTTTTATAAACATACCGTTGATGCTATGATGCAATCTTCTGAAGAAAAGCTTGAATTGGAAGTTTCTATCCCTAGAAAACTTTATGAGGAGTGGGAACCTACTATTAAGATTAAAATTAAAGATTATGAGTGCCATGCTTTGTGTGATTTGGGTGCTAGCGTTTCCACAATTCCAAAAACTTTATGTGATGTGTTAGGTTTCCGTGAGTTTGATGGTTGTTCTTTAAATTTGCATCTTGCGGATTCTACTATTAAGAAACCTATGCGAAGGATTAATGATGTTCTTATTGTTGCAAATAGAAATTATGTGCCTGTAGATTTCATTGTTCTCGATATAGATTGCAATCCTACATGTCCTATTATTCTTGGTAGACCTTTGCTTAGAACGATTGGTGCAATTATTGATATGAAAGAAGGAAACATTAGATTTCAGTTTCCATTAAGGAAGGGCATGGAACACTTTCCTTGAAAGAATATTAAATTGCCTTATGAATCTATTATGAGAGATACTTATGGATTGCATACCAAATATGACAATACTTAGATCTATTCGTGTTTTATGCCTAGCTAAGGGCGTTAGACAATAGCGCTTGTTGGGAGGCAACCCAGTTTTATTTTTGTTCTTTGCTTTTTGTTCCTGATTTGCTTTGAATAATTCATCTAGCCTCTGGTTAGATGTGGTATTGTGTTTTAATTAGTATTTGTGCCAAGTAAGACCTTTGGGATAGCTAACGGTGATAGTTGTTTTGATCCTGCTGAAAAATAGAAACTTTTACGACCAGTAAATAATTTCCTGGATTTTATTTAAACGTGATTTTGATCTGATTCTTTTTGCTCTGGATTGGTACACAAATTTACCAGGTCTTCCTAATGGTTCATAATTTTTGGATTCATAGAAGTATTCAAGAGTTACAGATTGCTACAGACTGTTCTGTTTTTGACAGATTCTATTTCTATGTGTTGTTTGCTTATTTTGATGAATCTATGGGTAGTATCGGGGGGTATGAACCATGGAAAAGTTGGAATACATTAGAAATTACATCAATATAAATAAAGAATGAGTTTTCAACAGTACCGTAAAGTGGTGATTTATTTTCTTATACTAACGGAGCTTATGAGATTTTCTGTTGAGTTTTGTGTTGTGAAGTTTTCAAGTTTTGGGTATGGATTTGATGGGCTATGGAATAAGGAGTGGAAAGAGCCTAAGCTTGGGGATGCCCAAGGCACCCCAAGGTAATATTCAAGGACAAACAAGAGTCTAAGCTTGGTGATACCGCGAAAGGCATCCCCTCTTTCGTCTTCGTCTATCGGTAACTTTACTTGAGGCTATATTTTTATTCACCACATTATATGTGTTTTGCTTGGAGCGTCTTGTATGATTTGATTCTTTGCTTTTTAGTTTGCCACAATCATCCTTGCTGTACACGCCTTTTGAGAGGGACACGCATGAATCGTTATTTATTAGAATACTATATGTGCTTCACTTATATCTTTTGAGCTAGGCAATATTGCTCTAGTGCTTCACTTATATCTTTTTAGAGCACGGCGGTGGTTTCGTTTTATAGAAATTGATGAAATCTCATGCTTCACTTATATTATTTTGAGAATCCCTAAACAGCATGGTAATTTCTTTGTTTATAAAATTAGTCCTATTATGATAGGCATCCAAGAGGGATATAATAAAAAAATCATATAAAGTGCATTGAATACTATGAGAAGTTTGATTCTTTATGATTTTTTTAGATATGAAGATGGTGATATTGGAGTCATGCTAGTGAGTAGTTGTGAATTTGAGAGATACTTGTGTTAAAGTTTGTCATTCCCGTAGCATGCACGTATGGTGAACCGTTATGTGATGAAGTCGGAGCATGACTTATTTTTTGATTGTCTTCCTTATGAGTGGCGGTCGGGGACAAGCGATGGTCTTTTCCTACCAATCTATCCCCCTAGGAGCATGCACGTAGTACTTTGTTTTGATAAATAATAGATTTTTGCAATAAGTATGTGGGTTCTTTATGACTAATGTTGAGTCCATGGATTATACGCACTCTCACCTTTCCACCATTGCTAGCCTCTCTTGTGTTGCGCAACTTTCGCCGGTACCATATACCCACCATATACATTCCTGAAAACAGCCACCATAACTACCTATTATGGCATTTCCATAGGCATTACGAGATATATTACCATGCAACTTTCCACCGTTCCATTTATTATGACACGCTTCATCATTGTCATATTGCTTTGCATGATCGTGTAGTTGACATTGTATTTGTGGCAAAGCCACCTTTTATAATTCTTTCATACATGTCACTCTTGATTCGTTGCACATCCCGGTACACCGCCGAAGGCATTCATATAGAGTCATATTTTGTTCTAAGTATTGAGTTGTAAATCTTGAGTTGTAAGTAAATAAAAGTGTGATGATCTTCATTATTAGAGCATTGTCCCAGTGAGAAAGGATGATGGAGACTATGATTCCCCCACAAGTCGGGATGAGACTCCGGACGAAAATAAAAAAAAAGCCAAAAAATGAGAAAGGCCCAAACAAGTTATATATTTTTTATTGTTCCATGCTATTATATTATCTGTTTTGGATGTTCTATATGCATTATTATGCTATTTTATATTATTTTTGGGACTAACTTATTAACCTAGAGCCCAGTGCCAGTTCCTATTTTTCCCTGTTTTTGAGTTTCGCAGAAAAGGAATACCAAACAGAATAAAACCTTCGCGATTATTTTTCTTGGACTAGAAGACAACCAGGAGATTTGGAGATGAAGTCGGAGGAGCCACGAGGCAGCCACAAGGATGGAGGGCGCGCCCCCCACCCTTGTGGGCCCCTCGTGCACCTCCTGACCTAATTCTTTCGCCTATATATTCCCATATATCCCCAACGGAGGCATCCAAAGAAATACTTTTCCACCGCCACAACCTTCTGTACCCATGAGATCCCATCTAGGGGCCTTTTTCGGTGTCCTGCCGGAGGAGGATTCGATCATGGAGGGCTTCTACATCAACACCACTGCCCTTTCGATGAAGCGTGAGTAGTTTACCACAGACCTACGGATCCATAGCTAGTAGCTAGATGGCTTCTTCTCTCTCTTTGATTCTCAATACCATGTTCTCCTTGATGTACTTGGAGATCTATTTGAAGTAATACTTTTTTGCGGTGTATTTGTCGAGATCCGATGAATTGTGGATTTATGATCAGTTTATCTATGAATATTATTTGAATCTTCTTTGAATTCTTATATGCATGATTTGACATCTTTGTAATTCTCTTCGAACTATCGGTTTGGTTTGGCCAACTAGATTGGTTTTTCTTGCAATGGGAGAAGTGTTTAGCTTTGGGTTCAATCTTGCGGTGTCCTCTCCCAGTGACAGTAGGGGCAGCAAGGCATGTATTGTATTTTTGCCATCAAGGATAAAAAGATGGAGTTTTCATCATATTTCTTGAGTTAATTCCTCTACATCATGTAATCTTACTTAATGCGTTACTCCGTTCTTTATGAACTTAATACTCTAGAGCATGCTGGATAGCGGTCGATGTGTGGAGTAATAGTAGTAGATGCAGAATCGTCTCGGTCTACTTGACACTAATGTGATGCCTATATTCATGATCATTGCCTTAGATATTGTCATAACTTTGCACTTTTCTATCAATTGCTCGGCAGTAATTTGTTCACCCACCGTATTATTTTCTATCTTGAGAGAAGCCTCTAGTGAAACCTATGGCCCCCGGATCTATTTTCCAATCTACAATTTTAGTTTCCGATCTATAATTCTTGCAATATTTTACTTTCTGATCTACAAACCAAAAATACCAAAAATATTTACTTTATCGTTTATCTATCTGTATCAGATCTCACTTTTGCAAGTAACCATGAAGGGATTGACAACCCCTTTATCTCGTTGGGTGCAAGTTTGTTTGATTGTTTGTGCAGGTATTAGTGATTTGTGTGTTGTCTCCTACTGGATTGATACCTTGGTTCTCAAACTGAGGGAAATACTTATCTCTACTTTGTTGCATCACCCTTTCCTCTTCAAGGGAAAAACCAACGCAAGCTCAAGAAGTAGCACCTAGCAATTCGGGCTTGTCATATTACCTTGTGATTTTAGATGATTTCTCTCACTTCACTTGGACTTTTTTGTTATGCCATAAATCCGATGACGCCTCTACTCTCCATATGTTTTATGCTTATGTCGCCACCCACTTTCATCGCACCATCGCTCATGTTTAAACGGACAACAACAAAGAATTTTATAATCTCTCTATTTGCAACCTTTTATCCACTCATGGCACTATTTTTTGCCTCACTTGTCCTTATACGTCACAAAAATATGGACGCGCCGAACGTGTTCTTCGCACACTTAATGAGAGTGTTCGTGCTTTGGTTTTCCATGCACATATGCCTGCATGTTTTTGGCCTGATGCTCTTTCCACTGCCACCCTTCTTCTCAACATTCGGCCTTGCAAACCGCGGTGGAGCTACGCACCTCATCACCTCCTCTTTGGGTCTCCCCCATCCTATGATGATCTTTGTCTCTTCGGTTGCTTGTGTTACCCTAACATCGCAGCCACCACCCCACATAAACTTGCGCCCTGGTCTATTGCCTGTGTTTTCCTTGGATATCAACCTAACACCAAAGGTTTCCGCTGCTATGACTCGGTGTCCCATCGTGTGTTCGTCTTACATCATGTTTACTTTGATGAGGTTGTTCTCCCTTTCAGCAGGCATCCCCGACCGTGCCCCCGTCTATGGGTGTAAATTATCGTCAGCCTTCTGGAGCCCTTGCGCTCCATCCACCGAGATTGCTTGCTACACCCCCGGCCGCTCGTTCGGGTTCGTCCTCCTCAATTGGGACTATGTCGATGATGTCTTCACCACCACCAGCTTTCAAGCCGGTTTCGACTATGGCCTCATCTTCGCTGGCTAAGGAGGAGCCGGCCACCGCAGGAGCCTCGACGCCCCCATCGCCACCTTCGGTTGGGCCCTCGGCCGGCCCCTCAGACGTCTCCTCTGCCAGCCCTTCGGCCTCCTCTTCGGCCGGGCTCTCGACGTCATTGTCGTCGCCCATGGCTGGGCCCTCGCCTGGCCCCTCGGTCGCCTCTTCGGCTGGACCCGTGGCCCCTTTGTATCTGCCTCCCGCGGCTTGGCCCGAGGCCCCTCCGCCGTCGCCTCCGCCTCGCCCGAGGCCCCGTCGCCATATGTGGTGCCCGTGGTCGCGGTTCCTCGTCGTCGTGACCCTCGTCCGCCTCCTCCACCGCCTCATCATTCCATGGTGACGCGTGCCAAGGATGGGATCCGACATCCGAACCCACGCTACCACAACCTCTGCGTTGAGTAATCCACACTGGCTAGCCAGCATGCGCGCCGAGTAAGATGCACTTGTCACCAACCGGACTTGAACATTGGTACCTCATCCTCCGGGTGCCAACATCATCTCCGACATGTGGGTTTTTCAGCATAAACTTCTTCCAGATGACTCCCTCGACAGATACAAGGCCTGTTGGGTCGTTCGTGGCTTTGCACAGCGTGTCGGCGTTGACTTCTCAGAGCCTTTCTCTCCAGTCGTCAAACCTGCCACTATTTGTGTCCTCTTGCAGCTGGTCGCTTCTCGACAATGGCCCATACATCAGCTCGACATCAACAATGCCTTTCTGTACAACCATCTCCAGGAGTGTGTTCTTTGTCAGCAGCCAGCCGGCTTCGTCAACCCACGACGACCAGCTGATGTCCGCCTGTTATCACTGTCCTTGTACGGCCTAAAACAGGCCCTCGTGCGTAGTACCAATGCATCACGACGTTTCTCGCTGCTCTCGGTTTTTGCGGCACCTCCTCTGACACGTCATTATTCATGCTCCATTGGGCTGCTCATGTCGCCATGCTCCTTCTGTATTTTGATGATATTGTCATCACTACATCATGAGAGGACCTGCTTCACGACATCATTGGTCGTCTTGGCTCTGAGTTTCGCCTGAAGGACCTGGGCGTGTTGCACTTCGTCCTCGACATTAATGTGCGACATGATGCTTCTAGGCTCTTCCTCCATCAAGGGTAATATGCTCTTGACTTGTTGGATCGTGCTGGCATGACCAACTGCAAGTCGGCTGCCACACCCACTGAGGCCAAGCCAAAGCACTCTGCCACAGCTGGATAGCCTGCCACCGACGCTGCTCTATGTCGCGGTATTTTTGGTGTGCTTCAGTACCTCACGCTCACCAGACCACATATTCAGTTTGCGTGCAGCAAGTTTTCTTCCATATGCACTCGTCCCGTGATGCTCACTGGTCTCTGGTAAAGCGCATTCTTCAGTACATTCACGGCACGCCGACCTATGGTCTTCATCTTCGTGCTTCCACCTCCACTGAGCTTCTCGTCTACATGGATTTGGATTGGGCTGGTTGGCCCGACACCCGACGATCCACGTCGGGATACTGTGTCTTCTTCGGTGACTCTCTTCTCTCGTGATCCTCTAAGCGGCAACCCACCATCTACCGCTCGAGTGACGAGGCTGAGTACTGCGTTGTTGCCAATGTCGTTGCCAAGACTTGTTGGCTGCGTCACCTACTTGGTGAACTTTGGGTCTCCATCCCGAAGGCTATAGTGGTTTTCTGTGATAATGTTTTGGCCACCTATTTCACGTATTGAACTTGATGTTCACTTCGTCCGCGAGAAGGTCCAGTTGGGTCAACTCTGTGTCCTTCACGCATCGACTACCCAACAATTCGCCGACATTATGACTTAGGGGTTGCCAACCGCTGCATTTCAGGAGTTCTGTTCCAGTCTTTGCATCACCGGCGCTTGACGTTTCATTGCTGGGGGCATATCTATAATTATCTCCAATTCATCTTCCTATGATCTCTAGCCTATGGTAGGTGTTAGTTGGCTTGTCACGCAAGACATCACCTGTATATATTGTAACCTCCGATGAATACAATTGAGTTGCATCCTATAGTCTTCTACAGCTAGCAAGTGTTGTGCTATCAACAAGGTGTGGGTTTGAGCCCTCTTAACAGGATCGAGATGGACCTAAGTGTGATTAGGGACAAGTACAAATTTTACTTTGATTATTAGCAATTTTAGGTTATGTGAGTAGAAAGTTATGCCTAAACAATTGATGTAGTTAGATGAATAGCCGATATGGTTCTTGCAAGGTCAAATGACCAAAGTAAATCATGAATAATCAACTACAGATAGGTATAACTAAATATATCGGAGACAAGGATGTATTCCGATGTTCACTTTCTTGAAGAAAAGCTAATCATCGTTGGAGGGGTGAGCATTACCAGAAGGTGCACAAATACCGCGAAGGCTCACATCTTCGCCTTGAGATATCACCACAGCGGAAATTTCCAAGCGCTAGTGGCTATGCACTTAAGTTTGACGCATGTGTTAAATCATAATGTTGTCTGGAAATTGTGCTACTATATAACTTATTTTTGCATATTATGAAGCAGTACAGTTTCTGTGCAAACCGTATACAATTTTCTATCATTCTTTTAGTGTAAGTTTTTTCTTTCTTTCTGCAATACCAATGCCCTTAAGTCATACTACATAAGAAAAACTTTAGTTTTCTGTTCATTTTGTTGTGTATTACGTGTTATCTTTGCTTCTGTTTACCGAGTTTTAAATTGGTAGAATTTACAATTTGTATTAGTTATTGCATCAAAGGGAAAGATAGGATTTGATCCATAACAGTCAGATCAATAATCATAGCCTAGTCCACTATAGTACAATCTTATTCTTTAGTAAAATCAAGATCATTTTCGCCTAGTCTAAGATGTCTAACCGCATGAATCACATTCATGCATGGAGACGTGATGCGCAACTAGAGACTCGATGATACTAGTTAAGTTAACATGGAGGAAAAAGTGTTTTACGAAAAACAATTTCAGGCAACTTACACATAGAGGGTCCCTTTTAGTAAAGGTATGGTTTGGTTGTTCGTCGCCCAGCTGAGAAATAGGTGTGTCTCACTCACATGCTCAACCATATCTGATACAAACGCCCAGTGATTGTGCAAAGGAGACTGGAGACTCACCCGGGTCGTTTTCGTTTGAAAAAAATTTCTGGTGGGGGTGGATGAGGGGTTGTATGGCATGTGGCTCGCTCGTTGGGTTATAGGCTTTTTAGACATTTTTTGTTCTACACGCATGTTGTAGTGACTGATTGCTCCCTCAATCACCCATAAACATTATAAATGGGTCGAGCCTAGCGCGCAATTAGATGCGCCTCTCTCAAGAGCACACGCTCTCATTTTTTCCGATTTTTTCACGTGACATTTTTCTAGCAGTCGGTTTTATTGCTCAAAAAAATATCTCAAACAGTTTTATTTTAATTTAAAAAATGTTCGCAGAAAAAATTCAGGAATTCAAAAATTGCTCGCAGATTAAAAAAAGTCACGAACTAAAATAATAAAGATGAAAAAAAAACTGATAGAAATGAGGAAAACAGTGAAAAAGAAACCTCCTGGAACCTCGCGAGAGCTATATCTCGCTTTAAGCCATATGGAAGCTACTACTCTCGCCTGAAGGGAACAACTCCCGCGCATGAGACTGGGCTGGCCCGTTTTTCTATTCTTTTTCGTGAGACAAATGCTCAAAATCACTAATTAAGTAGTACTCCTTGCAGGGATCACTCCAACTTCCCCCGGTTGCGACAAGTGGCGCGCTGTATGTGCCTCACTTGTCGTAACCTGGGAGTTTTCTCTTATTTCGTAGATCCATTTATTCAAGACGTTTTATCTCTTAAACCGTGCGTCCAAATCTCCAACCGATTTCGCCGTTGGATTCCTCGCGTCGAGATCTTCAAAACTAGATCATATGCTGATAGGTTTTGATGAACTTTTTTTCACGAAAAACCGAACGAGAAAAACCAATGAAAAAACCGAACCGAGAACACGGTTTTTTTTTCCTTTCCGAAAGAGGCACGCCCCGTGCCTCTGACGAAATCACAACCGTGCCTCTCGCGGAAGCAAAACCGTGCCTCTCGCGAAAGAAAAAGAAACAAAAAACGCGTTTTTTTCCTTTCCGAAAGAGGCACGCCCGTGCCTCTCGCGAAAGCACAACCGTGCCTCTCGCGGAAGCAAAACCGTGCCTCTCGCGGAAAAAAGAAACAGAAAACGCGTTTTTTCCCTTTCCGAAAGTTGCACGCCCGTGCCTCTCGCGAAAGCACAACCGTGCCTCTCGCGGAAGCAAAACCGTGTCTCTCGCGAAAGGAAAAAAACAGAAAACACGTTTTTTTCGTTTCCAAGAGGCACGGCCATGCCTCTCACGAAAGCACAACCGTGCCTCTCACAAAAACAGAACCATGCCTCTCGCGAAAAAAAATGCGTTTTTTTGTGAAAAAAATATTTTTTTCAAAAAAAAAAATTGGTCAAAAAGCTAGGGAAGACCAGTGGAAAACAAAAACGTCAAAAAAAAGGGAAAATCATTTTAAAAGCCGAAAACGCATGCGAAAAAATAAAAAAAAAAACCGGAGGGAGCGCCCAGACCGCGACACGTGGCGAATGGCTGAGAGCGCGCCAAGTGGCGCTAATCGTTGCGAGGTTCTCGAAGGAGCGCTCGTTAATTAGTTGCTCTCGACAAATGCTTCCCTGGTTCGTTCGCACGTTCCGTCGTGGCTGGGCTGTTTTTTTCTGTGAGGGCTATATCTCGCTTTAAGCCATATGGACGTTTGTTTCTTTTTTGGATTTTCTTCGATTTCTTCGCAAGTTTTCTTTGGTTTTTCTCTTTTTCTTTTGTTTTCATTGGTTTCTTTATTTTTGTAATCTTTTTATTGGTTCTTTTTCTTTCTTTAGTTTCTCATCGTTGTTCTTCATTTTTTTTTTGCCGTTCATACCAGTTTTCTTCTTTTATTCTCGGGTTTCTTCAGTTTTCTGTGTTTTTCTCAGTTTTCTTCGTCTTCACTGGGATTTTTTCTTTTCTTGCTTTTTTGCATTTTTATTTATTTCTTGGGTTTCTTTATATTTTCCTTGTTTCTTTGTTTTCTTTTCTTTTTTTTCTTTTTTCTCAGCTTTCAATACACATTCCAAGAAAAATGCATACATTAGTAACATTTTTATATATGCATTTAATATTTTTCAAAACATGATTTACGTTTTTTTAAACAGTTTACTTTTTATGTCTACTTTTTCCATGCACATTGTAAAATTTTTGTATATATTTAATACATTTTTCCGATACAGGTTTAAATTTTAAATATTACATTGTTACATTTGATCATAGCATTCCTCTGAAGAAATTCTTCAGCTATATAATATGTATCACACACATGCTTGACAGATCCACATTACATATTGAAGAGGAGAGGAGAGGAGAAGCATATCTGTATGTACAGAGCTGGTATATATACCTTTGTACATGTATGTACACTACGTACGTTTTTTTTTTTTTTGAGAGAGTACACTACGTACGTTGACCACGTATGCCCACACACATATTTACACGAAAGACAAAGAAGAAGGATTGCTAAAAGGCATCAACCGGGAGAGACGCTGGTAAACGAAATGATCAGAGGCTAAACCTAGAGCCTCAGCTCCAAGTCCAGCTCGTCGTTGCCCACGGGAGCCGCTGCCTTCTGCGACCCACCGGCGCGGCCACCGTCGACTTGAGCGCCAGCCGGCGGCTCCTCGGCCTCGCCGCGGCGGCGGTGGACGTTCATGTGCCCTCCGAGCGCCTGTGCGGTGGTGAAGCCCCTCTTGCAGATGCGGCACAGGTGAGACTCCCGAGCCCGCCTCGCCTCCTCCGGCGAGCCCGCCCTGCTGGCGCCACCTCCCTCCATTGAACTCCAACCTAGCTAGCCGGAAACTAATTGATTTGTGTGTGGTGCGAGTAGCAAGTGCGGTGGATGGGACTTGTTGTAGTTGGATGCTTGGATGGATCTTAGGATCGCAGCAATGGCTGTATATATAGCGGTAGAGGCTGTGTGCGTAGTGTGTGCTGCTGGGGGAGTGCGCATGCTGGTCGGCGGCCATTGCCTGGCTTCAGGGAGCGGAAGACTATCCAGGCCGGCGGCCATTGTTGCCGGCCTAGTAGGCAAATATAGCGCGGCGGTGCATGGGTGGGTATGCCGGTGCTGAGGGGCTGTGAGAGGCTGGTTTACATATATAGCTCGACCGGCCACCTGGATTTGATCATAGCGTACGTGCATGCATTGCTTGCGTGCATCCAATTTGTTTTCCAAGCACGCATGGACACATTGTTTATTTCTTACTATTTTTTGTGTGTTATGCTTCATGAATATATGAATTAAATATATTTTTGCAACAAAAAGAATTAACTAATTGCATGAACACGCGTCGTTAACCTATCACGTCGATCGACATGTATGAGTGCGGCCTTCTATGACATGCGAGCTTCTCTGCCACACTGTGCTCTTTTCTTTTTGCGGTGGTAAAAGGAGTATATTACTCAAGAGCAGACAAGTTCATCCCTACACAGACTAGGGATGTTATCAGGACCGGACCGGATCCATACCACAGTTGGATCCTCTATCCTTCCGAAGTTTGCTAACATATGACTTGCATTATTCTGCTCTCTAGAGATATGAGTAACACAACACTCCCTTAGACCCATGAGACGCTTCACCTCAGAAATTACAATGGCGTAGTGAGATCAATCTTTGCCTCAGGCATTGATCATCTGTACTGCTTGCAGACTGTCACTCTCGACGATGATCAGCAGCTCCGTCCATTGGTGAGCAAGGGCTAGGCCTTCCATGCAACTGGCGAGCTCCGCATGCAAGGGGTCCGGACACGACCACAGGGACCTACACGCAGAGAATTTGCTCTTTTCTTCTGGTCAATTTTTTTTCCTACTGCAATGTTAAGAATTTCATTTCCACATGGAGAAGAAATTCAGAAAATGTATCTTCCAGTAAAGGAAGCGTTTATAGAGGATGGTAGAAGACTAGAAGCACACAATAGTTTAACCCCCGTGTTTGCATACATGATTATGTATAACGAAAGAAAGTGGTATCCAAAGGTTCAGAACACAAATAGAAGTGGTCATATGGGCAAAGGAAAAAGTAATTAAAAGTACATCCAAGTTAATGGGGATGTCGATGTCTTCTTCCTCCTGCATCCACCGCCACCGTGTTGTAGGAACTTGGTGCCACCTATGGACATCTGGATCACCATCGGAGTCGGGATAACATTGTTGTAGCGGTCGAGATGTCGCTGATGTAAACCACAAGATGCCGACGGTCATGATGTCTTAAGAAAATCGCCGTCCGAGAGATGGAAAATCTAGAGAGATCCTACAGAACGCGCAAGTTCGGCCATACTGAGTCACAGAACACGAACCTCATACGCTCCCCAACAAGGCCGAGGCTAGCAACCTTCGCCGATCACAAATGGAGCTGAAGGAGCAAGACAGGGAATCATGTCGTTTGCTCTGCAAGACAGCATCAACGAGACAAACATACAAAGGCAAAACCTAGATTTGGGAATAAACTACCCCCTCCCACACGCTTGGATGACTTATTTCATGCCATCGGCGACGCCATTTTCTCACCACCGACAACCGGAGGCCAAAAACTAAATTGAATCCTAACTCTACCACCATTGAACTAGGATAGTGTGGGTCATGTCCCCTCCCGCTGTAGAAGCGGCGAACGAAGGGAGAGGGGTCCGGGTGAGATTAGCATTGCTACACTGGCTCCTGGGATACCATGGGAGCCGGTGTTTGGTCGAGCCAACTGGGTCCATCCGCTTGACATGACCACAGCATGCAAGACATACATATTATCGTAACAATTTACCGGCGCAACAAAGCAATACAATAGAGACACAAGAAACGCCCCAATTGTATGGCCGAAGATAAACGATATAAAGAAAACAACGTTGGAAGGCGCGTCCCTACTTCTAGTGTAGTAGTAGAAAGGGTCAAACACAAGTACTTCCTTGATTCGACAACAAATGGGCTTAGGTTCCCTCGCACAAAATTCAAATAGATACGTTCAAGATCATCAAGGAAATGAGTTAGTTACTGGGCTACGGTTGGGCTTGAACCTAGTGCTCTGGTGACCTAGGTTTGAATCTCATATCTCACAATAAATTTTCTCAAACCACCCCCACTTAATTGAGATGTTTTTATTAGCGGAATGAGACCCATTTTTCAAAGCCAAAAAATTGCCACAACTCTATTGCCTCATTTTTTTCTGGCATATGGAACAAATCCTATATACCTAAGAGAGTGATCCCCACTATTTCTACTTATGTTAACATGCAAGATTCATTAGTGCATAGTGGATTTTAAACCACATTCCATTTAATTGTGATGTGCATGTTTTTCATGTTAATATTTTTTTGCTTATGTAGATATTGCACGCGTAATGAAAAATGTAAAGACTAAATTAGTATTCTACACAATATTTAGAAAATATATATCAACTTCCGCGGCAGCGCGAGGTATCGTCTAGTTCTATATGTTGCTCATGATGGGATGCCACATCACCATGTAGCTGGTCGGGCCCAATAAAATCGATAAGTTTTCCCCTTTTTTCTTTGTTCACTTTGTATTTCTTTCTTGTGTTTTTTTTATTTTTTGTTTTCTTTCTTTATTTCCCTTTTCACCTATTTTTGTCTTTTATTGGGCCATGGGGCTGGGGTATCGTATGTATATGTTTTTTCTTCAAAATATATTAACATACATTCTAACCCACCACACGAGCAACTATTCTCAAATGCATGAACTTATTTTTAAATTTTATGAATATTTTTTATATGTAATGAAACTATTAAAATACGAGATGAACTTTTTTATCCAAATATATGAACAATCATTTTTAGACACATGAACATTTTTTTTATTACTGAACTAATTTTTTGATAACACTTAAAAATAATTGAATAAAAAGTTTCAAATTATTTTTCATAAAGAACATAAAATATATAGACACTAGGAAAATGTTAGGATTATAGCTTCTGCCCCATAGACCATTTGGTTAAATGATTGTGCGGTGACTGGCCCATACCGCATGATACACAAATGACTCAACATTCTACTGATTAGCAAGTGTTGTGCTATCAAAAGGGTGCAGCTTTGAGCCCTCTTAAAAGGATCGATATGGACCTAAGTGTGATTAGGGACAAGTACAAATTTTACTTTGATTGTTAGCAATTTTAGGTTATGTGAGTAGAAAGGTACGCCTAAACACTTTCTATAGTTAGATGAACACCCTATATGGTTCTTGCAAGGTCAAGTGACCAAAGTAAATCATAAATAATGAACTATAGATAGGTATAACTAAATATAACGGAGACAACGATGTATTCCAATGTTCACTTCCTTGAAGAAAAGCTAATCACCGTTGGAGGGGGTGAGCATTACCACGAAGGCACACAAATACTGCGAAGGCTCACATCTTCGCCTTGAGATATCACCATGAAGGCAATTTCCATGCACTAGTGGCATATGCACTTAAGTTTGACGCATTTAGCCGTATGCATCATTCAGATGCAGAGGCTGGGGCATACCCCCTTTTCGAAAAAAAAAAACTTAAGTTTGACGCATGTGTGCAAATTATAATGTTGTCTGAAAATTGTTCTACTGTATAGTTATTTTTGCATATTGTGAAGCAATCAATTTATGTGCAAACCGTGTACAATTTTCTATCATTCCTTTATTGTAAGTTTTTTTTTCTATGTTTCTTCTTTAGGGTAATACCAATGCCCTTAAG
The DNA here is from genome assembly GCA_021605205.1 of Aegilops longissima. Classification (NCBI taxonomy): domain Eukaryota; kingdom Viridiplantae; phylum Streptophyta; class Magnoliopsida; order Poales; family Poaceae; genus Aegilops; species Aegilops longissima. Next base: position 691,460,035 of record CM038682.1, read on the forward strand.
TCATCCTACATTAGGAAAACTTCAGTTTTCTGTTCTTTTTGTTGTGTAGTAGGTGTTATCTTTGTTTCTCGATAACAGTCCGATCAATAATCATAGCCTAGTCCACTAAAAAAGATAGCCTAGTCTAAGATGTCTAACTGCATGAATCACATCCATGCATGGAGACGCGCTGCGCAACTAGAGACTCGATGATACTAGTTAAGTTAACATGGTGGAAAAAGTGATTTACACAAAACAAATGTAGGCAACTTACACATAGAGGGTCCCTTTTAGTAAAGATACGATTTTGTTGTTTGTCACCCAACTGAGAAATAGTTGTCTCTCACTCACATGCTCAACCATATCACATGCAAACACTCAGTGATTCTGCAAAGGCGACTGGAGACTCATTCGGGTCGTTTTCATTGTTTTCTTTGTGTGGTGGGGGTGGGGGGTTGTCTGGCATGTGGCTCGCTCATTGGGTTATATGATTTTTAGACCTTTTTGCTCTACACACATATTGTAGTGACCGTTTGCTCCCTCGATCACCCACAAGCGTTATATGCGCCTCTCTCAAGCCCAGCGCGCGATTATATGCGCCTCTCTCAAGAGCGCACACTCTCATTATTTTTTTATTTTTTTTCACGTGATATTTTTCTATCGGTCGGTTTTATTGCTCAAAAAATAACTAAATTAGTTTTATTTTCATTTTAAAAACATTCACAAATAATAAAAATATTCATGAAGCAAAATAAATTCAAAAATTCAAAAATTGCTTGAAGAATAAAAAATATTTGTGAATTCAAAATAATAATTCATGGATTAAAATTCACGAATTCTATAAAAGTTCATGAATTTGAAAAAACACAATTTAAAAACATGTTCGCAAATAAAAATGTTAAACCAATTTTAAAATGTTCCCCAACTGAGAAAATGTTATAACTTTCAAAATAGTTTACGAATTTTGGAAACAATCATGCACTTGAAAAGAGTTCATAAATTAAAAAAGTAATCGTCAATTCTAAAATGGTTACGGATTTTTTTATTTAAAAAGTTAAATTAGAAAAAACGCAAACTTAAGGAAAGTTCACAAATTAAGATAATAAAGACGAAAAAAATGAGAGAAATGAAGAAAACTGTGAAAAAGAAACCTCCCGGAACCTCGCGAGAGCTATATCTCGCTTTAAGTGACATGAAAGGTACTCTCTCCTGAGAGAGAAACTAGTTAACGAGCGCTCCTTCGGGAGCCTCGCAACGATCAGCGCTACTTGGCGCGCTCTCAGCCATTCGCCACGTGTCGCGCTCCGGACTCTCCCTTCGAATTTTATTTTTTATTTTTCTGCACGCGTTTTCGGCTTTTTAAACGGTTTGTTTGGGTTTTTTCGACGTTTTGGTTTTCCCTCGGTCTTCTTTAGCTTTTCGACCAAAAAAATTCAAAAAAAAATATTTTGCGCGAAAAAAACGTGTTTTTTTTCTTTCGCGAAAGTCACGGTTTTTCTTCCGCGAGAGGCATGGTTTTGCTTTAGCGAGAGTCACGGCCGTGCCTTTCGTAAACGGGAAAAAAACGCGTTTTCTGTTTTTTCTTCTTTCGCGAGAGTCACGGTTTTGCTTCCGCGAGAGGCACGTTGTGCTTTCGCGAGAGTCACGACCGTGCCTCTCGGAAAGGAAAAAACAAAACGCGTTTTCTGTTTTTCTTTCTTTCGTGAGAGTCACGGTTTTGCTTTCGCGAGAGGCAGCGGTTGTGTTTTCGCGAGAGTCACGGACGTGCCTCTCGAAAAGGGAAAAAATACGCGTTTTCTGTTTTTTTTCTTTCGTGAGAGTCACGGTTTTGCTTTCGCGAGAGGCACGGTTGTGCTTTCACGAGAGTCACGGCCGTGCCTCTCGGAAACGAAAAAAAACGCATTTCTGTTTTTTTTCCTTTCACGAGAGTCACGGTTTGCTTCCATGAGAGGCATGGTTGTGATTTCGTGAGAGGCACGGGCGTGGCGCTTTCGGAAAGGGAAAAAAACGTGCTCCCGGTTCGGTTTTTTTGCCCGGTTTTTTTGTGAAAAAAAAAGTTCGTCAAAACCTATCAACATTAGATCTAGTTTTGAAAATCTCGACGCGAGGAATCCAATGGTGAAAACGGTTCGAGATTTGGACGCACGGTTTAAGGATAAAACGTTTTGAATAAATGGATCTACGAAAAAAGGGAAAACTCTCAAGTTGCGACAAATGACGCGCTGCATGTGCGCCACTTGTTGCGACATGGGAAAGTGGAGTGTTCGTTGCAACAAGTACTCCTTAATTAATGATTTCACTCTCCTGAAGGGGATTAACTACCACGCGTGAGACTGGGCCGGGCCCTTTTTCTACCTTTTTTCTTGAGACAAACACTTCGGTTCGTTCGTATGTTTCGTTGTGGCTTGATCGTTGTTTTTTTTCTACGGACGTTTCTAATTATTTTGGTTTCTTTGTTTCTTCGAAAGTTTTCTTTGTTTTTTCTATTTTTGTTTGTTTTCATCGGTTTCTTCATTTTTTAATCTTTTTATTTGTTATTTTATTTTCTCATCATTTTTTCATCGTTCATACCGGTTTTCTTCTTTTCTTTCTTGGGTTTCTTCGGTTTTTTGTGTTTTTGTCAGTTTTCGTCCTTTTCTCTTGGTTTTCAATGGGCTTTTTCCTTTCCTTTCTTTTTTTTATGCTTTTTATTTCTTTCTCGGCTTTCTTTGTTTTTTCTTGTTTCTTTGTTTCCTTTTCTTTTTTTAGTTTTTCACGGTGTTCAATGCACATTCAAAAAAAATGTAAACACTAGAAACATTTTTGTATACGTGTTTAAAAAAGGTAAACCGGATTAACAATTTTAAAATAGTTAACTTTTATGTCTACTTTTCCATACACATTGTAATTTTTTCTATATATCTAATACATTTTTCTAATACAGGTTCAACATATTTTGAGTACTACTTTTAAAAATTAATACATTGTCAACATTTTTTATACAATTTTTTAAAAATTATCAAATGCATGGTTAATATTTTTCAAATACAAGATTACCATATTTCGAATACATGTCAAAAATAATTTTACAAACATTTTAAGCCGAGTATCAAGTGCATGTGTTTCAAATGTTGTTTCGACTGCAAATTTTAAAAGGCGATCGCAAACGCTTTTGCGAGAGTCTTGACCTGTGAGTTTTAGGTTGTGTTTAGGCTTTTAGGGGTTTAGGAAGTTGTTTTCTACAACCCATGGAGATTGTTTTTAACTTTTTTTCTCTTAAATTTCATTAAAAAGATCCTACTGCTTTTTTTGCGGCAATCAAGAGAACTTTATTAAATCACAGCAGACCTAGGACAATCAACCATCAAGCTGGTCACTAGGAAGCTAGGTATCACATGAGCCAGCATTCGGTCACATTCAATGTGCAGGCATGTTTAGCATAGAGATGAGCCAGAACGTTAGCCGAACGATTTATATGAAGTACATTAAATAAAGAGAAATTGCTAACTAGCTCTCCAATTTCAAGTAAGATTGGAGCCACGATTGAACGAGAATTGTGGCAAGTATTCCAGAGTTGCACCAACTCCAGGCAGTCCAGCTCCATGATCACATGTGTGAGTCCTCGTAGGCTTGCGAATCGAGCCCCCTCATGCATTGCCAATGCCTCCGCGATTAGTGGATCCGAGATCCCCAGGTGCGGCTTACACCATGCTCCAAGGTATGCAGCAGTGGATCGAGCGATGCCACCCCCACCGCTACAATTATCTTCGAAGTTGATAGCCCCATCTGTTGTAATCTTGACAATGCCCAGGTCCGGTGGCTTCCAACCATAACCTGGTAGAATTTTTGCTGCACTAGTGACAATTCCAACAGAGCTAGTGACTCCTTGATGGATCGCAAGCACTAGTAGAAAAATGGTAAAATGTCAAGCACATTAGCGCCAGTTTGCTTTTGAGCCGGCACTAATGTGTGCATTAGTGCCGGTTCCAACGGCTAGCCGGCCGCTTTCATTAGTACCGGTTCGTGGCCGACCTTTAGCACCGGTTCGTGCCACAGACCGGTACTAAAGTGAGTGGTGGCAGGATGTTGTCAGTCCGGGGCCCCTCCAGCACCTTTAGTACCGGTTCGTGGCACGAACCGTGCTAAACAAATCTATAAACCCTTCGTCCACCCGAGCTCGTTGTGTTCTTCCCCTTTCCCCTCTCCTCTCTGTTCTTCCCCTCTTCCTCTCGAGCGCATCACACATTTTGCCCAAATTTTGTCAATATTTGAAGGCCCCCCATCCATTCAAATGATCACAAAGGTTAGCTACTTTGTCCTTTCATCTCTCATTGCTAGATTAGCTCTTGCAATGCTTTGTATAGTGATTAATTTATGAGTTTAGTAATTTGGAAGGAAATATATGTGCTAGTATTTGATTTATATGCAATTTGAGGTCAAAAATAACACTTAGTTTGCATATGTAGGTGTGGTTTACTTAGTGCCTTCTAAATCTCCGTCGTAACCACGATCGATCGCCTCGCACCGTTTAAATGCATGGCACCACCTTGTGGTGAGCCTCTTGTTCATGAATGTTTTACATTACCAAATTGATGTTTGTGTGATTTGGATATATAGTTACTCGTATAATTATCTTACCCGTATGTTGTTTGTTATACCTAGTGCCATGGTTTTGATATCCGTCCCCGTCGGCCCTCGTCCTTGTTATGATTCGGATGTGGTATATTCTCTTTTAAAACTAGTTGTTGCATTTCGTGTTTATGACAAATTATGCCCATCAAGTTGACATAGATATTTTTGTCTAGGAGGTTTGTGAACCGGAAATTCCAACCGACCCTATTGTCTAGAGGTTAAATTTAGTTGAAAGAGAAAACGAGTATTTGAAAGAAAAATTGAAAAGAATTGAGGGGGAGAAGATGGAATTGGAGTTGCATGTTGCCGATGTCGTCGATGATCACAAGATCAAGATGGAGAAAATGCGCTTGAAGATTAGAAAGATTAGAAAATATGCCATTGATAGTGAGGCTTGGTATCATTATGTTGTTGGTTCAATTGTTACCTTAGTTGCGATCTTGATCACATTTGTTGTTGCATTTAAATGCTTTAGCTAGAAAGTTATTTGTTTGTTGCATTTAAGTCTTGTATGAACTTTATGTAAGAACTTTATGTATGAACTTGTATTAACTTGGTCTTTTCGGTGTTGTGTAATGAAGATGAGCCGACAATGGATGCACGATGACCGATGCTCTCCCGAGTTCATTAATGGCGTGCAAACTTTCCTGCTTGCGGCTGAGGCAAACAAGCGGGCGGATGGTTTTATGCCTTGTCCATGTTTAGTCTGTAAGAATGATCACAATTACTCTACGTCAAGAACCATTCACGTCCACCTGTTTAAGTCCGGTTTCATGCCCCACTATAATGTTTGGACCAAGCACGGAGAAAGAGGGGTTATGATGGAAGACAATGAAGAAGAAGAGGACGACGACAGCTATCTTGGCCATGGGTTCCCTGAATACGATGATACAACAATGGGGGAAGAAGCTGAGCCGGCAATGCGGGAAGAAGCTGAAGAAGAGGCATCAGATGAGCCCGCTGATGATCTAGGTCAGGCCATTGCCGATGCAAAGAGAAACTGCGCAAGTGATTTGGAGAAGAAGAAGTTGCAGCGCATGTTAGAGGATCATAAGAAATTGTTATACCCGAATTGCGAAGCTGACAAGAAAAAGTTGGGCACCACACTAAAATTGCTGCAATGGAAGGCAGAGAATGGTGTATCCGACAAGGGATTTGGAAAGTTGCTGGTAATGATAAAGAATATGCTTCCAAAGAACAACCAATTGCCCGAGAGTACGTATGAAGCAAAGAAGGTTGTCTGCCCTCTAGGGTTAGAGGTGCAGAAGATACATGCATGCCCTAATGACTGCATCCTCTCTGCGGTGAGTACGAGGATCTGAGCGCTTGCCGGTATCACGGTGCATTGCGCTATAAGATCGGTAGCGATGACCCGGTGATGTCGAGCGGCGCCCAGAAGAAGATTCCTGCCAAGGTGATGTGGTATGCTCCTATAATACCACGGTTGAAACGTTTGTTCCAAAACAAAGAGCATGCCAAGGCGGTGCGATGGCACAGAGAAGACCGTAAGAAAGACGGAAAGTTGAGAGTACCCGTTGACGGGTCGCAGTGGAGAAAAATCGAGAGAAAGTATGGGAAGGAGTTTGCAAATGACTCAAGGAACGTATGGTTTGGTCTAAGCGCAGATGGCATTAATCCTTTTGGGGAGCAGAGCAGCAACCATAGCACCTGGCCTGTGACTCTATGTTTGTATAACCTTCCTCCTTGGTTGTGCATGAAGTGGAAGTTCATTATGATGCCAGTGCTCATCCAAGACCCTAAGCAACCCGGCAACGACATTGGTGTGTACCTAAGGCCATTAGTTGAGGAACTCTTACAGTTGTGGAATAGAACAGGTGTACGTGAGTGGGATGAGCACATGGGGGAAGAATTTGACCTAAAGGCCTTGCTGTTCGTGACCATCAATGATTGGCCTGCTCTCAGTAACCTTTCAGGACAGATAAACAAGGGATACCGCGCATGCACGCACTGTTTGGATGATACTGACAGTATACATTTCGACAATTGTAGGAAGAATGTGTACCTGGGACATCGTCGATTTCTTCCGAGCAGGCATCCCGTAAGAAAGAAAGGAAAGCATTTAAAAGGTGAGGCGGATCAGTGGACGAAGCCTCGCCACCGTACTGGTGCTGATGTACATGATATGGTCAAGGATTTGAAGGTAGTCTTTAGAAAGGGTCCTGGCAGACAACCTGTTCCGAATGACGCTGACGGACGTGCACCCATGTGGAAGAAGAAATCTATATTTTGGGACCTGCCCTATTGGAAAGACCTAGAGGTCCGCTCTGCAATCGATGTGATGCACGTGACGAAGAATCTTTGCGTTACCCTGCTTGGCTTCTTGGGCGTGTTTGGGAAGACAAAAGATACGCTGAGGCACGGAGGACCAACAACGTATGCATGGAAAAGGCGGCATACATCGGGTCATGCCGCTATGCTCTTACCAAAGAAGAGAAGGAAATCTTCTTTGAATGCCCTTTCGATAATAAGGTACCGTCGGCTTCGTCGAATATAAAGGGAATAATAAACATGGCAGAGAAAAGTTCCGAACCTAAAGTCTCATGACGCCACGTGATTATGAAGCAAGCGCTTCGGTTGCATTGAGGGGCTTCTACGGATAATGTTCGATTAGCCATTGTGAAGCTATGTGCATTCCTCAATGCAATCTCTAAGAAGGTAATCGATCCAGAAATCATACCAAGGTTAGAGAATGATTTGGTGCAATGTCTTGTCAGTTTCGAGTTGGTGTTCCCACCATCCTTCTTCAACATCATGACGCATGTCCTAGTTCACCTATGTGAAGAGATTAACGTTTTGGGTCCTGTATTTCTACACAATATGTTCCCCTTTGAGAGGTTCATGGGAGTCTTAAATAAATATGTTCATAACCGTGCTAGGCCAGAAGGAAGCATCTCCAAGGGCCATGAAAATGAGGAGGTGATGGAGTTTTGTATTGACTTTATTCCTGACCTTAAGCCGATTGGTGTTCCTGAATCGTGGCATAGGGCAGACTGGATGGAAAAGGCACGCTAGGAGGGGATCACATAATATGTATGGACGGAAATTCTCTCACTTGAAAGATCAAGGATGTCGCCTAGAGGGGGGTGAATAGGCCCTTTAAAATAATTACGGTTTAGGCTTGAATAAATGCGGAATAAACCTAGCGGTAAATTTGTCAAGCACAAAACCTAAAACAACTAGGCTCACCTATGTGCACCAACAACTTATGCTAAGCAAGATAAGCAACTATGTGATAGCAAGATATATGACAAAGAACAATATGGCTATCACAAAGTAAAGTGCATAAGTAAAGGGCTCGGCTAAGAGATAACCGAGGCACGCGGAGACGACGATGTATCCCGAAGTTCACACCCTTGCGGATGCTAATCTCCATTTGGAGCGGTGTGGAGGCACAATGCTCCCCAAGAAGCCACTAGGGCCACCGTAATCTCCTCACGCCCTCGCACAATGCAATATGCCGTGATTCCACTAAGGGACCCTTAAGGGCGCTCACCGAACCCGTACAAATGGCGACCCTTGGGGGCGGTCACCGAACCCGTACACTTTGGCAACCCTTGGGGGCGGTCACCGGTACCACTAAGGAATTATGCATCACAATGCAATGCAACAACCAATGATGCAGGAGAATGAGATGCAAATGCTTAGGAACAAAACCAAAGTAAGGAGAAAACTTTGAAACCTTCTCCACAAAACTCTCTGAAACTTCTCCCCCATTGGCATCGATTGCCAAAATGGGCGAAAAGCTTAGAAGGCCAATATAAAACGTGTTCCTCCATAAATTGTGTATTTCTCAACAAGAGAGTGGAATGCAATACACATGTCCAACGGTAAATACTTGGAGGAAGACAAACTATATTGAGACCCAAAGATTGCAAAAGAATGATATGCCACAAAGACATAACAAAGAGAGAAACAAGCAATCAAGCAATCAAGCAATCAAAAGATACCAATTGAAGCAAGCAATCAACGGATATCAATTGAGCCAACTAGACGAATGATCCTACGTGCCACATGAAAAAAGGATAATATGATATGAGCGAAGGAGTGTTCTAAAGAAACTAGGGAAGCTCCCCATGATTTGTGCACACATAAGAATTTTTGTATTTGAATACATAGTGCACAAAATAGGATCACAGCTCCCCCAAAATCAATAGAAACATACAACAAGTGCAATTGAGCATAAAGGAAACTAAGCCTAGCACTTGCAACAAACACATGGTTGAGCAACATGTAAAAGAGGCAACTTAAGAATAGGCTCAACCAAAATGATGTGTGTGAGTCATGGCAAAGCACATGAGAAGACTAATATACGGATGAGCATAAGCATCAACATAGTATCGAATGAATGAGATACACGGTGCAAAGCCTTTCATTCCCACACACAACTAAGAAAATGGGTTCACAAGAACACTAAATATGCAAAATGAATAACCAACACTTGTGACAACCCGAGGTGAAGATAGAAAGCATAAGAATCATCAAGACAGGGGATGCCAATTAAGATGGCAAAAGCCTCGTCAAGACAAGCATGAGGAAAATAATCTTACCATACAAGATTGCATCAAGATGCAACGAGATAAGACACACACTCAAGGAAAAAGCTTTCACGGAGCCACCAAAGAAATAACATAAGAAAGACAAGGTGGACGTGAAAGAAAGGATATCACCTAGAGATGTAATTTCTCTCAAGTGTATAAGGGTCTAGGTAGACGAAATCATGACGATATATATCTAAAAAGAAGGATGTACACCCGAAATAGTTACAACACGAAGGAACAAGATATCCAAAAGGAAGTCATACATATACCAATAAGATATGTGCTTGGAAGCATAGCCCAAGGCTAGATATGGTCTTATTGTATATAAATGAATTCCTACTACACAACCATCAAAGACATCACAACTAGCAACAAGAGATCATTGTTGGGATGCTTTGAGAAAGGAAACAAGTATCACAATAAAGAAAGAATAACATGCCATGATACAACCCACACACGATTGATGCAATAATGTGTGCATGTAGTAGATGATGATACTTGTTACCTAGATAGCATTGGAAGGATGTAGTAGATACCAATTGAAGGTAGAAAGTAGCTCATTGATCATCCTAGCTTGACTCCAATAAGCACATGGTGACAACACCTTCCTTCTGAATGAGCCGAGTATCCAATGCATCTCCAATTGTTCCTAGAACAACAACACAAACAAAATGGCACCCAAACTCATTGGGACCAAAGAGTTAGAGAACCAACAATACATGGGACAAACTCCACATAGATATGTGCATATAGATATGAAAATGAATCTCATGCACATCTCATCCAATTTGAGACTTGGTGGAGTTTCCCCTATATATTGGGTCAAAGAAAGAAAACATGCCAAAGGAACTACATGAAGTTAAAAGGCATGCTCAAGACTTTCAAGAATCGATACCAAAATACAAGGAAAAACCAAGTGAATAGGATACCAAATGGAGAAATCATCACTTGGAAGATATCATTAGAAGATACATCAAGGAATGAGATATCCATTGGAACACACAAAAAAAGATGTCAAACTCCCAGAGGGGAGGATGGTTCCAAACAAACCAAGCTCTCTACAAAGTTTCATGATGGCACAAAGTACCAAAAGAAACGACTTGCCATCCACCAACACACACTTAATATGGATCACAAGATGAGTGTTTTATAGAAAATAGGATAGCTCCCCCACGAGTTGTGCATTATAGAGTATTTGCATTTGAATACAAAATGCACAAGGTGGGATCACCACTTTCTCTATATCAAGAAAACACTAGACAAGAACAAGACCATAACAAGATCCTCAAGTGACACGGAAGGCAATGGGAGTTGACACAATTTAGGCAAGAGATAATGCAAATAAAAGCAAAGGCCAAAGTAAAGATGATCAATAATTTCTACCACACAAGTGAGTACCAATTGTCAAAAGATAAGAAGTATTCGGAAATAATTCCGGTGGTAGATAGCAAGGATATCCAACATCATCTTCACACCAAACACAAGCAAATTGCAACTTGTAGAGCTAACATGACACCTACGAACACGATAATTTACAATATCAATTCTAGGTGATAATATCTCAAATGTACACATTTTCTAGGCTTGTAGTATGCACATAGCATATTACTCCCCCATAATGTGATACCAATAAAAACTTAACAAGAGGCAATAAGAGGATCCAACAAGAGACGATTAATGGACTATTTAGAATTTGAATTTATCATGAGAAGACATACCACATAGTGACTAGATACTCTTGTAATATCAATACTAGATGGTATTCCTCATGTACACACATTTATAAGATTGTGAGGTGCACAAAGCACATCACTCACCCATAATGGGATATTCCATTAATCTCTCACAAGAGCCAACTAAGATATAAACAAGATGAACAAAGGCTCAACACACTACACACATGTACATCATGTGCGAACCAACATGCACATACTTGATTTCTCAAGATAAGCAAATTGGAAGCATAACATATACACACACATGCAAGGTACAAAACCACAACACGCTAAGGGGCAAGTAACTTTCAATGTAAAAAAATTAAGCACGAGTTACCGCAAGGGGGAACATTGGATATAAGATAGAAACTTGATAATCCGAATGACTTGGCTTGAGATAATATGAATGATGAAGACCCCTTAATTCTTCATAAGGTAGCCAAGTCTCCAATGATCTCCATCAACACCTATTGATCAAGTTTTAGCTTGTTGGTCCCCAACCAAGTTGGGTCCTAAGAGGTTAGTCACAATAGGCTTGGCCACCCAAATGGTTCTTTTCTTGACACCACTTTGAGTACCAACAAACTTTGCAAACACATTGCCAACATTATCCTTCCCAAGAGAATAGACATAATCAATAATAATTGGGTTGGATAGGTTACCACTTGTGCATGAAGAAGCGACATGACCTTTCTCATGACATAAGTAGCAACGTCTACTCTTCATTTTCTTCTCACTTGATTTCTCAACAAGAGAAGCACGAGCTTGAGCATTCTTGGGAAGTGTCCTTTCTTCAACTTGTGGTTGAGCATGAGATTGAACTTGTGGCCGCTTCCCTTGTTGCTTGTCACTAATGGCCTTCTTCTTCAATGGGCAAGATCTCACATGATGCCCTTCAATTTTGCACTTGAAGCAAACAATCTTGGCCGAATTCTTGACTTGTTCTTGGCCCTTCTTCTTGTTCAACTTGGAATTATTCTTCTTGTTGGAGTTGAATCCAAGTCCACCTTTGTCATTGGGGGATTTTTGCACACTCAAGATATTGTTGAGTGCGGATTTCCCTTCATGACTCTTTTCCAAGTCTTTCTTCAAAGAAGTGACTTGGGCCTTGAGATCTTTGATTTCCTATACATGGTTAGTCTCAACACAAGTACTAGAGGAAGTATAAGCTTCATCATTAGAGCAACAAGGCAAGTAAAGCAATTCGCTAATGTCCACATGAGGCTCACTAGATGTTACCTTAGCAATCATAGTCACATGAGCTATTTTTAGCACATTATGGGATACAATAAGATCATCATGAGAGCTAGAAAGCTTTTCATGACTTTCTTCCAATTTCCCATACTTGCTAGATAGCAACTCAAGTTGAGCCCTTAGCTCAACATTCTCCTTTAAAATGGATGCTTCACAAGAAATAGAGTTAGTAGCACAAGCATCATCATTAACAACAAGAGGAGAAGGCAACTTGGCAAGCTCTTTTAAATAAGAAGCTTCAAGTTGAGCATGAGACTCGGTGAGTTTGATGAGCTCACCCTTGATGACCCTTGAGCCATTTTCGAGGTGCTCAAAATCCTCAAGGAGTCTAGCATGAGCAACTTCAAGCTTAGCATTTCTAGTTTCAAAAACATTGGCCACCTCAAGAGCTCTATCATTAGATTCCTTCACTCTAGATAATTCTAGAGCAAAAGTCTCCTCAAGAGATTCGGAGGTGGTTTGTTCATGTTCAAGAGCTTGAGATAGCTCCGCAATCTCATTTGCGTAATCACGCTCATGAGCTTCCATTTTCTCAATGGTGACCTCATGCTCCTCTAGATGAGATTCCAACTCCTCAATGTATTTCTTGCCATCAATGGCAATGGACATTATTTCCATGAAGTTGGAACGAGCAATTTTATTTTTATAAAGAGCTTTAAAAATCATTTCCCCCTTAGTTTTTAAGGAGGCAACATTATCATTCTCTTCATCATTATCCTCATCATCATTAGCTTCAACATCATCATCAAGAGACATATTGGGGTACAAAGTAGGAGATACCTTTGACGCTTTAGCCATAAGGCAAAAAGCAATAGATGATGATGTAGGATCCCTTGAGGCACCATTAAACACCACATCTTGTTCCATGGAGTATTCGGTTTCCTCTACATTGTTAGCACAACAATTCGAGGAAATAGATGCATTTTTATCATGGCAACAAGACATAGCAAGCATATCATCATGAGATTTAGTCAAGCAATTTCTACATGATATGCAAGGACTATCAACACAAGCATGTGAAACATTTGGAGTGCTAGAAGTGTTAAAGTCCAAAGATGAAGCATAACAATAAGAAAGTGATGAAGGATTATCAACAATAAGCCCACTATCATCATTGTAATGAACACCACTACTCACCATGTCATTACCTTGTGGCAAACCACATGTAGGTGAAGTATAAGAAGTTGAGAACGCAACACGGCCAGAGGTGGAGGGAGAACAATCATCCTTACAAATCTTGGACACGCCATATTTATCTTGAAGCTTTGTCCACAACTCATGAGCATCCCGGAACGACATGAGTTGAAATATAACTACATTGCTCAAAGCATCGAAAAGCACATTAGAAGCTTGAGCATTGAGATAAGAGTTTTTCTCATCCTCTAAAGATAATCTTTGGGGATCCTTTGGAGGAGAAAACCCCATATCTACAATTCGCTCTAAATTTGGGTCCATGACCCTAAAGAGATTAAGCATGTGAATTACCCAAACATCAAAATTTGTGCCATCGAAACTAAGAGTGTCAGAGAATCCTAATCCCCTAGTCGACATCTTTACTCTCTAGGCAGTTAATCCCAACAAAGAGAGACGAGGCTCTGATACCAATTGAAAGATCAAGGATGTCGCCTAGAGGGGGGGGGGTGAATAGGCGCTTTAAAATAATTACGGTTTAGGCTTGAACAAATGCGGAATAAACCTAGTGGTTAATTTGTCAAGCACAAAAGCTAAAACAACTAGGCTCACCTATGTGCACCAACAACTTATGCTAAGCAAGATAAGCAACTATGTGATAGCAAGATATATGACAAAGAACAATATGGCTATCACAAAGTAAAGTGCATAAGTAAAGGGCTCGGGTAAGAGATAACCGAGGCACGCGGAGACGATGATGTATCCCGAAGTTCACACCCTTGCGGATGCTAATCTCCGTTTGGAGCGGTGTGGAGGCACAATGCTCCCAAGAAGCCACTAGGGCCACAGTAATCTCCTCACGCCCTCGACAATGCAAGATGCCGTGATTCCACTAAGGGACACTTGAGGCGGTCACCGAACCCGTACAAATGGCGACCCTTGGGGCGGTCACCGAACCCGTACACTTTGGCAACCCTTGGGGCGGTTACAGTGCCGTCAAATTGCTCAGGCGATCTCCACAACCTAATTGGAGACCGACGCTTGCCGAGCTTTACACCACAATGATTGAGCTCCGAACAACACCAACCGTCTAGGGCGCCAAGGCACCCCAGAGGAACAAGCTCTAGGGTGTCCAAAACACCCAAGAGTAACAAGCTCAAGGGTACCAAGCACCCAAGAGTAATAAGCTTCTCAACTTGTAACTTCCACGTATCACGTGGGGAACTCAAACCGATGCACCAAATGCAATGGCAAGGGCACACGGAGTGCCCAAGTCCTTCTCTCTCAAATCCCACCGAAGCAACTAATGCTAGGGAGGAAGATGAGAGGAAGAATAAGAAGGAGAACACCAAGAACTCCAAGATCTAGATCCAAGGGGTTCCCCTCACATAGAGGAGAAAGTGATTGGTGGAAATGTGGATCTAGATCTCCTCTCTCTTTTCCCTCAAAAACTAGCAAGAATCCATGGAGGGATTGAGAGTTAGCAAGCTCGAAGAAGGTCAACAATGGGGAGAGAACACGAGCTTAAAGGATAAGGTTCATTAGGGAAGAAGACCCCCTTTTATAGGTGGGAAAAAATCCAACCGTTATGCTCACAGCCCGCACAGAGCGGTACTACCGCTCCAAGGAGCGGTACCGCTAGGGCGGTAGTACCCCTTTGAAACACAACAGTGAGGAGGCAAAAAGGCCAGAAGAACCGTCGGAGCGGTAGTACCGCTTGACCTCACGGTACTACCGCTAGGGGTAGCGGTACTACTTCTAAGGGTAGCGGTACTATTGCTTGTGAGCGGTACTAACAAATTACATCCGGGCCTACCACCGCAGGACTTGGGACGACTTTTTGGTCCGGAGCGGTACTTCCGCTGTAGGAGCCGCGGTAATACCGCTCTGGAGCGGTAGTAAAAAATTACATCCGCTCCAATTCGCGGTAGTACCGCTGCAGCCTTTTCAAAACACCAAAACAACCACAACTTTTGCAAACGGACTCCAAATTCGATGAAACCAAGTTTGTTGGAAAGCTAGCGACAAGGGATAACACAATCTTGAAAGAAATATCAATAAGAAGCAAATTAGAAAAGGCCCATAAGAAAATGGTGAGAACCCTTCCTCGGATAAGACCTGTAAAACCTCCAACACCGAAAACATCATAGAAGACGCATGCGAACTCCGTTTTTGATGAACTCAAGCTTGTCATCAAGATGACCATAAGCTCTAAGACTCACAAAGAGAACCAAACAAGAACCAAGAAACATGATGCAAGGATGCAATGGTTTGAGCTCTCTACTAACGATACGATCAAGCTAGCAACTTGAGAGCCCCCCTTGATAGTACGGCAAACGATCCTATAACCCGGTCTCCCAACTACCACATGAGACCGGTAAAATAGAAAACCTATCAAGGGAGAAACCTTTGCCTTGCACATGGTCCACTTGAGCTAGATGATGACGATCTTGACTCCCTCAAGTTGGACCACCTTTCTTGATTGCGTTGGCTCGATGAAGACTAGATGATTGCTCCCCCATAGTCCACTATGGGTGAGCCACTCTTCGGCACATCTTCACAAGTCCATTGACACCACAATGGATGGCAAGATTCAAGCACTTGATCTCTTCGTGATGCTCCACTTGAACTTGCACATGGCAATCTTGATGACGATCACCGCTTGATGCCATCCTTTCCATGGATTGTATGATATCTTCCTATTGACGCAAGCCCATGGACACGTACCTAACCCCACATAGAACTCTCACATAGACCATGGGTTAGTACACAAAGTGCAATGGACAATGCTTACCATACCATGGGATCACTTGATCCCTCTCGGTACATCTTCTACGCTTTGTGAGTTGATCAACTTGATTCACTCTTGACTTAGTCTTGATCAACCTTGAATCTTTCCAACTCTCTTCATTTGGATGACATCTTTAAGGTAAACATGAATGATCACACAATCTTCTTCTTCAAGACATGCTTGCAATAAGCTCAACACTCACATGACCAATCTTTGGATAATTCTTTAATAGCACCTTGGTCAACTCATAAACTCCTTGAAACCAACACATGAACTTCAAGAAAAGCCTATGGACAAATCCTTAAAATATAACTCAAGACAACCATTAGTCCATAGAGATTGTCATCAATTACCAAAACCAAACATGGGGGCATCGCATGTTCTTTCATCACTAAAGCACACTACACAATTCTACAGAATTCCGCCTTGGTGGCTCCGTATATGGACGAACACAAGAACTTTCTACGCTCCAAACACCCGGAGCGGTCTGATGACTGGATTACACGTGAACAAACCAGGAGTTTCGCGGCTGGTTGCGAACACGTACCATGCATGACGCCTCTATTGAAGATGACCTGTACTCATTGTCCCGTTACCATCTTCGAATATAATGACTTTCAAAGGGTACGAGATAAATGGTAATACATTTTACACGATCGCCCAAGATAAGAAGAGCACCAACCAAAATAGTGGTGTCTGCTTTGATGCAACAACCAAGACGGGAAAGGAAACATATTTTGGTTACATAGAGGAGATATGGGAACTTGACTATGGACGTGGTTTGAAGGTCCCTTTGTTTCGGTGCAAATGGGTCAATATGACACGAGGCGGGGTAACGGAAGACCCATAGTATGGAATGACAACAGTGGATCTCAACAATCTTGCGTATGCAGACGAACCATTCGTCCTAGCTAATGATGTGGCACAGGTTTTCTATGTGAAGGACATGTCTACCAAGCCGAGAAAAAGAAAAGATAAGGAAGCAAATGCATCATACGATGAGCCAAAGCGCCACATAGTTCTTTCTGGGAAGAGAAACATCGTGGGAGTGGATGACAAGACAGACATGTCAGAAGATTATGAAAAGTTTGATGAAATTGCTCCATTCAGAGTGAATATTGACCCAAGCATCCATTTAAATGATGAAGATTTTCCATGGCTACGGCGCAAAGGGACACACGCGAAGAAAAAGTTTCACACCCAAAGATCTGGGATGTGATCGGCTTCACTATCATCACTTTCTTCTGTGTTTCACACCCAGGAGGGAATCTCTGTAATAGTTAAGGTAGTTATGTGTTTTGTCATTTGAAACGCGAAGAAATTTTATGTGCAAACAAATTCTTTCATGCATTTACTGATTTTTTCAGATAAATGACCCTGAAATTGAAAAGCATTTCAAATGAACTCAGAAAAGGTTGAAAGTTGGTATGGTATCATAATTTCACCCACATAGCATGTGCAAAAAAGTAAGAGGAAAAAGTAAGAGGGTTACCGCAAAAACTGGATGCACTTCGTGTATAAAATGGACAATCTCTTTCGAAGTATCAGGATTTCGGACGAAAACTCATCCGTACAAAGGCATTTCATTTTTTAAATAACCAAAGCATTACCAAATTGAATATAATGATAAAACACACTAATATTAAACATAAGAAAAAAGAATCACTGAAAAATCTATTTTCAAAGTTAAGTTATTCACAAACTAGTGATTCACACAAATTTCGAATAATTCAAAATGTAAACTATTCAAATTTGTAAACTACCGGCACTAATAGAAAGTTTGTAATTTTTTGTACCTAGAGCAAAAATATTCACAAAGAAACTCTAAATACAGCAAAAAACAACTCAAAAATAAATAAAACAAAAATAAATAAAGCAAAATATAAGAAAATAAAAAAGCCCGCCTACTGCGCCACAGCGGCCTGCATACGACTAGAAACCCAACCTGTAGTTGGGCCAGGATGTAGACCCGCAAGCCCAGTAGACCCACAGGCAGAGTAGGAGAGGTAGGCCCAGAAGGCCTGCTATTGAGAGGAGCTCAATGCAGTGCCCGCGCCGGGGCTTATAAACAGGTCCTGGCGCTCCTCAACTAGCAAGGTGGGACTAAACTTCTGCGCCCCTTGCCTGGCAGTGGTCACCCTTTAGTACCGGGTCGTGGCTCCAACCGGTACTAAAGGGTGGTCTTTAGTACCGGTTGGTGCCACCACCCGGTACTAAAGGTGGGCGCTTCCAGCCGCTTGGCCCGGCCAAAACAGACCTTTAGTACCGGTTGGTGGCACCAACCGGTACTAAAGGTTGTTCTATATAAGAAAACACTTCAAAAAATCAGTTTCTCATCTCTCCCTCTGCTTCTTTCTCCTCTGCCCGTCTTGCCCGCCTCGTCGTCGCCTCGTCGTCGCCGCCCCGTTGCAAGTCCGTCATTGTCGCTGTCCCGTCCCGTCCGCGCCCGTCCGCCGCTGCCACTGCCGCCGACCTCCGTCGTCCCCTTGCCCCGTCCCGTCCCGTCGTCGCCGCCCGTCCCCATCGCCATCGTCACCGCCCATCTCCGTCCCCGCCGCGCCTCGCCGGTGAGCTCCTGCCCCGGCCGCCATGTCACACACACACACACACACACATTGTTATAGAAATGTTAGCAATTTTTCTATTTTTTAGTTATAGAAATATTAGAAATGTTAGTTATATAGAAATGTTATAAAATTTCTATTTTTTAGTTATAGAAATATTTATAGAAATGTTAGTATTTTTTTTGTTTTTTAGTTATAGAAATATTAGAAATGTTAGTTATATATATATATATAAATGTTAGAAATTTTTCTGTTTTTTAGTTATAGAAATATTAGAAATGTTAGTTATATATATAGAAATGTTAGAAATTTTAGAGTTAGTTTTAGCTAGATGAATTAGATTAATGTCAAATTGATAGAATTTGCGTATAGAATTTTAGTTATCACAATCCAATCACATTAAAAAAATGTTACTTTTTGCGGGCATATAGTATTTGTTCTCGACGATGCCCGGCCCGCATCCTAAATCGTCGACCCGTTAGCCACGACGTCCGGCTGACCCATGTCCGGACTGGGCTCCGCTGGCTGGCACTGGAGGTGCTACCGGGGGCGCGCCACTTGGTGAGAACCAGTCTCGGGTCCCGTCGTCGACCTCGATCTCCTTTGGTGGCGTTCGCGTGGGCCACATTCTATGCTGAGAGGAGCGGCCCGCCGGAGGTGGTGCCGTCGTGTCGAGGAGGAGGGCGAGCACGTCCATCGCTACATGGCTGCTATGGACGTCGGGTTCTCCAATACTGGCAGGTTCTTTGGGCGAGATGACCGGAGATATGATCTTGTGATGGTTCCTTCTCTTTGGGTGTCCACGCTCGCGCTGTGAACCATGAGTGGCCTAGATTCTTCTGTAGTATTCGATCTTTATTAGCTACCTAGCCAGTGATGTATTCGATATATAATATTCGAGATGATGTATTCGAGATTATATATATTATTCGAGATGATGTACTCGAGATTATATATCATTCGAGACGATGCATATTATGTACTATATGATTCAGTTTTTCCTTATTGATTGCATCCATGCATTGTAATTTGAATACTAAATTGTTTTATATTTCTTACGTATTAGTTAAGTAAAAGCTATGGCGGACAATACCGGCAGAGAGAGAGAAGAGGAATTGTTCGAGATCATCGCAGCCCTCGGGCTAGATGATCTGAATGAAACAGATGACGGCTCCCAATATCTGAACAATACCGAGGAGGGTGATGATAACATATTCGATCTCGACGACCGAGCTGATGAAGTCATGAACTATGATTATGATTATGATGACGCAGACAATGTTTATGATGACACAGACAATGTTGATCTTGAAATAACAAAGACTATCAGCGAGATATATTTATATAAGCAGGCATCTGGTGATCATCACATGTTTTTTTATTTGAAGATATATATATTAATGAATCGATCTTTCTTATTTTAGCCCTCTGTATCGAGCAAATCTGCTTCTACAGACAGCAGGACAAAGCGAGGCCCGGGCAAAAAGTTGAAGGAGGGTGTAAAGTACAACATCGACTCCATCAAAGCTAATGGCGAACCCCTCACGCCTAAGAACATTGCGAACAAGTGGACTCGTCAGTGCGGAGTTCTTGTGAAGGACCAACTCCCGTCTCCATTGAAGAATGGAAAGAGCCAAAAACTAAACGTCCAGATGTTACTTGGGTCGACAACAGAGCAAAACAAAATCTTTGGGAATCTCTGATGGAACATTTCACCCTACCAGATTATTTCACTGATGTAGATGTGCAGAAAGTCAAGGACGTTGCTCTTAAGAAGATGGCAATTGTACTCAACACCCACAAGAAAACTGTATGGGCCAACTACCTCGCTGCAAAAAAGAAGACTCCAGAATTCAAGGGAACACTGGAGAAGCAAAGAGAACACTGGCCCGCTTTCGTGAAATTCAAGGAATCAGAATTATCTAAGGAATGGTCGAGAAAAAACAAGGCCAATGCCGCAAAAAAGATGCAATTCCATAGGCTGGGTCCAGGTGGCTACGCGGTGGCAATGCCTAAGTGGGATAAGTCTGAGCAAGAGATGGAGGATGCAGGGGTCACTCCGGTTACTAGGAGCTGGCCCCCAGGTGCAGAACTTGGTTCTATGCGCATGGGGGGGCGTTGGACCCGAAGACAGGCCTGGTTTCGAAGAAGGCAAGTCTAAAAGGAGCAGATCAAAAGTTACTTGACGCAATAGAAGATGCTCGAAAGGGGGTGTTCACGCCCAACAGAGAGAACAACGAGCTTACGCGCGCCCTGGGAAATCCTGAACACCCGGGAAGAACACGAGGCAAGGGCGTTATTCCCTGGTATGTGGGCTTTTCGGAATGGAATGACGACTACAGGACCCGTGCAAGAAAGAAGGTGGAGGAGGAGAAGAAGAGGAAGCTGGAGGAGGAGCAGAGGAAGCAGGACGCGAAACGCCTTCAAGGCCTAGAAGCAAGGCACGCGGACTTGGCACTCAAATTCCAGCAGTAGCAGCAGCATCAGATCGACTCACTTAGCCAGGAAAGGGGGTCTCAGCAGCGGCAGAAGCAAGCGGATGATCATCCAGCATTGGATAGCACCATCCCATCCATGCCGAGAAGCAGCGTTGGTTCCGCCCCGGGCGACGCACTGCTTGATACATACCCTGTGGATGACATCATAGAGAACACTAACTGTGAGCTACACTTCAAAATGAAGAACATATCCATGAAGGTGGCGGACGCCGTTGCTTTTTACAATTACCCCCGAAGCAACCTTCCATTGCACCCCGATTCCAGGGCTATGCTCGTGTCTTGGTTGATGAGGTGGTGGACCCATATTCGGGGCTACAGCTTGACATTCCTGGAGGTGACGACGAGCACACACTTGGAGAGGCCATACATCGTATCATCCTATGGAGAAAGGATTGCATCATCTTTCGAAGTCCACCGACACCGCGTCTGCCGACTCCTCCTCGAAGTCCGCCACCGAGTCAGCAGAGTCCCGCTCCTCCAAGTCCACGAACACGTGAGCTGACTCCTCCTCGAAGTCCGCTACCGTGTCAGCAGACTACCGCTCCTCCAAGTCCACGAACGCGTGAGCAGACTCCTGCTTCAAGTCCGGCACAGCCTCAGGCCACTCCTCCCGATTCAAGTCCGACACCGTGTCAGGCCACACCTCCTGCTTCAAGTCCGGCACAGTGTCAGGCCACTCCTCCTGCTCCAACTCAGCCACGTCAGCCGTCTCCGCCGCCTCAGCAATCGCAGAAAGAGACAAGCCGCAGCTATGGTGCGTAGCGGTACGAGTCGAGGTAGTAAAGGAAGTACAGGTGGAGACAAGCGATATAAATATGGTCCAAGCAGCCTCGCTCCTCTTCCTCAAAGGAATTACGACATGACCGAGGAGCAAAACAATGCCATAGTGCGGGCCGAAGTGGACGCCCATTTTGGACCGAAACCGGCAACGCCGCCGAGGGAGAAAGTGCCTGAGGAAAAGATTGACCACTTCATTCGTATGGCTAGACCACCAGCTCCCAAGCCTGTTGACTCAGACTATGAGCGCCAAATCAGGAAGGCACATCGAGCACGACTACATAAAGAAGCGAGCTCGAGCTCGAGCCAACAAGCAGCTGTCAAAAAATGTGGGAAAACCGTTCCAGCTGGGAGAACAGGCGGCGCAATCGATCCCCCCGCTTGTTGTTCCAACAACACATGAGAGTGCGCGCGCCCAATATTATTATGGGCAAATAGTTTATGTTCCCGAGGTGGGCAATGTGGTAATAACCGAGGAGCATATAATGCAGGCTGAAATTCTCAAGATCACTGTTGGACAACTCCTCGATATCGAGCCCATGTCTTCGCTTAGAGAGGAGGAAATAAAACGGAAATATGTCCGGGGCCAACCTTTGGTCGAGCCAGATGAGGTCAAGAACCTCCCAACGAGAATGTATGAATTGCATCAATGGTACATGAACATTATGAAGATTTCCAATCGAGAGTCCCTCATGGTGAAAGTCGAGGAAGATCATTACTTCCATAAGCTAGCTCTGTCCGTTGAGTATTCAGAACTATTTCAGTTATTCAATCAAGATGCACTCGACAAATATATCGTCAGTTTCTATTGTCTGTAAGAGATTTCTTTCTGTAATTTAAGTCTCAAGCTAGCTCTAGTGCTCATTGATTGATCATTAATTACATGTAATTATATATCCTCACTATATATTCTTTTCTGTGGTATTATGCAGGATGAAGATGTATGAAATGAAAAAATTTGGACACTATGGCATTGGGTTCATTGACCCAAATACCGTTAATGAATACACATGGAAATTGGAATACTGTAGACAAGATGTAGAGAAAAACATGCTAGAGTTCTTGAAGCGCCTCAATATCAATGAAGATATACTACTTCCTTACAACTTCGTGTGAGTCACACTGTATTGTACTACAAATTCTGTTTTTGCTTACTAGCTAGATGTTAATAAGTGAATAGGGTTTAGGGTTATAGTTGATTAGTGTTATGCACATGCCCGCTTAATTTATACATGCAAACGTATGCGCATGCAGGTACCACTGGATTTTGTTAGACACTAAAGTTGACGAAGGAAAAGTTGAAGTATTGGACTCACTACTTAAAAAAGATAGTGACTACAGCATCGTGAAGGGGATAGTCAACAGGTAATTTCAATCATTATTAACTATATCTCGGCCTATTTAGTTCGTCATTTCCTGATATGAACTATTTTTAATAACCCCTTTATTAATTTTCTTTGCCGGCGGGCAGGGCTTGGGCAAAGTACATCAAGGTGACTCCATGAAAATGGCGACAAAAGCTATTTTTGGTATCGACCCAAGGTAAGTAATTAAGTAGTACTAGCTAGCTAGCTACCATCTCTTTAATTCTTGTATCAATACCATTAATTAATTAACATGTTTGATTAATTATTATCTGATTAAATTCTATTCTCGTAAAGGCCCTGAAGCAGGCGCCGGGGACTGAAGTGTGTGCATACTATGTTTGCGAGAACATTCGCATGATGGCGTCCGAAAGGAGCAGATCTGATAGACAGCAATTGGTACGTTTGCCAGAACACTATTCAAAAATCTTACATGATTGTCGATATCTAGTCACACAACTAATACACATGCATATTGATCTCCTTCTTAACAGTTCAAAGACGTGCGGGACCAGCTCCTACCAACAGAGCGCATACGAGCACTTCAAGAGGAAATAGCGGGATTTTTGCTCGACCAGGTCATAGAACCCAAAGGATAATACTATTACCCGCTACCGCCCCCATGAACCACTTGTCATCGTGATCCGAAGGCACCAAGGCAACATGTAGGAGAAATTGTATATATATACATGTGTATGTGTGAATAATTAATGGTGGTTGTGAGACATTCGATTATACATGTGTATGTGTGAATAATTAATTGTATATATATATGATCGGTTCTACGAGAAAATCTATTTTTATATATATATGCATAATGTGTACAATATGTAGTATCATAAAATACCAGCAAACAAAAAAGAATTAAATGGAAAACACAAAATTAATGGGAAAAAAATTAAAACCAACCCCCCAAACATTTAGTACCGGTTGGTGCTACCAACCGGTACTAATGGTCTACCAGCACCCGGGCCTGGCTCGTGCCACGTGGTGGCACTTTAGCGCCAGTTCGTGTCGAACCGATAGTAAAGGGGGGGCCTTTAGTCTCCACTCTTTAGTGCCGGTTGCAGAACCGGCACTAAAGGCCCTTACGAACCGGCGCTAAAGCCCGGTTCTGCACTAGTGAAGGAAATCATAGGATCAAGACCCTCCTGATCATGCTTAATTATGTTCCGTGAATGCCATATAGACCACATAATGATGTTGATTTTTGGTCGGTCCTTGTCATCTACCATTGGGTGACATAAAATGTCCCTTGCCCACGAGCTAAGATGTAACCTGGGCAGCCGAATATCAAACCAAGCGCGGGCTACCGCCCAAAAACGTTTGGCATGAGAGCATAGCATTAATGCATGATGTAGATCTTCCTCCATAGCTAAACAGATGTTGCATCTGCTTATTTGTGCAATGTGCCTCCGGTTAAGAGTGTGTTCATTAGGTAAAATTCCTCATAGAACTCGCCACTAGAACACCCGTACCTTTGGCACCACGTTGAGCTTCCAAAGAGCCTTCCACATTTGTCGATCATTCGCTGAAGTATCGGTAACTGACCCATCCTCTAGAGCAATACGCTCTTTCCGCGTCACTAGAGTGCGATACGCTGTCTTAACAGTGTATTTGCCCGAAGCATCAAAAGCCCACGCATAGAAATCCTCACCACCGCCCTAAAGGATATATGCCCTGGAGGCAATAATAAAGTTGTTATTTATATTTCCTTATATCATGATAAATGTTTATTATTCATGTTAGAATTGTATTAACCGGAAACTTAGTACATGTATGAATACATAGACAAACAGAGTGTCACTAGTATGCCTCTACTTGACTAGCTCGTTGAATCAAAGATGGTTAAGTTTCCTAGCCATAGACATGAGTTGTCATTTGATTAACGGGGTCACATCATTAGAGAATGATGTGATTGACTTGACCCATCCGTTAGCTTAGCACGATGATCGTTTAGTTTGTTGCTATTGCTTTCTTCATGACTTATACATGTTCCTATGACTATTAGATTATGCAACTCCCGAATACCGGAGGAACACTTAGTGTGCTCTCAAATGTCAAAACATAACTGGGTGATTATAAAGATGCTCTACAGGTGTCTCAGATGGTGTTTGTTGGGTTGGCATAGATCGAGATTAGGATTTGTCACTCCATGTTCCGGAGAGGTATCTTTGGGCCCTCTTGGTAATGCACATCACTATAAGCCTTGCAAGCAATGTGACTAATGAGTTAGTCACAAGATGATGCATTACGGAACGAGTAAAGAGACTTGCCGGTAACGAGATTGAACTAGGTATTGAGATACTGACGATCGAATCTCGGGCAAGTAACATACCGATAACAAAGGGAACAACGTATGTTGTCATGCGGTTTGACCGATAAAGATCTTCGTAGAATATGTAGGAACCAATATGAGCATCCAGGTTCCGCTATTGCTTATTGGCCGGAGATGAGTCTCGGTCATGTCTACATAGTTCTCGAACCCGTAGGGTCCGCACGCTTAACGTTCGGCGACGATCGGTATTATGAGTTTATGTGTTTTGATGTACCGAAGGTAGTTCGGAGTCCCGGATGTGATCAGGAACATGACGAGGAGTCTCAAAATGGTCGAGACATAAAGATTGATATATTGGATGACTATACTCGGACACCAGATGAGTTCTGGGGGTCACCGGATAATTATCGAAATGCCGGGAGGTTATCGAAACCCCCGGGGGAACTAATGGGCCAACATGGGCTTTGTGAGAGAGAGATGAGGGGGCCTCAGGGCTGGCCCCCCTGAGGAGTCCGAATTGAACAAGGAGGGGGGCGGCGCCCCCTCTTTCCCTCCCTCACTCCCTCTCCTTTCTGTCCCCCTCCTAGTAGGACTAAGAAAGGAGGAATCCTACTCCTACGAGGAGGAGGATTCCTCCCCTCCTTGGCGCGCCTATAGGGCCGGCCGGCCTCCCCCTTGCTCCTTTATATACGGGGGCAGGGGGCACCCTAGAACACACAACTTGACAGTT
Organism: Aegilops longissima; assembly: GCA_021605205.1. Lineage (NCBI taxonomy): Eukaryota > Viridiplantae > Streptophyta > Magnoliopsida > Poales > Poaceae > Aegilops > Aegilops longissima. The sequence continues at coordinate 691,486,286 of CM038682.1, forward strand.
GTCTTAGCCGTGTGTGGTGCCCCCCTCCACAGATTTCCACCTCGGTCATATCGTTGTAGTGATTAGGCGAAGCCCTGCGTCGGTAACTTCATCATCACCGTCATCTTGTTGTCGTGCTGATGAAGCTCTCCCTTGACACTCAGCTGGATCTAGAGTTCGTGGGACGTCACCGAGCTGAATGTGTGCAGATCGCGGAGGTGCCGTACTTTCGATACTAGGATCGGTCGGATCGTGAAGACGTACAACTACATCAACCGCGTTGTCATAATGCTTCCGCTTTTGGTCTACAAGGGTACGTGGACAACACTCTCCCCTCTAGTTGCTATGCATCACCTAGATGGATCTTGCGTGTGCGTATGATTTTTTTTTTGAAATTACTGTGTTCCCCAACAGTGGCATCCGAGCCAGGTCTATGCATAGATGTTATATGCACGAGTAGAACACAAAGAGTTGTGGGCGATAATAGTCATACTGCTTACCGGCATGTCATACTTTGATTCGGCGGTATTGTTGGATGAAGCGGCCGGATCGACATTACGCCAGACGCTTACGCGAGACTGGTTCTACCGACGTGCTTTGCACACAGGTGGCTGGCGGGTGTCAGTTTCTCTAACTTTAGTTGAATCGAGTGTGACTACGCCCGGTCCTTGTTGAAGTTTAAAACAGCACACTTGACGAAAAATCGTTGTGGTTTTGATGCATAGGTAAGAACGGTTCTTGCTCGGCCCGTAGCAGCCACGTAAAACTTGCAACAACAAAGTAGAGGACGTCTAACTTGTTTTTGCAGGGCATGTTGTGATGTGATATGGTCAAGACATGATGCTAAATTTTATTGTATGAGATTATCATGTTTTGTAACACAATTATCGGCAACTGGTAGGAGCCATATGGTTGTCGCTTTATTGTATGAAATGCAATCGCCATGTAATTGCTTACTTTATCACTAAGCGGTAGCGATAGTCGTGATAGCAATAGTTGGCGAGATGACAACGATGCTTCGATGGAGATCAAGGTGTCAGGCCGGTGACGATGGTGATCATGACGGTGCTTTGGAGATGGAGATCAAAGGCACAAGAGGATGATGGCCATATCATATCACTTATATTGATTGCATGTGCTGTTTATCCTTTATGCATCTTATTTTGCTTAGCTCGGCGGTAGCATTATAAGATGATTTCTCACTAAATTTTAAGGTACAAGTGTTCACCCTGAGTATGCACCGTTGCGAAAGTTCATCGTGCCGAGACACCACGTGATGATCGGGTGTGATAAGCTCTACGTTCACATACAACGGCTGCAAGCCAGTTTTGCACACGCAGAATACTCGGGTTAAAGAAGAGCCTAGCATATGCAGATATGGCCTCGGAACACTAAGACTGAAAGGTCAAGCGTGAATCATATAGTAGATATGATCAACATGGTGATGTCCACCATTGAAAACTACTCCATCTCACGTGATGATCGGACATGGTTTAGTTGATTTGGATCACGTGATCACTTAGATGATTAGAGGGATGTATATCTAAGTGGGAGTTCTTAAGTAATATGATTAATTGAACTTTAATTTATCATGAACTTAGTACGATAGTATTTTGCATGTCTATGTTGTTGTAGATCAATGGCTCGTACATCGTTCCTTTGAATTTTAATGTGTTCCTAGAAAGCTAAGTTGAAAGATGATGGTAGCAACTACACGGTCTGGGTCCGTAACTTGAGGATTATCCTCATTGCTGCTGCAGAATAATTACGCCCGGAAGCAAGGCTAGGTGCAAGACCAGCTGCGGAAACGCGGACGTTGTGAGCGCTGGCGAGCAAAGCGATGACTACTCGATAGTTCAGTGTGTCATGCTTTACGGCTTAGAACCGGGACTTCAACGACGTTTTGAACGTCATGGAGCATATGAGATGTTCCAGGAATTGAATTTAATATTTCAAGAAAATGCCTGGATTGAGAGATATGAAGTATCCAATAAGTTCTATAGCTGCAAAATGGAGGAGAATAGTTCTGTCAGTGAGCATATACTCAAAATGTCTGGGTATCATAATCACTTGACTCAGCTGGGAGTTAATCTTCCTGTTGATAGTGTCATTGACATAGTTCTTCAATCACTGCCACCAAGCTACAAAAGCTTCGTGATGAACTATAACATGCAAGGGATGTATAAGACGATTCTCGAGCTCTTTGCAATGCTAAAGGCTGCTGAGGTAGAAATCAAGAAGGAGCATCAAGTGTTGATGGTCAGCAAGACCACCAGTTTCAAGAAAAAGGGTAAAGGGAAGAAGGGGAACTTCAAGAAGAATGGCAAGCAAGTTGCTGCTCAAGTGAAGAAGTCCAAGTCTGGACCTAAGCCTGAGACTGAGTGCTTCCACTGCAAAGGGACTGGTCACTGGAAGCGGAACTGCCCCAAGTATTTGGCGGATAAGAAGGATGGCAAGGTGAACAAAGGTATATGTGATATACATGTTATTGATGTGTATCTTACTAATACTCGCAGTAGTACCTGGGTGTTTGATACTTGTTATGTTACTAATATTTGCAACTCGAAACAGGGACTACGGATTAAGTGAAGATTGTCTAAGGACGAGCGTGGGAAATGGTTCCAAAGTCGATGTGATCACGGTCGGCACACTACCTCTACATCTACCTTCGGGATTAGTTTTAGATCTGAATAATTTTTATTTGGTGCCAGCGTTAAGCATGAAGATTATATCTGGATCTTGTTTGATGCGAGACGGTTTAAATCCGAGAATGATGGTTGTTCTATTTATATGAGTAATATCTTTTATGGTCATGCACCCTTGAAAGTGGTCTATTTTTGTCGAATCTCGATAGTAGTGACACACATATTCATAATATTGAAACCAAAAGATGCAGAGTTGATAATGATAGTGCAACTTATTTGTGGCACTGCCGTTTGGGTCATATTGGTGTAAAGCGCATGAAGAAACTCCATTCTGATGGACTTTTGGAATCACTTGATTATGAATCACTTGGTACTTGTGAACCATGCATCATGGGCAAGATGAATAAAACATCGTTCTCCAGAACAATGGAGCGAGCAACAGATTTATTGGAAATCATACATACTGATGTATGTGGTCTGATGAATATTGATGCTCCCGGCGGGTATCGTTATTTTCTGACCTTCACAGATGATTTGAGCAGATATGGGTATATCTCCTTGATGAAACATAAGTCTGAAACATTCGAAAAGTTCAAAGAATTTCAGAGTGAAGTGGAAAATAATCGTAACAAGAAAATAAAGTTTCTGTGATCTGGTCGTGGAGGAAAATATTTGAGTTACGAGTTTGCTCTTCATTTGAAACAATGCAGAATAGTTTCGCAACTCACGCCACCTGGTACACCACAACGTAATGGTGTGTCTGAATGTCGTAACCGCACTTTATTAGATATGGTGCGATCTATGATGTCTCTTACTGATTTACCGCTATCGTTTTGGGGTTATGCTTTAGAGACGGCTGCATTCACGTTAAATAGGGCACCATCTAAATCCGTTGAGACGACACCTTATGAACTGTGGTTTGGCAAGAAACCCAAATTGTTGTTTCTTAAAGTTTGGCGCTTTGATGCTTATGTGAAAAAGCTTCAACCTGATAAGCTCGAACCCAAATCGGAGAATGTGTCTTCATGGGATACCCAAAGGAGACTGTTGGGTACACCTTTTATCACAAATCCAAAGGCAAGTCATTCGTTGCTAAGAATGGATCCTTTCTAGAGAAGGAGTTTCTCTCGAAAGAAGTGAGTGGGAGGAAAGTAGAACTTGATGAGGTAAATGTACCTGCTCCCTTATTGGAAAGTAGTTCATCATAGAAATCAGTTCCTGTGACTCCTATACCAATTAGTGAGGAAGCTAATGATGATGATCATGTAACTTTAGATCAAGTTACTATAGAACCTCGTAGGTTAAACAGAGTAAGATCTGCACCAGAGTGGTACGGTAATCCGGTTCTGGAGGTCATGTTACTTAACCATGACAAACCTATGAACTATGAGGAAGCGATGATGAGCCCAGATTCCTCGAGATGGCTTGAGGCCATGGAATCTGAGATGGGATCCATGTATGAGAACAAAATGTGGACTTTGGTTGACTTGCCCGATGATCGGCAAGCCATAGAGAATAAATGGATCTTAAAAAAGAAGACTAACGTTGACGGTAATGTTACTGTCTACAAAGCTTGACTTGTTGTGAAAGGTTTTCGACAAGTTCAAGGAGTTGACTACGATGAGACTTTCTCACCCGTAGGGATGCTTAAGTCCGTCCGAATCATTTTAGCAATTACTGCATTTTATGATTATGAAATTTGGCAAATGGATGTAAAGACTGCATTCCTGAATGGATTTCTGGAAGAGGAGTTGTATATGATGCAACCCGAATGTTTTATCAATCCAAAGGATGCTAACAAAGTATGCAAGCTCCAGCGATCCATTTATGGACTGGTGAAAGCATCTCGGAGTTGGAATAAACGTTTTGATAGTGTGATCAGAGAATATGGTTTTATACAGACTTTTGGAGAAGTCTGTATTTACAAGAAAGTGAGTGGGAGCTCTATAGCATTTGTAATATTATATGTGGATGACATATTGTTGATTGGAAATGATATAGAATTTCTGGATAGCATAAAAGGATACTTGAACAAGAGTTTTTCAATGAAAGACCTCGGTGAAGCTGCTTTTATATTGGGCATCAAGATCTATAGAGATAGATCAAGACGCTTAATTGGACTTTCACAGAGCACATACCTTGATAAAGTTTTGAAGAAGTTCAAAATGGATCAAGCAAAGAAAGGGTTCTTGCCTGTGTTACAATGTGTGAAGTTGAGTCAGACTCAATGCCCGACCACTGCAAAAGATAGAGAGAAAATGAAAGTCATTCCCTATGCTTCAGCCATAGGTTATATCATGTATGCAATGATGTGTACCAGAACTGATGTGTGCCTTGCTATTAGTTTAGCAGGGAGGTACCAAAGTAATCCAGTAGTGGATCACTAGACAGCGGTCAAGAACATCCTGAAATACCTGAAAGGACTAAGGATATGTTTCTCGTTTATGGAGGTGACAAAGAGCTCGTCGTAAATGGTTACGTCGATGCAAGCTATGACACTGATCCGGATGACTCTAAGTCACAAATCAGATACGTATTTATATTGAATGGTGGAGCTATCAGTTGGTGCAGTTCTAAGCAAAGCGTTGTGGCAGGATCTACATGTAAAGCGGAGGACATAGTTGCTTCGGAAGCAGCAAATGAAGGAGTTTGGATGAAGGAGTTCATATTCGATCTGGGTGTCATACCTAGTGCATCGGGTCCAATGAAAATCTTTTGTGACAATACTGGTGCAATTGCCTTGGCAAAGGAATCCAGATTTCACAAGAGAACCAAGCGCATCAAGAGACGCTTCAATTCCATCCGCGATCAAGTCAAGGAGGGAGACATAGAGATTTGCAAGATACATACGGATCTGAATGTTGCAGACCTGTTGACTAAGCCTCTCTCACGAGCAAAACATGATCAGCACCAAGAATTCGTGGGTGTTAGAATCATTACTGTGTAATCTAGATTATTGACTCTAGTGCAAGTGGGATACTGAAGGAAATATGCCCTAGAGGCAATAATAAAGTTGTTATTTATATTTCCTTATATCATGATAAATGTTTATTATTCATGCTAGAATTGTATTAACCGGAAACTTAGTACATGTGTGAATACATAGACAAGCAGAGTGTCACTAGTATGCCTCTACTTGACTAGCTCGTCGAATCAAAGATGGTTAAGTTTCTTAGCCATAGACATGAGTTGTCATTTTATTAATGGGATCACATCATTAGAGAATGGTGTGATTGACTTGACCCATCCGTTAGCTTAGCACGATGATCGTTTAGTTTGTTGCTATTGCTTTCTTCATGACTTATACATGTTCCTATGACTATGAGATTATGCAACTCCCGAATACCGGAGGAACACTTAGTGTGCTATCAAACGCCACAACGAATCGGGTGATTATAAAGATGCTCTCTGGTGTCTCCGATGGTGTTTGTTGGGTTGGCATAGATCGAGATTAGGATTTGTCACTCCATGTTTCGGAGAGGTGTCTCTGGGCCCTCTCGGTAATGCACATCACTATAAGCCTTGCAAGCAATGTGACTAATGAGTTAGTCACGGGATGATGCATTACGGAACGAGTAAAGAGACTTTCCGGTAACGAGATTGAACTAGGTATTGAGATACCGACGATCGTATCTCGGGCAAGCAACATACCGATGACAAAGGGAACAACGTATGTTGTTATGCGGTTTGACCGATAAAGATCTTCGTAAAATATGTAGGAACCAATATGAGCATCCAGGTTCCGCTATTGGTTATTGACCGGAGATGAGTCTCGGTCATGTCTACATAGTTTTCGAACCCGTAGGGTCCGTGATACGTCTTCGTCGTATCTACTTTTCCGAACACTTTTGCCCTTGTTTTGGACTCTAACTTGCATGATGTGAATGAAACTAACCCGGACTGACGCTGTTTTCAGCAGAATTGCCATGGTGTTATTTATGTGCAGAAACAAAAGTTCTCGGAATGACCTGAAACTCCACGGAGATTATTTTTGGAAATAATTAAAAATACTGGCGACAGAATCAAGGCCAGGGGGGCCACACCCTTTCCACGAGGGTGGGGGCGCGCCCCCTGCCTCGTGGGCCCCCTGGAGCTCCACCGACCTCAACTCTAACTCCTTAAATTCGTGTTCGGGGAGAAAAAAATCAGAGAGAAAGATTCATCGCGTTTTACGATATGGAGCCGCTGCCAAGCCCAAAACTCTCTCGGGAGGGCTGATCTGGAGTCCGTTCGGGGCTCCGGAGAGGGGAATCCGTCGCCATCGTCATCATCAACCATCCTCCATCACCAATATCACAATGCTCACCGCCGTGCGTGAGTAATTCCATCGTAGGCTTGCTGGACGGTGATGGGTTGGATGAGATTTATCATGTAATCGAGTTAGTTTTGTCAGGGTTTGATCCCTAGTATCCACTATGTTCTGAGATTGATGTTGCTATGACATTGCTATGCTTAATGCTTGTCACTAGGGCCCGAGTGACATGATTTCAAATCTGAACCTATTATGTTTTCATGAATATATGTGAGTTCTTGATCCTATCCTGCAAGTCTATAGTCCCCTACTATGTGTTATGATCCGGCAACCCCGAAGTGACAATAATCGGGACCACTCCCGGTGATGACCGTAGTTTGAGGAGTCCTTGTATTCACTATGTGTTAGTGCTTTGGTCTGGTACTCTATTAAAAGGAGGCCTTAATATCCCTTAGTTTCCATTAGGACCCCGCTGCCACGGGAGGGTAGGACAAAAGATGGCATGCAAGTTCTTTTCCATAAGCACGTATGACTGTATTCAGAATACATGCCTACATTACATTGATGAATTGGAGCTAATTCTGTGTCACCCTATTTTATGACTGTTACATGATGAACCGCATCTGGCATAATTCTCCATCACCGATCCAATGCCTACGAGCTTTTCACATATTGCTCTTCGCTTATTTACTTTTCCGTTGCTACTGTTACTATCACTATAAAACCCAAAAATATTACTTTTGCTACTGTTACCGTTATCACTACTATCATACTACTTTGCTACTAAATACTTTGCTGCAGATACTAAGTTATCCAGGTGCGGTTGAATTGACAACTCAATTGCTAATACTTGAGAATATTCTTTGGCTCCCCTTGTGTCGAAACAATAAATTTGGATTGAATACTCTACCCTCGAAAACTGTTGCGATCCCCTATACTTGTGGGTTATCAAGAATATTTTCTAGCGCCGTTGCCGGGGAGCATAGCTCTATTCTTTGAGTCACTTGGGATTTGTTGGGGAACGTTGCAAAAAATAAAATTTTCCTACGGTTTCACCAAGATATATCTATGAGTTCATCTAGCAACGAGTGATAGGAGTGCATCTACATATCTTTGTAGATCGCAAGCGGAAGCGTTCAAGCGAACGGGGTTGAGGGAGTCGTACTCGTCGTGATCCAAATCACCGATGACCGAGTGCCGAACGGATGGCACCTCTGCGTTCAACACACGTACGGTTGGGAAGACGTCTCCTCCTTCTTGATCCAGAAAGGGGGAAGGAGAGGTTGATGGAGATCCAGCAGCACGACGGCGTGGTGGTGGATGCAGCGAGGATCCCGGCAGGCTTCGCCAAGCTCTAAGGAGGAGGAGGAGGTGTTGGAGTGGGAGAGGAGGCGCCAGGCACGGTGCGGCTGCCTCCTCCCCCTCTTTATATAGGCCCCCAAGGGGGCCTGCCCCGAGATGGGATCGCCTGGGGGCGGGGTGGAGTGCCCCCAAGGCAAGTGGGGCGCCTCCCTTAGGGTTCCCAACCCTAGGCGCGGGGGCCCAAGGGGCGCACCAGCCCACCAGGCTGGTTCCCCTCCCACTTCAGCCCGTGGGGCCCTCCGGGATAGGTGGCCCCACCGGTGGACCAGGACCCTTCGGTGGTCCCAGACAATACCGTGACCCCGAAACCTTCCCGATGGCCGAAACTCGACTTCCCATATATAATTATTTACCTCCGGACCATTCCGGAACTCCTCATGACGTCCGGGACTCCGAACAACTTTCAGGTTACTGCATACTCATATCTCTACAACCCTAGCGTCACGGAACCTTAAGTGTGTAGACCCTACGGGTTCGGGAGACACGTAGACATGACCGAGACGACTCTCCGGCCAATAACCAACAGCGGGATCTGGATACCCATGTTGGCTCCCACATGCTCCTCGATGATCTCATCAGATGAACCACGATGTCGAGGATTCAAGCAACCCCGTATACAATTCCCTTTGTCAATCGGTATGTTACTTGCCCGAGATTCGATCGTCGGTATCCCAATACCTCGTTCAATCTCGTTACGGCAAGTCACTTTACTCGCATCAGTAATGCATGATCCTGTGACCAAACACTTGGTCACTTTGAGCTCATTATGATGATGCATTACCGAGTGGGCCCAGATATACCTCTCCGTCATACGGAGTGAAAAATCCCAGTCTCGATCCGTGTCAACCCAATGCAGACACTTTCGGAGATACCCATAGTATACCTTTATAGTCACCCGCCACGTTGTGACGTTTGGTACACCCAAAGTACTCCTACGATATCCGGAGTTACGATCTCATGGTCTAAGGAAAAGATACTTGACATTGGAAAAGCTCTAGCAAACGAACTACACGATCTTGTGCTATGCTTAGGATTGGGTCTTGTCCATCACATCATTCTCCTAATAATGTGATCTCGTTATCAATGACATCCAATGTCCATAGTCAGGAAACCATGACTATCTGTTGATCAACGAGCTAGTCAACTAGAGGCTCACTAGGGACATGTTCTGGTCTATGTATTCACACGTGTATTTCGATTTCCGGATAATACAATTATAGCATGAATAAAAGACAATTATCATGAACAAGGAAATATAATAATAATCCTTTTATTATTTCCTCTAGGGAATATTTCCAACAGTCTCCCACTTGCACTAGAGTCAATAATCTAGTTGCATTGTGATGAATCGAACACCCATAGAGTTCTGGTGTTGATCATGTTTTGCTCGCGGAAGAGGTTTAGTCAACGGATCTGCGACATTCAGATCCATATGCACTTTGCAAATTTCTATGTCTCCATCTTGAACATTTTCACGAATGGAGTTGAAGCGACGCTTGATGTGCCTGGTCTTCTTGTGAAACCAGGCTCCTTGGCAAGTGCAATAGCTCCAGTGTTGTCACAGAAGAGTTTGATCGGCCCCGACGCATTGGGTATGACTCCTAGGTCGGTGATGAACTCCTTCACCAAAATTGCTTCATGCGCTGCCTCCGAGGCTGCCATGTACTCCGCTTCACATGTAGATCCCGCCACGATGCTCTGCTTGCAGCTGCACTAGCTTACTGCTCCACCATTCAACATATACATGTATCCGGTTTGTGACTTAGAGTCATCCAGATCTGTGTCGAAGCTAGCATCGACGTAACCCTTTACGACGAGCTCTTCGTCACCTCCATAAACGAAACATGTCCTTAGTCCTTTTCGGTACTTCAGGATATTCTTGACCGCTGTCCGGTGTTCCTTGCGGGATTACTTTGGTACCTTCCTACCAAACTTACGGCAAGGTTTACATCAGGTCTGGTACACAGCATGGCATACATAATAGACCCTATGGCTAGGGCATAGGGGATGACACTCATCTCTTCTATATCTTTTGTCGTGGTGGGACATTGAGCTGAGCTCAATTTCACACCTTGCAACACAGGCAAGAACCCTTCTTAGACTGATCCATATTGAACTTCTTCAATATCTTATCAAGGTATGTGCTTTGTGAAAGACCTATGAGGCGCCTCGATCTATCTCTATAGATCTTGATGCCTAATATATAAGCAGCTTCTCCAAGGTCCTTCATTGAAAAACTCTTATTCAAGTAGGCCTTAATGCTGTCCAAAAGTTCTATATCATTTCCCATCAAAAGTATGTCATCTACATATAATATGAGAAATGCTACTGAGCTCCCACTCACTTTCTTGTAAACGAAGGCTTCTCCATAAGTCTCAAGATAAACCCAAACGCTTTGATCATCTCATCAAAGCGAATGTTCCAACTCTGAGATGCTTGCACCAGCCCATAAATGGATCGCTGGAGCTTGCATACCTTGTTAGCATTCTTAGGGTCGACAAAACCTTCCGGCTGCATCATATACAGTTCTTCCTTAAGATAGCCGTTAAGGAATGTCGTTTTGACGTCCATTTTCCATATCTCATAATCATAGTATGCGGCAATTGCTAACATGATTCGGACGGACTTCAGCTTCGCTACGGGAGAGAAAGTCTCATCGTAGTCAACCCCTTGAACTTGCCGATAACCCTTAGCGACAAGTCGAGCTTTATAGATGGTAACATTACCATTCGCGTCCGTCTTCTTCTTAAAGATCCATTTGTTTTCTATCGTCGCCGATCATCGGCAAGTCTGTCAAAGTACATACTTTGTTTTCATACATGGATCCTATCTCGGATTGCATGGCTTCAAGCCATTTGTTGGAATCTGGGCCCGCCATCGCTTCTTCATAGTTCGAAGGTTCACCGTTGTCTAACAACATGATTTCCAGGACAGGGCTGCCATACCATTCGGTGTGGAATGTGTCCTTGTGGACCTCTGAAGTTCAAGAGCAACTTGATCCAAGTACCTTGATCATCATCATTAATTTCCTCTCCGATCGGTGTAGGCACCACAGGAACATTTTCCTGAGCTGCACTACTTTCCGGTTCAAGAGGTAGTACTTCATCGAGCTACTTTCCTCTCACTTACTCCTGTCGAGAGAAACTCTTTTTCCAGAAAGGATCCGTTCTTGGCAACAAAGATCTTGCCTTCAGATCTAAGGTAGAAGGTATACCCAATGGTTTCCTTCGGGTATCCTATGAAGACGCATTTTTCCGACTTGGGTCCGAGCTTTTCAGGTTGAAGTTTCTTGACATAAGCATCACATCCCCAAACTTTTAGAAACGACAGCTTAGGTTTCTTCCCAAACCATAATTCATACGGTGTCGTCTCAACGGATTTAGACGGTGCCCTATTTAAAGTGAATGTAGCTATCTCTAGAGCGATCCCCAAAATGATAGCTGTAAATCAAGAAGAGACGTCATAGATCGCACCATATCCAATAGAGTGCGATTACGATGTTCGGACACACCGTTACGTTGAGGTGTTCCAGCGGCGTGAGTTGTGAAACGATTCCACATTTCCTTAAGTGTGTACCAAATTCGTGACTTAAATATTCTCCTCCACGATCTGATCGTAAGAACTTTATTTTTCGGTCACGTTGATTCTCTACCTCATTCTGAAATTCCTTGAACTTTTCAAAGGTCTCAGACTTGTGTTTCATCAAGTAGACATACCCATATCTACTCAAGTCATCAGTGAGAGAGAGAACATAACGATATCCTCCGTGAGCCTCAACGCTCATTGGACCGCACACATCGGTATGTATGATTTCCAATAAGTTGGTTGCTCGCTCCATTGTTCCGGAGAACGGAGTCTTGGTCATTTTGCCCATAAGGCATGGTTCGCATGTGTCAAATGATTCATAATCGAGAGACTCTAAAAGTCCATCAGCATGGAGCTTCTTCATGCGCTTGACACCAATGTGACCAAGGCGGCAGTGCCACAAGTATATGGGACTATCGTTATCAACTTTACATATTTTGGTATTCACACTATGAATATGTGTAACATCACGTTCGAGATTCATTAAGAATAAAACATTGACCATCGGAGCATGACTGTCGGTGTCAAAACCGGCGGATCTCGGGTAGGGGGTCCCGAACTGTGCGTCTAGGCGGATGGTAACAGGAGACAAGGGACACGATGTTTTTACCCAGGTTCGGGGCCTCTCGATGGAGGTAATACCCTACTCCTGCTTGATTAATATTGATGATATGGGTACTACAAGAGTAGATCTACCACGAGATCAAGGAGGCTAAACCCTAGAAGCTAGCCTATGGTATGATTGTTTTTCGTCCTACGGACTAAAACCCTCCGGTTTATATAGACACCGGATAGGTTAGGGTTACACGAGTCGGTTACAATGGTAGGAGATCTACATATCCAGATCGCCAAGCTTGCCTTCCACGCCAAGGAAAGTCCCATCGGACACGGGACGAAGTCTTCAATCTTGTATCTTCATAGTCCAGAGTCCGCCAACGGTGATAGTTCGCTATCCGGACACCCCTAATCCGGACTCCTCAAGAGCCCCGAACCAGGCTTCAATGACGATGAGTCCGCGCGTTGATTGTCTTCGGCATTGCGAGGCGGGTTCTTCTCCAAATTCCATATACTTGTCGAATAGTGTCCGGCTTTTGATAAATGTTGCGCTCCTTGGCTTCTACGCCCAATAATGGCCATCTTCCACGTGTTTGAACGAATGCGAAAAGCCAGGGTATTTTTACACTTGCCCCCCTAGCTGCGCAAATGAGCTGCCTATAAAAGGGGCGATGATCTAGATCTGAGTCACACCATCCCCCCTTCGCGAGCTTTCATCGGAGCGCCTCGACCAAAGCCCATTCCATCATGGACAATGACGCGGCTCCTCCACTCGCGCCCCAGCCCTCAGCCTGAAATTGGGAGAGATGCTCAGTCCCGCATAGCGAGCTAGTTATACTCCAAACCAAGGGATTTCTTCCCCCGGCCTTCATGGTTCCGGTTCGAGCCGGACTCGCCACCTACAAGGGCGGAAAGCAAGCGGAGAGTGTCCCGATCCTCTAAAGGAGAGCGGTATGCTTCATCTCTTATCTAGTAAGAGGACTCAGATTTCCAATCCATCCGTTTCTCCGGGGGCTCTTCGAGTTCTACGGCCTCCAGTTGCACCACCTTACGCCTGCCTCCATTTTGCACATCGCGGGCTTCGTGGCCCTTTGCGAGCTGTTCTTGGGTGTCGAGGCTCATTTCGCGCTGTGGAAGAGATTATTCTGCCTAGTACCCCATTCTCATGAGGGGTCAATATATCAAGTGGGCGAAGCCGAACTATGGCGCATCGCCGGGACCGGATATCTATCCGGAACCCCGAAGAAGGCGTCTGAAGACTGGCCTTCGGAATGGTTTTACATGGAGGACGTCCCGCTGCCGGATCCTGTTCAGATCGGCCTTCCGGAGTTTAGCAATGCTCCTCTGAAAAAGCGCCTAAGCTGGCACCCTCGGAGCTCCCAGAGGGAAAATGACCGGGATGTCCTCTACTTGATGAGCCGAATAAGATTACTGGCTCATGCCGGATTGAACATGATTGGAGTCATGGCAATCTGCATTATGAGGGGAGTGCAGCCGCTCCAATATAGGGGCCACCCCATGTGGGACTTCAATGGGGAGGACGATGCCACCCGCCATGGCCGCAAAGGGCCGGGATCGGTCACCGAACTGGTGAAGACCTTGTCTGCCATGTATAAAGGGGAGGAGGAGGATTTCCTCCGCTTCAATCCACTGAAGGAGTTTTCTTCGAATAATCCTCGAAGTTGGGTAAGCAAACATCTTTGTGGCCTGTCCGATCCATGTTCCCGTGGTTAAATATCTCATTTCATGGTTTCTGCGAGGAATTGCGCCGGACTGTGGAGAAGATACACAACCCGCCCCCACAACCCGAGGATCCGGAACGGTCCCTCGATCCGGCCTCCGAAGAGGATCCGGATATAAAGGTGGAGTTGATCGACGGGGTATTCCACCAACTTAGCATCGACAATGCTTTGGTTGCCATTATGGCCGATTACCCCGGAATACTTCCAGCCTCGCAGGTAACTGAGACCGAGGTCCCAATATTCTGATAATGACCCATCCGTGCTTATTTCTTGATCACGTATACTAATGGTTTTTCGCAGGGGGTACCTTCTAGGCAGGAAGCCGAGCCTGCGGCGGCTGGCCAACAAGGGGCAGTACGGCCCCGCAGGCTAAAAAGAAGTGCGGTCCGGATCGAAACTCCGCCGCAACGGTATGGCACGTCACCATATTCCCAGGATTGATTCCTGGAAGGTGTATTAACGCTGGTGCTTTTTTCAGGAAAAAGAGTGCTCGCCGGACTGAGTCCGGAGAGGTTGCCCATCGAGCCTCCGCCGGCCAGGCTCCAAAGCCGGGTCCGGAAGCGGAGGCGAGCACGAGGCGTGCGCCGGATGCTCCTCCGACAGAGGATGCCGACAAATTGTCCGCCACCAACTCCGAGGTGGAGAGCGCCATGAATCACAGGCGCCGCCGGACAGTTCTTCATGACGCATGTTTCTCCCAAGAGGCTTTGAATGCCTTCAATTCGGGAGATGTGCACCTCCGTGCCGCTCAAGATGGTCTAGCCAGAGCCACGGAGCAGTATGTAAAGGACATACAGGTAAGGAAATTTGACAGTTATATATGCCAGTAGCCCCCGAGACTAAAATAGTTAGAATAACTGATTTAAGGATCATTTATTATGCATGATCTTACAAAAAAGAGTACCCGACTGTCCCAGGAGCTTGAAGAATGCAAGGCCCAACTTGAGGTCAAGACTAGCCGCCTGAGGGGAGCCACAG
The DNA here is from genome assembly GCA_021605205.1 of Aegilops longissima. Classification (NCBI taxonomy): domain Eukaryota; kingdom Viridiplantae; phylum Streptophyta; class Magnoliopsida; order Poales; family Poaceae; genus Aegilops; species Aegilops longissima. Next base: position 691,501,384 of record CM038682.1, read on the forward strand.
AGACCCCTCTAGTAATATATGCTTCAAAAGATAAATAGTTTATGAAGTGCGGCGGGTGTGTAAATCTGACAAAAATATTGCAGATGGCGCCGGACTAGATCCGGACAAGCAACAGATCTTGCGCCAGCTAAAGGCCGGCGAGAGTGTGCTTACGAGGGTGCAGCAGGAGCAAAATAACCTCCAAGATGCGAACACCGATCGGGCGAGGAACTAAAAGATGTTCGTGCTCAGCTTGTCCGACTCAGAAGGAGAATCAACGGCTTCGTCGCGGCATTTTCGATAAGTGCTTGAGCGAACTTTGAAAGAGTTCGGCGAGGAAGGCGACTAACATAAACATGTATGTAGGTTTGCTCTGTGTCGCCCCGAGGAGGAGATGCCCAGTTCTTGGTGATCTTCTTCCCGAACTGCGTCAGCTACACGAACGAGCCCGGCAGGTGATGAAATGCGTCGGCCAGGCCTTGTGGCCATCTATCTCCCTGCCCGAAGGCATTGGGGAGCTGGCAGAGCGGCTTTAAGGAGCACGGCGGCGCTTCCGAGTATGGAAGATATCGGCCTGCCGTCAAGGCGCCAGGGAGGCCTGGGCCATGGTAAAGATGCGGTACACGAAGGCTGACCCAAACCACATGGCCGAGGTCGGACCTTTGGGGCCAGATGGGAAGGAGACCCCTGTAAGCTTAGTGTACGACCAAGTAGAATTGGCCGCCAAGTATTCCCAGCAAGATTGTATATTAGATAGCCAATTAGATGGCATTGAGGAGGAATACAATGAGTCGAGTTGACTATGTAAAAATATGACATGAAAAATGTCTTCTAGCCGGATTGTAGATCGTTTGTCATAGCGGACCTTTTCGCTTCGACCTCAGGACCCAATAGTCCGGAGTGTGTCTGAATACCTTCGTGGTTATATAAGAACCGATGTATGCATGGAGACAAGGCGTATGGGTCATTATTGCTGTATCAGACAAATGCCCAACTAGTTATGTTATATTACATGGATAGTAAGAAACATCTTCCAGGGAGAATAGTTCTGTTAAGGGTTCCTTTATTTGGGGTGCATGCCCTAAAGTGCATGTCAAAACTGCTAGCAAAGCAGAAAATCATCCGGGGCAGATGGGTAAATAGTTAAAAATCATCTTTCAGTTCACCGACCGAATATTCCCTTAAGAACGCTAGCTTACGGCTTCACCCGGTCCGAGGTACACATCCGCTGACCGGCAAGTAATAATCGCAGAGGTGCTCCTTTACCACCTAGCCGAACAATCGGGAACGTAGGGGTAAGCACAGGAGCCAGGCAACTCAGCTTGGCCAAAACTTAAGTCATATTGATGCATATAATGGTGAATAAAAGGTACATGCGGAAGTTTGACGCATGTGTTGGGCATGAAGCCCGTATAAATAAGATTCTGTTAAAGAAGCCCCCAGGTATAATGGGCGTGGGCAGCGCGTCAAATATGTGCGAGCAAAGTGCAAACGAGCCTCTAAAGGCTTCAAGAAGAAGGAGGAGGAAGAAGAGAAATAAGAGACAGCAAAAATAGAAAATGTGGACGGAGGAAGGAGACGAACTTGGAGTCCGGCGCTTAGGCGTAGAATCTTCGTAGACGGGCTGCGTTCCATGGGTTCGGCTCGAGTCGGTTATCCGATGCGCCGCAGACGGTATGCTCCGCCGGTCAGGACCTGGTCGATGATGAAGGACCTTCCCATTTGGGCTTGAGTTTGTCCTTTTTCTTGTCCGCAGCGAGAACTAGTTCGCCAACGTTATAAGCTTTGGCCCGCATTTCCTCGCTTTGATATCTTCGAGCTCGCTGTTGATAGAATGCGGAACGAGCTTTTGCCACGCCGTGCTCCTCCTCCAATGCGTCCAAACTGTCCTGCCGATCGAGCTCAGCTTCTCTTTCTTCATACATGCGCACGCGAGGTGAGTCATGTATTATGTCGCAGGCAAGACCGCCTCTGCGCCGTACACCATAAAAATGGTGTGAATCCGTAGTACGATTTGGCGTGGTCCGCAGCCCCCCCAGTACGGAGTCGAGCTCCTCAACCCAGTGCGTGTTAGATTCCTTGAGGGACCGCACTAGTCTGGGTTTAATTCCGCTCATGATTAGACCGTTTGCTCACTTGACTTGACCATTGGTTTGAGGGTGATAGACTGAGGCGTAATCGAGCTTGATGCCCATGTTTTTGCACCATAATTTGACCTCATCGACCGTAAAGTTGGTGCCGTTATCAGTGATGATACTATGGGGGACACCGTAACGGTGCACTACCCCTGATATGAAGTCTATCACCGGTCCGGATTCGGCCATTTTAACAGGCTTGGCCTCTATCCATTTGGTGAATTTATCCACCATGACCAATAGGTACTTTTGCTTGTGGGTTCCTCCCTTGAGGGTCCATCCATGTCAAGCCCCTGCATCATGAACGGCCGGTGATGGGTATAGTTTTGAGGCGGTGGGTGGCATGTGGCTTTGGTTAGCAAAAAGCTGGCAACCGACGATCGTTGGACTAAATCCTGCAAGATCGCCGGGCCGTCGGCCAATAAAATCTGTACGGAAGGCCTTGCCTACAAGGGCCGGGCTGCGGCGTGGTGCCCACCCAGTCCGGCATGAATTTCAGCCGGGAGGTTTCGCCCTTCCTCTTCGGATATACACCTTTGAAGGACTCGGTAGTGCTTTTCTTATAAAGCTCTCCCTCATGGACTTTATAGGCTTTCGATCGCTGTACTATGCAGCGAGCCTCATTTTGGTCTTCGGGAGTTCTGCCTAGTTAGGTAGGCTAGGAATGGTTCCGTCTATGGGCGATAACCGCCATTATTTCGTGGGCGGAGGGTGTTATCTCGGTGGCGAGCCTCCGATTGTGTCGAGTGTTGGCGTCAGTAAAGTGCGGTTGGGTCCGGATTGTTATTGCCGGACTCCCCTTCCCATAGTACGGATGGCTTGAACAGCCGTTCCAGAAAGATGTTGGGCGGGACAGCATCGCGTTTTGCACCGATGCATGCCAATATGTCCGCCGCCTGGTTGTTATCCCGGGCTATATGATGAAATTCGAGCCCTTCGAACCGTGCTGACATGTTTAGGACCGCATTGCGGTATGCTGCCATTTTCGGATCTTTGGAATCAAAGTCTCCGTTTATTTGAGATATCGCGAGGTTCAATCGCGCACCTCTAGGCGTTTAATGCCCATGGATACCGCCATCCGGAGGACGTGCGAAGGGCCTCAGATTCGCTGCGTTGTTGGAGTCGTATACATATCTCAAGGACGTATTGGACTATGTCCCCGGTTGGGGACGTCAGGACGACGCCAGCCCCCAGGCCGGCCAACATTTTGGAGCCGTCAAAGTGCATGATCCAATTGGAGTATGCGATGTACTCTTTAGGGAGTTCGGCTTCGGTCCATTCGGCCACGAAGTCGGCCAAAACCTGCGACTTGATAGCTCGCCGTGGCTTATAGGTTATGTCGAATGGAAGGAGCTCTATGGCCCATTTAGCAATCCGGCCCGTCGCGTCGCGGTTGTTTATAATGTCGTTAAGAGGTACTTTGGAGGCTACCGTTATCGAACACTCTTAAAAGTAGTGTCGCAGCTTCCGGGATGCCGTGAACACCGTGTATGCTATCTTTTGATAATGTGGGTACCGGGACTTGCATGGAGTGAGGACAGTGGACACGTAATAAACCGGTCTTTGAAGAGGGAACCGGTGTCCGTCCGTTTCTCGTTCGACAACGAGCACCGCGCTGACAACTTGATGTGTTGTGGCGATATATAATAGCATTGGTTCGTCCATGTTGGGCGCGGCCAGGACCGGATTTGTTGCCAATATGGCTTTTATCTCTTCGAGTCCGTTGCTATGCATCCGGCCCACTCAAAGTGTTCGTGCGGCGGAGGAGGCGGTAAAGGGTAACGCCTTTTCTCCCAAACGGGAAATAAAGCGGCTTAGAGCCGCACGCATCCGATCAATTTTGTATTTGTTTGAGGTCTTTTGAATATCCAATTGTGACAGAGCTCGGATCTTGGCTGGGTTTGCTTCAAGTCCTCTACGGACACAATGAAGCCCAGAGCTTTCCGGTTGGAACACCAAGACGCATTTTCCGGATTGAGCTTGATGTCATATTTTCGAAGATTGTCGAATGTGAGCCTCAAATCGTCTACTAGAGTTTCGACATGCTTGGTTTTGACGACCACGTCATCTACATATGCTTCCACTGTTTTGCCGATCTGGTCTGCCAGACATGACTGAATCATGCGCTGATAAGTTGCGCCGGCGTTTTTAAGCCCGAAGGGCGTTGTGTTGAAGAAGAATGAGTCGTATGGAGTGATGAATGCTGTTGCAGCTTGGTCGGGCTCCGCCATCTTGATTTGGTGGTAGCCGGAGTACGCGTCGAGGAAGCACAACGAGTCGTGTCCTGCTGTAGTGTCGATAATTTGATCAATGCGAGGGAGAGGGAAGGGATCCTTTGGGCAAGCCTTATTAAGGTCTTTGAAATCAACACATAGGCGCCATGATTTATCCTTCTTTGGTACCATCACCAAGTTTGCTAGCCAGTCCGGATGTTTAATATCTCTGATGAATCCGGCTTCCAAAAGTTTGGCTAGCTCCTCTCCCATGGCCTGTCTCTTGGGTTCGGAAAAGCGCCAAAGAGCCTGTTTGACTGGCTTGAATCCTTTTAGGATATTTAGGCTGTGCTCGGCCAGCCGACGTGGGATTCCTGGCATATCTGAAGGGTGCCAAGCAAAAATGTCCCAGTTTTCTCGTAGAAATTCTCGTAGTGTGGCGTCGACATCTGGGTTTAATTATGCCCCAATGGAGGCCGTCTTTGCGGGGTCCGTTGGGTGAACTTGGAATTTGACTATTTCGTCCACTGGTTTAAAAGAGGTGGACTTGGATCTTTTATCAAGTACCACATCGTCCCTGTTCACCGTGGAGCGCATCGCATTGAGTTCCTCGGCCGCTAGGGCTTCGGATAGTGCCTCGAGGGCTAGTGCGGCTGTCTTTTTTTCGGCACAGAGTGCTATGTTCGGATCACTAGCGAGAGTGATGATTCCGTTGGGTCCGGGCATTTTAAGCTTCATGTACCCATAGTGGGGTATAGCTTGAAAAATTGTGAATGCCTCTCGCCCTAATAAAGCATGATTTCCGCTGCTGAACGGGGCCACTTGAAATGTGACCTCCTCGGACCTGTAATTGTCCGGCGAGCCGAACACTACGTCCAGTGTGATTTTTCCTGTGCAGCATGCTTCCCGGCTGGGGATTATTCCTCTAAAGGTTGTGCTGCTTCGCTCAATGCGGTTCCAGTCTATTTCCATTTTTTGGAGGGTTTCCTCATAGATGAGGTTTAGTCTGCTGCTGCCATCATGAGTACCTTAGTAAGGCGAAAGCCGTCCACTATCGGACTGAGGACCAATGCGGCTGGTGCTCGGGCTGTTCGAATTTAGGTTAAATCCTTGGCATTAAAGGTAATAGCCGTGTTACCCATGGATTTATTCTTGCTACTTGGTAGACTTCGCAAGGTTATGGAGTGTTCGTTGCATGTTATTCGATGCAAAAGTCTCAAGACTGTTAACACCGTCTTGGTATTGCTGGGCTGGGATTCTCGAAGCTAGAAGCTCTTCTCCACTTTTGGCCACCGCCGTAGTATCCAACATGCTCAAGGCTATGAGTTGGAGTGGCGCCCTCGTGCTATGAATTTTGCAGGTCCGCTTAGCCAACCCTCGAAGACGGTTCCGCCCTTTAGGGGTTTTGGTTTTTGGTGTTTAACCCGGTGCTTGGTGATGATGCACCCTTTTAGTTCGGACTAGGGATGTATTCGGGGCGGATTATCCCAAAATTTACTTTCGGTTTTCCAAGCGCTCTCCATCGCACAAGACTTTTGTACTATGGTCACCAAGTCAGCAAAGCGTGTAATTTATGACGACTTGTGGCTTTTAGGATTCCTTGTCCGTGCAATTATTGCAAAAAAGTGGGATTCGTCCTCCTCTCGGCAGTCCTTTATCCTGTCCATAACCAGGAGGAATCGACCCGAGAATGATGTAATTGTTTCAGCTGGCTCTTGCCGAATTCGGGATAGATCGCTAATGTTTGGGTGGGCGGGTGGAACTAGATCCGGAACCCCGTCCAATTTAAGACTCAGGGGCCGAGAAGTTTCCGAACTCGGAAGTTTGGATTTTTGAATGATATCCAACGAATCCAACTCGCCGCCTGACTTTAAGTTCAGGGCTTGATCGACATCCGTCCCTCTACGGGAATCCGGCATGGAGGGATCGGGAATCCGAACGTAGCTAGTCCGTAAGATAGAAGAAGAATCGCCGCATTGCTCCTCTATCATAGCAATATGATGGGTAGCCTGGGGAGAGTTGATCTCTCTCGGATCGGTTTTAGGCCCGATCCGGTCGTAGTCTGTGGCGACTCCCAGGGCGGCGATGCGATCCAAGAGCTCGTTTACGGAGGAGAGCTCGATCGGATCTAACTATTCGGCAAGTTCCGAATTAACGTGGAGATTGGTTTCGGCGACTCGAGAAGTCATCGTCGCGTGGCGGCCGAACCGGGCGGTCATGAGAAAACCACCTAGTCAAGAGTCGACCGGTGGCCAAGGCTTCTTTGGCGATAGTATCGTCTTTAAAGGCGAGATGAGGCATCCTTCCGACGGCGACGGCACAGAGGAACTCTCAATGAAAGCACCAATGTCGGTGTCAAACCGGCGGATCTCGGTAGGGGGTCCCGAATGTGCGTCTAGGCGGATGGTAACAGGAGACAAGGGACACGATGTTTTTACCAGGTTGGGCCCTCTCGATGGAGGTAATACCCTACTCCGCTTGATTAATATTGATGATATGGGTAGTACAAAAGTAGATCTACCACGAGATCAAGGAGGCTAAACCCTAGAAGCTAGCCTATGGTATGATTGTTTTTCGCCCCACGGACTAAAACCCTCCGGTTTATATAGACACCGGATAGGTTAGGGTTACACAGTCGGTTACAATGGTAGGAGATCTACATATCCAGATCGCCAAGCTTGCCTTCCACGCCAAGGAAAGTCCCATCCGGACACGGGACAAAGTCTTCAATCTTGTATCTTCATAGTCCAGGAGTCCGGCCAACGGTGATAGTTCGGCTATCCGGACACCCCCTAATCCGGGACTCCCTCAATGACCATAAAACATATCTCTCATATAAATAGAACAACCATTATTCTCGGATTTAAATGAGTAGCCATCTCGTATTAAACGAGATCCTGATACAATGTTCATGCTCAAACATGGCACTAAATAACAATTATTGAGATTTAAAACTAATCCCGTAGGTAAATGTAGAGGTAGCGTGCCGACGGCAATCACATCGACCTTGGAACCATTCCCGACGCACATCGTCACCTCGTCCTTCGCCAGTCTCCGCTTATTCCGCAGCTCCTGCTTTGAGTTACAAATATGAGCAATGGCACCGGTATCAAATACCCAGGAGCTACTACGAGCACTGGTAAGGTACACATCAATTACATGTATATCACATATACCTTTAGTGTTGCCGGCCTTCTTGTCCGCTAAGTATTTGGGGCAGTTCCGCTTCAAATGACCCTTCCTTTGCAATAAAAGCACTCGGTCTCGTGCTTGGGTCCATTCTTTGACTTCTTCCGGCAATCGGCTTACGGTAGCGGCAACATCCTTGCCGTCCTTCTTGAAGTTCTTCTTACCCTTTCCTTCTTGAACTTAGTGGCTTTATTGACCATCAACACTTGATGTTCCTTCTTGATTTCTACCTCTGCTGACTTCAGCATTGAAAATACTTCAGAATAGTTTTCACCATCCCTACATATTGTAGTTCATCACAAAGCTCTTGTAGCACGGTGGGAGCGATGAAGGATTCTGTCAATGACCGCCTCGTCCGGGAGGTTAATGTCCAGTTGGGACAGCGGTTGTGCAACCTGCACATTTTGAGTATGTGCTCACCGATGTAACTGTTTTCCTCCATCTTACAACTATAGAACTTGTCGGAGACTTCATATCTCTTGACCCAGGCATGAGCTTGGAAAACCATTTTCAGCTCCTCGAACATTTCATATGCTCCGTGTTGCTCAAAATGCTTTTGGAGCCCCGGTTCTAAGATGTAAAGCATGCCACACTGAACGAGGGAGTAATCATCAGCACGTGACTGCCAAGCGTTCATAACGTCTTGGTTCTCTGGGATGGGTGCTTCACTTAGCGTTCCTTCTAGGACATATGCTTTGTTGGTAGCTATGAGGATGATCCTCAGGTTCCGGACCCAGTCCGTATAGTTGCTGCCATCATCTTTCAGCTTGGTTTTCTCTAGGAACGCGTTGAAGTTCGTGTTGACATGAGCGTTGGCCATTTGATCTACAAGACATTTATGCAAAGGTTTTAGACTAAGTTCATGATAATTAAGTTCATCTAATCAAATTATTTAATGAACTCCCACTCAGATTAGACATCCCTCTAGTCATCTAAGTGTTACATGATCCGAGTCGACTAGGCCGTGTCCGATCATCACGTGAGACGGACTAGTCATCATCGGTGAACATCTCCATGTTGATCGTATCTTTCATATGACTCATGTTCGACCTTTTGGCCTCTTGTGTTCCGAGGCCATGTCTGTACATCCTAGGCTCGTCAAGTTAACCTAAGTGTTTTGCATGTGTAAATCTGTCTTACACCCGTTGTATGTGAACGTTAGAATCTATCACACCCGATCATCGCGTGGTGCTTGAAACAACGAACTGTGCATAGCGGCGCAGTTAGGGGGAACACTTTCTTGAAATTATTATGAGGATCATCTTATTTACTACCGTCGTTCTAAGTAAACAAGATGCAAAACATGATAAACATCACATGCAATCAAATAATAGTGACATGATATGGCCAATATCATATAGCTCCTTTGATCTCCATCTTGGGGCTCCATGATCATCTTGTCACCGGCATGACACCGTGATCTCCATCATCATGATCTCCATCATCGTGTCTCCATGGGGTTGCTCGCCAACTATTACTTCTAATACTATGGCTAAAGGTTTAGCAATAAAGTAAAGTAATTGCATGGCGTTGAATCAATGACACGCAGGTCATACAATAATTAAGACAACTCCTATGGCTCCTGCCGGTTGTCATACTCATCGACATGCAAGTCGTGATTCCTATTACAAGAACATGATCTCATACATCACAATATATCATTCGTCATTCATCACAACTTTTGGCCATATCACATCACAAAGCAATTGCTGCAAAAACAAGTTAGACGTCCTCTAATTGTTGTTGCATCTTTTACGTGGCTGCAATAGGGTTCTAGCAAGAACGTTTTCTTACCTACGAAAAAGCCACAACATGATTTGTCAACTTCTATTTACCCTTCATAAGGACCCTTTTCATCGAATCCGCTCCAACTAAAGTGGGAGAGACAGACACCCACTAGCCAGCTTATGCAACTAGTGCATGTCAGTCGGTGGAACCTGTCTCACGTAAGCGTACGTGTAAGGTCGATCCGGGCCGCTTCATCCCACAATACCGCTGAAGCAAAATAAGACTAGTAGCGGCAAGAAAGTTGACAACATCTACACCCATAACAAATTGTGTTCTACTCACGCAAAGAGAACTACGCATAGACCTAGCTCTGATACCACTGTTGGGGAACGTTGCAGAAAATAAAATTTTCCCACGGTTTCACCAAGATCTATCTATGAGTTCATCTAGCAACGAGTGATAGTAGTGCATCTACATACCTTTGTAGATCACGAGCGGAAGCGTTCAAGAGAACGGCGTTGAGGGAGTTGTACTCGTCGTGATCCAAATCACCGATGACCGAGTGCCGAACGGACGGCACCTCCGCGTTCAACACACGTACGGTTGGGAAGACGTCTCCTCCTTCTTGATCCAGCAAGGGGGGAGGAGAGGTTGATGGAGATCCAGTAGCACGACGGCGTGGTGGTGGATGCAGCAGGGATCCCGGCAGGGCTTCGTCAAGCTCTACGGAGGAGGAGGAGGAGGTGTTGGAGTGGGAGAGGGAGGCGCCAGGGGCATCGGTGCGGCTGCCCTCCCTCCCCCCTCTTTATATAGGCCCCCAAGGGGGGGCGCTGGCCCTGGATATGGGATCTCCCAAGGGGGGGCGGCGGCTAGGGGGGTGGAGTGCCCCCAAGGCAAGTGGAGGCGCCCCCTCCCCTAGGGTTCCCAACCCTAGGCGCAGGGGGGGCCAGGGGGGCGCACCAGCCCACCAGAGGCTGGTTCCCCTCCCACTTCAGCCCATGGAGCCCTTCGGGATAGGTGGCCCCACCCGGTGGACCCCCGGGACCCTTCCGGTGGTCCCGGTACAATACCGGTGACCCCCGAAACCTTCCCGATGGCCGAAACTCGACTTCCCATATATAATTCTTTACCTCCGGACCATTCCGGAACTCCTCGTGACGTCCAAGATCTCATCCGGGACTCCAAACAACTTTCGGGTTACTGCATACTCATATCTCTACAACCCTAGCATCACCGAACCTTAAGTGTGTAGACCCTACAGGTTCGGGAGACACGTAGACATGACCGAGACGACTCTCCGGCCAATAACCAACAGCGGGATCTGGATACCCATGTTGGATCCCACATGCTCCTCGATGATCTCATCGGATGAACCATGATGTCGAGGATTCAAGCAACCCCGTATACAATTCCCTTTGTCAATCGGTACGTTACTTGCCCGAGATTCGATCGTCGGTATCCCAATACCTTGTTCAATCTCGTTACCGGCAAGTCACTTTACTCGCATCAGAATGCATGACCCGTGACCAAACACTTGGTCACTTTGAGCTCATTATGATGATGCATTACCGAGTGGGCCCAGAGATACCTCTCCGTCATACGGAGTGACAAATCCCAGTCTCGATCCGTGTCAACCCAACAGATACTTTCGGAGATACCCGTAGTATACCTTTATAGTCACCCAGTTACGTTGTGACATTTGGTACACCCAAAGCACTCCTGCGATATCCGGGAGTTACACGATCTCATGGTCTAAGGAAAAGATACTTGACATTGGAAAAGCTCTAGCAAACGAACTACACGATCTTGTGCTATGCTTAGGATTGGGTCTTGTCCATCACATCATTCTCCTAATGATGTGATCTCGTTATCAATGACATCCAATGTCCATAGTCAGGAAACCATGACTATCTGTTGATCAACGAGCTAGTCAACTAGAGGCTCACTAGGGACATGTTGTGGTCTATGTATTCACAAGTGTATTGCGATTTCCGGATAATACAATTATAGCATGAATAAAAGACAATTATCATGAACAAGGAAATATAATAATAATCTTTTATTTGCCTCTAGGGCATATTTCCAACAGGATTTATATCTGCTGGTCACTATGAAGAACTTGAAAGACAAGAAAACAAAAATTTATCCCTCAACTACGAGGGGAGGTAAGGAACTGCCATCTAGCTCTGCACTTGATTCACCTTCTGTTTTGAGTAAGCTTGCGACACCTAAACCTGCTTCTGCTATTAATTCTGATATGTCGCATGTTATTGATGATGCCACTTCTGCTATGCATGATACTTATGATGAAACTACTTCTATGCTTGGTACTACTGTGCCACTTGGTGAATTTCTTGATGAACAACTTGCTAGGGCTAGAGAGAATGAAATTATTGAAACTGATAATATTGATGAAAGTGATGATAAAGACTCTGCCCCTAAATATGAATTACCTGTTGTGCCTGAGGGCTATGTTATGGATGAAGAAACAGCTAGAGACTTTCTTGCTTGCAATGATAGAAGTGATCTTAAGAAATTATTAGCTAAGCTGAAACAAAAAACTCTGAATGCTAGAATGAAATATGATCCTGCTTATGCTACTTCACCTATCTTTGTTACGATAAGGATTATGAATTCTCTGTTGATCCTGATATAATTACTTTTGTTGAATCCGATCCTTTCTATGGCTATGAATCTGAAACTGTTGTGGCACATCTTACTAAATTAAATGATATAGCCACCCTGTTCACTAATGATGAGAAAACTCGCTACTATTATATCCTTGAAATATTTCCGTTCTCATTAAAGGGTGATGCTAAGATATGGTTTAATTCTCTTGATCCTGGTTGTGTGTGTAGTCCCCAGAATATGATTTATTACTTCTCTGCTAAATATTTCCCTGCTCATAAGAAACAAGCTGCTTTAAGGGATATATATAATTTTGTGCAAATTGAAGAAGAGAGTCTCCCACAAGCTTGGGGGAGGCTTCTCCAATTACTTAATGCTTTGCCTGATCATCCTCTCAAGAAAAATGAAATACTTGATATCTCATATAATGGACTAACTGATGCTTCCAGAGACCACCTGGATACTTGTGCTGGTTGTGTTTTCAGGGAAAGAACACCAGATGAAGCTGAAATTTTATTGAATAATATGTTGACCAATGAAAATAATTGGACACTCCCTGAACCAACTCCTAAGCCAACTCCGAAAAAAAGGGGTTTTCTATTTCTCACTCCCGAAGATATGCAAGAGGCAAAGAAATCCATGAAAGAAAAGGGTATTAAAGCTGAAGATGTTAAGAATTTACCTCCTATTGAAGAAATACATGGTCTTAATTTACCGCATGTTGAAGAAATACATGATTTTAATTCATCACCTATTGAAGAGGTACACGGTCTTGATAACCCGACACAGGTAGTAAAGGTAAATTCTCTCTATAGATTTGATAAAGCTGAAATCCCTCCTACTAAGTTTGCTAGCCAATGCTTAGATGAGTTTGATAATTTTATGGTTAAGCAAGAATATTTCAATGCTTATTTTGGTAGACAATTAAAACACAATGCTTATATGATTGAACACTTGGGTGATTATATGTCTAGAGTTAAAGGTGAACTTAAACTCATTAGTAAAGATGCTTCTATGATTACCACTCAAGTAGAACAAGTACTTAAAGCTCAGAATGATTTGCTCAATGAATTAAATAGTAAGAATAATGATTTGCTGTTAGAGGGGCTACTAGAACTGGTAAAATGACTTAGGAACCTTTGTATCCTGAAGGCCATCCTAAGAGAATTGAGCAGGATTCTCAGAGAAATAATATTGATGCACCTAGTCCTTCTAAAAAGAAGAAAAAGAAAAATGATAGGACTTTGCATGCTTCTAGTGAACCTATTGCTGAACCACCTGAGAATCCAAATGATATTTCTATTTTTGATGCTGAAACACAATCTGGTAATGAACATGAACCTAGTGATAATGTTCATGAAGATGTTCATGTTGATGCTCAACCTAGCAATGATAATGATGCAGAAATTGAACCTGATGTTGATCTTGATAACCCACAATCAAAGAATCAACGTTATGATAAGAGAGACTTTGTTGCTAGGAAGCACGGTAAAGAAAGGGAACCATGGGTTCATAAACCCATGCCTTTTCCTCCCAAACCATCCAAGAAAAAGGATGATGAGGACTTTGAGCGCTTTGCTGAAATGATTAGACCTAACTTTTTGCGTATGCGATTAACTGATATTCTCAAAATGAATCCTTATGCTAAGTATATGAAAGAAATTGTTACTAATAAAAGAAAGATACCGGAAGCTGAAATTTCCACCATGCTTGCTAATTATACTTTTAAGGGTGGAATACCTAAGAAACTTGGAGATCCAGGAGTACCAACTATACCATGCTCCATTAAAAAAATTATGTTAGAACTGCTTTATGTGATCTTGGAGCCGGTGTTAGTGTTATGCCTATCTCTTTATATCGTAGACTTGATTTGAATAAGTTGACACCTACTGAAATATCTTTGCAAATGGCTGATAAATCAACTGCTATACCTGTCGGTATTTGTGAGGATGTGCTTTTTGTGGTTGCAAACGTTACCATTTTAACGGACTTTGTTATTCTTGATATTCCTGAGGACGATAGTATGTCTATTATTCTTGGAAGACCCTTTTTGAATACTGCAGGGGCTGTTATTGATTGCAACAAATGCAATGTCACTTTTCATGTTAATGGCAATGAACATACGGTAGACTTTCCGAGGAAACAACCTCAAGTCCACAGTATCAATTCTATTGGAAAATTTTCATTGATTATTTTTGGAGGTTTTGAATTTCCTCTTCCTACTGTCAAAAAGAGATATTATATTCTTATTATTGGGGACGTTCATATCCCCGTTGAGGTAACATAGTGTTATTCGAAATTTCTCCGGTTTCATGCAAATCCGAATAAGTTTGTTAACAAGACCTGATCAACCTTGTTAGTGGATTCCTTTTGATGAGCATGAGATGGATGAAGTTAGAAGGCACAACCTTCTGTACCCTTCTTTTACTTTCTGTTATTTAGAATAAATAAAGCAAAAATAGTATTTTTCTGTCTGTTTTCTGAATTGTCCGTGCAATATAGAAATACCCCGAAAATAAAAGTTCTCCAAATGCCCTGAATTTGAAATATGATTTTTTCTAGAATATTTGAGAATATCTGGCACTAAGAACACATCAGGGGGAGCAAGCACCTGCGCACGAGGGTCCAGGGCGCGCCCACCCCCCTGGGCGCGCCCTCCTACCTCATGGGCCCATGGTGACTCCCCTCCACTTATTCCTGCACACACACACTTCTTCTTCCTCCCAAAAAAATCACCAACCATCTCAAGCACGAGTTCTAGCTCATTTTGCTGCGATTTTCGATCTCCTAGCTCAAAGCACCTCTCACAAAATTGCTTTGGGGGATTGTTCCTTGGTATGTGACTCCTCCATTGGTCCAATTAGTTTTTGTTCTACTGCTTTATTCATTGCAAATTTTTGTTGCCTAGGTGACCATGTTCTTGATCTTGCATGTCAAATTTATATGGTTCCAAGTAGTTCTAATGCATGATATAGGCTCTAGGCACTTGTAGGAGTAGTTGCTATCAATTTTGTTGAGCTTGGTTCACTTTTATTTGAAGTTACTAAAAATTTCAGAAATTTTCAGAAAATGATGAAGAGATTTTTGAGGGGCTCATCGAGCCGAGGCTCGAAGGAAAAGCAAAGTGAAGAAGCAGAGAGGCCCAAATATAATCTGCCTCAAGATCATGAAGTTCGCCATGTGAATGGCCTTGTGATGATTTCTTGAGAGCAGCCGGGATTTTTGATGATTTTTATGAGTTGGCTGAGAATGCAGGCCTCACCGACTTCCTCCGCGACCAACGCGAACAGTATCTCTTACTCACCAATACCTTTGTGCAAAATTTTCATTTCCATTCTAGGAGGTCACCACCTATGGTGGAATTTTATTTATATGATGAGTATAAGGAGATGACCCTTCGTGAATTCTGTGAGGTGTGCAAGTTACCTTTTTCGGGTTTCATAGAGGAACCACATAGTAACGATGTGGATGGGTTTATTGATACAATTAATGTAGGGGAAACGAGGAAGGTTTCCGATGCACGAATCACTAGCATACACTTTCCTGTTCTACGTTACTTTGCTATATTTGCTAGTAGATTCTTAATTGGTCGCGGAAACTGTCGAAACTTGAGTGTCCCCGATATTATTATTTTGTTCCATGCCTTGTTTCGTGATGGCACATTAGTATGGGCGCTATTGTTGCAAAGCGGTTAAATCTTAACTGTACTAAGGGCCCCATCTTGGGAGGCATCTTCGCCTCGCGCCTCGCTGCATACTATAACATACCTATTAGGCACTATGAGAAAGAAGAAAAGTTGTTGCCTACTATTTTTCTAGACTATAAGAGTATTGTAGCGCGTGATTTTATTGTTAAGAATAGGGAAAGGGCGCTTAAATACAAACTGTTATTTGATAAAAATCACCCTGAGACTATTACCTTGCCTGCTCCTTCCTTGTTTGATTTGTCTGCACGCAAGTATCTCGTTCCGCTGGTGGCCATCCATGCCTACCGGAACCCTACATCAGCTACAGAGCCAGAGCCGGAACCACAATTTGATCCTCCACGACAGTCTAATTACGAGTGGGATCCGGAGGCGATTGCCACCCAGTGGCAATCCAAGGCTTCTTCTCAGTACGACCCTAGCTACAACTTTGGATATCCGCCAGGCCAGCCATGGCAATAGACCAACTTAGGCAAAAAGCCTAAGCTTGGGGGAGTACGTATTTCTCACCGACATTACATTTATGTCCACACACTCATGCTGGTTGTCGGTGCTCATACTTTTTCACTGTAATATCCATGCTAGTTTACTTTACTTTTTCTTGCTTTCTTCTTGTGTGTTCGATAAACCTTAAGAAAAACTAAAAAAATTAGTAGTAGCGTTTAGCTAGTTTACTTTCTTGCTGTAGTAGTAGTTATTAAAAGAAAACCCAAAAAGATTTCTCATTCTTCTTTTGCTTGTTGGGAGCATTCCCATGTAAATAAGTTTGTATTCCTTTCCTTTTCTTTGGGGGTCGATAGGAGAAGACCATGATGACATTGTTAAAATGGCTCTTATATGCATTATTGTTGATTTAACCAAGAGCCCATATTACCTTGTCTTCTCATGTTTATTGAATGCTCGCAGATTCCAGCTTAGTCCAATGCACGTGCACTATTATTATTATTCACATCGTTTGGTCATGCAAGTGAAAGGCAATTATGACGACATATGATGGACTGATTGAGATGAGAGAAGCTGGTATGAACTCGACCTCTCTTGTTTTTGTAAATATGATTAGTTCATCGTTCCTGATTCAGCCTATTATGAATAAACATGTTTGCAATGACAATTAGAGATTATAGTTACTTATGCCATGCTTAATTAGCTAGGAGCTTATATGGTTTACCTCGCGTGCCAACATGCTATTAAAATGGTGGTGATGTGGTATGATGCGGTGGTATCCTCCTTTGAATGATTCGAGTGACTTGACTTGGCACATGTTCACACATGTAGTTGAAACAAAATCAACATAGCCTCCACGATATTTATGTTCATGGTGGATTATATCCTACTCATGCTTGCACTCAATGTTCATTAATTTTAATGCATGTTCATGACTGTTGTCGCTCTCTAGTTGGTCACTTCCCAGTCTTTTTCTAGCCTTCACTTGTACTAAGCGGGAATACTACTTGTGCATCCAATCCCTTAAACCCCAAAGTTATTCCATATGAGTCCACCATACCTTCCTATATGTGGTATCTACCTGCCGTTCCAAGTAAATTTTTATGTGCCAAACTCTAAACCTTCAAATGAAATTCTGTTTTGTATGCTCGAATAGTCATGTATCAACTAGGGTTGTCTGTATCTTCCATGTTAGGCGGGTTATTCTCAAGAGGAGTGGACTCCGCTCCTCACTCACGAGAAAATGGCTGGTCACCGGGATGCCCAGTCCCATGCTTTATGCAAATCAAATCAAATAATTGCAAACAAAACTCCCCCGGGACTGTTGTTAGTTGGAGGCACTCGTTGTTTCGAGCAAGCCATCGATTGATGCTTGTTGGCGGAGGGGGAGTAAAAACTTTACCATTCTGTTTGGGAACCGCCTATAATGTGTGTAGCATGGCAGATATCCATCTCTTGGTTGTTATGTTGACAATGAAAGTATAGTGCTCAAAATATTATTTATCTCTATTTCAAAACTGAGCTCTGGCACCTCTACAAATCCCTGCTTCCCTCTGCGAAGGGCCTATCTATTTACTTTTATGTTGAGTCATCACCCTCTTAATAAAAAGCACCAGCTGGAGAGCACCGTTGTCATTTGCATGCATTACTGTTAGTTTATATTGGGTATGACTATGACTGGATCTCTTTTACCATGAATTACAATGTTTAGTCAGTCCTTAATCTTTAAAGGTGCTCTGCATTTATGTTTTGTGGTCTCATAAAGGGCTAGCGAGATACCATCTTGTTATATCATATCATGATTGTTTTGAGGAAGTGTTGTCATCCGAGATTTATTATTATTGCTCGCTAGTTGATTATGCCATTGACATGAGCAAACATGAGACCTAAATGTTATTGTGAATATGGTTAGTTCATAATCTTTGCTGAAAACTTGAATGCTGGCTTTACATATTTACAACAACAAGAGCAAACAGAGTTTGTAAAAGTTTTTCTTTATCACTTTCAGTTTATCAACTGAATTGCTTGAGGACAAGCAAATGTTTAAGCTTGGGGGAGTTGATACGTCTCCGTCGTATCTACTTTTCATAACACTTTTGCCCTTGTTTTGGACTCTAACTTGCATGATTTGAATGGAACTAACCCGGACTGACGCTGTTTTCAGCAGAATTGCCATGGTGTTATTTATGTGCAGAAACAAAAGCTCTCGGAATGACCTGAAACTCCACGGAGATTATTTTTGGAAATAATAAAAAATACTGGCGAAAGAATCAAGGCCAGGGGGCCCACACCCTTTCCACGAGGGTGGGGGGCGCGCCCCCTGCCTCGTGGGCCCCCTAGAGCTCCACCGACCTCAACTCCAACTCCATATATTCGTGTTCGGGAGAAAAAAACAGAGAGAAAGATTCATCGTGTTTTACGGTACGGAGCCGCCGCCAAGCCCTAAACTCTCTCGGGAGGGCTGGTCCGGAGTCCGTTCGGGGATCCGGAGAGGGGAACCGTCGCCATCGTCATCATCAACCATCCTCCATCACCAATTTCATGATGCTCACCGCCGTGCGTGAGTAATTCCATCGTAGGCTTGCTGGACGGTGATGGGTTGGATGAGATTTATCATGTAATCGAGTTAGTTTTGTTAGGGTTTGATCCCTAGTATCCACTATGTTCTGAGATTGATGTTGCTATGACCTTTCTATGCTTAATGCTTGTCACTAGGGCCCGAGTGCCATGATTTCAGATCTGGACCTATTATGTTTTCATGAATATATGTGAGTTCTTGATCCTATCTTGCAAGTCTATAGTCACCTACTATTTTTTATGATCCGGCAACCCCGAAGTGACAATAATCGGGACCACTCCCGGTGATGACCGTAGTTTGAGGAGTTAATGCATTCACTATGTGTTAATGCTTTGGTCCGGTACTCTATTAAAAGGAGGCATTAATATCCCTTAGTTTCCATTAGGACCCCGCTGCCACGGGAGGGTAGGACAAAAGATGTCATGCAAGTTCTTTTCCATAAGCACGTATGACTATATTCGGAATACATGCCTACATTACATTGATGAATTGGAGCTAGTTATGTGTCACCCTATGTTATGACTGTTACATGATGAACCGCATCCGGCATAATCCTCCATCACCGATCCAATGCCTACGAGCTTTTCACATATTGCTCTTCGCTTATTTACTTTTCCGTTGCTACTGTTACAATCACTATGAAACCCAAAAATATTACTTTTGCTATTGTTACCGTTATCACTACTATCATACTACTTTGCTACTAAATACTTTGCTGCAGATACTAAGTTATCCAGGTGTGGTTGAATTGACAACTCAACTGCTAATACTTGAGAATATTCTTTGGCTCCCCCTGTGTCGAATCAATAAATTTGGGTTGAATACTCTACCCTCGAAAACTGTTGCGAGCCCCTATACTTGTGGGTTATCAGTCCGCACGCTTAACGTTCAGTGACGATCGGTATTATGAGTTTATGTGTTTTGATGTACTGAAGGTAGTTCAGAGTCCCGGATGTGATCACGGACATGATGAGGAGTCTCTAAACGGTCGAGACATAAAGATTGATATATTGGATGACTATATTCGGACACCGGATGAGTTCCGGGGGTCACCGGATAATTAACAGAGTGCCGGGGGGTTATTGGAACCCCCGGGGGAACTAATGGGCCAACATGGGCCTTGTGAGAGAGAGGAGGTGGCCTTAGGGCTGGCCGCGCGCCCCCCTTGAAGAGTCCGAATTGGACAAGGAGGGGGGGCGGCGCCCCCTCTTTCCCTCCCTCTCCCCCTCTCCTTCCTTCCCCGTCCTAGTAGGACTAGGAAAGGAGGAATCCTACTCCTACTAGGAGGAGGATTCCTCCCCTCCTTGGCGTGCCTATAGGGTCGGCCGGCCTCCTCCTTTATATACGGGGGCAGGGGGCACCCTAGAACACATAAGTTGACAGTTGTCTTAGTCGTGTGCGGTGCCCACCTCCACAGATTTCCACCTCGGTCATATCGTTGTAGTGCTTAGGCGAAGCCCTGCGTCGGTAACTTCATCATCATCGTCATCACGCCGTTGTGCTGACGAAGCTCTCCCTTGGCACTCAGCTGGATCTAGAGTTCATGGGACGTCACCGAGCTGAACGTGTGCAGATCGCGGAGCTGCCGTACTTTCAGTACTAGGATCGTCGGATTGTGAAGACGTACGACTACATCAACCGCGTAGTCATAACGCTTCCACTTTCGGTCTATGAGGGTACGTGGACAACACTATCCCCTCTCGTTTTTATGCATCACCTAGATGGATCTTGCGTGTGCATAGGAAATTTATTTGAAATTAGTGTGTTCCCCAACATGCCCTGTCGAAGGGGAATATTAAGTATAGCTGCATCGTCAGGGGCAATGAAAGTTTGGCGAACCAGCTGCTCATTCCACCTCCAATTCTCCGTGTTCATAAGACTTGAGACATGTTCAATATTAGTAGCTGGTGGTTTCAGCAAAGGTAGCATCGAAATAGTTCCTAGGATCCATTTATCTGTCCGAACCGCAATAGAACTACCATCGCCAACCCGCTTTATCAGGCCAGCCTTGAGCGCCTCCCTCCCTCCTAGATCGTGCACCATGTTGTCGAGGCTATTTTTGGCATCAATGCATTCAGGAAATCGCCATTAGGAAAGTATCGGCCCCTCAAGACTCTAGCACACAAGTAGTCTGGTTTAGTCATGAGCCTCCAGCCATGTTTCCCAAGCAATGCTAGATTGAATAGCTACATGTCACGGAACCCCATACCACCATTGCATTTGGGTGTAGCAAGTTCCTTCCAAGACACCCAATGCATACCTTTGTTGTCAAGAGAACTACTCCAAAAATATTCGGCCATTGGTGAAGTAATACTCTTACAAACTTTCTTTGTCAAACGAAATGTACTCATACTTTATGTAGGCATGGCTTGCACAACTGATTTCAGTAGCACATCACGTCCTGCACACACAAGCAATTTTTCCGACCACCCTTGAATTTGGCTCCTTGCTCGTTCAGCAAGGTGATCAAAGGTACCACTGGTGTTCTACCCAATAGTTGTAGGTAGCTCGAGATATCGCTCGCTGAAAGACTCAACCTGGATACTGAGAAAACTTTTGAGTTGGTTTCTGACCAGCTGTGGTGTGTTTGGACTGAAATAAATAGCACTTTTCTCACGATTCACACACTGCCCAGAAGCCGAAGCATAGGCCTGCAGAATAGTATTCAACCGTGCTCCACTTTGCTGATTTGCACTGATGAAAATTAGACTATCATCTGCAAATAATAAGTGGCTCACCCAAGGAGAACCATAGCTAACTCCGATTCCTCTATCAATGTAGCCAGCATCATAAAATTTCAACAGAGAGGAAAAAAATTATGCGCACAACAAGAACAGGAATGGGGAGACCGAGTCACCTTGTCTCAAGCCCTTCGAAGGTGTGAAAAAAGGTAGAAGGTCACCATTTACCCTCACTGAGAATCTGACCGAAGTGACGCATTTCATGATCAGTCTCACAAAATTGCCGCTGAAACCCAACTTGAGCATGATTGCTTCGAGATAATGCCACTCTACTTGATCGTAGGCTTTCATCATGTCGAGTTTGACGGCACAAGCATAATTCTCCCCTTTCTTTCTTATTTTCATCGTATGAATAGATTCATAGGCCACAAGTACGTTGTCCGTGATCAAACGACCCGGAACAAAGCACTTTGTTCCTCACTAATTACCTCTTCCATATGCACTCTCAATCTATTGGTGATAGCCTTAGCAGCAACCTTGTATAATACTGGGCAAAGCGCAATTGGACGGTACTGGGATATATACTGGGGATGTCTTACCTTAGGGATCAGAGTAATGGAAGTTTCATTAAGTCCCGCCGGTAGTTCCCCTCCATTGAGAAAATCCAAAACTGCCGCTGTGATTTCATCCTTGAGAAGATCCCAGTGGTGTTGATAGAAACCTTTTGTAAAGCCGTCTACTCCGGGGCTTTTGACGGGGCCATTTGAAATAACGCCGTCTTCACCTCATCTGCCACAAACGGTTTGTCCAGCAACTCGTTCATCTCTTCTGTGACTTTTGTTGGGACATGACATAGTAGCTCACTAGCATCAGACAAACCTTGTGACTGATAGAGCTGCTGGTAGAATGATTGCACCTCGTGCTTGTCCTCGTCCTCATTAGCACATGCAGAGCCATCCGAATAGCGAAGGCCAAAAATTCTGTTAGTTCTTCGCCGTTGTGCAGCCTGCGCCTGAAAGTAACATGTATTACGGTCACCCTCGCGAAGCCAAGGTACCCTCGAATCTTGTTGCATCCATACTTCCTCTTGATACAGAGGTTCTCTAAGCTTATTAATCACTGCCCTTTCCTCACCCGACGGACCACGACCGACTGAGAGGCTGCATAGTTTATCGAGTTATTTCTGAAGTTGACGCACTGTCCGTGTAAGAGACCCAAACTCTCATGCTCCCCAAGGCTGAAGCATTTGTTGAAGATGTTCAAGTGCGTGTGCAACACCTCTTAACCCGGGGCCATGTTACTGCTCAGTCCAAGCATCCCTAACCACACGATCATAATCCACATGTTTCTGCCAAACATTCTCATATCTGAAACACCTCTTGGATCTCTAACTCATTGTTAGGTTTTCTCATATCTCCGCTACAATGAAGCAATGATCAGACTCGGCTGCACTAATATGCCTAACACGAGTATGAATAAAACGTTGCCAGAACTCCTCATTAGCAAAGGCTCGATCGATCCTTGCTTGACATTCGCGTCTCCCTGTTGGTGATTGTCCCAAGTATAGGGGACTCCGGTCCAACCGAGATCCTGAAAGGAGATATCATCAGTCACTTCCCGGAAGGCTCGCATCTGCCACTCCGGTCTTTCTGATTTGCTGAAGTGTTCGCAAGCATATAGTGTCTCGTTAAAATCTCCCATGCAAAGCCACTCAGCATGTTGAACGGCATAAAGTGTACGAAGGAGCCTCCAACTGTTATGTATATTCTCAGCTCATGGTGCCCCATAAAACCCTGTAAATCTCCACTCTCGAGAATTTTGTTCATCATTTTTAACCATTACATCAATATGGCTTGAGCTATAGGAGTTCATCTCAACCAAAACTTTCTTGGACCAGAATAGACCTATGCCACCACTTAGGCCCACACTGTCCACGGCAGAGCAGCCTCCAAAACCCAATAAATTCTTCAAATCCTCCACTCTCCTTCCTCTAATCTTTGTCTCCATAACAAAAAGAAGAGAGGGAACTTCTTGCTTCACAATACTGCGAAGCCCGCGAACTGCCCCGGGGTTCCCAAGCCCCCAGCAGTTCCAGCTCAACACACTCATTGGGACGGGCAGGGCTGCCCTGCAGCCTCTGCCGAATTCTCAGGAGTTGGTTTTTTCTTCTTTGGTTCAAGTTCCACTACCGAGTCATCTGTGTCCACAGTTGTGACGCCCGGGTAATTACGCTACAGTAATCCCCGCTAATGATGCCACGTCAACTCGGTTACTGTGGATAAACTCGCGCTAGTTCGAAACCTGTTCGAATTCAGATTCAAAATCAAGCAAACAATAAAAATTTTCAAATATTAAAACTAAAATGTTCGGAGTGAGCCAGATAATGCATAGGTAATTATGGTGGTGAAACCACACTTTTATAAAATGTTTAAATACTCTAAAATGAATAAAACAGTAGCAAATACAATTATTTAAGTGCTTTAAAAATAATAAACATTTTCAAAACTAATTTATTATAAGTATTAAACTATTGTGGCAAAGTGGCATAATTTGTAAAACCTATTTAGGTGCCACTTTAGTAATTTGCTAAGAATAAAATAAAAGAGAAACTAAAAGTAAAAGCGGTAAAAGAAAAATTAAGAAAAACAAAATACAAAGAAAAGGAACACCCCGGGACTCCAGCCCAAAGAGCCCCGGCCCAAGCGGGCCATGTCCTCGCCAGCCGCCCACCCCATGGCCCCTTTAACCCCACCCGACCGAACCCTAACGGTCCACTCCCCACGTTCCCCACTCCCCCGACCTCTCTTCCTTCCCCGTGCGGATCGGGCAGGGGCCCCCCCCCGCCCGCGCCGCCCCGGCGCCTCCGACCACCCGCTGCAGTCGCCTCGCCTCCTCGCCCCTCCTTCGCACCGCGAGACGCTGCCCGAGGCCCCTGCCTCTCCCTCTCCCTCTCTGCCTCATCCAAGATCCGCCATGACAGCCAAGACCAAGACGCCGCTCGCCTCCCCGTCATCCCGCCGTCTCCGACCACCTCCAAGACGGCTTCCCCGACCTCCGCGTCCTCCCCTTCTTCCTCTACACCGAGCCACGAGGACCCGGAAGCCCCCGTGACGCCGCCCCGAGCCCTCCTTCCTCATCTGCTTCGCCGGCCGCCGACGCCAAATCCGGCGACCTCGAGCCCTCCCCGAGCCCACTGACTTGCCCTACAGCTCCGCTGTGAGCTCCCCTCCATTTCCCCCTTGTTCCTCGTCTCGATTCGTCGCCGTAGGTGTCCCCGCACGTCGCTGTCTCGCCATGGCCGGATCCCCAATTCCGTCCGGCCGTGCCAGACGCCCCTCAGGCCCCGCACGCCTCCCCCTGCTCTGGCCGCTGATGCCCGCGCCCGCCGTGGCCTCGCCCCGTGCCATCGCCTCTCACTCCTCGCACCCGCTCGCATCGGCCTGCTCCTGCTTTCCCCAGCTCTGCTCCGCCTCTGGACGCGGCCAAGCCAGCGCCCGTGGCGTGTCGCTCCCCCCTCCCGCGCACATCGCCTCCGCCACAGACTCGCCGGCGCTCCCTCCGCCCTGGCCGGCGCTCTCCTCCGCCCCGGCCAGCGCCCGGGGCTAGCCAGGCTGCGCCTGCCTCCGGTGCCCATTAGCGCCAGGGCGCCCCGTTAGTGCCCGCACGCCCGATTGCCCCTCTAGGCCACAGACACATTGGGGCCCACGCCCTAGAACGAAAACGAAAAAAAAGGAATTAAAAAATAATATAAATAGTTAGTTAAATAAAAATGTTAATTAATTAACTTAATTAATTTTAACCTAATTAACTACGGTTAATTAACTTAACTAATCTGTTCACTAAACTAATTAAAACTGTTATGTTAACACTAATAGTCTGTTAGTTAAACAGAGTCAATGACATGCGGGTCCCCTTGTCCCTTTGACTAGTCAGCAGTCTCGATTGATCTGCTATGCAGGCAGTCAATAGGACCCCACCGTCAGCCTCTATCTTTGCTTTGTTGTGTACACTTTGTGTGTGCACGTAGCAATTTAATCTTTATTTTCGAATTAGCTTTAATTCCAGTATATCAATAAAACTTTAGAAAATCATAGAAAATAAACCGTAGCTCAGATGAAAATGTTTTCTACATGAAAGTTGCTCAGAACGACGAGACAAATTCGGATACGCAGTCCGTTCGTCCGCCACACACCCCTAACCTATCGAACCTGCAAACTTTCCTCTCCGGTTCATCATCGACAGACGTCTCGAACAGGAAAACTTTCCGGATGTTTCCCCTTCGCCAATGTCGCCTTAGCGCTGCGTTAGAACACGTCTAGCTCTATCTGTTGTCTGTTATGCACTTGCTCGCTATGTATTTACTGTTCTTCCCCTCTTCTCTCCGATAGACCCCGAGACCGATCTTCGATGTCCTCGTGATCGACTACGCCACCGACGACCCCTCTCTCTTGCCCGAGCAACCAGGCAAGCCCCCCCCTTGATCACCGGATATCGCCTACTCTTCTCTATCTTGCTTGCATTAGAGTAGTGTAGCATATTCTTGTTTTGAGATACTCCTATCTTCTTTGCATAGCTTTGTCCTTGTTATACATTGTTACCTTACGCAATCCTATATGCTTAGTATAGGATGCTAGTACTTTCATCTCGTGGCCCTACACCCTTATCCGTCTACCGTGCTATACTATCGGGCCGTGATCACTCGGGAGGTGATCACGGTATATACTATATACTATTACATTACGGTGGTACTGTTAGGAGATGGGGGCTGAAAGGACGGGTGGCTCCATCCCGTAGAGGTGGGCTGGGTTCCCGACGGCCCCGATTGTTACTTTGTGGCGGCGGCGGCAGGCAGGTTGAGACTACTGGGTGAGAGGTGGGCCTGGCCTGTTCGGCGTTCATGCGGTTACTTAACACGCTTAACGAGGTCTTGGTATTTGATCTGAGTTGGCTCTGAGCTTATACGCACTAACCATCTACGCGGGAGTAGTTATGGGTATCCCGCGTCGTGGTATCAGCAAGCACTTCAGACGTCGGACGACGGCGGCGCGGCCGGATTGGACTGGAACGCTTCTGGGCTAGGTCTGCTTCCGGCCAGCAGACGCGTCGGTGTGTTTCGGCGATGGGCCCTGACCCTGCGGCGCTTAGGTTTAGACCGCGTGTTGGCTCTCTGTTGTGCCTAGGTGGGGCTGCGGCGTGTTGATCTTCAGCGGCGGGCATGACCGAGAAAGTGTGTCCGCCAAATGGGATCAAGCGTCTTTGGGTAAGATGGTGCACCCTGCAGGAAGTTAATCTATTGAATAGCCGTGATCTTGATAACAGGGCGACTTGGAGTTGTACCTTGAGCTTATGACAACTAGAACCGGATACTTGATAAAACACACCCTTCCAAGTGCCAGATACAACCGGTGGTCGCTCTCGCTCAGGGATATGAGCAAGGGATTGCCGGGTAGGATTATTGCTATATGATGTTACTTGGAGGACTTCCGTTGTCCTCTTCTGTTTGTTGCAAGACCGGTGTCCAGAAGCGTAGTCTTCGTTAAGACTAGCTATCCCCCTCTTATTCTGGCATTCTGCAGTTCAGTCCATCGATATGGCCTTTACACATATATCCATGCATATGTAGTGTAGCTCCTTGCTTGCAGTACTTTGGATGAGTACTCACGGTTGCCTTGTTTCCCCTTTTCCCCTATCTCTACTCGATTGCTGCAACAGACGATGGAGCCAGAGTCGACGCCACCGCCTATGGCGACTACTACTCCGGAGGTGCCTACTACTACGTGCAGCCCGACGACGACGACGGGAGTAACTAGGAGGATCCCAGGCAGGAGGCCTGTTCCTCTTCGATCAGTATCCGATTTGTGCTAGCCTTCTTAAGGCAAACTTGTTTAACTTATGTCCGTACTCAGATATTGTTGCTTCCGCTGACTCGTCTATGATCGAGCACTTGTATTCGAGCCCTCGAGGCCCCGGCTTGTATTATGATGCTTGTATGACTTATTTTATTTGTAGAGCTGTGTTGTGATATCTTCCGTGAGTCCTCGATCTTGATCGTACACATTTGCGTGCATGATTAGTGTACGATTAAATCGGGGCGTCACAAGTTGGTATCGAGCCATTGCTGTAGGAATCCCCTTCCAACTCCTTGGTCAAGTCGAGTCTAGACATTGCAAAACTTTTACTAACATGGCTGTGTGACTTATGGGCACACGCCGCCATTGGGTGGTATTAGGATCTTTTACTCCTCGATCTTTACTCGGGATTCGAACTCTCTTCTATTCGGGTTAAATGAATTTGCTAAAACAGAACTAACTTTAGGTTCTCGCAAGTACTTTCTCCGGAGAGCCCTCACTTCGGATGATAAATCGCTAATCGGAAGATTCCAAGATACTCTCGATGTTCTCTCGAGACTTTGTGCCCATCACTTTTGCTATTCCGACCACCGACAAATCCGTATGGATAACTACTTACACTTGCCATTCATCGATCATCCCCGTTGATCTTGTTATTACAAGATACCCGAAGTTTTCTATTGTTCCGGGAATACTTTGTGCCTCTTGCTGGCAGTTCCTTGCCACATGAATACCCCTTCAAATAAATCCTCGCACTTGTCGAGTATCCGCCAACCCCGCTTGATCATGTGCTTCTGAAGTCTTCAAATACTATTCGATCTTCGAAAATCCTCTGGAGCCTTTGGCTCTTGAAATTCTTGCTTGCTTGCATTATGGTTAATCCCATAAGTCACGTAGTCATATTGACATTCCTTGTCATTATCATTTTGAGTCTGTTGACTCAATATGTTTCTGAATACCGCAATCATCATTGATCCTTATAAATTACCTTTACGGCTGAGCTGCCATTCTTTCAAGCTGGAATTGGTTCTCGACCAATCCAAGTGTCGTGGAGATTGTACCCTAAGGCTATTCATCTTATCCATCCCTAGTCGAGCATTGCTTCGACCCTTGATTTGGGAATCATAATTCCTTTGCATTTGACAATTGAGTTAGTCATTGTTTCTATAGTTTGATCTCCTTGCATTCTTCTTCCTCTAGTTGAGTACTGATGCTCACGTCAGATCCCTTGTGGACCACCAGATCCTTTGTTGGATTTTATCTGACAACGCCCTTCATATTCAATAACCTTGTGAGCCTTTCCTCTGATACATAATGCCTTTGGTAAATTGTATCCTCTGCTTTCTCAACCATGCTCTGCCTTCGAGCTTGAGTTAATTATTTCTAAAGATTCTGGTATATGATTCCAAGAAGCCCCTATGGGTTGAACCTATGCCTTTCTTTAATATGTGTGAACTCGAAGGTTTTCACGAGTCGTACTCTTCTGGTATTTTGCCAGATAAAATTTCAATGCTATAACTTCATTGAAAACGAGAAGTGAATGAAAGGGTATGCATTGGAGAAGTGGGAGTCGACCTTGAACCTTGTGTTCATGCCCATGGACGCGATGTAAATCCTATCATGGGAGCTTCTTGTAACTATAACTATTTCCTTGATAACTAACTTATGGTATCTGTGAATTTATCCCTTGCAACCGTGGTTCTGACCATGATTGTTCTTCTTTGATCTCATTTCTCGGACAAGTTAAAACAATTGTCTCCCATGGATCAATACCTCAGTCCAACCTTTACTTTGATCTTGTGTCGAGTATTACCCCCCTGGTATCTCGAGATTATCATGGAACGGCATAACTTCTCATGAGTTCTTCCTCAAGTGCAACCTTCCCATCGATTCCAATTTTCACGGGCTCGAGTTAACAAACACTCTAAGACACCGATAACGGAACCGAGTCCGCTCTACGGTTCAACAACTCTGAGAAGCTCCTATAAATGCGATTTTGTACCCGATCACGCCGTGCCTAGCCTGTTTGGCTATATCATTGTCGTGATCGTCAACATTCTGAGCTCTTCCGGATACCAACCGGATTCATGAAGAGAAATACCATCCTTGCCCTCGATGAGTTGTGTTATCATCGGCCACTTTATTGCCTTCCCTCCAACACAAACTTGTTCATGTTTTGTGTTATACCTTGATTTCCTTGCTATCTAGCATTTGTTCTTATTTACCTTGGAGTGTTACCATCTTTTATGACAAGAATGTCGTGAGGATTACTCCACCTCTTAAGGATTCTTGGTACAGTGATCCTTCTCATCATCACCATTCTTTCTTGGTGCTCGTGTTGATTCCAACAGGGGTACCAACAAGTGAACGGTGCTGTTTGGATTCTTCCCTTCTAGCAACCCTATTGCTTTGAAGTTAATGGTCGGCCGTTCATTCTTAGAATATTGA
Organism: Aegilops longissima; assembly: GCA_021605205.1. Taxonomy (NCBI): domain Eukaryota; kingdom Viridiplantae; phylum Streptophyta; class Magnoliopsida; order Poales; family Poaceae; genus Aegilops; species Aegilops longissima. The sequence continues at coordinate 691,530,959 of CM038682.1, forward strand.
TTATTGAATCATCATTCCGACGTTGGTCGTGCGACCCAGCCCACATTTCGGGTGCACCTCTCATCCAATGTTCAACTGTGTATGTTCTCCTCGAGCATACACCATTTTATCATTTGATCCGACAAATGTTATCTCCTTGTTCACTTAATTGTGGAAGTCCATCTTTTGGGAATCTCGGTGAATTGCCGTTGAGTTCACCAGACACCTCCTTGTCCCCTCCTTGGGATAATGATGGACTCTTGTTAACGGAAATCGCTTCATAGTTCCTTTCCCCGAGAATCTTACATTGTCATCTCGTCAATTTGCGTTGCACCTTTTCTTCTCAGGTATCCTAAGTCTGAGGTATCCTGACACCAATCGGATCTGAACCTCGGTCAGATATGATGGTTGGGACAACTTTCCAAGAGTCATGATGTTGATCCTTTGATGACCCGGTAGCATGATGTCATGCCTAGCACCCCGGCTGGAGGACCTATCATTATAGATTCCTTTTCAGCAGGGTTATCCATTCATCCATGAGGGAATTGTAATCTCGATTCTACAAGTTATTCCGGATGGATCCTTCGTGATTCCAAAATCTGATCTTCACCGAAGGCCATGTCAATGCTATCTCAAGCATGTCTGTGATACTCGATTTTCAACAAGAACATTCGAAGCCCAATGCTAAATGTTTCTTGCTCAATTATTCGGACACCGTTGTATGGGTACTGTCATGAAATTTCTCTCCCCTTACCTAAAGGGTTTTCTACATTATATCCTGTCATGGATATCCTGCTCTGCTTATCCTTGGGAAGGAAATACCCCTGAAATATGTGTTTAAACACATTTTTCCTTTCCATTGTTCTGTTTAACCTAATGATCACATTATCCTTTCCATGGGTCTGTTTGACCCTTCTTGGGATATATATAATCTAAGCAGTGATAATCCCCTGCTTAGTTAAGCACCTCGTTGTACCACTCTGTAAGTAAGACCCTATTACTATTGTTGTTGACATTCCGGTAACCACCGATGGATGAGAACCTTGCCTATTGGTCCGCCTCGTTCAACGTGCAGGAAAATGGTTCCCTTCGTCCCTCGCCCTTGGTACCTATGTTGTTACCGACATGACCCTCAGACTCTCCTCTGACATGCCTTGCTTGCATGATCGTGCAAGATGTCACCAACCTTTCTACTTTTAACCACATGGTGGGCCCATAACCCACAGTTTCACAGGATCGAAACCTGACTCTCCTGTACACCCCTGTTGCCGAAGTTACTCCTCACGCTTGACTTTGTATGTAATTCACGGGCCACTTGCCTGTTGATCTATTCTGGTATCAGACGCTATACTTACTCTCGCTACTCTGAACCCCTTTCTCACTCCGGTTCAGACCTCGAGAAACTATCTATCCGTTTGGAACCTCTTATTGTACCTTCATACATTACTCTCGATGTATTTTATATGTCCAACTCGAGAGATACTCTTATGCTCATTCATGGGTTAACCCCAGATTGTTTACCCCATAAGCATTCTGTCGTAGCCGAGCTGCCCCTTACCTATTCGTAAGTACGTTGGAGATCCTGAAGGAAAGGACGACTTCACCATGATGACTTGAAACAGAAGAATGAAGACATCATTATAATGGATCGACCTCTTCGGGAAGAGCAACCAAGACTGAGAAGATTCGTTAGGATTTCGTAACCAGACCTTCCCCCCTTACTCCCCTCTTAAATCTCGGGACGAGATTTCTTGTAGTGGAGGAGAATTGTGACGCCCGGGTAATTACGCTACAGTAATCCCCGCTAATGATGCCACGTCACCTCGGTTACTGTGGATAAACTCGCGCTAGTTCGAAACCTGTTCGAATTCAGATTCAAAACCAAGCAAACAATAAAAAAATTCAAATATTAAAACTAAAATGTTCGGAGTGAGCCAGATAATGCATAGGTAATTATGGTGGTGAAACCACACTTTTATAAAATGTTTAAATACTCTAAAATGAATAAAACAGTAGCAAATACAATTATTTAAGTGCTTTAAAAATAATAAACATTTTCAAAACTAATTTATTATAAGTATTAAACTATTGTGGCAGTGGCATAATTTGTAAAACCTATTTAGGTGCCACTTTAGTAATTTACTAAGACTAAAATAAAAGAGAAACTAAAAGTAAAACGGTAAAAGAAAAATTAAGAAAAACAAAATACAAAGAAAAGGAACACCCCCGGGACTCTAGCCCAGCAGCCCCCGGCCCAACTGGGCCATGTCCCTGCCAGGCCGGCCCACCCCATGGCCCCTTTAACCCCCACCCCGACCGGAACCCTAACCGGTCCACTCCCCACGTTCCCCACTCCCCCCCGACCTCTCTTCCTTCCCCCGTCTGGATCGGGGCAGGGGGCCCCCGACCCCGTCGCCACGCCACCGCCGCCCGGCGCCTCGACCACCAGCTGCCGTCGCCTCGCCTCCTCGCCCCTCCTTCAGACTTTTGCGAGACGCTGCCCGAGGCCCTGCCTCTCCCTCTCCCTCTCGACTTCGTCCAAGATCCGCATGATGACAGCCTCAAGAAGCGCGCTTCGCCTCCCGTCATCCCGCGTCTCCGACCACCTCCAAGGCGGCTTCCCGACCTCCGCGTCCTCCCTTCTTCCTCTACACGAGCCACGAGGACCGGAAGCCCCGTGACGCCGCCCGAGCCCTCCTTCCTCATCTGCCGCCCGGCCGCCGACGCCAAATCCGGCGACCTCGAGCCTCCCCGAGCCCATCGACTTGCCCTACAGCTCCGCTGTGAGCTCCCTCCATTTCCCCTTGTTCCTCGTCTCGATTAAATCGCCGAGGTGTCCCCAAGCGTCGCTGTCCGCCATGGCCGGATCCCCAATTCCGTCCGGCCGTGCCAGACGCCCTCAGCCCCTGACGCCTCCCCGCTCGGCGGCGATGCGCGCCCGCCGTGGCCTCGCCCGTGCCATCGCCTCTCTCCTCGCACCCCCTTTCATCGGCGGCTGCTCCTGCTTTCCCAGCTCTGCTCCGCCTCTGGCGCAGCCAAGCCAGAAGCCCGTGGCGTGTCGCTCCCCCCTCCCGCGCACATCGCCTCCGCCACAGACTCACCGGCGCTCCCTCCGCCCTGGCCGGCGCTCTCCTCCGCCCCGGCCAGCGCCCGGGGCTAGCCAGGCTGCGCCTGCCTCCGGTGCCCATTAGCGCCAGGCGCCCGTTAGTGCCCGCGACGGGTGCCCCTCTAGGCCACAGACACATTGGGGCCCACGCCCTAGAACGAAAACGAAAAAAAGGAATTAAAAATAATATAAATAGTTAGTTAAATAAAATGTTAATTAATTAACTTAATTAATTTTAACCTAATTAACTACGGTTAATTAACTTAACTAATCTGTTCACTAAACTAATTAAAACTGTTATGTTAACACTAATAGTGCATTAGTTAAGCAGAGTCAATGACATCGGGTCCCCTTGTCCCTTTGACTAGTCAGCAGTCTCGATTGATCTGCTATGCAGGCGATCAACAGGACCCCACACTGTCAGCCTCTATGCTGCTGCTTTGTGTACACTTTGTGTGTGCACGTAGCAATTTAATCTTTATTTTCGAATTAGCTTTAATTCCGGTATATCAATAAAACTTTAGAAAATCATAGAAAATAAACCGTAGCTCAGATGAAAATGTTTTCTACATGAAAGTTGCTCGAGCGCGAGGCGAATCCGGATACGCAGTCCGTTCGTCGCCACACACCCCTAACCTATCGAACCTGCAAACTTTCCTCTCCGGTTCATCACATCGACAGACGTCCGGAACCGGAAAACTTTCCGGATGTTTCCCCTTCGCCGATGTCGCCTAGCGCTGCGTTAGAACACGTCTAGCTCATCATTGTCTGTTATGCACTTGCACGCTATGTATTTACTGTTCTTCCCCTCTTCTCTCCGATAGACCCCGAGACCGATCTTGATGTCCTGTGATCGACTCGTCACCGACGACCCTCTCTCTTGCCGAGCAACCAGGCAAGCCCCCCCCCTTGATCACGGATATCGCCTACTCTTCTCTATCTTCGCTTGCATTAGAGTAGTGTAGCATATTCTTGTTTTCAGATACTCCTATACCGCTTGCATAGCTTTGTCCTTGTTATACATTGTTACCTTACCTGCAATCCTATATGCTTAGTATAGGATGCTAGTACTTTCATCTGTGGCCCTACACCCTTATCCGTCTACCGTGCTATACTATCGGGCCGTGATCACTCGGGAGGTGATCACGGGTATATACTATATACTATTACATTACCGGTGGTACTGTTCGGAGATGGGGGCTGAAAGGACGGGTGGCTCCATCCCGGTAGAGGTGGGCCTGGGTTCCCACGGCCCCATTCGTTACTTTGTGGCGGAGGCGGCAGGCAGAGTTGAGACTACAGGGTGAGAGGTGGGCTGGCCTGTTCGGCGTTCGCGGTTACTTAACACGCTTAACAAGGTCTTGGTATTTGATCTGAGTTGGCTCTGAGCTTATACGCACTAACCATCTACGCGGGAGTAGTTATGGGTATCCGGCGTCGTGGTATCGGCCGAAGCACTTCAGACGTCGGCGACGGAGCGGCGCTACCGGATTGGACTGGAGCGCTGCTGGGCTAGGTCTACTTCGGCCGCGTCACAGACGAACGCGAGGTGTGCTTTCGAGGCGATGGGCCTGGACCCTGCGGCTTAGGTTTAGACCGGCGTGTTGGCCTCTCTGTTGTGCCTAGGTGGGGCTGCGGCGTGTTGATCTTCCACGGCGGGCATGACCCAGAAAGTGTGTCCGGCCAAATGGGATCAAGCGTCTTTGGGTAAGATGGTGCACCCTGCAGTGAAGTTAATCTATTGAATAGCCGTGATCTTGATAACAGGACGACTTGGAGTTGTACCTTGAGCTTATGACAACTAGAACCAGATACTTGATAAAACACACCTTCCAAGTGCGGATACAACCGGTGGTCGCTCTCGCTCGGGGATATGAGCAAGGGATTGCGGGTAGGATTATTGCTATATGATGTTACTTGGAGGACTTCCGTTGTCCTCTTACATTTGTTGCAAGACCGGTGTCCGAGCGTAGTCTTCGTTAAGACTAGCTATCCCCTCTTATTACGGCATTCTGCAGTTCAGTCCATCGATATGGCCTTTACACATATATCCATGCATATGTAGTGTAGCTCCTTGCTTGCAGTACTTTGGATGAGTACTCACGGTTGCCTTGTTTCCCCTTTTCCCCTATCTCTACTCGATTGCTGCAACAGACGATGGAGCCGAGTCGACGCCACCGCCTATGGCGACTACTACTCCGGAGGTGCCTACTACTACGTGCAGCCCGGCGGCGGCGACCAGAGTAACTAGGAGGATCCGGGCGAGGCCTGTTCCTCTTCGATCTGTATCCCAGTTTGTGCTAGCCTTCTTAAGGCAAACTTGTTTAACTTATGTCTGTACTCAGATATTGTTGCTTCCGCTGACTCGTCTATGATCGAGCACTTGTATTCGAGCCCTCGAGGCCCCTGGCTTGTATTATGATGCTTGTATGACTTATTTTATTTGTAGAGCTGTGTTGTGATATCTTCCCGTGAGTCCCTGATCTTGATCGTACACATTTGCGTGCATGATTAGTGTACGATTAAATCGGGGGCGTCACAACAGTTCCTTTGTCCCCAGCAAGCTCCCCCACGGTAGTACCAGTAGCAGCCCCCATAGTGATCATGAGTGACTTATTCGCAATAGGCCTACAGACTTGCTCTGGTGCTCCCTTCCATTTTTGTTGTTGCGACTTCTTCGTTGGCGAATTAACTTCAACACCGGCTCCTTTCTCTCCATGCGAGCTCGAGTTTTTGGATTCACGATGATTGCTTGTTTTCTGAGCTTGTTCTTTGGAAGAATTATCACTGGACGCCGGCTGTTTGTAGTCCTCAGGCGCCTGAAGATAGGCACCCCACTGTAGGTTGCCATGCTCATCCCTTGACCCCGGAGCTGGGCAATGAAGATCAGAATGACCCAAGTGTCTGCAAGAGAAGCAGAAGTACGGTAGTTGTTCATTTTGGATGTCATAAGGGTCGGCCGTCTTCCTCCTCGCCTAATCAATCAAAATCCATCGTCTCAGGGGCTTCTCAACTTCAATGGAGACCCGAGCACGCAGAAAGCCCCCGACATGATCAGACCGCACCATTGTGGCATCCTTATCAATTTGTACAACAATCTTCAGACACCACGTATCGTTCCTCATGTGGTAAGGTAAATTCAAGATCCTAGCCCATATCAGGAGCCGATCAAATCTGACCTCGTCCGGCTTCATATGCTCCTCAAATTCAGCCAAAACCACAGCGTTCTTGCTTACATGCCACGGAGAACCACCCCAGATCCGATCTCTGTCTCGCTGATTTTCAAATTCTGCAACAGAAGTATTGGAGCCCATCGAGTTAAATTTGAGACCTCTAGGGTTTCCCCAAGCAGGCCTAAGAGCGTTGGTGATTGTCTGGATGTGGAGTTGGTTCCGGTGCAGAATCTTCCCCACCATCAACCACTTCTTTGGCCCCTCCTCGCGATCATCTATTATCAGAGGCGTAGCTTCCTCCTCTGATATGTCCAACTTTCCCAAAGCTTCCTCCAAGGGAGATCGAGACGACCTTCTCCTGTCAGATTCCGTCCCGCTGCCTCCGGCTGTCGCCGCCGCCATCATCCCAGAATCACACGAGCGCACCGTCGAAGAAGATTGAACGAGGGCCGGCTAGGTTCACTCGAAACGTCGCCAGAGATATTAGGTTTTTCGGGAAAAGTTTATTTGGTGCGGCATTGATCTATCTGTTCTAAAAAAATCCTACTGCTTGTACGTGGGTGTCCGGCATGCAACTACATGTGAGAGGGCCTGCAAGCGCCTCAACATACAACTAGTCTATTCGCAACACACACACGCGCGAGCGGAGAGAACTAGTGCCAGACAAACTTTAGAAATAAGATCCTACCACTCACGCGCACCGCTATGGTTGACTTGTAGAATTCTAAAAATGCCATTTCTGAGCATCCACTGCTCTCTTTTTTCTTTCCTCCGGTTGTTCATGTTCTCTATACTACTTCCTCCGTTCCTAAATATTTGTCTTTTAGAGATTTTAAGTGGACTACTACATACGGATGTATATAGACATATTTTAGAGTATAGATTCATTCATTTTGCTCCGTATGCAGTCACCTGTTGAAATCTCTAGAAAGACAAATATTTAGAAACGGAGGGAGTACTTGTCAATATTTTCCGTGTGATGCTATGATTGACTTATATATTTTTTAGACATCATTTTTAGCATCAACCTTGTGGATTTTATCGTGTGGTTGTCTTTTATTTCTGTTAGCCAATATTCTTGTGCAGCCCAACTACAGAGTACATATAAAGAAGTGATAAAATCAAGTTGTCACACAATTCTAATAATATATAAATGGTGTGTATACTACTCCCTCCCTGATTCCATCTACATCCGGTTGAGCGACAATTAATATGGGACAGAGGGAGTACTATGGATAATTGTTTACATCAAACTTAATCGCTTCCTAGTTATTGTAGCAAAGTCTAACTGACCTTTGAGCAATGCCTCGCCTTGAACCCTAGTTATTTTTTGCATCTATTCAGAAAACTAATTATTGGGTTGGATACAAGCGAGGCCCATATAAATGTGCACAACAATGAACAAAAAAAATGGATGGGCCAGCCCAGAGATGGAAACCAGGTGGGTGGAGTGACAAATAGTGTTACTACAAAACGGGCCGACATCAGTCGACTGAGAAATAATGGAAACATTGGGAATCAACCGACTGAGAAATAATGGAAACATTGGGAATCAATCGACTGAAAACATCTCACGCGTCCACCACTTCCTCCACTTGCCACGTGCCCTGTGGGGTCTGCACACCACTGCCCGTTTCACCTTATCTCCTCCGAGCCCACCTTCTCCTACCTCCCCGATCCTCCCATGGATCCCCCCTTATCCTACCTTCCCTACCCAGCCATGGATCCCCTCTTCTCCTACCTCCCGATTCCACCATCGATGTGCCTCCCTCGATGCACCCAAATCGACGGTGTCCATATGCACCCCAAGAGATCAAGCTTAGGATGGCTTACTACAAAGCTAGCGCGAGGTTGCATCAAGATTGCATCTCAACTCTCGCGTGCTGCAAGGCCAGGAAGAGACTGTTGCAAGTCTTTGCTTCAAGCCGGCATCCCAAATCCGGCGAGCTCCAGGCGGTGTGCTGCAAGGGCAGAGGTGTGGCTGCTGCAGGCTGACATAGCAGCTCCAGCAAGCACCAGAACAGCGTGCTGCAAGGAAGTGTGTAGCCGGCATCGCAACTCCGACAGGCACCAAGATGGCGTGCTGCAAGGCCGGGGCGTGGTTGCTGCAACTTTAGTGAGTTTCGAACGACATGCTAAAGGGGCGTGCTTGCTGCAATCTTGGTGAGTTTCAAAGGACATGTTGAATGCCAGTGCGTGGCAATATCTGCTATGTTCCTGAAACATGAAGAATGTTTGCGGCAACATGACTCGTGTTGCAAAGTTGGGCACAACCGACAGCAGATCGGACGCGGCCAAATTTCTCCGCGCCTTAGCCGACTAACAAGTTACGTGTAGCATGCGCCGAGGGATCGGCTGAGATGGAGGTGCCCCCATGAAGGGTGCAGAGACCGGGAGACTTGCTCTTTCTTGAAAAAAGAAACTCATAAACTTTAAACATTCTGAAACTGCTTTTCTTTTCTAGTCTAGACTAGATGCAAACTGCTTAGCGGTTCAGATATCGCCATCAGCCAAATATACCCCGACCCGGCGCTCCGCGGATCAGGATAAGATGAACAATTTTGTCAATGTCAAGGAGGTGATGTTGCCATGTCATGTGGCCATATAGGTAATCTATAAAGAACTCAGGCGGTCGGTGTCGTGTGCATTGCTCCAATCTTGGTCATGCTCCAAGTCAATCACAGAGCGCGTTGGCATTGCACCGCGGACGCAGCACGCACATCACGCGTGCCATCAGAGCGTGTACGGATAGACCCGGAGCCTCGGACCAACACGTGATCGAAGGTGGAGATTCCATCATCATCAACACGCCGCCGACACGCACCTGTCTGTCCTCATCAGCGCCTTAAACCAGATGCGAGACGCAGCACCACACGACATGCAAATGAATTCACGCAATCAAGCTGCCCCCCGCTTGCTTACAGTGCCTGCAACAGCACAGGCAAAAGGACGACCCTGTGTGGCCATTGCGCATTTGCAACGCACCCGTGTGACTCCTCGGGCACTAGCTCGAAGCTGGAAGCTTCCTCACCTGACAGACAACGCGCCCGGCGTCGTCTCAGAGATCACCAACCAAATTCACAAACAGTAACCACGGCTGGGCCGGTGAGCCGCGGCCGCAGCATCACCTGACATTCATTTCCGAAAAAGAGAAAAAAAAAAGGCTTTTCACCAGCATCACTGTATAAGATGGGTGCTAAATATATACAGAATGGAAGCTAGGGCAAATGAAAATCTATTGCAAACGATCGACGGCGGCGGAGGGTTTCTGTTGCTACTTTTTATGCACAGGAAGTCCGGGCTGGAGCGGCACCTAGCAACGACCGGGCAGGGAAAGAAACAAAAATGGGGCGAGGGTGGAGTTTCCTGAAGGCTGCGGCATCACATCGCGGCTGCAAATCCTTTTCTTTATCAGCTGGTTCTATTAAGTAGTACGCCCGATTACCGACCATATCTTGTATCCCTGGAGAAAAGCATCATACATTACATACAGTCGGAGTTGAAAGAGAAAGAAGATAACTCGATCAAGTTTGTTGTTATACAAAAGCAAATTCTATAAATCGGAAGGTGACAATCATGCTGAATTTGATGGTTAGCCTCAAAATACTACTCCTTGCAGCATAAAATCCCCATAAAAAAATTGTGTTGGCAGCTAAATCTGAAGTCCTAAACAGCTGCTCATGCATACAGAACAGATAGGAGAAGATGGTTAATACAGGAAGCAGTTTCCCACAAAAAAATATAATACAGAAAGCAGTCATATTGGTGAAGGTTTGGACTAGTATGCAGCTATTGGGTACTCCCTCCATTCTGAATTATAAGATGTTTTGAATATTCAATATTGACTACATACGGATTGAAATGAATGAACCAACACACTAAAACAGCTATAATAGAGAACGGAGGGAGTACTTGTGTACTTTAGGACCATGTGGTTACAACATAAGAATAGCAGATTTTCTATACTGACCTGTAATGGAAACTGGCCATTCTTCCTGGTGTTGCCATACTAGGTACTGCCCCTGTAACAATGTACTCATCATCGATTTCATCAAATCTGAGTTCCCTCAGGTCAACAGCTTGTGTCGGAACCTCGAGATTGAAGTTCTCCAGATGAGCCTGATTGCTGTTCCTCCTTCCACTTCCTCTATTGTCCCTTCCTCTCCCTCTTCTTCGGCTCCTTGGATATCTACAAAAAGCCTTGCAACAAATAAAAGACCACCACTTCCTCCTAACCCTGCGGAGCACTTCATAGTCATCTCCAGTATCATCATCCCCATATTCAATGACATAGTCTCCGAGAACGATGCCATTAGGAACTTGTGCATGTATTGTGCTCAAGACATCCACGATATCAGAAGATTGCTGGAAGTTGTCCCAATCGACTTGCCTGGCAGGGTCGATTTCTGAAGGGCGTGAATCTGGATGCTTTTGTTGTGTGTGCTTCTGAAGCTCATTGAAGTTGCCAGTAAAGGAGCAGCAATCCTCTTCACAGCATCTCTTCTTCTGGTTAAGATGCAGACGAGCCTCGCTGATCACAATCCACCCGATAACATCACCTCTGCACAACGGGCAACTTGGGCGGTTGTTTGCGTGAGATGAGACGATGTGGATGCTATCAAGAGGGGCCACGGCTATAGACGAGACCTTGACATTGGCAGGCAGCTCATAAGCACCTTTGAACCTCTCAAGACAGTTTGAGCGGGTCTGGTCGGTGTCGCACACAAACGGCCTGCAGCCCTTCTCATAAGACGTGCACCTCAGTAGGACTGCATTGTGAGGGTAGTCTAGGCAGATTGGGCAGGTGACATCCTCCTTCCAGCTTTTATCAAGATGTATGTCGAGATCAAAAGAGCTGGGCCTCACCACCTTCTTCACCATCAGGTTTCCTGAACCCATGTCGAACTTGGTAGCAGAACAACTCCTGTCCCTTAGCAGATGCAACTTTTCATCACAACCTGCATGGCATCAGGAAGCAAACAGATAATTAGCACTGACTTCCTCCTTTCTAAACATAGCATATATGCTCCATACACAGCAAAGCGACGTATTTAGCATTTCATCAATACAGAGCATGGTAGCTGATGAATGATGACAGTCTATGTATGGCAGAGTAAAGACATCTTCAGTACCCAATCAGTCCATGTAATCATTATTTTTTCCTAATAGCTCTTTTGATCCGCTAATGATTTGCTAAAAGTCTATTCCATTTATGCTCAAAAACAAAAAAAAACAAAAAAAGAGAATCCCGGCCCAACCCCCTAACGCAAGTGCTGCTGGTTTTACCACCTTCGTCTGATTTCAACCCCCCAAGATCATCACAGCGCTCTGGCCAAACCCAGCCATCGATCCAACCAATCAAAAATCCTAACAGGAGAAATCCTAACAAGAGAAACGGAAATCAGTAAAGCAAAATCCCAAATAGAAGTCGATCTGGGTGTGTGCTGACCCAAAACCAATCAAAACTACTAGCCAACCCCTTCAATCCGCATCTGAACACACCAGCCCAGCGGAGGAGATCGGGATAGAGCCTCCCATCAAATCGAATCACACGCTACACGAGTATATTCGCCGCCTAAACCCCAGAGCTCTAAGAATCACCCCAGCCCGCCAAAAGCGTCGGCGAGGGGGCAGAACAAACAGCCCCGAATCCACCCGAACGAAATCCGCGGAAGACTCGCGGCAGCGCGGCGTCCCCAAAATCTCTTCCGCATCAGGCAAAAGGAGAAGGTCGACTGGCCAGGAGCTCCGATCGACTGGAGGGGAGAAGACCCCGAAATCGAACAGGGGGGAATGGAAGGGGGAGCCGTACCGTCGCTGCCGCCGCTGACGCCGCCGCGGCGTGGGGTAGGTGGCGGAGGTGGGAGGGGAGACGAGAGGGGAGAGGGGAGAGGTGAGGGGGGAGTTGAAAAAACCAACCGTACCCTCCCACAGCTCGCACGCACGCACGCTCGCCAAGGACTTCCGAGGTGGTGGTGATGATGCAGCCACCCTCTCCCTATCTCTCTCTCTCTCTCTCTCCCCCTCTTCTCTTTTCTACTCGCGCATCCAAGTCGCCATCCATTTCGGCTCTTCCGTTCAGTTTCTTATACCGGGTCGCACTCCCCTTTCCTCTGCCTTTTTTTTCGTTTCTTTTTCACGAGAAAATCGACCTTTTGTTTTTTCTGTTACTATTATCTCAAGTTTTTCTGCTAGGTATTACCTCCTCCAATCACAAACGTAAGATGTTTCAAAAAAAATTAATACAGACAACATACGGATTGAAATGAGTGAATAAACACACTAAAACATGTCTACATACATCCGGTTCAGAAAAAGTTTTTTAGGCAGGGTGTCGTCGCATTTTTTTTAGGCGGCGGCGGTGTCCGTCTCCGCCGAGGTGAAGGACCGGCGGATGACATCATGGAGGACCTTGTCGTCGGCAACGGGTGAAAGCGGCTCCGACGCAGATATGCAAGACCCGCAGGCGAACCGGCTGGAGGAGGGCAGTCGTGGGCGTGGGCTCGGCGATGCGGGCACGAGTGGCCAACGCCGGCAGGGAGGAGCGAGGCCTGGAGGTGTCGAGCACCACTGATCGCCCCGCTGGACACCGAGGAGGCCGCGAAGCTCGAGTTGTTGCCCATGTCCATCCGCGGCCGGCTGAGGGCAATGCAGAGTGTGAGCTCCTCGTCATCCAGGTCGGGGGAGTTGAAATCCTCCTTGAGGAGTGCCACCTAGTTGATTGGGTCGAACTCGTTGTCGGATCCACTGCCGGAGCCGACCATGTTGGTGGGGACGGTGTGTGGAGGAGACGTGCATTGGAAATGAATTAGTCGAGAAGAGTGTGGACTTTTGAAAAGGGTTTGATCCGAGGTGGGGTAATTATGGGGGCGCGATGGAGACAGCCACAGAGTGGGCTAGTGTGAACCGAATCCGACATGGTGGACACGTTTTGAGGGGTGCCGGACAGCCCAAACATATAGGTCCGATTTGAGGCGTCCTGTTGGGTGGCGATTTTGTGACCGGCCCGTCCGCCCGAACGCACGGGGGGTATTTGGATGGTCCGGTTGTAGATGCTCTAATAGCTTTACTGGTTCATCTAAGGACAGGGCCATGTTTGTGCAATTCATATTCGAAGGCACATTTGAAACATGCACTTACTTTAGAGACACGGAGTAAACCGGAATGTTCCCATGGAATCGTCAAATGCGTTTTGCGTAAGCAGTGGAGATTGTGTGGGGGGGAATATGAAAGCGTTTTGCGCGCAGAGCAGAATAATAAGTTGGGAAAGGGACGGCCGGACGGTTGACGTGTGGAGGAAGAACATGGCATATGCCAATTGAAAAAAGAAAGCAAGACTCCGTTACAACTCAACCACAGACACAAAATTCACACCTACTCTACTGCCATCGGGTATGAAATGTGGACGCAGGCAACCTGAGTTCAGTATGTGGAAGAAAAGGGTGGCGGTAAAACTTCACACGGCCCGGTCACCACCCCATAGTACCAGCGTTAGGTGAGGAGACCCCGACCTCCTGCTACATTTCATCTGCAAATGTCACGTTTGTGGGATCACACTGAAGCAACCTCTCGGTCTACCTCAGCGAAGATCGTTCAAGCTCAAGACTCAAAACGGAATCCAACAAGGCCACATATCATTTTCTCGACAAGTCGTCATACGCTGCATTACAATTTAGTTAGTCTCCCCGTCGCCACGAGACTAGTCATAGGTTCAACTGGGCTGAACGGTGTAAATAGTAGTGGTGTCGATACCAGCAGCCGCACAAAACTTCGACAACGGACGCCATTATTCTAGATAGATATCATCGACAAAACACAACCATGGCGTAAGGGCAGTAGTGCTGGAGCTCCGCAGGCTGCTGCTCCTACAGGAAGAGTGGGGTGTCGCGACTAGTACGGGACGTTCTTGGGCAGGTTCCGGATCACGTTGCTCTTCATGCCAATCTTGGTCCTCATCGTCTCCACCCCGCTCTTGTTCATCGCCCGGAGCACCTTCAGCCTCACCATCTGCTCCTTGGACTGGACCGTCACCAAACCCATGCTCTTGTAGCTGCAGAGGGGGGCAGAAACCACAACACAGTTAAGCCTAAGAGAAGAGTTTTGGCAATTCATGGTAGCAACATGATGAATATACTTGAATGGAAGGATGAAAAATGCAGGACTCAGACCTGGAAGCCAGGGAAAGCGCAAGAGCGCGATCTGCTGCAACCGAAGGCCGTGGCTTCTGGCGGTAGTAGCGAATGAACTCTCGGGAACCAAGAGTCGTCACGCGCCTCCCCTTCTCGCTCTTGCTTGTGATCACAAGCTCAGATCCACCACCTCCCAGTTCAATGCTGTTGTCCATGTCACCTGCAGCAACCAACTGCTTGCCCTCCACGTCAACATAGCTGCAACGAGAGTAAAACAACGCCATTAGGTGTTAGACGTGTGCAGACTCCATGCATTCACCATTGAAGGATACTTAAATATCCAACACTGACCACAGATACTACATGACTATGATTCACTGAACAACAACAACAAAGCCTTTAGTCCCAAACAAGTTGGGGTAGGCTAGAGGTGAAACCCATAAGATCTCACGACCAACTCATGGCACTGGCACATGGATAGCAAGCTTCCACGCACCCCTGTTCATAGCTAGTTCTTTGGTGATACTCCAATCCTTCAGGTCTCTCTTAACGGACTCCTCCCAACATAAATATTTAAACCATTAAGCATTTGAGATTAATTTTCCTTGCCCAAAAACTGTACCAACATAAATGGCTAATAGTTAACAGAATACAATCCTCAACATCATTTCTGCTTCAATCCTAGCATTCATGGAACAACAGGGAAGGAAAGCAAGAGCCAATGCAAAGAGCCTAGAATTTGAAGAACATATGCTAAGATGAGTATTTCTCCAACAGGGTGTCCCAACAAAGCCCCTCAGAAGCCCAAACTGGAACCCTAACATTATTGAAAATAATGTTCTTATTACAGGAAAAAAAGAAGGTTAGTAACAATTTTGTAAGACGAAACTTATTAATACAAAAGTTTAGCAAAGTACGAACCTGCTGCTGTAATCGTAGAAATCCTCAAGGTCAGCATCTTCATCCTCCCCACCATCTCCATAACGCAATTTGCAGTGACCTTTTGCATCCATATGCTTCCTGACAGCCTCAAGACTTTGGAAAGGCTGGCATCTGTCATTGCAGTAGAGGCACATGAAATCACGCTTCACCTGCAGGCAGAATAACCAGTGAAAGATGATGTTAAAAAACATGCAACTAGCAAACATGAACCATTAGTACTGGTGGGAAAATGCCTACCTTCAATCCGACATATATAAGAAGGCCATTGGGATCTTTCAAGTATTCACTGTCAGGTATGAAGAAACCATGCTTTTTGTGCATATGGATCATGCAGTCCTCAATGTTGTCATGCTTGAGATCACACATGAAGCAGTCCGAGGGATCCAACATTTCAAGATCAGCCATCTCATCATCTGATTTAGAGTCCTCATCAACTTGCATGTTAGAGGTAGACTCCAGCTCACTTGGGTCCACTTCAACCCACTCTTCCTCCTCATCCTCGTCCTCATCTTCATCTTCTTCCATTGCAGAGGGGGCTCTACGAGGGACTCGCTCAGGAAGTGGCTTGACTACTGCAGCAGTGGAGGCATTGGGCTCCTGGGAAGCTCTCAAGAGATGTGATCGCGTGGTGAGATGTTGGGCATGAGCTTTTGCACTCCTGTACCCTTTTCCACAAAGAGCACAGCTGTAAGACATCGGAGGAGCAATGGTAGAGTTGCTCCCCTCAGCTAAAACAGTTTGTCTAGCAATAAAGAGAGCCTCGGTAACTCCAGGAACTCCAGCCACCTGACAAACACTGAATGTCAAAATGATGTACAACAGAAATACGACGCTGACGCAAGCAAGAAGCAACAAAATCAAACAGTTCCCAGCAATGTGTTACAACTACTACAATTGCCAAGTTGATCAAACAGAAATATGATAGCAAGTTCCATATAGGGTTTAATTGTCAGCTAGCAGAGTATCCCAAAACAGACACTTAGATTGACTTGCCTCCATTTTGTTCGCTAAAATTGCGTACCACGAGGTCGTTTTGCAGATAACAAATATAGTTTCTTCTCCAATAAGTAAGATAATCCTCCCTCATCCTCTAACAAAATTAGACATGTACTATAATCTACAGCAGGGACAAGCTCAGGGCATCATCTCATGAACAAAGCAGGCATGTATAACATTTCTTCCACGAACAGATTGGCGCATTCCAAAAGACAAATCACAGCTGGCCCTTCTCTACGATCTTAACCAAAGCAGAGTAGGAAGCTTGCACATAGCCTCCTTTCTTAAGTTGACAAGTATAGAGTATACCTAAAATTTCTAATTAAACTGCTCGCCCTGCAATCTAGTGCCTCCAGCTACCTCAAAACAATGAGCAAAAAATACTCGTTCTGATCATCCATGAGCGCTAACAAAACAAGCAATAAAAATTCGCGGGGAAAGTGTTTGCGCAGGCCTACTAGGCATCACAATCTCCACCCCAGAAGCGCGCAACGCATCACATACCCATTCATCTCGCCCGCGGAACGCACCATCTGCTGCTACCAAACACGAACCCTAGCGCTAGCGGCACATAAACAACCAATCGCGCGGGACCGGCGCGGGGAAGACGGTGGTAAGCATACTACCTTGCGCTTGAGGTTGTAGCGGTGCCACTCGGAGCGGTAGTGGAGGCGCTGCTCCTCCTCCTCCTCGAACGCCGCGTTGCAGGCGTTGCAGGTGACCGTCGGCATCTTGGCCGCCCTTCCTGTCCCCTCGGGTACGGCTCGGACCAAGCTTCGGCGGGCTGGCGGGCGGCGGCGGCGGCGGTCGCGGGGAGTCCTCGGCTTGGGGTTGCGTTTCTCTCTTTCGCGGTGTGGTTTGGAGTGGTGGCGGCGGGGCGGCTGGAGGAGAGGAAGCCAAGTAGGCGAGGGCGAGGGGGGGACGCGCTCGGCGGTGACGTGGGCGCTTGGGTCAGGCCTCCTCTACCGCCTCTAGGTTTGGGCCTTTATTGGGCTCTCGGTCGTTGGCGCTTAGGCAGGCTTTAGCCGGGTCGTAAAGCAAAGCCCATTCGTCGGTAGTATCGATTCTCAAAAAATAAAAAAACTATCTTCAGCGCATATACGCGCATAAAGTCGCCCTCGTCAGCGCCTTCAGTGGCGCCCGCGCGCGCCTCCTTCTGGGTGGGCCCATTAAACCATCGTTCCTCTTCGCTCCCCTTCGTTTCGCTCGATCGACCAACTAACTCGCGTTCTTTTTGTCTGTTTTGTGCTGTTGGTTCAGAAAAGAAACGGACCTCTGGTTTTTTTTTGAGCGTCGGTCTGATATATAATTTCGTATCTACACGCGTCATACACTCACCCCTATGAAGCAGCACGCACACCCTACCCCTATGAAAGACTCTCCGAAAGGCGGGCGGCATGTCATCTTAAGATTTACTCTGGTTTTTTAATTCAGAAAAGTACACAAATCTGTAAAAGTTCATAACAAATCATCGATTTCCAAAAAAGGCACAAATTTGAAAAAGAGTTCATCAAATTTGAAAAAAGGGCATCGAATTTGAAAAAGTTCATCGACATAAAGAAAAGTTCATCAAATTTGAAAAATAGTTCATTGAATTTTAAAAAAAGTTCGTCAAATTTAGAAAAGGTTCAACAAACTTTAGAAAAGTTCTTTGAATCTGAAAAAAGTTCATCAAATTTGAAAAAAGTGCATCAAATTTGAAAAAGTTCATTGACTTAAACAAAGGTTCATCGAATTTGAAAAATTATTCATTGAATTTGAAAAAAATCATCGAATTTAGAAAAAGTACATCAAATTTGAAAAAAGTTCATCGAATTTGGAAAAGAGTTCATCCAATTTGACAAAACAGTTCATAAAATTTTAAAAAAGTTCATTGAATCTAAAAAAAGTTCATCGAATTTAAAAAAAACATGAATTTAATAAAAAAAGTTCACGCATTTAAGAAAAGAAAAAAAGAAACAAGAAAATGAAAAAGGAACAAGAAAAAAAACGCCTAGAAATCAGTGAACCAGTGAAAAACTAGTTTGGGAAGCTTTGCTACCTGATGGAATAAAGGAAATGAACAAAGGTTATAGGCAAATAGTGCTTCGTTGTCCTGGTGGTTGTTGCGCTGCTCTCTCAACGAGAGATCCCGATTTCGAAACCAGACTTGTACACGCCCTTTTTTGCTGCAGTTTTGAAAGAAGAAGAAGAAGAAGAAGAAGAAGAAGAAGAAGAAGCGGGCTGGCCCAGCACGGCGCGGGGGGTATGCGCCCATTTGCGCAGACTAAGGAAACGGGTGCAACGGGCGCCGAATAGGGTTTGGCGCTCATATAGTGTTTCTTTTTCACATGCGCTAGCTCATAATGGGCGTGATGATCCATCAAATTTGTGGTTGGACTGACCTCCGAATTTTATTTCCAGTCTTAGCAAACGATGTAAGCGTTGTTTAAATTATTAAAACTAGTCATGAGGGCCTTTCCCTCAAAAAAAGGAAAAGTGTTTCTTTTTCCCATCGGTTCTGGGTACCTTCCTGGTTCTGACGCGGCTTTCTCCGGGTTTTTCTGGCCGAGTTTTTGGCCAATTTCTTCTGCTGAATCTGCATTCATCATGCCCAGCGGGAGATTGAATACACGAAACCAAATCGGTATGTTATTGAACTCATATCCTCCATCATCACATAGTCCTCCACCGCCTCCAGCTCTTAATCAAGCATTCATGGCCCGTTTCAAGTGCCTTTCTCTTTCTAGATTCTTCGTGGAACGTGAACATGAACGGGTTCTCTCCGACCTCCTTGCAATCTATATATCCCCTTGATCGGGCACCAAACCCTACCAAGAGAGATACATATTGCATCTGGATGAGCAAGTTTCTCTGACATTAATTTCCCCACTGCATGTGCTTCGATATACTTGCCCTCTTCGCCCTCCTTATCTTCACCCTTTTCTCTTCTTCCTCCGACAATTTCAATTCTTTCATCAACCCTGCCACGCCCTCCATCTCCAACCAATCCGCCAACCCCCGACGTTGTCTAGGGTTTGTGGTGTATAAACCGCCAAATATTGCTAAATAAGGGCCCCCTCTTAACTTACATTCTTAAGAAGTTGATCCTCACTATAGCAATTCTCTCTACATGCGCGTTGTCCACATCAGCATGCATGCCACATCAACCTTCAGTTGCAAACACCAACCAATCAAAAATATCTCTCGTTCACTGGCCCCTCTTGGTCCCGCAGCCAGACGCACGTATATAGCTCAGTGCTTCGTGTTCCTTCTTACATGGGCTCAACAAGCATGCTTTGCCAATGGATTTTATCTAATGCCTAGATAATAATATCGAAAACCTATCCCACATTCCAACTAGGCCCATGTAGGCCTGTCATTTGTCAGTTCTGAAAGAAATAAGTCAATCATCTATTTTTTGACAAAAGACAGTCATCTGTTAATCTTCCCGTTGATCCCCTTTCTATTCACATCTCAGATCTAACTCTTCAGCTTTCTTTTTGTAACTGCTTCCACTATTCTTTATTCGATAGCTGAAGGGATTACAAATGATTATGGAAGATTCATTTCTGCTTCTGTTTCCATTTCCTTTGCCCCTTTTAAGTGTCATTTCCACTTCTGTTTCCATTTCCTTTGCTCCTTTTAAGTGTCTATCGATCAACTCTTTCCTCTTGACTGCCGCCAGTTCGTGTGCCGTCTCCGCACCACACGTGACGTCCCCTTCATACCGTCTCTTAGCTGTGCAATACTACTCTCACAATCCACCTAATTTCAGCCATCATGGGCAACGACCAGGGCTTGGATGTGGAGCTTATCTACAGGTCATTACCACCAAACCGCCAAGAGTTTCTCTCCTTGTCCTTTTCTTTTCTTCCTCCGACAATTTCAACCCCTTTCATCAACCTTCCACGCCCTCCATCTCCAACCAATCCTCCAACTCCCGACGCCGCCTAGGGTTTGTGGTGTATAAACTGCCAAATATTGCTAAACAAGGGCGGAACTTCCTTATGACCAAAGGGGGCATATGCCCCAACCCCCTCTTATCCTATATACTTAAGAAGTTCATCCCCACTATGGTATTGATCTTAACATGCAAGCTATCCACATCAGCGTGTTGCCATGTCAGCAATTCTCTCACACCTCATGCGTGTTGGCCTCACTTTTTCCATCGAACCATTTCCTTTCATAGTGTCTCTTCTGCATGCATCTGTTGGGGAACGTAGTAATTTTAAAAAAATCCTACGCACACGCAAGATCATGGTGATGCATAGCAACAAGAGGGGAGAGTGTCGTCTACGTACCCTCGTAGACCGTAAGCGGAAGCGTTATGACAACGCGGTTGATGTAGTCGTACGTCTTCACAATCGACCAATCCCATCACCGAAGTTACGGCACCTCCGCGGACTGCACACGTTCAGCTCGGCGACGTCCCACGAACTAACGATCCAGTAGAGCTTCGAGGGAGAGCTTCGTCAGCACGATGGTGAAGGAAATATGCCCTAGAGGCAATAATAAAGTTATTATTTATTTCCTTATATCATGATAAATGTTTATTATTCATGCTAGAATTGTATTAACCGGAAACATAATACATGTGTGAATATATAGACAAACAGTATGTCACTAGTATGCCTCTACTTGACTAGCTTGTTAATCAAAGATGGTTATGTTTCCTAACCATGAACAAGGAGTTGTTATTTGATTAACAAGGTCACATCATTAGTTGAATGATCTGATTGACATGACCCATTCCGTTAGCTTAACACTTGATCGTTTAGTATGTTAATGCTTTCTTCATGACCCATACATGTTCCTGTAACTATGAGATTATGCAACTCCGTTTACGGAGGAACACTTTGGTACTACCAAACGTCACAACGAAGCGGGTGATTATAAAGGAGTACTACAGGTGTCTCCAAAGGTACTTGTTGGGTTGGCGTATTTGAGATTAGGTTTTGTCACTCCGATTGTCGGAGAGGTATCTCTAGGCCTTCTCGGTAATACACATCACATAAGCCTTGCAAGCATTGCAACTAAAGAGTTAGTTGTGAGATGATGTATTACGGAACGAGTAAAGAGACTTTCCGATAGCGAGATTAAACTAGGCATTGGATACCGACGATCGAATCTCGGAAAGTAACATACCGATGACAAAGGGAACAACGTATGTTGTTATGCGGTTTGACCGATAAAGATCTTAAGTAGAATATGTAGGAACCAATATGAGCATCCAGGTTCCGCTATTGGTTATTGACCGAGAATAGTTCTAGGTCATGTCTACATAGTTCTCGAACCGTAGGGTCCGCACGCTTAAGGTTTCAATAGCGGTTATTATGAGTTTATGTATTTTGATGTACCGAAGGAGTTCGAGTCCCGGATGTGATCACGGACATGACGAGGAGTCTCGAAATGGTCGAGACATAAAGATTGATATATTGGATGGTTATATTCGGACACGGAAAGGTTCGGAAGTTTCGGAGAAAACGGGAGTGGGAGGGGTTACCGGAACCCCGGGAAGTTATGGGCCTTATTGGGCCAAGAGGGGAGAGAGGGCTGCACCAGGAGGTGGTGCGCCCCCCTCCATGGGGAGTCCGACTGGACTAGGGGGGGCAGCCCCCTTCCTCTCCCTCTCCCTCTCTTTCCTTCCCCTTCCCTCTTCCTAGTAGGACTAGGAAAGGGAGTCCTACTCCTACTAGGAGGAGGACTCCCCCTCCCTTGGCGCGCCCAAGGGCTGGCCGCCCTCCCCTTGCTCCTTTATATACGAGGCAGGGGGCACCCTAGAACACATAAGTTGAT
This sequence comes from Aegilops longissima, assembly GCA_021605205.1. Classification (NCBI taxonomy): domain Eukaryota; kingdom Viridiplantae; phylum Streptophyta; class Magnoliopsida; order Poales; family Poaceae; genus Aegilops; species Aegilops longissima. Next base: position 691,553,062 of record CM038682.1, read on the forward strand.
CTACGGATCGTTCCTTAGCCGTGTGCGGTGCCCCTCCACCATATTCCACCTCGATCATATTGTAGCGGTGCTTAGGCGAAGCCTGCGACGGTAGAACATCAAGATCGTCACCACGCCGTCGTCTTGTGGAACTCCTTCCCGACGCTTTGCTGGATCGGAGCCCGGGATCGTCATCGAGCTGAGCGTGTGCCAAGAACTCGGAGGTGCCGGAGTAACGGTGCTTGGATCGGTCGGATCGTGAAGACGTCGACTACATCAACCGCGTTAATATAATGCTTCCGCTTTCGGTCACACAGTGCGTGGGCGGACACTCTCCTCTCGTTGCTATGCCATCACCATGGTCTTGCGTGATCGTAGGAAATTTTTGAAATTACTACGTTCCCCAACGATGGCATCCGAGCCTGGTTTTATCGTTGATGTCATATGCACGAGTAGAACACAAGTGAGTTGTGGGCGATACAAGTCATACTACCTACCAGCATGTCATACTTTGGTTCAGCGGTATTGTGAGATGAAGCGGCCGGACCGACATTACAGCGTGACGCTTACGCGAGACTGGTTTCACCGCTGTGAGCACTCGTTGCTTAAAGGTGGTGGCGGGTGTCTGTCTCTCTCACTTTAGTTGAACTGAGTGTGGCTACGCCCGGTCCTTGAGAAGGTTAAAAGCGGAGTCTATTTGTGAAGTATCGTTGTGGTTTTGATGCGAGGTAAGAACGGTTCTTGCTCAGCCCGTAGCAGCCACGTAAAACTTGCAACAACAAAGTAGAGGACGTCTAACTTGTTTTTGCGGGGCATGTTGTGATGTGATATGGTCAAGACGTGATGCTATATTTTATTGTATGAGATGATCATGTTTTGTAACCGAGTTATCGGCAATGGCGGAGCCATATGGTTGTCGCTTTATTGTATGAAATGCAACGCCATGTAATTGCTTTACTTTATCACTAAGCGGTAGCGATAGTCGAGAAGCAATAGTTGGCGAGGCGACAACGATGCTACGATGGAGATCAAGGTGTCGCGCCGGTGGCGATGGTGATCATGGCGGTGCGGAGATGGAGATCACAAGCACAAGATGATGATGGCCATATCATATCACTTATATTGATTGCATGTGATGTTTATCCTTTATGCATCTTATCTTGCTTTGATTGACGGTAGCATTATAAGATGATCTCTCACTAAAATTATCAAGTAGTGTTCTCCACGAGTATGCACCGTTGCCAAAGTTCGTCGTGTCGAGACACCACGTGATGATCGGGTGTGATAAGCTCTACGTCCATCTACAACGGGTGCAAGCCAGTTTTGCACACGCAGAATACTCAGTTATACTTGACGAGCCTAGCATATCTGAGATATGGCCTCGGAACACGGAGACCGAAGGTCGAGCGTGAATCATATAGCGATATGATCAACATAAGATGTTCACCATTGAAAACTACTCCATCTCACGTGATGATCGGTTATGGTTTAGTTGATTTGGATCACGTGATCACTTAGATAACTAGAGAGATGTCTGTCTAAGTGGGAGTTCTTTAGTAATATGATTAATTGAACTTAAATTTATCATGAACTTAGTACTGATAGTATTTTGCTTGTCTATGTTTCTTGTAGATAGATGGCTCGTCTTTGTTGTTCCGTTGAATTTTAATGCGTTCCTTGAGAAAGCAAAGTTGAAAGATGATGGTAGCAATTACGGACTGGGTCCGTAACTCGAGGATAATCCTCATTGCTGCACGTAAAAGTTCGTCTGGAAGCACCGCCTGGTAGCGAACTGCTGCAGATCTTGAGCGAAGTTGTGAGCGTCGCAAAGCGAGTGATGACTACTCTATAGTTCGATGTGCCATGCTTTACGGCTTAGAACCGGGTCTTCAACGGCGTTTTGAGCGTCATGGAGCATATGAGATGTTCCAGGAGTTGAAGTTGATATTTCAACAGAATGCCCGGATTGAGAGATATGAAGTCTCCAATAAGTTCTATAGCTGCAAGATGGAGGAGAATAGTTACATCGGTGAGCACATACTCAAAATGTCCGGGTATTACAATCACTTGAATCAACTGGGAGTTAATCTTCCGGATGATTGTGTCATTGATGAAATTCTTCAATCACGCCACCAAGCTACAAAGGCTTCGTGATGAACTATAATATGCAAGGGTTAGTCAAGACTATGCTCGAGCTCTTCGCAATGCTAAAAGCTGCGGAGGTAGAAATCAAAAGGAGCATCAAGTGTTGATGGTCAATAAGACCACTAGTTTCAAGAAGAAAGGCAAAGGGAAGAAGAAGGGAACTTCAAGAAGAACAGCAAACAAGTTCTTGATCGGGAGAAGAAACCCAAGTCCGGACCTAAGCTGGCCCGAGTGCTTCTACCGCAAGCGGTAGTCCTTTGGAAGCGGAACTGCCCCAAGTATTTTGGCGGATAAGAAGGATGGCAAAGTGAACAAAGGTATATGTGATATACTTGTTATTGATGTGTACCTTACTAGAGCTCGCAGAGTACAGGTATTTGATCTTGGTTACATTGCTAATATTTGCAACTCGAAGCAGGAACTACGGATTAGCGAACAACGGCAAAGGGCGAGGTGGCGATGCGCGTGGGAAGCGGTTCCAAAGTCGATGTGATCGCGATCGCACGCTACCTCTACATCTACCTTGGGATTAGTTTTAGACCTGAATAATTGTTATTTGGTGCGGCGTTGAGCATGAACATTATATCTGGATCTTGTTTGATGCGAGGCGGTTATTCATTTAAATCGAGAGAATAATGGTTGTTCTATTTATATGAATAATATCTTTTATGGTCATGCACCCTTGAAGAGTGGTCTATTTTAATGAATCTCGATAGTAGTGATACACATATTCATAATGTTGAAACCAAAAGATGCAGAGTTGATAATGATAGTGCAACTTATTTGTGGTACTTGCCGTTTAGGTCATATCGGTGTAAAACGCATGAAGAAACTCCATCTTGATGGACTTTTGGAGTCACTTGATTATGAATCACTTGGCACTTCGAACCGTGCCTCATGGGCAAGATGACTAAAACTCCGTTCTCGGTACTATGGAGAGAGCAACAGATTTATTGGAAATCATACATACGGATGTATGTGGTCCAATGAATGTTGAAGCTAAATGGCGGATATCGTTATTTTCTCACCTTCACAGATGATTTGAGCAGATATGGGTATATCTACTTAATGAAACATAAGTCGAAACATTTGAAAAGTTCAAAGAATTTGAGTGAAGTTGAAAATCATCGTAATAAGAAAATAAAGTTTCTACGATCTGATCGTGGAGGCGAATATTTGAGTTCTGAGTTTGGTCTACATTTGAAACAAAGCGGAATAGTTTCGCAACTCACGCCACCCGGAACACCACAGCGCAATGGTGTGTCGAGCGTCGAATCGCACTTTCTTTGGATATGGTGCGATCTATGATGTCTCTTCTGATTTACCGCTATCATTTTGGGGTTATGCTCTTGAGGCGGCCGCATTCACGTTAAATAGGACACCGTCAAAATCCGTTGAGACGGCGCCTTATGAACTATGGTTTAGAAACCAAACCAAAGTTTGTTGCGATGCTTATGTGAAGAAACTTCAACTGATAAGTTTGGGGTGTGTCTTCATAGGATACCCAAAGGAACAATTGGGTACACCTTCTATCACAGATCCGAAGGCAAGACATTCTAAAGAAGTTGCTAAAATGGATCCTTTCTAGAGTTAATCACGAAATCAGTTTCTCGTAAAGAAGTAGTGAGGATCACACCAGATTAGTGAGGAAGATAATGATAAAGATCATGAAACTTCAGATCAAGTTGTCCTTTGAACTTAGTAGATCAACGAACAAAATCCGCACTGAGTGGTGCGGTAATCCTATTACGGAAGTCATGCTACTAGATCATGATGAACCTACGAACTATGAAGAAGCGATGGTGAGCCCAGATTCATAAAATGGCTTGAAGCCATGAAATCTGAGATGGGATCCATGTATGAGAACAAAGTATGGACTTTGGTAGACTTGCCCGATGATCGGCAAGCTATTGAGAATAAATGGATTTTAAGAAGAAGGCGGCGGCTGATGGTAATGTAGCGTCTACAAAGCTCGACTTGTTGCAAAAGGTTTTCGACAAGTTCAAGGGGTTGACTACGATGAGACTTTCTCACCCGTGGCGATGCTTAAGTCCGTCCGAATCATGTTAGCAATTGCCGCATTTTATGATTATGAAATTTGGCAAATGGATGTAAAACTGCATTCTTGAATGGATTTCTAGAAGAAGAGTTGTATATGATGCAACAGAAGGTTTTGTCGATCCAAAAGGTGCTAACAAAGTGTGCAAGCTCAACGATCAATTTATAGTGCAGTGCAAGCCTCTCGGAGTTGGAATAAACACTTTGATAGTGTGATCAAAGCATATGGGTTTATCAGACTTTTGGAGAAGCTTTGTATTTACAAGAAAGTGAGTGGGAGCTCTGTAGCATTTCTAATATTATATGTGGACGACATATTATTGATTGGAAATGATATAGAATTCTGGATAGCATAAAAGGATACTTGAATAAAAGTTTTTCAATGAAAGACCTCGGTGAAGCTGCTTACATATTGGGCATCAAGATCTATAGAGATAGATCAAGGCGCTTGATTGGACTTTCACAAAGCACATACCTTGATAAAGTTTTGAAAAAGTTCAAAATGGATCGAGCAAAGAAAGGTTTTTACGTGTTACAAGGTGTAAGATTGAGTCGGACTCAATGCCCGACCACACGGAAGAGATAGAGAAAATGAAAGATGTTCCTATGCTTCAGCCATAGGCTCTATCATGTATGCAATGCTGTGTACCAGACTGACGTATGCTTAGCTGTAAGCTTGGCGGGAAGGTACCAAAGTAATCGAGAGTGGATCTTTGGACAGCGGTCAAGAACATCTGAAATACGAAAAGGACTAAGGATATGTTTCTCGTATATGGAGGTGACAAAGAGCTAGTCGTAAATGGTTACGTCGATGCAAGCTTTGACAGCGATCCGGACGATTCTAAATCGCAAACCGGATCGTGTTTTTATTAAGCGGTGGAGCTGTCGGTTGGTGCAGTTCTAAACAAAGCGTCGTGGCGGGATCTACATGTGAAGCGGAGTACATAGCTGCTTCGGAAGCAGCAAATGAAGGAGTCTGGATGAAAGAGTTCATTTCGATCTAGGTGTCATACCTAGTGCATCGGGACCGATGAAGATCTTCTGTGACAATCTTTGGTGCAATTGCCTTGGCAAAGGAATCCAGATTTCACAAGAGGACCAAGCACATCAAGAGGCGCTTCAATTCCATTCGGGACCAAGTCCAAGTGGGAGACATAGAGATTTGCAAAATACATACGGATCTGAATGTTGCAGACCGTTGACTAAGCCTCTTCCACGAGCAAAACATGATCAGCACCAAGACTCCATGGGTGTAAGGATCATTACTTTGTAATCTAGATTATTGACTCTAGTGCAAGTGGGAGCTGAAGGAAATATGCCTAGAGGCAATAATAAAGTTATTATTTATTTCCTTATATCATGATAAATGTTTATTATTCATGCTAGAATTGTATTAACGGAAACATAATACATGTGTGAATATATAGACAAACAGTATGTCACTAGTATGCCTCTACTTGACTAGCTTGTTAATCAAAGATGGTTATGTTTCCTAACCATGAACAAGGAGTTGTTATTTGATTAACAAGGTCACATCATTAGTTGAATGATCTGATTGACATGACCCATTCCGTTAGCTTAACACTTGATCGTTTAGTATGTTAATGCTTTCTTCATGACCCATACATGTTCTGTAACTATGAGATTATGCAACTCCGTTTACGGAGGAACACTTTGGGTACTACCAAGCGTCACAACGCGTAAGCGGGTGATTATAAAGGAGTACTACAGGTGTCTCCAAAGGTACTTGTTGGGTTGGCGTATTTGAGATTAGGTTTTGTCACTCCGATTGTGGGAGAGGTATCTCTAGGCCTTCTCGGTAATACACATCACATAAGCCTTGCAAGCATTGCAACTAAAGAGTTAGTTGTGAGATGATGTATTACGGAGCGAGTAAAGAGACTTTCGATAGCGAGATTAAACTAGGTATTGGATACCGACGATCGAATCTCGGAAAGTAACATACCGATGACAAAGGAACAACGTATGTTGTTATGCGGTTTGACCGATAAAGATCTTAGTAGAATATGTAGGAACCAATATGAGCATCCAGGTTCCGCTATTGGTTATTGACCGAGAATAGTTCTAGGTCATGTCTACATAGTTCTCGAACCGTAGGGTCCGCACGCTTAAGGTTTCAATGACGGTTATTATGAGTTTATGTATTTTGATGTACGAAGGAGTTGAGTCCCGGATGTGATCACGGACATGACGAGGAGTCTCGAAATGGTCGAGACATAAAGATTGATATATTGGATGGTTATATTCGGACACCGGAAAGGTTCCGGAAGTTTCGGAGAAAACGGAGTGCTTGGGAGGGGTTACGGAACCCCGGGAAGTTATGGGCCTTATTGGGCCAAGAGGAGAGAGAGGGCTGCACCAGGAGGTGGTGCCCCTCCATGGGGAGTCGAATTGGACTAGGAGGGGCGCGCAGCCCCTTTCCCTCTCCTCTCCTCTCTTTCCTTCCCCTTCCCTCTTCCTAGTAGGACTAGGAAGGGAGTCCTACTCCTACTAGGAGGAGGACTCCCCCCCTTGGCGCCCCAAGGGCTGGCCGCCCTCCCCTTGCTCCTTTATATCACGGGGCGGGGGCACCCTAGAACACATAAGTTGATCTACGGATCGTTCCTTAGCCGTGTGCGGTGCCCCCTCCACCATATTCCACCTCGATCATATTGTAGCGGTGCTTAGGCGAAGCCTGCGACGGTAGAACATCAAGATCGTCCTGCGCCCGTCGTCTTGTGGAACTCCTTCCCGACGCTTTGCTGGATCGGAGCCCGGGATCGTCATCGAGCTGAGCGTGTGCCAAGAACTCGGAGGTGCGGAGTGCGGTGCTTGGATCGGTCGGATCGTGAAGACGCACGACTACATCAACCGCGTTAATATAGCGCTTCGCTTTCGGTCTCACGAGTGCGTGGACGGACACTCTCCTCTCGTTGCTATGCCATCACCATGGTCTTGCGTGATCGTAGGAATTTTTTTGAAATTACTACGTTCCCCAACAGATGGCATGATGACGGTGATGATGAAGTTTACCGACGTAGGGCTTCACCTAAGCACCGCTACGATATGACCGAGGTGGATTATGGTGGAGGGGGGCACCGCACACGGCTAAGAGAGATCAGTGATCAACTTGTGTGTCTATGGGGTGCCCCCTCCCCGTATATAAAGGAGTGGAGGAGGGGGAGGGCCGACCCTCTCTATGGCGCGCCCTAGGGGAGTCCTATTCCACCGGGGGTAGGATTCCCCCCTTCCAAGTTGGAGTAGGAGAGGGAAGGAAAGGGAAGGAGGGAGGAAGGAAAGGGGGGCCGGCCCCCCTCCCAATTCGGATTGGGCTTGGGGGCGCCCCCTCCTTTGCTCCTTTCCCCTCTTTTCCACTAAGGCCCAATAAGGCCCATATACCTCCCCGGGGGTTCCGGTAACCTCCCGATGCTCCGGTATATTCCCAATCTCACCCGGAACCATTCCGATGTCCAAATATAGTCGTCCAATATATCAATCTTTATTTCTCAACCATTTCGAGACTCCTCGTCATGCCCGTGATCATATCTGGGACTCCGAACTACCTTTGGTACATCAAAACACATAAACTCATAATTTCGATTGTCACCGAACGTTAAGCGTGTGGACCCTACGGGTTCGAGAACTATGTAGACATGACCGAGACACGTCTCCGGTCAATAACCAATAGCGGAACCTGGATGCTCATATTGGTTCCTACATATTCTACGAAGATCTTTATCGGTCAAACCGCATAACAACATACGTTGTTCCCTTTGTCATCGGTATGTTACTTGCCCGAGATTCGATCGTCGGTATCTCAATACCAAGCTCAATATCATTACCGGCAAGTCTCTTTACTCGTTCCGTAGTGCATCATCCCGTAACTAACTCATTAGTCACATTGCTTGCAAGGCTTATAGTGATGTGCATTTCCGAGAGGGCCCAGAGATACCTTTCCGACAATCGGAGTGACAAATCCTATTCTCGATCTATGCCAACTCAACGAACACCATCGGAGATACCTGTAGAGCACCTTTATAATCACCCAATTACATTGTGATGTTTGGTAGCACACAAAGTGTTCCTCTGGTATTTGGGAGTTGCATAATCTCATAGTCATAGGAACATGTATAAGTCATGGAGAAAGCAATAGCAGTAAACTAAACGATCAAGTGCTAAGCTAACAAAATGGGTCAAGTCAATCACATCATTCTCCTAATGATGTGATCCCGTTAATCAAATGAAAACTCATGTCTATGGCTAGGAAACTCAACCATCTTTGATCAACGAGCTAGTCAAGTAGAGGCATACTAGTGACACTATGTTTGTCTATGTATTCACACATGTATTATGTTTCCGGTTAATACAATTCTAGCATGAATAATAAACATTTATGAGGATATGAGCAAATAAATAATAACTTTATTATTGCCTCTAGGGCATATTTCCTTCAGTCTCCCACTTGCACTAGAGTCAATAATCTAGATTACACAGTAATGATTCTAACACCCATGGAGTCTTGGTGCTGATCATGTTTTGCTCGTGGAAGAGGCTTAGTCAACGGGTCTGCAACATTCAGATCCGTATGTATCTTGCAAATCTCTATGTCTCCCACCTGTACTTGATCCCGGATTTAATTGAAGCATCTCTTGATGAGCTTGGTTCTTTTGTGAAATCTGGATTCCTTTGCCAAGGCAATTGCACCAGTATTGTCACAAAAGATTTTCATTGGACCCGATGCACTAGGTATGACACCTAGATCGGATATGAACTCCTTCATCTAGACTCCTTCATTTGCTGCTTCTGAAGCAGCTATGTACTCCGCTTCACACGTAGATTCCGCCACGATGCTTTGTTTGGAACTGCACCAAATGACAGGTCCACCGTTCAATATAAACACGTATCCGGTTTGCGATTTAGAATCATCTGGATCAGTGTCAAAGCTTGCATCGACGTAACCATTTACGACGAGCTCTTTGTCACCTCCATAAATGAGAAACATATCCTTAGTCCTTTTCAGTATTGAGGATGTTCTTGACGCTGTCCGATGATCCACTCTGGATTACTTTGGTACCTCCCTGCTAAACTAATAGCAAGGCACACATTAGGTCTGGTACACAACATTGCATACATGATAGAGCCTATGGATGAAGCATAGGGAACACTTTTCATTTTCTCTCTATCTTCTGCAGTGGTCGGGCATTGAGTCTGACTCAACTTCACACCTTGTAACACAGGCAAGAACCCTTTCTTTGCTTGATCCATTTTGAACTTTTTTCAAAACTTTATCAAGGTATGTGCTTTGTGAAATTCCAATTAAGCGTCTTGATCTATCTCTATAGATCTTGATGCCCAATATATAAGCAGCTTCACCGAGGTCTTTCATTAAAAAACTTTTATTCAAGTATCCTTTTATGCTATCCAGAAATTCTATATCATTTCCAATCAACAATATGTCATCCACATATAATATTAGAAATGCTATAGAGCTCCCACTCACTTTCTTGTAAATACAGGCTTCTCCAAAAGTCTGTATAAAACCATATGCTTTGATCACACTATGAAAACGTTTATTCCAACTCCGAGAGACTTGCACCAGTCCATAAATGGATCGCTGAAGCTTGCACACTTTGTTAGCACCCTTTGGATAGACAAAACCTTATGGTTGCATCATATACAACTCTTCTTCTAGATATCCATTCAGGAATGCAGTTTTAACATCCATTTGCCAAATTTCATAATCATAAAATGCGGCAATTGCTAACATGATTCAGACAGACTTAAGCATCGCTACGGGTGAGAAAGTCTCATCATAGTCAACCCCTTGAACTTGTCGAAAACCTTTCGCAACAAGTCGAGCTTTGTATACAGTAACATTACCACCGCCGGCGCCTTCTTCTTGAAGATCCATTTATTCTCTATGGCTTGCCAATCGTCGGGCAAGTCAACCAAAGTCCACACTTTGTTCTCATACATGGATCCCATCTTAGATTTCATGGCCTCAAGCCATTTTGTGGAATCTGGGCTCACCATCGCTTCTTCATACTTCGTAGGTTTGCCATGGTCAAGTAACATGACTTCCAGAATAGGAATACCATACCACTCTGGTGCGGATCTTACTCTGGTTGACCTACGAGGTTCAGTAGCAACTTGATCTGAAGATTCATGATCAATATCATTAGCTTTCTCACTAATTGGTGTAGGTGTCACAGGAACCAGTTTCTGTGATGAACTACTTTCCAATAAGGGACTAGGTACAGTTACCTCATCAAGTTCTACTTTCGTCCCACTCACTTCTTTCGAGAGAAACTCCATCTCTAGAAAGGATCCATTCTTAGCAACAAATGTCTTGCCTTCGGATCTGTGATAGAAGGTGTACCCAATAGTTTCCTTTGGGTATCCTACGAAGACACATTTCTCCGATTTGGGTTCGAGCTTATCAGGTTGAAGCTTTTTCACATAAGCATCGCAGCCCCAAACTTTAAGAAACGACAACTTTGGTTTCTTGCCAAACCACAGTTCATAAGGCGTCGTCTCAACGGATTTCGATGGTGCCCTATTTAATGTGAATGCAGTCGTCTCTAAAGCATAACCCCAAAATGATAGCGGTAAATCAGTAAGAGACATCATAGATCACACCATATCCAGTAAACTACGATTACGACATTCGGACACACCATTACGCTGTGGTGTACCGGGTGGCGTGAGTTGCGAAACTATTCCCATTGTTTCAAATGTAGACCAAACTCGTAACTCAAATATTCTCCTCCATGATCAGATCGTAGAAACTTTATTTTCTTGTTACGATGATTTTCCACTTCACTCTGAAATCCTTTGAACTTTTCAAATGTTTCAGACTTATGTTTCATTAAGTAGATATACCCATATCAGCTCAAATCATCTGTGAAGGTGAGAAAATAACGATACCCGCCGCGAGCCTCAATATTCATTGGACCACATACATCAGTATGTATGATTTCCAACAAATCTGTTGCTCGCTCCATTCTTCCGGAGAACGGCGTTTTAGTCATCTTGCCCATGAGGCATGGTTCGCAAGTACCAAGTGATTCATAATCAAGTGATTCCAGAAGTCCATAAATATGGAGTTTCTTCATGCGCTTTACACCAATATGACCCAAACGGCAGTGCCACAAATAAGTTGCACTATCATTATCAACTCTGCATCTTTTGGCTTCAACATTATGAATGTGTGTATTACTACTATCGACATTGAACACAAATAGACCACTCTTCAAGGGTGCATGACCATAAAAGATATATCTCATATAAATAGAACAACCATTATTCTCAGATTTAATTGAATAACCGTCTCGCATCAAACAAGATCCAGATATAATGTTCGTGCTTAACGCTGGCACCAAATAACAATTATTCAGGTCTAAAATTAATCCCGATGGTAGATGTAGAGGTAGCGTGCCGACGGCGATCACATCGACTTTGGAACCATTTCCCACGCCAAGATCGTCACCTCGCCCTTAGCCAATCTTCGCTCAATCCGTAGTCCTGTTTGAGTTGCAAATATTAGCAAGAACCAGATCAAATACCCAGTGCTACTGCGAGCTTTAGTAAGGTACACATCAATAACATGTATATCACATATACCTTTGTTCACCTTGCCATCCTTCTTATCCGCCAAATACTTGGGGCAGTTCCGCTTCCAATGACCAGTCTGCTTTGCGGTGAGAACCACTCAGCCTCGTGCTTAGGTCCGGACTTAGGTTTCTTCTCCGAGCAGCAACTTGTTTGCCGCTCTTCTTGAAGTTCCCTTCTTCTTCCCTTTACCCTTTTTCTTGAAACGGTGGTCTTGTTGACCATCAACACTTGATGCTCCTTCTGATTTCTACCTCCGCAGCCTTTAGCATTGCGAAGAGCTCGGGAATTGTCTTATCCATCCCTTGCATATTATAGTTCATCACGAAGCTCTTGTAGCTTGGTGGCGTGATTGAAGAATTTCATCAATGACACTATCATCCGAATATTAACTCCCGCTTGAATCAAGTGATTATTATACCCAGACATTTTGAGTATATGTTCACCGATGTAACTATTCTGCTCCATTTTGTAGTCATAGAATTTATTGGAGACTTCATATCTCTCAATCCGGCATTTGTTTGAAATATTAACTTCAACTCCTGGAACATCTCATATGCTCCATGACGCTCAAAACGCCGTTGAAGTCCCGATTCTAAGCCGTAGCATGGCACATCGAACTATTGAGTAGTCATCGCTTTGCTCGCCAAATGTTCTTAACGCCATCAAGTAGCATTTGGAGCAGGCTGGCACCCAGCGGTGCTTCGGACGTAATTCTTCAGGCAGCAATGAGGATAATCCTCGTTACGGACCCAGTCCGTGTAATTGCTACCATCATCTTTCAACTTTGCTTTCTCAAGGAACGCATTAAAATTCAACGGAACAACAACACAGGCCATCAATCTACAACAACATAGACAAGCAAAATACTATCAGGTACTAAGTTCATGATAAATTGAAGTTCAATTAATCATATTACTTAAGAACTCCCACTTAGATAGACATCTCTCTTATCATCTAAGTGATCACGTGATCCAAATCAACTAAACCATAACCAATCATCACGTGAAATGGAGTAGTTTTCAATGGTGAACATCACTATGTTGATCATATCTACTATATGATTCACGTTCGACCTTTCGGTCTCAGTGTTCCGAGGCCATATCTGCATATGCTAGGCTCGTCAAGTTTAACCCGAGTATTCTGCATGTGCAAAACTGGCTTGCACCCGTTGTATAAGAACGTTGAGCTTATCACACCCGATCATCACGTGGTGTCTCGGCACGACGAACTTTGGCAACGGTGCATACTCAGGGAGAACACTTGTACCTTGAAATTTTTAGTGAGAGATCATCTTATAATGCTACCGTCAATCAAAGCAAAATAAGATGCATAAAGGATAAACATCACATGCAATCAATATAAGTGATATGATATGGCCATCATCATCTTGTGCCTTTGATCTCCATATCCAAAGCACCGTCATGATCACCATTGTCACCGGCGCGACACCTTGATCTCCATCGTAGCATCATTTTCGTCTCGCCAACTATTGCTTCTATGACTATCGCTACCGCTTAGTGATAAAGTAAATCAATTACAGGGCGATTGCATTGCATACAATAAAGCGACAACCATATGGCTCCTTCCAGTTGCCGATAACTCTGTTACAAAACATGATCATCTCATACAATAAAATATAGCATCATGTCTTGACCATATCACATCACAACATGCCCTGCAAAAACAAGTTAGACATCCTCTACTTTGTTGTTGCAAGTTTTACGTGGCTGCTACGTGCTGAGCAAGAACCATTCTTACCTACGCGTCAAAACCACAACGATATTTCGTCAAGTTAGTGATGTTTTAACCTTCAACAAGGACTGGGCGTAGTCACACTCGGTTCAATTAAAGTTGGAGAAACTGACACCTGCCAGCCACCTATGTGCAAAGCACGCCGGTAGAACCAGTCTCGCGTAAGCGCACGCATAATGTCGGTCCGGCCGCTTCATCCAACAATACCGAACCAAGTATGACATGTCGGTAAGCAAGATGACTTGTACCGCCCACAAATAACTTGTGTTCTACTCATGCATATAACATCTACGCATAAACCTGGCTCGGATGCCACTGTTGGGGAACGTAGTAATTTCAAAAAAAATCATACGCACACGCAAGATCATGGTGATGCATAGCAACGAGAGGGGAGAGTGTCGTCTACGCACCCTCGTAGACCGTAAGTGGAAGCATTATGGCAACGCGGTTGATGTAGTCGTACGTCTTCACGATCAACTGATCCCAGCACCGAAGTTACGACACCTCCACGGACTGCACACGTTCAACTCGGTGACGTCCCACGAACTCACGATCCAGTAGAGCTTTGAGGCAGAGCTTCGTTAGCACGACGGCGTGATGATGGTGATGATGAAGTTTACCGACGCAGGGCTTCGCCTAAGCACCGCTACGATATGACCGAGGTGGATTATGGTGGAGGGGGGCACCGCACACCGCTAAGAAAGATCAATGATCAACTTGTGTGTCTATGGGGTGCCCCCCTCCCCTGTATATAAAAGAGTGGAGGAGGGGGAGGGCCGGCCCTCTCTATGGCGCGCCCTAGGGGAGTGCTACTCCCACCGGGAGTAGGATTCCCCCCTTCCAAGTTGGAGTAGGGGAGGGAAGGAAAGGGAAGGAGGGAGGAAGGAAAGGGGGGCCCCTCCCAATTCGGATTGGGCTTGGGGGGCGCCCCCTCCTTTGCTCATTTCCCCTCTTTTCCACTAAGGCCCAATAAGGCCCATATACCTCCCGGGGGGTTCCGGTAACCTCCCGGTGCTCCGGTATATTCCCGATCTCACCCGGAACCATTCCGATGTCCAAATATAGTCGTCCAATATATCGATCTTTATGTCTCAACCATTTCGAGACTCCTCGTCATGCCCGTGATCATATCCGGGACTCCGAACTACCTTCGGTACATCAAAACACATAAACTCATAACTCCGATCGTCACCGAACATTAAGCGTGCGGACCCTACGGGTTCGAGAACTATGTAGACATGACCGAGACACGTCTCCGTTCAATAACCAATAGCGGAACCTAGATGCTCATATTGGTTCCTATATATTCTACGAAGATCTTTACCGGTCAAACCGCATAACAACATACGTTGTTCCCTTTGTCATCGGTATGTTACTTGCCCGAGATTCGATCGTCAGTATCTCAATACCTAGCTCAACCTCGTTAGCGGCAAGTCTCTTTACTCGGTCCGTAGTGCATAATCCCGTAACTAACTCATTAGTCACATTGCTTGCAAGGCTTATAGTGATGTGCATTACGGGGAGGGCCCAAAGATACCTCTCCGACAATCGGAGTGACTAATCCTATTCTCGATCTATGCCAACTCAACGAACACCATCGGAGATACCTATAGAGCACCTTTATAATCACCCAGTTACGTTGTGACGTTTGGTAGCACACAAAGTGTTCCTCTGGTATTTGGGAGTTGCATAATCTCATAGTCATAGGAACATGTATAAGTCATGGAGAAAGCAATAACAGTAAACTAAGCGATCAAGTGCTAAGCTAACAAAATGGGTTAAGTCAATCACATCATTCTCCTAATGATGTGATCCCGTTAATCAAATGACAACTCATGTCTATGGCTAGGAAACTCAACCATCTTTGATTAACGAGCTAGTCAAGTAGAGGCATACTAGTGACACTATGTTTGTCTATGTATTCACACATGTATTATGTTTCCGGTTAATACAATTCTAGCATGAATAATAAACATTTATCATGATATGAGGAAATAAATAATAACTTTATTATTGCCTCTAGGGCATATTTCCTTCAGCATATGTGCTTGCTTCTCCATGGGCTCTCTGTTCACATTCCACCGCCCGCAACCGCGCGCATGGTTCACTCGCCAGCCACCACGTACGCACATGGCTAGGCTACAATGAATTGGTGCACGGTACGCGGTAGCATAATAGGACAAAGAATGGTCATTATGCTAGGCCACAACAAACCAACGCAGGCTACAACTCGCTTGGTCTTTCATGCTAACGCATGCTACAACTTAATTGGTCATTATGCTAGCCCATGTAATGCATTAGGTATCTCATGCTTCATCTTCTTTCACTCTGCGCGTTAATCGCGGCCACTCTCTATTCTGCTCGCCGCCGCTACAACCGGGACCCTTTCGATTCGTCACCATGAAACGGCAGTAATATTCATCACCCCTCATTACCTTGCAAATCTGAGCGGCTGCACCTTCGTCTTGAAGGAAATATGCCCTAGAGGCAATAATAAAGTTGTTATTTATATTTCCTTATATCATGATAAATGTTTATTATTCATGTTAGAACTGTATTAACCGGAAACTTAGTACATGTGTGAATACATAGACAAACAGAGTGTCACTAGTATGCCTCTACTTGACTAGCTCGTTAATCAAAGATGGTTAAGTTTCCTAGTCATATACATGAGTTGTCATTTGATGAGCGGGATCACATCATTAGAGAATGATGTGATTGACAAGACCCATCTATTAGCTTAGCACTATGATCGTTTAGTTTGTTGCTATTGCTTTCTTCATGACTTATACATGTTCCTATGACTATGAGATTATGCAATTCCCAAATACCGGAGGAACACTTAGTGTGCTATCAAACGTCACAACATAGCTGGGTGATTATAAAGATGCTCTACAGGTGTCTCCAATGGTGTTTGTTGAGTTGGCATAGATCGAGATTAGGATTTGTCACTCCGATTGTCGGAGAGGTATTTCTGGGCCCTCTCGGTAATGCACAAACTATAAGCCTTGCAAGCAATGTGATTAATGAGTTAGTTACAGGATGATGCATTACAGAACGAGTAAAGAGACTTGCCGGTAACGAGATTGAACTAGGTATGATGATACCGACGATCGAATCTCGGACAAGTAACATACTGATGACAAAGGGAACAACTTATGTTGTTGTGCCATTTGACCGTTAAAGATCTTCATAGAATATGTAGGAACCAATATGAGCATCCAGGTTCTGCTATTGGTTATTGACCGGAGATGAGTCTCGGTCATGTCTACATAGTTCTCGAACCCGTAGGGTTCGCACGCTTAACGTTCGATGACGATATGTATTATGAGTTTTGTGATTTGATGTACCGAAGGTTGTTCGGAGTCCGGGATGTGATCACGGACATGACGAGGAGTCTCAAAATGGTCAAGACATAAAGAATGATATATTGGACGATGTTATTCGGACACCAAATGAGTTCCGGGGGTCACCAGATAAATATCGGAGTGCCGAAAGGGTTATCGGAACCACCAGAGAAGTAATGGGCCTTATTGGGCCTAGGGGATAGAAGAGAGGGGTAGCCAAGGGCTGGACGCGTGCGCCCCCATGGGCCTAGTCCGAATTGGACTAGGGGGAGGGGCGGCGCCCCCTCCCTCCTTCTCTTTCCCCTCTCCTTCCTTCTTCTCCTAGTTGGACTAGGAAAGGGCTGATCCAACTCCTACTTGGAGTAGGATTGCCCCCCTTGGGCGCACCCTATGAGGGCCGGCCGGCCTCCCCCTTGCTCCTTTATATACTGGGGAAGGGGACACCCCATGGATACACAAGTTGATTTTAGCCGTGTGCGGTGCCCCCCCCCCATAGATTACCACCTCGGTCATATTGTCGTAGTGCTTAGGCGAAGCCCTGGGTCGGTAACTTCATCATCACCGTCACCACGCCGTCGTGCTGACGAAACTCTCCCTCGGCCTCAACTGGATCTAGAGTTCATGGGACGTCACCAAGCTGAACGTGTGCAGATCGTGGAGGTGCCGTACGTTCGGTACTTGATCGGTTGGATCGCGAAGACGTTCGACTACATCAACCACGTTACTTAATGCTTCCGCTTTCGGTCCACGAGGATACGTGGACACACTCTCCCCGCTCGTTTCTATGCATCTCCTATATAGATCTTGCGTGATCGTAGGAATTTTTTAGAAAACTACGTTCCCCAATAGTGGCATCCGAGCCAGGTCTATGCGTAGATGTTATATGCATGAGTAGAACACAAAGAGTTGTGGGCGATAATAGGCATACTGCTTACCAGCATGTCATACTTTGATTCGGCGGTATTGTTGGATGAAGCGGCCCAGACCGACATTACATGGCCGCGTTCATGAGACTGGTTCTACCTCCGTGCTTCGCACATAGGTGGCTAGTGGGTGTTTGTTTCTCCAACTTTAGTTGGATCAAGTGTGACTACGCCCGGTCCATGTTGAAGGTTAAAACAGCACACTTGACGAAAAATCGTTGTGGTTTTGATGCGTAGGTAAAAACGGTTCTTGCTAAGCCCGTAGCAGCCACGTAAAACTTGCAACAACAAAGTAGAGGACGTCTAACTTGTTTTTGGAGAGCATACTGTGATGTGATATGGCCAAGACGTGATGATATATAAATTTTTGTATGAGATGATCATGTTTTGTAACAGATATCGGCAACTGGCAAGAGCTATATGGTTGTCGCTTTATTCTATGAAATGCAATCGCCATGTAATTGCTTTACTTTATCACTAAGCGGTAGCGATAGTCGTAGTAGCAATAGTTGGCGAGACGACAACGATGCTTCGATGGAGATCAATGTGTCAAGCCGGTGAAAATGGTGATCATGATGTTGCTTTGGAGATGGAGATCAAAGGCAAAAGATGATGATCGCCATATCATATCACTTATATTGATTGCATGTTATTTTGCTTAGTACGGCGGTAGCATTATAAGATGATCTCTCACTAAATTTCAAGGTATAAGTGTTCTCCCTGAGTATGCACCGTTGCGACAGTTCGTCGTGCCAAGACACCACGTGATGATCGGTGTGATAAGCTCTACGCTCACATACAACGGTGCAAGCCAGTTTTGCGCACGAGAATACTCGGGTTAAACTTGACGAGCCTAGCATATGCAGATATGGCCTCGGAACACTGAGACCGAAAGGTCGAGCATGAATCATATAGTAGATATGATCAACATAGTGATGTTCACCATTGAAAACTACTCCATCTCACGTGATGATCGGACATGGTTTAGTTGATTTGGATCACGTGACCACTTAGATGATTAGAGGGGTGTCTATTTAAGTGGGAGTTCTTAAGTAATATGATTAATTGAACTTTAACTTATCATGAACTCAGTACCTAATAGTATTTTGCATGTCTATGTTATTGTAGATCAATGGCCCGTGCTACTGTTCCTTTGAATTTTAATGCGTTCCTAGAGAAAGCTAAGTTGAAAGATGATGGTAGCAACTACACGGATTGGGTCCATAACTTGAGGACTATCCTCATTGCTGCATAGAAGAATTACGTCCTGGAAGCACCGTTAGGTGTACCACCCGCGTCGGCAACTGCAGACATTGTGAATGCCTGGCAGTCGCGTGTTGATGACTACTCGATAGTTCAGTGTGCCATGCTTTACGGCTTAGAACCGGGACTTCAACGACGTTTTGAACGTCATGGAGCATATGAGATGTTCCAGGAATTGAAGTTAATATTTCAAGAAAATGCCCGGATTGAGAGATATGAAGTCTCCAGTATGTTCTGTAGCTGCAAAATGGAGGAGAATAGTTCTGTCAGTGAACACATACTCAGAATGTCTGGGTACCACAACCACTTGACTCAACTGGGAGTTAATCTTCCTGATGATAGTGTCATTGACAGAGTTCTTCAATCACTGCCACCAAGTTACAAAAGCTTCGTGATGAACTATAATATGCAAGGGATGAATAAGACAATTCCCGAGCTCTTCATGATGCTAAAGGCTGTGGAGGTAGAAATCAAGAAGGAGCATCAAGTGTTGATGGTCAACAAGACCACCAGTTTCAAGAAGAAGGGCAAAGGGAAGAAGGGGAACTTCAAGAAGAACGGCAAGCAAGTTGCTGCTCAAGTGAAGAAGCCCAAGTCTGGACCTAAGCCTGAGACTGAGTGCTTCTACTACAAAGGGACTGGTCACTGGAAGCGGAACTGCCCCAAGTATTTGGCGGATAAGAAGGATGGCAAAGTGAAAGGTATATTTGATATACATGTTATTGATGTGTACTTAACTAATGCTCGTAGTAACGCCTAGGTATTTGATACTGGTTCTGTTGCTCATATTTGCAACTCGAAACAGGGCCTACAAATTAAGCGAATATTGGCTAAGGACGAGGTGATGATGCGCGTGGGAAATGGTTCCAAAGTCGATGTGATCGCCGTCGGCACGCTACCTCTACATCTACCTTCAAGATTAGTTTTAGACCTGAATAATTGTTATTTGGTGCCAGCGTTAAGCATGAACATTATATCTGGATCTTGTTTGATGCGAGACGGTTATTCATTTAAATCAGAGAATAATGGTTGTTTTATTTATATTTGTAATATCTTTTATGGTCATGCACCCTTGATGAGTGGTGTGTTTTTACTAAATCTCGATAGTAGTTATACACATATTCATAGTATTGAAGCCAAAAGATATAAGTTTAATAATGATAGTGCAACTTATTTGTGGCACTGCCATTTAGGTCATATTGGTGTAAAGCGCATGAAGAAACTCCATGCTGATGGGCTTTTGGAATCACTTGATTATGAATCACTTGATGCTTGCGAACCATGCCTCATGGGCAAGATGACTAAGACTTCGTTCTCCGGAACAATGAAGCGAGCAAAGACTTGTTGGCAATAATACATACTGATGTATGCGGTCCGATGAGTGTTGATGCTCGCGGCGGGTATCGTTATTTTCTGACCTTCACAGATGATTTGAGCAGATATGGGTATATCTACTTGATGAAACATAAGTCTGAAACGTTTGAAAAGTTCAAAGAATTTCAGAGTGAAGTAGAAAATCATCGTAATAAGAAAATAAAGTTTCTACGATCTGATCGTGGAGGTGAATATTTGAGTTACGAGTTTGGTCTTCAACTGAAACTATGCGGAATAGTTTCGCAACTCACGCCACCCGGAACACCACAACGTAATGGTGGGTCCGAACGTCGTAACCGCACTGTATTAGATATGGTGCGATCTATGATGTCTCTTAATGATTTACCGCTATCGTTTTGGGGTTATGCTTTAGAGACGGCTGCATTCACGTTAAATAGGGCACCATCTAAATCCATTGAGACGACGCCATATGAACTATGGTTTGGCAAGAAACCCAAGTTGCCGTTTCTTAAAGTTTGGGGCTGCGATGCTTATGTGAAAAAGCTTCAACCTGATAAGCTCGAACCCAAATCGGAGAAATGTGTCTTCATAGGATACCCAAAGGAAACTATTGGGTACACCTTCTATCACAGATCCGAAGGCAAGACATTTGTTGCTAAGAATGGATCCTTTCTAGAGATGGAGTTTCTCTCGAAAGAAGTGAGTGGGACGAAAGTAGAACTTGATGAGGTAATTATACCTCCTCCCGAATTGGAAAGTAGTACATCACAGAAGTCAGTTCCAGTGATTCCTACACCAATTAGTGAGGAAGCTAATGACGATGATCATGAAACTTCTGATCAAGTTACTACCGAACCTCGTAGGTCAACCACAGTAAGATCCGCACAAGAGTAGTACAATAATCTTGTTCTGGAGGTCATGTTACTTGACCATGAGTTGCCTGCGAACTATGAGGAAGCGATGATGAGCCCAGATTCCATGAAATGGCTTGAGGCCATGAAATCTGAGATGGGATCCATGTATGGGAACAAAGTGTGGACTTTGGTTGACTTGCCCGATGATCGGCAAGCCATAGAGAATAAACGGATCTTCAAGAAGAAGACTGAGGCTGACGGTAATGTTACTGTCTACAAAGATCGACTTGCTGCGAACGGTTTTCAACATGTTCAAGGAGTTGACTATGATGAGACCTTCTCACCCGTAGCGATGCTTAAGTCCGTCCGAATCATGTTAGCAATTGCTGCATTTTATGATTATGAAATTTGGCAAATGGATGTCAAAACTGCATTCCTGAATGGATTTCTGGAAGAAGAGTTGTATATGATGCAACCAGAAGGTTTTGTCGATCCAAATTATGCTAACAAAGTGTGCAAGCTCCAGCGATCCATTTATGGACTGGTGCAAGCATCTCGGAGTTGGAATAAACGTTTTGATAGTGTGATCAAAGCATATGGTTTTATACAGACTTTTGGAGAAGCCTGTATTTTCAAGAAAGTGAGTGGGAGCTTTGTAGAATTTCAAATATTATATGTGGATGACATATTGTTGATTGGAAATGATATAGAATTTCTGGATAGCATAAATGGATACTTGAAGAAAAGTTTTTCTATGAAAGACCTCGGTGAAGCTGCTTATATATTGGGCATCAAGATCTATAGAGATAGATCAAGACACTTAATTGGATTTTCACAAAGCACATACCATGATAAAGTTTTGAAGTTCAAAATGGATCAAGCAAAGAAAGGGTTCTTGCCTGTGTTACAAGGTGCGAAGTTGAGTCAGTCTCAATGCCCGACCACTGCAGAAGATAGAGAGAAAATGAAAGTCATTCCCTATGCTTCAGCCATAGGTTCTATCATGTATGCAATGTTGTGTACCAAACCTTATGTGTGCCTTGCTGTTAGTTTAGCAGGGAGGTACCAAAGTAATCCATGAGTGGATCACTGGACAACAGTCAAGAACATCCTAAAATACTTGAAGAGGACTAAGGATATGTTTCTCGTTTATGGAGGTGATAAAGAGCTCGTCATAAATGGTTACGTCGATGCAAGCTTTGACATTGATCTCGATGCACTACAAAAAAAAAGACACATCCGTGACATTTTGGGCCGAACGATTTTTTTCTGTCATACTTATGACACTTCTATGGCGACAATTGTGACAAAACCGGTATCATCATAGATGTGGTGGGCTCCTACTTCTATGACAAAAAATTATGACAGAAAATGAGCTTTTTGTCCTGGGCGGGCCGGAGACGCAACTGCATGACATTCTTTGGACCGTCCATGACGGAAAAACCGTGGTAGAAGTGAGGACGAGGAAAATATCGGGGTGTTCCCGGTTACGGTGGGTGGTCGGGGCTGGTTGAATAGTAGCCGGTGGAGTAGCGCACGGTGGAGGCTAGATGAACAGGAGCCCGTGGATGAACAGTCGAAGGTGGAGGCTAGAGGAGGTCGACGGTGGATGAACAGTAGCCCGTGGAGGCTGGAGCGGGTCGACGGTGGAGATGAACAGTATCCCGTGGAGTCCTGTTCTGTGGTACGCCACACCCCTCCCGATGAACATGATCCCCCTTTAGACCGTAGCGCTCCAACACAAGTCCGTTTCCACCGTTTTGCGGTACGCCAGACCCCTCCCGATGAACAGGACCCCCGTTTCGACCGTAGGAGGTCCGTTTCCTCCGGTTTGCGGTTGCCAGACCCCTCCCGATGAACAGGATCCCGTTTCAACCGTGGCCGATCGAACACAAGGCCGTTTCCTCCGTTCTGCGGTACGCCAGGCCTCGTTTCCATCGGCCGTTCTGTCCAAGCCGGTTGGCTCCCACGTGTTCCGTTGCCTCCCGATGAACACGACGAATTCCGTTGCCTCCCCATGAACACAATGACGACGCAGTTTCTCCGTTCTAACCCAGCCATGTACACGAGCCCTGGCCGTACGTATGCGCGATTAGGCGTTCGAGACCCCGCCCGAATGTACATATGTGGCCGTATTTTCTTTCTTGCACCACGGCGTATGCGACGACGACGTACATGCTACGCGGCGCCTCTACTACGACGCGCGGCGCCTCTACATCGACCAAAGATGTATGCGTATCGTAGCGACTAGAATGACAATGCTACCTATGCTTCGACCAGGTGGGTCCCGACTGTCAGACACTTCCTTGCGTGCGAAGATGTAGCTGGTGGGTCCCAGGAGTCAGGGGGCGGATCATTTTTTTTCAGACGCACTTCCTTGCGTGCGAAGATGCAGCTGGTGGGTACCAACAGTCAGGGGGAAACGTTTTTTCGCGAAATACGGCTGCCCGTCCGGTGGGTCCCTGCTGTCAGGTGGAGGAATCATTATTTTCCGCGTAATAAGGAGGCACTTCCTTGTTGCGACCGTGGACCCAGCTGTTAGCCTCTCCACGTACAGTCCACATCCGATGGAAGCCGTTCCTTGACCATGTTGACCACGCCGCACCAAGAGCACCAGGGCGGTGGACGATGGCGAGGCCTAGGAAGGGGACGACGTGGAGCCGTGGAAGACACGGTAGTGGATGCCCACGCGTAGAGGAGTATGAGGGTTCACTGGTTCGCTGTGGTGTGAGACTGCCGTCGCCGCAGAATAACAGGGGGTGTGGGTGAGTAGAGGGATGGCCTGGCCAGCGGTGAGAGTAGTAGGGGGTGGTGAGGCCTCCGCGGCATCGCAGCCGGCCAAGGGAGGCAGGAGCACGAGGCATGACCGGCGCTGGTTTGGGCGGCTGGAGCAAGAAGACCAGAGGTTGAAGAAGCACTACGACTGTTGGATGGACATCGTATGGTCACTGGAGCTAGAATCATGCATATTGACTAAGTTGACAAAGCCCTCCGTCCCCGTCAACTTAGTAGGCCCACAAGACAACCTGCCACTATACTGGGTCCCAACTAGTAGGGGAGTATTCATTTTTTTGTGCGTAATGAGGAGGCACTTCCTTGCGTGTGAAGATATAGCTGGTAGGCCGAGCTGTCAGCGGCGGTAAGGTTTTTTTCATGAAATACAGAGGCCCTTTTGGTGGGTCCCAGATATCAGGTGGAGGAATCATTCTTTTGCGCGTAATAAGGAGGCATTTCCTTGCGTGCAGCCGTGGACCTAGCTGCCAGCCTCTCCACGTAGAGTCCACTTCAAATGCATGTCGGTCGTTGACCATGTTGACCAGGCCGCACCAAGAGCACCAGGGCGGTGGACGACGTCGAGGCCTAGGAAGGGAACGACACGCAGGCGGGGAAGACTCGGCAGCTTGTTTCCCATGCGGAGGGGAGTACGACTGCACGAGGGTTTATCGTCTGCCTGCTGCTGTTCGGAGAATAACAGCAGTGTGGGTGAGTAGAGGATGGCTAGGCCAGCGATGGGAGTATGGTGGGCGGTGAGGCTCACAAGGCAAGACAGCCGGCCGTGGGAAGGAGGGAGAGGCAGTCCCACGGCACTTGTTTGAGCGGTGGGGCAGGAAGAGCAGAGATTGAAGAAGACGACGGCCGTTGGATGGACATCCAACATCCACCGCTGTCGCCAACCTTTTTAGGAAAGCCTCAAATATGTGGAAAACAAGATACAACCCATCCACCATTATTTCTAATAATTTACAGCCCATTTGCTAATTCTTAAGGTTTTTTGGAGCCCATATTCTTTTTGTTAGCATTACAGCCCATATTGTGGCCACGGTTAAAAAATTATATGAAATTTTGTATATTTCGGTGCGGTCCGAACTGTTTTTAATCCTGAAATTTCAAGTCACATTCAAACTGATTTTAAAAATAAATGTATATCAATATAAAATCCAACAAATTGTCCACGCATAAAAATCAATGCAAATTAAAATCTCGAAATGAAAAAAAGAAATTTAAAACTAATTGCCGGCTTGATGTGTTTTAAAAATGTACAACCCATTTCTCATTACTGATAGGCCATTTTCTCGGCCAGCCGAATGAAGCTCTCCTCGTCTTGAAAGATTTGCAGCCCAACAGGCCTGACAAAGTGACTTACTTGGCAAATCACAAAAAAAACTGGGCTAGCCATTTTCAGAAAGAAAAAAAAACTACTAGGCTGGTCTGTGGTAAACATAAAAGAGAAGGCTGTCTAGACAGGTCAGAGTGCCCCGCACATCCCAGTTGACACCCTGCTTCCGTCTCAAAAACAAATTAGATAAATACCACTCCAATTATGGCGATTCATAAAATGTTATCGCAATTTCCAAACTTTGAAAATGCCATTGCAATTTTGCAAACTTTGAAAACGCCATCGCAATTTGCAAACTTTGAAAACGCCACCTGGACTTCAAAAATGCCACTAGAAATGGCATGAAATGCCATTTTCAAAGTTTGGAAATTGCAGTGTCATTTCTCGGAAACACCAGATTTGGAGTGGCATTTATCAAATTAACCCAAAACAATAATAACCGGGCAAGCTGATGGGTCCCTGGTGTCACCCGCTCACAGTAATTCTCTCGCTTATTGACTACGTTGACAATGGCATGGGACCCAGATGTCGAAATCCATTAGGAGGAGCGTTTTTATTGGCTTGAAATAAGGAGGCACTGCTATGCATCGCCATGACCTTGGCGGGTCCCTGCTGTCATCCTCTCCACATACAATCATCTCCTGATTGTGTACGCGTCAACTTGGTAGGCCCACAAGTCAGCCTCTAAACCCGTGGAGGACAAATACAACCCATTTTTAAAAAAATAACAGCCCATTCCATACGTTCAAACGGAAAGTTCAACATTCATAGTAAAGTAACAGGTCTGATCCACATATAGAGTACTGAACTTCCATGTTGACAACCATCATAGCCAAGTTAACTATCTGCTCCCACTAATACTCTAGTAGCGTACAAGTACTAACTTACTCTTAGCTAACTAGACGATGTCGGCCGCCATCTGCGGCACATGCTAAATGCCGGCACCGGCGTCCTCTGCCTCGCCGCGGGCTTGCCAGAGGTGCGATAGGGCGCGTTGCTCGCGCGCGTTGGCCCTTTCCATGCCGGCGTGGTCCACGAAGCTTCGGCTTCTTGCCGGAAACCCACTTGACGAGGTGGTAGTAAAATTGGCGTCGCGAAGCGTGCGTGCCCGACAGCCTCGTGGCTATTTGCGGGCGTCCGCCTCCACGTAGTCAGCCCGAGCAGCGCAGCGCTTTCGCGATCGAGAGCGCCGGTGCGCTGCTGTTCCATGTCCGCTGGCGGCGAATCGGCAATACGCTGCTCCTCCGCCAGCGGTCGCGCCCAACAACTCCTCATAGTCCGCATTGCCATCTAAAGACCGATAGAATGCCTCCTCCTTCGCCGCCTTCCGTGAAAAATCGAACACTAGTTCCGCGGTGACCGCCCGTGTCGCTTATCGCGACGAGCGGGGCATGGCGGACGTGGCGAGAGCCAGATAAGTGGCGAGCGACGTTGGGGCCAGTGGGGGCTTATGAGGATAGGGCGAAGGTGATGGTGCCACCGAGAAGCCCGGAAACAATAATTATAGGCGGAAGGTAGGCGAACTAGCATGTCAAGGGAAACGCGACGGTCATCGCGTCATCGAATTAATGCATAAGCAGGCATGGCTTAGCGCCAAAGATGCCGTGGAAAACTAGAAAACTGAAATTATGACTGTGCCGCCCCGCCCTGTCGCTGGCGCTGGCCCCGTCTGCGGCTGGGTCGCACGCCGGCATGACGGTCAAACGAGTGCACTCGAATCATCTAGATGAGGTACTCCCTCCTTGTCAAAAATGATTCCACCACTCATCATCTACCTTGGTTGGTTAGATTTTTGAATTAAGCCCCGCAAACCGGAAAGGAGGTAGTACGTGCATGATCTGCTATTTATTCGTGTAGGATCGAGTAGGCCGTTTTTTGAACTGAGCCCTGCAAACAGGAAAGGAGGTAGTACGTGTGTGATCCGCTATTTATCCGTGTAGGATCGAGTAGGTCGGATAGTGTACGCGTAGGATCGAGTAGGTCGGATGGTGTACATGTATGATCGCATTAGCTGGCGAACATTCACTGGGAGATAAGGCATTTGCGAATGTTTTTGCTGGCAGTTTCTTCAGATTCGCATGGCATTTTCTTCAGAGCAGCTTGTCAGTTTCTTCATAGGTAGGCATTTTTATTCAAAAAACTACCACTTCGGATCTTGCGTCGGAACTAAAACTGCCAGGAGCGCATTAGTAAGCTAGCTAGTGATCGATCAGTAACTTGTAAACACTAAGCGAACAGAAATAAGGAACTGTTAGTAACTTGTAAACACTGAGAACACAGAAATAAGGATCATGCTGGGCACAACAGTAAGAGTCGATCCGTTCAAAATGTTCACACGAGACTCATAAGCTTGGCATTGTAATATGTTCACATTAGTAGCCCAAATTCAAAACCAGCTAGTACGATTCCCATACATAAGATCAACATGTTAATGCATCTCAATGATTCACAAATCATATATAAATATGTAGCTCCAAAAGCAAAGATCTAGAAAAAACATATGTTCTTCCTACTAACATGGATGCTTCTCTTGGCCAACATTCAGTATAGACTGAAAGACAAATTTGTTTGTGAAGTCTACAATTCCTCTTGCAAACGTAAGTGGTTTCACCAATAGCTGGAACCATGAGAATGAACCACACATGATGGAGGAACATCCACTGCAATATGATTTGGTCTTCTCTCGATCACACGGCGAGACTATTTTCGGAGTACAAACTTTAACTTAGGCAAAATGACGCCCATTGTATAATAACACCAAAGCAATGAAGCACCTAGTGTTGGCCAATAAATAGTACAGTACTACTTTTCTGCAGTCCATGAAGTGACTATCCAATCTTTATGTGTCTATTTTCAAATGGCACTGCATGCAGTGACTATACTATTCTCTTGTGCAGTTCAACCAAACTTGCGGTCACTTTGTGTGTTTGCCAAATAGCAACGGGCAGACATCTCTGTCTGCACAAATATCAAGCAGCTAGTAAACATATACCCCACCTTGTATTTTCGGTTTAAACATGTCTCTTCCGCTTAGCATCTTTCATGTTTTGCACTGGACAATTTGATACAGTCATGTTTTGCCCTGGATAATTTCATACTGAATTGATTTGCTGGTTCAGAGCAGAAATATAGCGCCTATTCTTCACCAAACCAAGGATATCCATGTACGCAGTGATGGAAGAGGTGAAATCGATACAACTGAAATTGAGCATCCAATCATTGAATCCTGTCCTGCACCTCCAATGTAGGTCCACCCTGCTAATAAATTCACATGCAAACCACTAGTATTACTATCTAATGACAGCAAAAAAAGAGTAGCAAGATAGTAGCAAACCATGTACCTTCGTAATGAACAACTCATAGTGCCACCAATTGGATATAAAGGTTTGGAAGAAAACATGCTCCTAATGTTGAACCAGTTGGACTTTTTGTGCAGTTCCACTAAAATTGAGCATCCCTGTTTGCATAGATATTGGAAGTGTGATTACTATAAAATTGGCACTAGTTGAAGCATAGACTCACAAATATAAGCATTCCAATTTGTTAATGGGAAAAGGTAGCAAGACTGTTTCTAACCACCTGTTTGAAGGAATAAATAAGGCAACAACAGCTGATGTCAGAAAGGCATATATAGTTCTTTCTGAAAGAATGATCGATTCCTGATCTTTCCTCTTCTTTTAAGCATATTTTGTGCAGTTCAACTAAAATAAAATGCCATCACCGCTTTGACAATTCAAAGGACACTGCATAAAAGGAAATGACTTAACATTACATCATGATGTCGTATGTAGTCGATATGCATTAGAGACAAACATCTGCACCTCCTCCAATAACATAATGAACATTAATTTTAACAATGGTGTGGCTAGCTTTACGGGATAATTTGAGTGAACTCTACACCCTCTGCTCCTTAATATAAGACGTTTTGCAGTTCAATTTAAAGTACCCAAACATCCAAGATTTAGAAAAACAGGTAGTAGTTTTCTTGAGCACATATCTGGGAAAGCTTGCCACACTTTATATATGTCCATACGCTAATGCAACACCATTCGAATAGTACAAATATACGCTAATCCAAAGTGGCTAGTGCAACAAAGAGAGTAGTTATTTTATTACGTGGTACAAGACAATGGTTTTATGAACAGATTTCCATAAGCTCTAGTAATCGAAGATTTCTATAAGAATTAACAATACAAAATGTAAAGGTAACAAGTTTCAGCATTGGTATACTAGCTATGCAAGAGCATTAAACCAAATACAAAAGTCTGAAGGTAACTAGCATTATTAACTAATGACAATATTAAAAAATTGCAAACCATGTACTTTCAAGGTAAATATCATTTCGAACTCGAGTGGACATGAAAAATTGCTATCCCAATCTTGATAATTGATCAAACATAAAAACTTGATCAAACAAATCAATAAATAGCCAAAGGAGGAGGTGCCCACTCTTGACCTTTCCTCTTGTCTTCATAATTTTTTGTGCAGTTTAACAAAAATAAAATGACATCAGCGCCTTGGCATTTTGGTGACTGTCGTGGTTTTGTCATGGCGGATGTCCTCATGCAAGGACTTAGTCGTGGAGCCATCGCTACGGGTTAGCTTGAAGGGGTTAAAGTGGACACAAGGACGCAAGAGAGTTTATACTAGTTCGCCCTTCGATGAAGGTAAAAGCCTACGCCTAGTTGTGATGGAATTGATGGGGTTCGATGACTAGGAGCAAACAAGCTTCGCCTAAGTCTTGAGTTGTTGTTCTGTTCTCTGAACTACCGCCTGGTCGTCCCTTATATACATGGGTGGCGCCCGTCGGTTTCTGAGTCCCGATGCGGTTCATAGATGTATCCGGCTCGGTCTCCACTAATCCTAACTTACAATACAAGTTACATACCGACGCCGGTTTACGGCTACCGGCCTTGAGCCGACTATGGGCCTTGAGCCTCATCCGCCTACATGGGCTTTAATATACTCAACTATCGATGAAGTTAACTTGGCCTGTCTCCGGCGGTTTACACCCGAGAGTAATATCCCCAACATTAGGCCCCAGATTGATTTGAACAGGTTCATGTCAATCCTTAGCAAAAAAATTCATCTTGAGCACCTTTGTGTAGTTTGGTGAACCGCCATGATGTCATCTTCTCTGGTCATCGTAAACCAGCATGACGTCACCTGTCATAAAAGCTATCCACGATACCTTTTTTGTTTAATAGATCTGTGATAATCGAGGCGACAGCTCCGTTTCCAAACTCGCGGCCCCTTGATTTTCGCGCCTGACACATGTCCCTTGCTTTATAAATAAGACCGAATGGTCATTTCTTTTTCCCCTTCGTGCCCTTCTGCTTCGTCTTCATCGCGTCGCCCAGCTTCGGAGCTCCACCGCCGCCGTCGACTTCTGCACCAACCTTGGCCGCTGCATCACCCTGAATATACCAGAGCATCGCGGCGATCTTCCATTTCTTCCTCAACTCTGGTAAGTCTTCTATCTTTTTATCATAGATCTGTTCTAGGGTTTCCATGTTCTTCAGCGTTCATCGCTTGCTTCTTATTCATATGATAAATCTTGGACAAGTCTGTAAATCTTTGTTCTGCGTAGCGGTAGTTTTTATCATCCGTCGTTACTTGCGCATCTCAAAGCCATAGATCTCCCTGTATCCTTGCTCATTGATTCAGTATTGCTCCCTTTTGGACCTTGAATATTTATCTCTT
This sequence comes from Aegilops longissima, assembly GCA_021605205.1. Lineage (NCBI taxonomy): Eukaryota > Viridiplantae > Streptophyta > Magnoliopsida > Poales > Poaceae > Aegilops > Aegilops longissima. Next base: position 691,584,152 of record CM038682.1, read on the forward strand.
TTCTGAACATGTTCCAGATCCAAAACTGTGATGTAATTTTGTGAAACCTGTTTTCGCACACCTACTCATCTGCAATCTTGACTCTTCAATGTTTTAGACCAGGCGGTTTAACTTTGTAGAAAAATTGACAACTCGGTATATATCATTAGTCCCCTTGTTGAACCTCCAGGATTCCTTAGCTAAGTATTGCCACTTTGCAGAACTCCGGTTTGTAAGTAACTGCTTCCGGTTTAGCAATGAATGCATCAATGTATATCCTTCCAACATACTCTTGAACCGGTATTACTGATTTGTAGATTGTACCATGGCCAAGCAAGTGTACGAGTGCAACTGGGTCCCTTCTCGAGTGACCGAGACTCAACTGAATAACCTAGTCCGAACCGGCGCTTTAGGCAAAAAAGATGTCGTTTCACCGGAGGGCCTGGCCCTAATGTCCTCCAGAACCCAAAGATGGAGAGGTTGTTGTTTTTGCTGACCATCTAGCCCGGGGCTTCAGTCCGCCCGGTTCAAAGTTTTATCGGGATGTCTTGGCCAGCTTCCAACTGCGTCCACAAGATATTGGCCCCAACTCTGTAACCAACACCTGTCACTTTCAAGTGCTCTGTGAGGTGTTCTTTCAAGAGGAGCCCACAGTAGAATTATTCAGAGATTGCTTCCATCTGAACCGCCGCACCGAATTTTCTGACAGTCCCAATACCGAGTTAGGTGGTATGGCGATTCAAAAGAGGAAAGAGGTCACTTACCCTCACGCCAAACTGCACAGCCATCCCAAAGAGTGGAATCAAACATGGTTTTACTGCAAAGATACCTCTCCTGATGGAGAAAATCCCTTGCTGGGTTACCGTCCGGAGCGGCTAAGCAACACACATCCCTTCCCTCAGAGATTGACTGCTAAGGAGAGAAGCAAATATGCTCCTCAATTATCCAAGCTCAGGCCTTCATGGCTAACGGGTTGACATGAGTTCACCTTGCTCGCTGCTGGATATCTTGGAGTATATTGCCCTTAAGCCTGCGCTCCGGTTTGATGTGCAAATACATAGGAGATGTAAAAGACCCTCTACGACATATTGAGATCCAGCTGACTGATGATGAAGTTACTGAGGCTGTTAAGAAGATATTAAATGAACCGGAAGCTGCTTGCGTTCAAACCGGCCTGCCTCCCTTTTGTGCCATTAACAAACCGCCAGCCGTAAGATTCATATCTTATGCTTTCATGAAATCTGACTATGTTTAAGCACCCTTTGTTGACATTAACATCTTTCAAACAGGGTGATGATCCATTTTGGAGCAAGAAGCCTCCACAAGAGAAACCGGAGAAAACAACCCGGCCCAAAACAAGAGTTGTGAAGAAACCGGCCAATAGGAAGAGAACCACTGCATCCTCCGATCCACCAGCTGACGATGATGTGGGTAACCCGGACCTTGAGGTAGAGCTTGACTCACTTGGTTTATTTTTCACACGCCTTATTGATAATGATTATTGCCAGGACGACGCTGAAGTCAGTCACGCTGATGTTGTAGAGGTAATCGCTCTTTCTTCCGATTCAAACCCTTTGCCTTCACTAAAAGTTCGTCGGGCAAACCGGAAAGTTAAATTTTCCCATCCTCTTGCTTATTTGGGCCCAAACTTTCTTATGAAGACACAACAGCATGAAGCTCGCCGCACAACCCGGCACAGCGGCTAAGTAGTTACCTCCGTCGGTTTACCGAACAGTCCGTTTTGGAAACGCCGCTCAGAGGTCTCTAACTGTTTCGTCAATGCTTATCCTAAAGCGGGTTGTTTTCGTCAACCTCTTAATCCATCTGACTCTGATTATCAGGGCACTTCTCATTCTTCTTCCGGCGAGTTGTCAGCCACCCAGCTCCCAACACTCAAAACGGTGCTTGGGTGAGCCATATTCCTTATAATGTTGTTTGATATATCACTTTCAATATTCACTGGACTGATCCGTCCTTTTCCTTTCAGGGCCAAGCCTAGGCCAAGCAAGAAAGCTCGTCTGGACAAAGCGGTAGAAGAAAACGATGCTCCTGAACCGGACAAAATACCAGATCCCGAAGAATACATCCACGACGATGTGCTGAACGACCCACCATCGCAAGATCATGATGTTACTGCTGAAGAGGCACATGTTGATGCCTCAGGCCCTTTTAATCAGCCCACAAGTCCTGTCCAGACTGATAAAACAACGAGCCCATCAAAGCATACTGACAAACCGGTGACCCCTGTGCGGACCGGTGAAGCCAAAGATGATGATGTTGTTATTACTGGCGTTGGTCGTTCCGAGCCAGGCAATCCTGTCGCTTTATCTAAGCACACTGCCAAAGATGAATTTGTTGCATTTGGCAAAGGAAAATGGAATGCCGATTTGGCCACTTATGCCGCTCTGAACACCCAAGTTGTTCATTCCGGCTATCTGAATCGGCTATATACCAGCCGTGATTATGAAGCCGGTCTGATAAATATGATGAAGGACAAATATGAGGTAAATTCCATATGACTCTCTGCTTGTATATTTTAACCTGCCAACTCCAATAGCCCCCAAGTGACGGTTTTAAGATATCAACTTAAACCGGGACTTTCCAATGTGAACTTGAACGCAGCCGGTTTAACTTAATGCAGTTAAACCGGGCCTTTATATAGTAAGAATTCCCGTGTCACTGAAGGACAGAGCAAATAGGCATTAGCCCCCAAGTGCCAAGTTGAATACTTGTATTGAGCTTGGGACTTATATAGAAATTGTATGATGAAAAGCAAATATGCATTAGCCCCCAAGTACCGAGGGCATAACTTGTTATGTGGTTGGTACTTCAACTCTGCACAGTAATCTTTATCAAATGATTATCTGTATGTAGGCTGATCTGAGCAAGAGAGAAAGTCAAATCGCCGATCTGCAAGAAAATCTAAAGTCCTAGCAAGGTGAAACCTCTAATGCAAAAAATGAATTAACCAGCGCTTTAAGCGTCATGGAAAAGCTTAAGGAGGGTTTCAACAAGGAGCGGGCGGATTGGGCCACTGAAAAGCCGCTTTAACTCAACGAGCAGAGAAGGCCGAGGCTGCACTCAAACCGGTGGTGGATGAATTGACCAGTGTAAAACGACAAGTGCATGCCATGACCGCTGCTGTCTTTGGTAAGCCTTCTTTATTTCTAAAGTAATGAGGCCTTCTCATGTAACTGCCGGTTTACTAACCCTTTGAATGATACAGGGACATGTATTGGTCACTTGGGATCAGATGTGCGGAAGAAATTGAAAGCCGCCTATACATTGATAGAACAACTTTATACTGGTGCGCAACGGATCATCTGTACTGCTTCTCACAACAACCCTGCGCCCACCTTAATCCAGGACACTATTAAAAGGTCGTCGATGCTTCCTGCCCTGGTTGAAGAGTTAAAGAAATCTGCTGCTAGAACCGGTGCTATAAACGCATTAATCCGGGCAAAAGCATGGGTGCCGGATTTTGATCCTGTTGAAGCAGCCCAGGGCTTCCCGAGCTTGAAGGAAGACGGGACAGAGTTCAGCAAAGAGGATCTCCGAGCTATAAACCGGGAAGTGCGCCCTCTGGCTTGTCAATTGGTTGAAGAGGCAGATTTGTCTCACTATCAAGCTCAATATGATGGACAAAACAAACGAGTGGCTGCACCAATTCCTGAAGCGGAGAACCTTATACCTCCAATCCGTAAGCATACTTACGCTCCTGACATTGAACCGTCATTGCTGATCAATGATGAAGCTGTCTTTCAAGCATTAACGGGAATCGACTGGACAACTGTTGATTTCCAGCCGCTGGGTAGGAAAGCAGAGGTTGAAGCGGTGCAAGATGACCCGCAACCATCAGGCCAAGCCGGTGACCAAGCATGAACCGGAAGCCGGTTTAAATTACTGCTCCTTTATGTTACGTAGAAAACAATTATCTTATCTGGGCACCGTGTTGCCTTGTAATAGACTAGCTGCCACACTTGGTTTTGATATGCCTTTGTGCATACTTACTGCAACTTATGCTTCCGTTGAATCATCAATCTTAAACTGTTGTCTGCAGCCAAAAAGCTTAAAACGCCGCCTGGTTGTATCACCAGGCGGGTCATAATATCTATGTATATGAAATTAAAGATAATATCTTAGATTTAAACATATGATCAAATATGGAAATATATGATACCTGCCATCATAGGGCATGAAGTTGGCGGTGCCAATCTTGAAACAGAGTTTTAAGAAACCCACTCTGCTAGAGGAGAAAACAGCTCCTGTGTATATAAGGTCGGTTTACCAGGTAAACCGTTCCAGGTTACGATGAACACCGGTGTTACTCCATAATAGGATGTTAACAAAAAATCAAACCGGGCAAAGAGTCTCCGGATTAAGAGTGGACCGTGTTCCGTCAACTGACAGTCGAACCGGTTTAATAATTGTCGGTTTAAAAACACAACAAAAAAAATATGCATCGAAAGAGAGACAAAATTCAAGTAAAGACAGAGATAAAATCATTTGCAAAAAGAGGCTATTGAGCCGATCAAGTGGCATTACCATGGTCGGACACGACCAAGCCCCCAAAAGGCGTAGCTATGGTTCAAGTCAGCCAGGTCCCCAAATGATGAAGTGGCATTATGCCGATCAAGAGGTGTAGCGATGGTTCGGGTTCGCCCAAAGCCCCCAAGTGATTCTGTGGCCTTAGGCCGATCAAGAGGCGTGATTGGTTGAGGACGTGACCAAGTCCCCAAGTGATTCTGTGGCTTTCGCCTATCAAAAGGTGTTGCATTGGTTCAGACACGACCAAGCCCCCAAGTGATATGATATAAAGCTTTTTTGAAAAAGCTAACTCAAGGGGTAAACTGGAGACCGCTTTAAGACAAAAACTCCGTGTAACCACACATGATGTAAAATAACAGAGACCCCGCTTTAGCTAAGGCTCCGGTTTATTGTATTGATCATAATATATACACTGTCATAATATGTACATGAGTAGAGCCTATGGCTCAAGTATAGTAAGGCCGAAGATGAGCTATGTTCCACGGCCTGTTGGTCTCCTCCTCTGATGTACGTGAGTCTTTATGCTCTCGAATATTGATCAGATAGTATGACCCATTGTGCAGATTCTTGCTGACCACGAAAGGTCCCTCCCAAGGTGGGGATAGCTTGTGCATATCAGTCTGGTCTTGGATGAGCCGAAGCACCAAATCTCCTTCTTGAAAGGTTCTGGTTCTAACTCGGCGACTGTGATAGCGACGAAGATCCTGCTGGTAAATCGCTGAACGGGCAGCTGCGATGTCACGCTCCTCATCCAACAGGTCCAAAGCATCTTGCCGTGCTACTTCGTTGTCCGCTTCAACATAAGCTGCTACACGAGGTGAATCATGATGGATGTCACTGGGGAGAACCGCCTCCGCTCCGTAGACCATGAAGAACAGTGTGTATCCAGTCGATCTGTTGGGTGTAGTATTGATGCTCCATAATACAGATGGTAACTCGTCAACCCAACAACCCGGCGTCCGCTGCAAAGGAACCACAAGCCGGGGTTTGATGCCTCGTAAGGTCTCTTGGTTAGCTCTCTCTGCTTGGCCATTGGACTGTGGGTGAGCCACTGATGAAACGTCAAGCCGGATGTGCTCACGTTCACAGAACTCCTTCATAGCACCCTTGGACAGGTTGGTACCATTATCGATAATGATGTTGTGGAAAGCCAAACCGAAAATCACCTTTTGATGAATTGAACCGCCGTGGCTGCATCACACTTACTAACGGGCTCCACTTCCACCCACTTTGTAAACTTGTCAACCGCCAGCAAAAGGTGGGTCTTCTTGTCCTTGGACCTTTTGAAAGGCCCAACCATATCCAGCCCCCAAGTCGCAAAGCGGCCAAGTAATTGGAATCATCCTCAATTCTTGAGCGGCACATGAGCAGCGTCTTGAGAACTTCGACAGCCATCACATCGCCTAACCGGTACTCCCCATCAAGATGAGCGGTCAACCAATAGAAGCCGTGATTTAAACGCTTTAGCCACCAAAGACTTTGAACCGGCGTGGTGACCACAATCCCTTCGTGGATTTCACGCAAGATTTCACAGCCTTCCTCGGGAGACACACAGCGTTGAAACGCTCGACATTTCGCAATGATGCAACTCGCCATTGACAATAGTCATGGACTTGGATCGCGGACTATCTGCTCGCGTAGTCTCATCCTCCGTAACTCGCCCGGTTCATGTACGCAAGATAAGGGACCGTCCAATCCGGAATGACATGCGAGCCGCCACCAACCGAGCCTCCGGATCAGGAATAGCCAAATCCTCTTCACTGGGGAGCTTGGCGGACGGGTTATGAGAACATCCAAGAAGACATTAGGCGGGACGGTTTACGTTGAGAGCCCAGCAGCTTAAAGCGTCGCTGCTTCGTTCTTCCGTCATCCACGTGATCCACGATATCCTTTGAAATGACCTGCAACAATATCCACCTCACGACGATATGCTGCCATGAGCGGATCCTTGGAATCCCAAGTGCCAGATACTTGTTGGGCCACCAGGTCCGAGTCACCGAAGCACTTAACTCGGCTGAGATTCATCTCCTTAGCCATCCGGAGACCATGGAGTAAAGCTTCGTACTCAGCTGCATTGTTAGTACAAGGGAACATTAAGCGGAGAATGTAACAGAACTTATCACCTCGTGGGGAAGTTAACACGACTCCAGCCCCCGAGCCCTCCAATTGCCTGGACCCATCAAAATGAATAGTCCAATAGGTGTGATCCGGCTTTTCTTCAGGTGCTTGTAGTTCCGTACAATCATTGATGAAATCTATAAGTGCTTGAGATTTGACCGCCATCCGAGGCACGTATTTCAATCCGTGCGGCCCAAGCTCTATAGCCCACTTGGCAATCCGGCCAGTTGCCTCCATGTTCTAAATTATGTCTCCCAAAGGAGCAGAGCTGACCACTGTGATGGGATGTCCCTGGAAGTATTGTTTAAGCTTCTAGCTTGCCATGAAAACTCCATACACCAGCTTCTGCCAATGCGGGTACCTTTGCTTGGACTCAATAAGCACCTCGCTGATATAGTAAACCGGACGCTGAACCAGATATTCCTTGCCCGCCTCTTTGTGCTCCACCACAATAGCTACGTTGACTGCACGAGCATTAGCTGCCACATATAGTAGCAATGGTTCCTTGTCAATCGGAGCAGCAAGAACAGGCGGATTGGCTAGCTACCGCTTTAAATCCTCAAACGCTTTATCAGCAGCCGAACTCCAGACGAATTGATCTGTTTTCTTCAGCATCTGATACAAAGGGATCGCCTTCTCACCGAGGCGGCTGATAAACCGGCTCAACGCGCAATCCGCCTGCCAAGCGTTGAGCGTCATTGATACACTTCGGTTTAGCCAGGGAGGTGATAGCTGTGATCTTCTCCGGATTAGCCTCAATTCCCCTGTTGGATACAAGAAAACCCAATAACTTGCCTGCCGGTACACCAAAAACACATTTGGCCGGGTTGAGCATCATCTTGTATGTCCGCAGGTCATCAAAGGTTTCCTTCAAATCGTCAACCAGAGTCTCCTTCTCCCTTGACTTAACCACAATATCATCCACATAGGCATGTACATTACGGCCGATTTGCTTATGAAGGCAATTATGTACACATCGTTGATAAGTTTCCTGGGCACTCTTGAGCCCAAAGGGCATAGATACAAAGCAGAAGGCTCCAAAGGGAGTTATGAACGCCGTCTTCTCCTGGTCCTTAACTGCCATCTTGATCTGATGATAACCAGAATATGCATCCAGAAAACTCAAACGCTCACAACCCGCAGTAGCATCAATAATCTGATCGATGCGGGGGAGGGCAAAAGGATCTGCTGGACAAGCCTTGTTAAGGTCTGTGTAATCCACACACATGCGCCAGGTGCCGTTTTTCTTAAGGACCAGCACCGGATTAGCCAGCCATTCAGGATGGAAAACTTCAACAATAAAGCCAGCCGCTAAGAGCCTGGCCACCTCCTCTCCAATAGCTTTGCGCCTTTCTTCGTTAAACCGGCGGAGAAACTGTTTCACCGGTTTGTACTTAGGATCGACATTAAGAGTGTGCTCAGCGAGTTCCCTCGGTACACCTGGCATGTCAGAAGGCTTCCATGCAAAAATGTCCCGATTCTCACGGATGAACTCGATGAGCGCGCTTTCCTATTTCGGATCCAAGTTGGTGCTGATACTGAACTGCTTGGACGAATCGCCAGGTACGAAGTCAACAAGCTTAGTCTCAGCTGCCGATTTGAACTTTAGGGCCGGATCATGCTCTGTAGTTGGCTTCTTCAATGGAGTCATGTCCGCCGGATCAACATTATCCTTGTAGTATTTCAACTCTTCCGTGGCACAAACCGACTCTGCATAGGCCGCATCACCTTCTTCACACTCCAAAGCAATCTTGCGACTTCCATGAACAGTTATTGTTCCCTTGTGACCCGGCATCTTGAGCTGCAAATAAATTAACAGGGCCGTGCCATAAATTTGGCATAAGCCAGCCGCCCAAATAGGCGTGATATGGGCTCCGGATCTTCACCACCTCAAAAGTCAATGTCTCTGACCTGGAATCATGATTGTCTCCAAAGGCCACTTCCAGAGCTATCTTGCCAACAGGATATGCTGACTTACCAGGTACCACACCATGGAATACCATATTGGATGGTTTAAGATTTTTATCTGTTAGCCCCATACGGCGGAAGGTCTCATAGTATAGGATATTAATACTACTCCCTCCATCCATGAGCACCTTGGTGAATTTATAACCTCCCACCTGAGGTGCCACCACCAACGCTAGCTGACCCGGATTGTCAATCCAGGGAGGGTGATCCTCTCTGCTCCATACGATTGGCTATTCAGACCAGCGTAAATAACAAGGCACGGCCGGTTCAACAGAATTCACCGCTCGCTTGTGAAGCTTCCGGTGTCGCTTATCCAAGCTAGTGGTGAAGACATGATATTGCCCGCTATTCAACTGCTTCGGATTGCTCTGATAACCTAAGTGCTGCTGCTGCTGGTTGTAACCACCCTGGCTACTCTGATTATTTTGATTGTTATGTCCACCCTGATTACCATTGAAGCCTGAACCGGAATTTCCTCCAACGTGACCCGGCCCATGGAATCCGGATCCTGAGCCACCACCTGATCCGTGATCATATCGGAAAGCATTAGAATTCTTGAACTCCTGCATAATGTAACAATCCTTCCAAAGGTGGTTGGCTGGCATCTCCTTCGTCCCGTGCTTTGGACAGGGCTGGTTTAACAGATAGGTCAGGCGGTCCGGGTTAGGACTTGGAGCTCCACCGCGATTCGACGGTTTACCCTTTCATCGCTGGCCCTTGTCCTGTGTGCTAGTATTAGCCACAAAGTCCATGCTGCTATCCGCTTTACGCTTGCCTCCATTTCCATGACCTGCCGTGTTGTGTTGCTGCCCTTTGGAGTTGCTGCTCTTCTTTCCCTTCCCTGTCTTGTCATCATCAGACTCGGGATCCTTGGTACTATCAGAATCAGCATACTTCACTAACGCAGCCATGAGGGTCCCCATATCATTACAATGGCGCTTCATCCGTCCCAATTTCAACTTCAGAGGCTTAAACCGGCAGTTGCCTTCCAAGGTTATAACCGCGGTATCAGCGTTGATATGGTCTGATGAATGCAAAATTTTCGAGACCCGCCGCACCCAACGGGTTGTTGACTCGCCTTCCTCCTGGACACAGGCCGCTAAGTCCACTATCGACATGGGCTGCTTACATGTATCCTTGAAATTCTGGATAAACGGGCTCTGGCTGGGCCCATGAACTGATAGAATTGGCGGTAAGCTTTTTAACCAAGCACGGGCTATCCTTCAAGCATCATGGTGAAATACTTCGCACGCCACCTCATCCACATCAAGCATCTCCATGGCCATCTCATAGCTCTCCACCCATGTTTACGGAGACAAATCGGCGGTGTAATTTGGTACCTTCGTGGGCCTTGAAATCCTTTGGCAGGCGCACATTGCGTAAAGCGGGGACAAGACAGGCACCCCAAAGAACTAAAGTAACCCCTGGCTCGACCGAGGTGGTTGGACGAACGGCGTGGTGACGAGCCTCATATTGCGCCGCTTCTTTCGGCCTCCTGCGTGCCGGGCCGGTCCACCACTTCTGAGCATCACCAATACCACCAGCGGGTTATTGCCACGGGCGCTTCACGGTTCCGTGCATTACTTGATACGGCCGGTTCATCCATACGCCTGCTGTAGCTCCGGCTTGGATGGGGGATGGAATGAATTCGGTCACGGCTGTATGAATATGCTTCCTGTTGAATCAAGGCTGTCCGAAGAAGCTCCTTAACCCGGCGCATCTCCACCGCCTGCGGAGAATCACCTTCATTCGGGATGGCCTCCAGTCGTGAAGCGGTGGCGACAAGATTGTCCATTGGATTGGAATAATGACCCGAAGGTGTCGGGATAGGCTGAGGCACGACATTGTTCTGTCGAGGCGGCTCCATCAGGCGAGGCTGAACCTGCGCGCCCGGCCCAGGTGCCTCCGCCCGGTTTATCACCGGCGGATTACTAGTTCCTGCTCCTGGGGTGTTAAAGGGATTTCTGGCTTCAAAAACTGGAGGCAAGCGAGACCGGTGCTTCCTCTTCAGGACTTCATGCGACGCGGTCTGATCCAGCATAAGCCTATAGGCCTGCGCATCCAAAGCGGCCCGCTCTGCGACCATCCTGGCGTTCTCGGCTGCTAGGTCGACCTTGGCCTGAGTGATCTGTTCCCTCACCTTTGCAACTTCCGCGTTGTGGGCGTCTTGATCCGCCGGGTTAGCCTCTGCCATAAGTGCAGCCAACGCATCAAACAGATCAGATAAAACTTGAGCCGGCGGGTGCACAAGGCCTCTTGCCCCGGCAGCCGTCGCCGCTGCTGACCCGGAGATCATTGCTGCTGCGGTTGAAGAGTGGATCGCCGCCTGTGTACCGGCCATGAATATCCAACCCGGTTGGGTAGATTAGAGGGGTCCGGAATACTATCGCCATCGGACAGCCCCCAATCCGACCGTCTTGTAGCTGATACAACGATTCGGTTTCTCCGGTCGAGGATTCGTCGTCGGAATAAACGACGATCTCGCTACCAGATTCCGATCCATCCTCATATTCTCCTCCGTGGATGACTCCTACAAAGGCACGCTTCACAGCCGGTTTAACCTGGACAGATCGCGCATGCTGAGCCATTTCGACGAGGTCACTGCAGATGTCCGGCTCAGGGCCCTGTTCACCGATCTTGCCGATGAAGACATGTATGCCACCAAAGGGGACCCGGTACCCGTACTCAATCGAGCCGGCCTCGGGGCCCCACCCTGCATCGTTGATGTAGAGCTTACCGCGACGACTCTTGGTCATCCGGCCCACAGCGTAGCCCTTGAGTCCTTTGAAGTTGCCCTCCAAGAACTTGAAACCATCGTGCGATAGCCCCACGGTGGGCGCCAACTGTCGTGGTTTTGTCACGGCGGATGTCCTCATGATAGGACTTAGTCGTGGAGCCATCGCTACGGGTTAGCTTGAAGGGGTTAAAGCGGACACAAGGACGCAAGAGAGTTTATACTAGTTCGGCCCCTTCGATGAAGGTAAAAGTGTACGTCTAGTTGTGATGGAATTGATGGGGTTTCAATGACTAGGGAGCAAACAAGCTTCGCCTAACTCTTGAGTTGTTGTCTGTTCTCCTGAACCGCCGCCGGGTCGTCCCCTTATATACATGGGTGGTGCCCGTCGGTTTACAGAGTCCCGATGCCGGTTCATAGATGTATCCGGCTCGGTCTCCACTAATCCTAACTTACAATACAAGTTACACACCGACGCCGGTTTACGGCTATCGGCCTTGAGCCCTCATCTGCCTACATGGGCTTTAACATACTCAACTACTGATGAAGTTAACCCGGCCTGTCTTGGCCGGTTTACAGCCAGTAGTAATATCCCCAACAGTGACACTGTACAAAAAAATTGACTTATCTCATGAAAGTGAGGTATGTAATCTATAAGCATTAACAATGCAAAAATCTGAAGGTAGTAACAAGTTTCATCATTGGTATACTGGCTGTGCAACAACATTAGAATGACTTAGCTGAAAAATCTTTAATACATCCACAATCAACAACTAACCCTGAAATAATCCAGAGACATTAAATGGCATTGCTTAAATTTATCAGTGGCATTAGACTGAGTGTGGCATTAGTTAAATGTGGCATCACTTTAGCAGTAGCATTGGTTGACTTTACCACTGGCGTTATACTAACAGCAAAAAAGTGGCAATAAGAGCATGGGAGACCCATTCGGACAGTGGGCGCAAAAGTACGATGTACCTCCACGGACGCATAGAGTGGTGAGGGAGGTATGGTTGCCCAGAGCAACAAATATCCAGGCAGCATATGTGGATTACGTCCCATTTTTGTTCTCTTTAGCCACCTTTTTTCCTATGTGAGGACAACAAACCGATCGACATGGTCATTCTCTATTGCGTTGTCATGCCTTTCTACCCTTCTTCAACCAAGAGATATGAGACTCGTTCCTTAGCTACTGATTTTCCCCTTTTGAACCTAGATGCGGGTTCGATGCCTACTCTCTTGGACAGTACAGTCTCCCTTCCTTTCCTTATTCAACCCATACATGGATTAATCTGCATGAAGTAGGGTTTCCTTTAATAGTGCAAATTAAGGTTTTCGTCTGCGTGACCAGCAGAGCAGAGGATAGGAAATTGGGAAGATGGTGGAGTGGAAAAAGATCCACATGCAGCGACGTGGCAGATGGGGCAATAGAACAAGGGTATGGTACGAAAAGAGGTAGCATACCTGAGGGTCGGCGGGAAGTGGCTTCGCTCGTGGTCGTCGTCCTCCGCATGCACTACGACAGCGAGCTTGGGGACGGAGGCCATCCCGCGCGGGCACTAGGTCTGAGAGGACGACCTTGTCGTCAGTGCGTGACCTTGCTCGCCGACGACGAGTGCGTCAATACTGCACGTCCTTTTCTTCCCCGGCGAATCTGTGACCACCAGTGAGGAGGGAGAGAGAGGCCGTATTTTTTAGATCTGGAGAGAGGGTGATAGTGTGAGAAGCAAGTGGGCAGCCCTTAGCAAGAAAGCTCTGAAGCTCCAGCCTATATATCTTTTTTATACTGCTAGTACTAGAGGTGGAGTAGTGGTAGAGTAGTTTATATTTTCTCTGCAAACAGTACCAGTTAGTCGTGCTTCAAAACTGAACGGCACGCCATTAAAAAATAAAGGTCGATAACTAATGCGGCATCTCGGGCCAACGCGGCCAGATCGCATTTTGCATGAGAAATACACACCATGTTTCGTTGACATGTGGTCCCGTTCCAACATGTCAGTGAGACGATGGCGAGTCCTTTTGTACAATTTCGAAAGGCGTGTAGGTGGGCGCCTCTTGGCGTCTCGTGGAAAACTCGCAACCGCCCACCGACTCTTCGCCTTTCCTCTCGATTTGGAACTGCGATCATGACGCTCTTCCTCCCTCCTCCATTTGCCTTCACCCTTCCTTCTGCCATTGTTCGATTGTCTTCTCCATGGAGGGAACAAGCCGGAAACGACCCCGTTATTCTTGCCCCGATCTGAAAGATGACACGGTGGGGGAACTCATTGATCAGTGCGACGTCATCACCTCGGCTAGCATGGCAGGTTCGTTCAAGACCATTCTCGACTCAGCTAATAACATCATTACAAGGAACCCAAGGGTCCAGGAGCGGTTTGATCTCCCTTATCTTCTTCGCTATAAGCCTATTCGCATGGGCGCGGACGACGGAGGCCTCGCCTTGTGCAAGTTGATGCCGCTTGATAATTATACATGTGATGTCAAGATGCCATCGCTTAAGGGTAAGGCCTGGGCTGACACAAATGGAGATTGGGTTGTTTATATTGGGTACAATTGCGAGTGGGAACTTGTGAATGTGTACACTCGTCAGCGGATTCCACTTCCAAAAATCTCAGAGTGCCCTGAGGTTGAGCACACAGATGATCTACGTACATTCAAATACGATCATGGTGGCTGTCATCTACGGAAGATAGCAATTTGTCGAGTTCCCATCCGCTCTTGGAATTACAAGAACTATGAAGTTGTTGCTATCTTTGCTAAGCTTGTTGCCGTCCTTCATGGTTCGACTGGATGGATATTGCTCAAAAATCAGTTCTATACACGGATGTGTACTGTGATGCAATTCAATATGAGGGTCTTGTGTTTGCTGCCACCACTCATGGCACTGTTTTTGCATGGGATCCTCGTAGTTTCGATACGTTTGTCTTCCACCGTAATTATAATTGTTTCATCCACATGCATGCGAGTTATCAAGTTTCCCTTTTCTACTAATTAACCTTCTTCTTGTGTTTCCAAGGTCCTGTGAACATTCCACCACCTATACTTGAAAATTTTTATAACCAAGGGGGAGATGACGATGGTGATGATCACGAGCATGAGGACGAGCACGGCCCATATACTCAGTGGCGGCTGGCAACTAATTCCGATGGATCAACCCTTCTTGTCTATATACAACCCACTGCTGATGTTACTACTAAGGAAGCATGCGTTGTCTCCCATGGCCGCACTCTCCGGACCTATTCCAACACCCGTTGCATGGTATTCAGGATGGATACTAGTGTGCTAGCGCCAACACCTTCTCCCTGGTACAGTATTGATAGTCTTGGAGAAAACTCGCTCTTCCTTGGGCAAACTATCCAATGATGGTGAAAGGCGATCCAACTGCTGTTGACACAACGTTACTACTACCATTTATGAGAAGCAACTGTATCTATATGTCGGACATTGCGGTGGTTCCCTACCCTGGTCGTGATATAGTAGTCCGCTTTAGCCTGGATGATCAGTCCTGCATTGGTCTCGACATTGACAGTAGCTGGCCCTTCCCAGAGAATCACTTGTGGTTCAAAGCAAGTGTTTCCAACACCGAGGATTTGTTGAGTTGAAGTTCATTTCATTGCTTGTTATTTGTTGTGTGATGAAAACTTTAGTATTTATGATATATCCTCGTTGTCGTTGTGGGTTGATGACCTGTTGTACGTAATGATATGCCTGTGATAAACTTACTAAACTTATGAATGGCTTTCGAGTCGCTTCTCTGAGTGGGTGTTGTGACGAGGCAAAAAAATATTTTACGAATACATAACTGTACGTGCATTGCAACAGGCTATCGGATGAGGCCATTCAACAATAGTACACTATTTGTACTAGCTTCACATGCTGCACTATCTCTACATATACGTACGTAATACAACAAGTTTTAAACTTGAGACCAGCCACCCATCCTCACAAAGAACAATTTTTAACCTAGCACAGACTCCAGGAAATTTGGCCATAGTGTGAGGTGGGCCATATGTTAATGTGTTCGCTGGACGTAACCAGCACCTCGAATCCTCGATACTATTAGTACTATAAGTAGTAGGAGTAGTAGGGTGGCATGGGCCAGAACAAGCATTCACATCCAGGAGTACGGCACACGCCACCAACATGATTTCCATCTGACACCATATTTCTTGGAGTCTGTGCTACAACAATCTCTTCAACCTCGTCGTTTCTCTAACTCATCCATCGCGCGGCGGGCGAGGTGGGGGTTTGCCGATAGTCGGTTTCCTCAACTGCGGTCC
Source organism: Aegilops longissima (assembly GCA_021605205.1). NCBI lineage: Eukaryota > Viridiplantae > Streptophyta > Magnoliopsida > Poales > Poaceae > Aegilops > Aegilops longissima. The sequence continues at coordinate 691,599,779 of CM038682.1, forward strand.
CACTTGTAAGGCCAACTCCAATGCACGACCCCAAATGGACCTCAGTTTTGCCCGGATTCTGTCCGTTTGGGTAGGGCAATGGGGTCGTGTCCGGGCCATTTCTCGGAAGCGATGGCCATGCGATGAACGCATGGACGCATCCCGCCCGCGTACATTTTTCTTTGCAAACACGTATCTTTTTTTCGTCATTGATTTTTTTGTACATGGAAATGCATCACCAAAATTTTGACTAGAAAAGCAAGATCAAAGAAAACAAGAACCACAAGAATAAATTTTAGAAGATATCCAACTTCCATAACTGCTGCTGTAAGTTGGATTAGTGTCTTCTCGATGCATTAATTGTTGATCTGCGGAGGCTCGATCTTGCGTGCTTCTTTCTTCTTCGAGTGTAAAGAACTAGACGTGTCTAGCCTCTATTCTATCAACAAGTGCACTAGTCTCATCTCTAGCCTCTATGCTAGCTAAAAGTGCTAGAACATCTACTAAATTGCGCTCTATCAATATATCGTTGTACTCTACTTCCCAATACCAAAACTTGCATGCTTTCTACACAATAAAATTTTAAGTTAGCACAACTAGTCTAATTCGAGAGCACAACCGAAAATTTGGTTGAGTTCTTCCTCCTTTTGCCGACACGTGGGACATCCAGCATCCAGGTCGTGTCATGCAAGAAAATAGAGTGGTAGTTGAAGCCACGTGATGTGCATCTTGGGTTAAACTGTAAATAGAATCTTACTACTCTTGAGTAACAACAAAAGTGGCCACCGAAGATCTTTATTGGATTTGTTTTTCATCACCAGCACGTCGAGGTGAAAGATGTGCAGTGATACGTCCATTTTGCGTAATGCTTTTATATCGATATTTATTGCAATATGGGCTGTTATTGTACGTTATGTCACAATACTTATGCCTATTCTCTCTTATTTTACAAGGTTTACATAAGGAGGGAGAATGCCGACAGCTGGAATTCTGGGTTGGAAAAGGAGCAAATATTAGAGACCTATTCTGCACAACTCCAAAAGTCCTGAAACTCCACGAAAGTCATTTTGGGAAATAAAAATAATTATCCAGCGGAAGAAGTTCACCAGAGGGGGGCCCACCTGTCCACGAGGGTGGGGGGCGCGCCCCCCTACCTCGTGGGACCCCTGTTGGCTCTCCGATGCCCATCTTCTGCTATATGAGGTCTTTCGATGATGAAAAAATCATAAGCAACCTTTCAGGACGAAACTCTGCCGCCACGAGGCGGAACCTTGGCGGAACCAATCTACGGCTCCGGCAGAGCTGTTCTGCCGGGAACACTTCCCTCCGGGAGGGGGAAATCATCGCCATCTTCATCACCAACGCTCCTCTCATCGGGAGAGGGCAATCTCCATCAACATCTTCACCAACACCATCTCCTCTCAAAACCCTAGTTCATCTCTTCTATCCAATTCTTGTCTCGAAGTCCCGGATTGGTACTAGTAGGTTGCTAGTAGTGTTGATTACTCCTTGTAGTTGATGCTAGTTGGTTTATTTGGTGGAAGATCATATGTTTAGATCCTATATGCATATTAATACCCCTCTGATTATGAACATGAATATGCTTTGTGAGTAGTTACGTTTGTTCCTGAGGACATGGGAGAAGTCTTGCTATTAGTAGCCATGTGAATTTGGTATTCGTTCGATATTTTGATGAGATGTATGTTGTCTAGCCTCTAGTGGTGTTATGTGAACGTCGACTACATAACACTTCACCATTATTTTCACCATTATTTGGGCCTAGAGGAAGGCATTGGAAAGTAATAAGTAGATGATGGGTTGCTAGAGTGACAAAAGCTTAAACCCTAGTTTATGCATTGCTTCGTAAGGGGCTGATTTGGATCCATATGTTTCATGCTATGGTTAGGTTTACCTTAATACTTTTGTTGTAGTTGAGGATGCTTGTAATAGAGGTTAATCATAAGTGGGATGCTTGTTCAAGTAAGAACAGCACCCAAGCACCGGTCCACCCACATATCAAATTATCAAAGTACCGAACGCGAATCATATGAACGTGATGAAAACTAGCTTGACGATATTCCCATGTGTCCTCGGGAGCGCTTATCCTATTATAAGAGTTTGTCCTGGCTTGTCCTTTGCCACAAAAGGATTGGGCCACCTTTCTGCACTTAATTTACTTTTGTTACTTGTTGCTCGTTACAAATTATCCTATCACAAAACTATCTGTTACCACTTATTTCAGTACTTGCAGAGAATACCTTGCTGAAAACTGCTTATCATTTCCTTCTGCTCCTCGTTGGGTTCGACACTCTTACTTATCGAAAGGACTATGATAGATCCCCTATACTTGTGGGTCATCAATAATATTTTCTGGCGCCGTTGCCAGGGAGTGAAGCGCCTTTGGTAGGTGGAATTTGGTAATGAAAAATTTATATAGTGTGCTGAAATTTACTGTCACTTGTTACTATGGAAAGTAATCCTCTGAGGGGCTTGTTCGGGGTATCTTCACCCCAACCAGTAGAGCAAAGAATTGCTCCTCAACCTACTGAACCTACTGAAAATGAAAATGTTCCCTTTGAATTTCCTTCGGGTATGATAGAAAAACTGCTAGCTAATCCTTTTATAGGAGATGGAACAAAGCATCCTGATGAGCACCTAATATATGTGGATGAAGTTTGTGGATTATTTAAGCTTGCAGGTATACCCGATGATGTTGCTAAGAAGAAGATCTTCCCTTTATCTTTGAAGGGAGATGCATTGACATGGTATAGGCTATGTGATGATACGAGATCATGGAACTATAGAAGATTAAAATTGGAATTTCATCAAAAGTATTATCACATGCATCTTGTTCATCATGATCGCAATTATATATATAATTTTTGGCCTCGTGAAGGAGAAAGCATCGCTCAAGCTTGTGGGAGGCTTAAATCAATGTTATATTCATGCCCCAATCATGAGCTCCCAAGAGAAACAATTATTCAAAATCTTTATGCTCGGCTTTCTGAAAACAATCGCACCATGCTCGATACTTCTTGTGCTGGCTCTTTTATGATGAAGACTATTGAATTTAAATGGGATTTATTGGATAGAATCAAACGCAACTCTGAAGACTGGGATCTCGATGAAGGAAAGGAGACAGGTATGACACCTAAGTTTGATTGTGTTAAATCTTTTATGGATACCGATATTTTCCATAAGTTTAGCACTAAATATGGACTTGACTCTGAGATAGTAGCTTCTTTCTGTGTATCTTTTGCCACTTATGTTGATCTCCCCAAGGAGAAGTGGTTTAAATATTATCCTCCCATCAAAGTAAAAGTAGCTGCACCTATTAAAGTTGAAGAAAAGACTATCACTTATAATGATCCTATTGTTCCTACTTCTTATGTTGAGAAACCACCTTTCCCTGTGGTTCGTAAAAGCAATTTTAGAACTTATACACCTCCTGAGCAAGTTAAAGTAGAACCTAATATTGCTATTGTTAAAGATCTCTTGGCTGATAATATTGATGGGCATGTTATTCAATTCTGTGGTGAAACTGCTAGAATTGCTAAACCTTGTGCTAAAGATAAACATAGACCTGTGGTAGGCGTGCCTGTTATTTCTGTTAAAATAGGAGATCATTGTTATCATGGCTTATGTGATATGGGTTCTAGTGCTAGTGTTATACCTTATGACTTGTATAAAGAAATTAAGCATGAAATTGCACCTGCTGAGTTAGAAGATATTGATGTCACAATTAAACTTGCCAATAGAGATACTATCTCAGCTATGAGAATTATTAGAGATGTTGAAGTCTTGTGTGGGAAAACTAAATATCTTGCTGATTTTCTTGTTCTTAGTTCCCCACAAGATAGCTTTTGTCCCATTATATTTGGTAGACCCTTCTTGAATACTGTCAATGCTAAGATAGATTGTGAAAATAATGTTGTTACTATTGGCTTGGATGATATGGCTCATGAGTTTAATTTCTCTAAATTTAGTAGACAACACCGTGAAGAAGAATTGCCTAGTAAGGATGATATTATTGGTCTTGCTTCAATTTACATACCTCCTAGTGATCCTTTAGAACAATATTTGCTAGACCATGAGAATGATATGTTTATGAATGAAAGAAGGGAAATAGATGAAGTATTCTTTAAACAGGAACCTATTTTGAAACATAATTTGACTGTTGAAATCCTAGGGGATCCTCCTCCACCCAAGGGTGACCCCGTGTTTGAGCTTAAACCGTTGCCTGATAATCTTAAATATGCTAATCTTGATGAAAACAAAATATATCCTGTTATTATTAGTGCTAACCTTTCAGAGCATGAAGAAGAGAGATTATTGAAAACTCTGAAGAAGCATCGTGCTACTATTGGATATACTCTTGATGATCTTAAGGGCATTAGTCCCACTCTATGTCAACATAAAATAAATTTGGAAGAAGATGCCAAACCGGTTCGTGATCATAAACGAAGGCTTAATCCTAAGATGAAAGAAGTGGTAAGGAAAGAAATACTAAAGCTTCGGGAGGCAGGTATAATTTATCCTGTTGCTGATAGTCAGTGGGTAAGTCCGGTTCATTGTGTCCCTAAGAAGGGAGGTGTTACTGTTGTTCCTAATGATAAAGATGAATTGATTCCGCAAAGAATTATTACAGGTTATAGGATGGTAATTGATTTCCGCAAATTAAATAAAGCTACTAAGAAAGATCATTACCCTTTACCTTTTATTGATCAAATGCTAGAAAGATTATGCAAACATACACATTATTGCTTTCTAGATGGTTATTCTGGTTTCTCTCAAATACCTGTATCGGCTAAGGATCAAACAAAGACCACTTTTACATGCCCTTTTGGTACTTTCGCTTATAGACGTATGCCTTTTGGTTTATGTAAGGCACCTGCTACCTTTCAAAGATGCATGATGGCTATATTCTCTGACTTTTGTGAAAAGATTTGTGAGGTTTTCATGGACGACTTTTCCGTCTATGGATCCTCTTTTGATGATTGCTTGAGCAATCTTGATTGAGTTTTGCAGAGATGTGAAGAAACTAATCTTGTCTTGAATTGGGAAAAGTGCCACTTTATGGTTAATGAAGGTATTGTCTTGGGGCATAAAGTTTCGAAAGAGGTATTGAAGTTGATAAAGCCAAGGTTGATGCTATTGAAAAGATGCCATGTCCCAAGGACATCAAAGGTATAAGAAGTTTCCTTGGTCACGCGGATTTTATAGGAGGTTCATTAAGGACTTCTCAAAATTTCTCGACCTCGACTAATTTATTACAAAAAGATATACCATTTTCCTTTGATGATGATTGTGTAGAAGCATTTGAAATACTTAAAAAGCATTGATCTCGCACCTATTGTTCAGCCACCGATTGAATTTACCCTTTGAAATTATGTGTGATGCTAGTGATTATGCTATAGGTGCTGCTCTAGGGCAAAGAGTTGATAAGAAATTAAATGTTATCCATTATGCTAGTAAAACTTTAGACAATGCTCAAAGAAACTATGCTACTACTGAAAAAGAATCCTTAGCAGTTGTATTTGCATGTGATAAGTTCAGACCTTATATTGTTGATTTTAAAGTAACTATTCACACTGATCATGCTGCTATTAAATATCTTATGGAAAATAAAGATGCTAAACCTAGACTTATTAGATGGGTTCTCTTGCTACAAGAATTTGATTTGCATATTGTTGTTGATAGAAAAGGAGCCGAGAACCCCGTTGCAGACAACTTGTCTAGGTTAGAAAATGTTCTTGATGACCCACTACCTATTGATGATAGCTTTCCTGATGAGCAATTAAATGTCATAAATACTTCTCGTAGTACTCCATGGTATGCTAATTATGCTAATTACATTGTTGCTAAATTTATACCACCTAGTTTCACATACCAGCAAAAGAAAAAGTTTTTCTATCATTTGAGACATTACTTTTGGGATGACCCACATCTTTATAAAGAAGGAGTAGATGGTGTTATTAGACGTTGTGTACCTGAGCATGAACAGGAACAGATCCTACGCAAGTGTCACTTCGAAGCTTATGGAGGACACCACGCTGGAGATAGAACTGCACATAAGGTATTGCAATCTGGTTTTTATTGGCCTACTCTCTTCAAGGATGCCCGTAAGTTTGTCTTATCTTGTGATGAATGTCAAAGAATCGGTAATATTAGTAGACGTCAAGAAATGCCTATGAATTATTCACTTGTTATTGAACCATTTGACGTTTGGGGCTTTGATTATATGGGACCTTTTCCTGCCTCCAATGGATATACACATATTTTAGTTACTGTTGATTACGTTACTAAGTGGGTAGAATCTATTCCAACTAGTAGTGTTGATCATAACACCTCTATTAAAATGCTTAAAGAAGTTATGTTTTCAAGGTTTGGAGTCCCTAGATATTTAATGACTGATGGTGGTTTACATTTTATTCATGGTGCTTTCCGTAAAATGCTTGCTAAATATGATGTTAATCATAGAATTGCATCTCCATATCACCCTCAGTCTAGTGGTCAAGTAGAATTGAGTAATAGAGAACTCAAATTAATTTTGCAAAAGACTGTGAATAGGTCTAGAAAGAATTGGTCCAAAAAACTTGATGATGCATTATGGGCCTATAGAACTGCATATAAAAATCATATGGGTATGTCTCCGTATAAAATGGTTTATGGAAAAGCATGTCACTTACCTCTCGAACTAGAGCATAAGGCTTATTGGGCTATTAAAGAGCTCAACTATGATTTCAAACTTTCCGGTGAGAAGAGGTTATTTGATATTAGCTCACTTGATGAATGGAGAACCCAAGCTTATGAAAATGCCAAGTTGTTTAAAGAAAAAGTTAAAAGATGGCATGACAAAAGAATACAAAAGCGTGAGTTTAATGTAGGTGATTATGTATTGCTATACAACTCTTGTTTAAGATTTTTTGCAGGAAAACTTCTCTCTAAATGGGAAGGCCCTTATGTTATCGAGGAGGTCTATCGTTCCGGTGCCATAAAAATCAACAATTTCGAAGGCACAAATCCGAAGGTGGTAAACGGTCAAAGAATCAAACACTATATCTCAAGTAATCCTATAAATGTTGAAACCAATGTTATTGAAACCGTAACCCCGGAGGAATACATAAGGGACACTTTCCAGAATGTTTCAGACTCCGAAAAAGAGTAGGTATGTGGTACGGTAAGTAAACCAACTCCAAAACAATTTTTAAGGCAATATTTCTCTGTTTTGGAATATTTTAAAAAATAGAAAATTAAGTAGCAGTCCGGGAAGGACACGAGGGCCCCATGAGGGTGGAGGGCGCGCCCTACCCCCCTGGGCGCGCCCCCTACCTCGTGGGCATCTCGTGTGCCTTCCGGACTCCGTTTTCTTGCACGATACATATTTTGGTCGGCAAAAAATCATTATATATCCTCCTGGAGGTTTTGACTCCTGTATCACGCAAATATCCTATCTTCTTGTTTCGAGCTGTTTACCTGACAGATCTAGATTATCATGACGTCCCCAAGTGCCTCCAAGGACAAGTTCTTCGAGAAGGTCATCAACCCTTACCTCGTAGAGGTGCTGCGACACCCTCAAACCATTGAGATGAGTGATGGGTTGCTGCACATCCGCGATGAAGAGGGACCCAAGGGGACCGGAAGCATGGAGACGAGGCTCGAAGCAGTGGAGCAACAAGTTTTCAAGTGTCAGGGGATGGTGGAACGTGGACTCAACTCCAACCACATGATGATCGCGGAGTTCACTAGCAACCACAAGTTGGATGCCGACAACATCGGGGAGGCCATCTTCAAGCTTCATGAGAAGATCGAGCACCTTCAAGCCCAAATCTATGACCTGCAAAACCAAAACTGTGAGTATGAATATAGATTCAAAATGATGAGTTTGGCTGCAGATTTGAGGATCCCGGAGACTCGATCATCCTTCTATGATGGTGAGTCCATGCCTTGGAAGATGGACGACAAGCCCGCATCATCAACAACACCTCCACCTTCTTCACCAACAACAAAGAAGGAGACATAATCACATGGGTATGGGCACTCCCCTTGGCAACTGCCAAGCTTGGGGGAGGTGCCCCGGTATCGTATCACAATCACATCTCCTATCTTTACTATTTTCTTAGTTCGATCCTATTAGTAGTATCTTGATCTAGTAGAATAAAGTTTATGGCATGATCTAGTTTTGAGTTTTTGCTTTATGATCTCTCTATGTAATCGAGTCCGTGAGCTATATAACAAAGATTAGTGTTGAGTCAAGGGCTTAATTATTTTGCTATGATCTTGAGTGAATAAAAGAAAAAGAAAAATAATAATAAAAAAAGAAACAAAGAGTTCATATTGATCTTATTGAGAGTAATGACTTCACATAGAAAGGGTATGATGATTGAAAGTTGTTGGGGGTTGGCAAACATAGTTTTGGTCATCATTGCAATTAATAGGAAGTAATAAGGAAAGAGAGGTTTCACATATAGATACACTATTATTGACATCTTTTATGATTGTGAGCACTCATTAAAATATGACATGCTAAAGAGTTGATGTTGGACAAGGAAGACAACGTAATGAGTTATGTTTTCTTATATCTGAGATAAAGTATGTTGTCATGGGTCCTCTAACATGTTGAGCTTGCCTTTCCCCCTCATGCTAGCCAAATTCTCAGCATCAAGTAGAGATACTACTTGTGCTTCCAAACACCCTTAAACCAGTTTTGCCATGAGAGTCCACCATATCTACCTATGGATTGAGTAAGATCCTTCAAGTAAGTTGTCATCGGTGCAAAGCAATAAAAATTGCTCTCTAAATATGTATGATTTATTGGTGTGGGAGAAATAAGCTTTATACGATCTTGTGATGTGGAAGAAATAAAAGCGACGGACTGCATAATAAAGGTTCATATCACAAGTGGCAATATAAAGTGACGTTCTTTCACATTAAGATTTTGTGTATCCAACCATAAAAGCGCATGGCAACCTCTGCTTCCCTGTGCGAAGGGCCTATCTTTTATTATTATCTTCTACCTTATGCAAGAGTCATGGTGATCTTCACCTTTCCTTTTTTGTTTATCCTTTGGCAAGCACAATATGTTGGAAAGATCCTGATATATGTACCTAATTGGATGTAGGGGAGCATGAGTTATTATTGTTGACATTACCCTTGAGGTAAAAGGTTGGGAGGCGAGACTATAATCCCCTATCTTTCTCTATGTCTGACTAAAACTCCGTAAACACAAGTATCCCGTGAGTGTTAGCAGTTATGAAAGACTAAATGATAGTTGAGTATGTGGACTTGCTATTAAGCTCTGACATAGAATCTTTCTGATGTTATGATAAATTACAATTGCTTCAATGATTGAGATTATAGTTTGTTGGTTTTCAATAAAGTTTATGATTCGTATTCTGCATTGTGAATGGATTATTACTTGAACATAAGAAATCATATGACAATATCTATATATGTTGCTGTTATGAGAATAATCATGATGCCTTCATGTCCGTATTTTATTTTTATCGACGCCTCTACCTCTAATCATGGGGACATATTTATCGTTATCGGCTTTCGCTTGAGGACAAGCGAGGTCTAAGCTTGGGGGAGTTGATACGTCCATTTTGCATCATGCTTTTATATCGATATTTATTGCAATATGGGCTGTTATTATACGTTATGTCACAATACTTATGCCTATTCTCTCTTATTTTACGAGGTTTACATAAGGAGGGAGAATGCCGGCAGCTGGAATTCTGGGCTGGAAAAGGAGCAAATATTAGAGACCTATTCTGCACAACTCCAAAAGTCCTGAAACTCCACGAAAGTCATTTTGGGAAATAATAAAAAATATCCAGCGGAAGAAGTTCACCAGAGGGGGGCCCACCTATCCACGAGGGTGGGGGGCGCTCCCCCTACCTCGTGGGCCCCCTGTTGGCTCTCCGATGCCCATCTTCTGCTATATGAGGTCTTTTGATGATGAAAAATCATAAGCAACCTTTCGGGACGAAACTCCGCCGCCACGAGGCAGAACCTTGGCGGAACCAATCTAGGGCTCCGGCAGAGCTGTTCTGCCGGGGACACTTCCCTCCGAGAGGGGGAAATCATCACCATCGTCATCACCAACGCTCCTCTCATCGGGAGAGGGCAATCTCCATCAACATCTTCACTAGCACCATCTCCTCTCAAAACCCTAGTTCATCTCTTGTATCCAATTCTTGTCTCAAAGTCCGGGATTGGTACTAGTAGGTTGCTAGTAGTGTTGATTACTCCTTGTAGTTGATGCTAGTTGGTTTATTTGGTGGAAGATCATATGTTCAGATCCTATATGCATATTAATACCCCTCTGATTATGAACATGAATATGCTTTGTGAGTAGTTATGTTTGTTCCCGAGGACATGGGAGAAGTCTTGCTATTAGTAGTCATGTGAATTTGGTATTCGTTCGATATTTTGATGAGATGTATGTTGTCTAGCCTCTAGTGGTGTTATGTGAACGTTGACTACATAACACTTCACCATTATTTGGGCCTAGAGGAATGCATTGGGAAGTAATAAGTAGATGATGGGTTGCTAGAGTGACAGAAGCTTAAACCCTAGTTTATGCGTTGCTTCGTAAGGGGCTGATTTGGATCCATATGTTTTCATGCTATGGTTAGGTTTACCTTAATACTTTTGTTTTAGTTGTGGATGCTTGCAGTAGAGGTTAATCATAAGTGGGATGCTTGTTCAAGTAAGAACAGCACCCAAGCACCGGTCCACCCACATATCAAATTATCAAAGTACCGAACGTGAATCATATGAACGTGATGAAAACTAGCTTGACGATATTCCCATGTGTCGTCGGGAGCGCTTATCCTATTATAAGAGTTTGTCCAGGCTTGTCCTTTTGCTACAAAAGGATTGGGCCATCTTGCTGCACTTTATTTACTTTTGTTACTTGTTGCTCGTTACAAATTATCCTATCACAAAACTATCTGTTACCACTTATTTCAGTACTTGCAGAGAATACCTTGCTGAAAACTGCTTATCATTTCCTTCTGCTCCTCGTTGGGTTCGACACTCTTACTTATCGAAAGGACTACGATAGATCCCCTATACTTGTGGGTCATCATGCAGGTTCGGTGAGTCCTCTTGCGTTTTCACTGACATGTGGGACCGCATATGAGCAAACAGACGATAGGCTCCGCGCGTCTGCTTGCTGGCTGAGAAGAGAGATAGAGGAGGGCTGAGCACGGACTCCAGGAAATTTTTTCTATGTAACCAACACCTCGATATAGCAGGGTGGCATGGGCCATAACTAGCATTCATGTCTAGCAGTACGGCACATGTCGCCCACACGAGTCCCATCCGACACCAATTTTCTTGGAGTCCGTGCTACAGCCATCTCTTCTCCCTCCTGTTCTTTCAGCCATCGCGCGGTGGGCGGGGTGGGGGTTTGCTGATAGTCGGTTTGCTCAATTGTGGTCCCACTTGTAAGTGAAAATGCAACACAGCACGCATTCCCCCTTGAGCGGCGTGCCAGACCAACCGTGTGGGGGTGCGACGCGAACACTGCAGGCTTTTCCTTTTGAAATTGTAACTTGTAAAATTTGGTTCTGCTCCATAGCGTGACCGATAGATAGAAATAACGATTTTCCCTAGAGTAATGAGAAGTTTGGTTCTTGCCGGTTCATGCATGGAGTACGTACGAAAATTATGATGTTGATGCGAAAGGTAAGATAATTAGTAGTAGTACCTTATACTACTACATGGATTTGACGGAAAGATAAAGATACATACGGATCCATCAACGACATCCTCACACCCTAGTACCAGGTCACCAACCGACGTGTGAGGAGCAGCAGCATTGGCGGCAAGCTCAATGTGCTTCTGAACAATGTCATCCAAGGTTGCCCTGCGGTCCAAGAAGGCCAGCGTCCTATCGTCCTCCTCTTGCACGTAGTAGTCCTTGTGGACGATTTGTGCATAGACGTGGGTGATTATGTCGATGGTGTCTTGCTACGCCAGGCGCTGCGCGGCGAGCGCGACCTCGAGGTGGAAATTCTCCGGCGCGACGGCGGGCAGTCGCAGGGCCACCAGTGCGTTGAAAAGGTTGTCACCATAGAGGCCGTTGAGGGTGGCAGGCATCACAGAGCCTGGACGTGTGGGCTGGAGGCGTACGTCAAGGTCGTCTGCGAGCTTCTTGACGACGGTGAACTTGTCGAGGAAGCCGACGAGGACCTCGTCGAACAAGGAGACGGTTGTTGTCTGCTGCCCTCGCCGGGCGGCCTCAGGCACTACTTGGAGACGTTCCTTCGTGCCGGGCCGCAGGCCGGCATCGTGGACCATCTGGCACAGCCGGCTGATGCTCGCGCTCATCGCCTCCATGGGTCTAGCTTCTAGTCAACTGATCTTGCGATTGGAGTGATCACTCTTGCCCTTGGGTGCGTAGGTGCGTAGGATTTCATAGATTGGACTGGCGGGAGCCGTTATATGAGAAGTGCAGACTGCGTTGAATTCACGTGCGTGTTGGCCATCTACTCCTCACCCCTCTACTGGACCTGACTTTGGCTGTATGACAGGTTGGTCATCCACCCGTTGGGCCCATGTGTCATACACCCAAAGGCAGGTGCAGTAAGTCAATGAAGCTGCGTCCCCCTCCGTGCCGGTGCAGTATAGTCATCTCACCGGACCTCTAGCTGGGGCCAAACGAGAGAACTTTGATGTTTACTGGTTTATTGGTCCCCTTTGCATTTTGCGCCAAGTATTGACCTTTGATTTAACTAACAAAATGTTAATGCATGTAACCAAAAAAGTTGTGTAAGTCACCTTACGAAAACCAAATAATCCCAAAACACTTAGGCACTGTACATTAACTCCCTCCTCGTTTCTTATTCCGTGACATATCAACCAAATGAGAGATGTGGGCCGTGCATGCTTTCAGTGACTTGAGACTACCAAACATCACATGCGGTGGTTAGTTCATTGCATGCAATCCTATTAAGTAGCAAAAAGACATTAAGTTATCTCGCCGATAGTAATAAAACAATACACCATGTATTTATTTACAGAGGGAGTAGTACATTTTTTGTGACATGCATTACTAGATATTGCTAGTCAAATACTAAATCCAGATGGACGTGGTAGTACTACTAAATCCAGATGGTGATGCTGGTACTAGTAGTATTACTACCAATGTAGTAGCACTGTACTACCCGTTGGTCAAATTATTACGTGCTGCTCCTCATAGTGAAGTGACAAGACCCTACGCCGGAGATGACAGCTGAGTATAGGCACCGTGTTCGGCATACCATAGTCAGCCTCACCGTCTGCAGTCACTATCATCATGGCTGTAGACCTAGAGTGCTTACAACTAGCCGTGTTCGACATAATTTCCCGTGCGTAGATGCCCGTGCGCCGGCAGCGGCCATCGCGCCAGATTTTTCCATGGCCTTCTAGATGTGGTGGGGAGGAGATAAGGCTGATTATGAGAGACAAGGAGTTGTTTGTAAATAGGGAACAAGTGCGGGCATCCTTTTTGCAAAACTGGAGAAGTTTGTTTTGTATGCGTCAGATCTAGATCCGACGGCTATTGGTGAAAGATGGTAGGCACAACATCATCACCAACTCAGGACCTGCTTGATTCGCAGGATTTTGAAAATGCAGGAATAGGACACGGCAATATTACAAGTTTCAAACTGATATTACAAATGTTAGGAGTAATGCTGCACCTATGAAGAGGGAATTACTAGGAAGTTTACGTAAGAACTTTCGTTACTTTAGGTGGATGTAGCATTATCGTACAAACTAAAATCCACCGCCTGACAAGTCACTAATGGGCAAATAAGTTTTCGAGTCTCTGGCCACTTGATGTTTAAAAAACAAATTCAGCTTGTGCGGAGACTTTGTCATTTAGGCTTAGACACTTGCGGTGATCAGCACGCCATTCATTGTTGCACCAGAGAACGCCAAACCTCATTACCTTGAGCACACTTGCCTCCAGAGCAAAGAACCTGGCCAATTTAATCTCAGATGTGCTGCCTTGGTAGTCGATCAAATCAATTTTTGTAAGATGGAGATCAAGGCATTCGATGAGATTGTTATAGTGCAACACATTTTTCACTTCCGGGTCTTTTTTTATCTGCAAAAGAAGAGAACATATTAGAGCACCTAGGAGTACGTGAAGAGCTTGGGCATTTGTTGCCTTCCACTATGTGGCCGATGCCATATTTCGCAAAAGTATGCCACATAATACGCATCAATGTCAAATCAAAAGATTTTGGCACCGCTCTCGCGATGTGAGAGAGTTGGCACTGCTATGCACATAGACCCACATGTATAAAGAAATCAATCAAACCAACTACACCAGCCTCTCACTCTCCCAAACAAGTGTTTCTTTATTGCCTCAGTCCTCTGTCTCTCTCTCCCACGCAAGTGTTTTTTCATTGCGTGAGTTAATTTGGCACCGGATCAAAGTAGGTGATCCAGATTGGGGCACCAGGTGAGCAATGGAGGGGCATCGATGCCACATGCATCACAAGTGAATTTGGCACGTGTTTTGGCCTACATAGTGGAGGGCCGTTATAGCCCACTTTTGTACTACCTCTTATTTAGTATAATATTTTGACCATAGATTTACGTAAGAAAATGCCAATGCATGTCACTAAAAATTACACCATTTGAAATTATGTTCAAATACGAATCCAACGATATAGTTCTTAGTGACATGCATTAACATTTTGTCAGATAAATCTATGGTCAAATTTTGATACTACAAAATAGGAAGAGTAAACCAGGACGGAGGTAGTACTTGCTCTTAGGGTAACCATAGAGTTACTAGAGTAGTCTAAGTTACTTTCCACTATGACTAGCCTAGGCTACTATAGTAGTACAACAAAAAAATGATGCAGGTGATCACGTGAGAAAAAATACAAAAAACATTTCTTTCAGTGCAGTGCGTACATACAGTTTTGAACACTACACTTGTCATCGTAATTTGGGAAAATTATGAAAAAATTGAGCTACGTTGTGATTACCGTTTACTAATAGGAAAGAAGTTCCACCTCAATGAGTAGCTTCTCTGTGCACGGAAAGCATGTAAGGAATCCAACAACTTGATCCAGATTGGGGCCGATAGGTTTTATTGCCAAGATCTTCACTGTGTGCATAGACTGGGTCAAGCTTGTGGCAATCATTTTCTGGAAGACGGTCGTAAATACATCAAGAAGAAATTTAAAAATGTGAATTTCAAGAAGACGGAGAAGAAGATGACTGTTGTACCTGAACGATTACGGATCCAATAAAGAGTTCGGAGAATTTGGCAGACGAGTGCACCAACGCTGTCAATTTCGGCGCGTCAATGACCCTGATTTTTGTTGGACCTTCTAGATCCGATACAAGCAATCTCTCAAGGAAAGGCGCATTCTCAATGACCATAACGTGGAACAACTGGAGTGATCTCTTCCCAATTGATGTCTTGTTGCGGGGCCAACAAGACACATAAATCCATCGAAGATTCGTCGAGGCGATGTGGAGGCTAATGAACCCGTGGATCTGCTCAAGACGAAGGTACTCGGCAAGATAGCTTCGGAGCAGGTGCTCCATAGCCTTCTTCGAGATGACAACGTCGAAGAGGTTGAGCTGCTTGAGTTGAGGGAGAAGAAGGGCGGGCGCGACATTAATCTGGGGAAGATAGCAGGAGCTGAAGTTGGCGCGGCGCAGCGTTGGCGCGAGGCGGAGCACGGACGGCGGCAGAGAGCGACATCATCCAGCTTCAAAGCTGAGCTCCTCGAGCTGATCTAGGGCGGGGGATAAGAACCACTCGTCAAACTTGGGTTGGACCTTGCAGTTGGTACTGAACATGCGGATGTCAAGGCGTCTGGCTGCCCAGGGTGCGATGAAAGGATCTTGGAGACTGCGGCCATGCGTTTGCAATCCCCGTCGCAGAGGTAGCTGTCGACGGTGAGGTTGAGGGGGACGCGGCGCCAGAGGGAGCGCCACCGCCGGGAGAGCAGGGCGGTCCACACGGAAGATTTGGTGGGAGGAGGCCGATGATGACGAGCAGCATGTTATCGGGGAGGCTGCTGATGAAGTCCAGGCTCGCCGGATGCAGTTTTGGCTCGTTCCGCCTCCGCTTGTTGGCTGCCTCGCCGTCCATCTCAACCAGCGGCGACGCCGGTGTACACGTGTGCTGGTGTGTGTTGTGTGTTGGGTGTGCGTGAGTGCGTCCTTCTGTGCATGCCGCCGCGCAGTGGTGAATTGTGCGCGAGTGCGTCCTTCACGCGGAAGAAGTGTGTCCTCAATGCGCCCTCAATTTACTAGCATGCGGGGTGCTACCCTGAGTGGTTTCAACTTTGTTTACTTCACCGCGTGTCAGATGGGCCTCTAGTTTACTTATTTTCACCCACTGCCACATGGGCCAGCACACGAAGATACAAAACACGGTGACAAGGCAGCATGTGGACTGGTTGACCGTCAACTAAACAATATCTGAGCTATCTGACACAAAGGAGCGATAATCCATCGGTATAGAGTGTTCGAGTGAGAGGGGAGGCCCGTGAGAGATAGCAGAGAGAGAGAGAGAAAGAGCTACTCCCTCCGTTCGATAATGTAGTTCCAACATTTTTTTAAAGTCAAACTTTTGAAACTTTGACCAAGTTATAAAGAAATTACTTATATCTACAATACCAAAGATAAATGATAGTATGAAGTAAGTACATGTTGTGATGAATCTAATGATCGTTCCAGATGTAAATGTTTTTCTCCACATATACCTGGTCAAACTTTTCTGAGGTTTGACTTTTCAAAACATCCATATGCTTATGGACGTGAGACAGTCCCTAACTAGAGAGAGAGAGAGAGAGTGTGTGTGTGTGAAATAGAAAGAGTGAGTAAAAAAAGTGTGTGTACATGGACAACACTCGATAAAAGTCGAGAAAAAACATGTGTGTCTTATGCAAACATATCACACATGCATATTCGACAACGGAAGCAAGGTGAGGAGATGTGTGTTGTTGTTTGCAAACGAGAGAGCAAGACCCCTAGCACGTGGCCAAGAGGGGTCTGACAAACAAGGGAGAGAGGTTGAGAGAGACGTACGGATAAAATGCAGACATGGGGAGGAGAGAGTGTATGTTTGTCATAGAGAGATCCCCTGGAGATCGTGATGGGACTACATGGGTGGGAGATCGAGTGACAAGGTGTGTGCGTGATAGAAGATACCCCGAGAGTATCGAGATAGACGTATGGATGGAAGGAGACAATACGTGTGTTCCTGATGGCTAGTGAGAGATAATCATACTTAGGGGGGGGGGGAGTGCTTGCGCCTATGAAGGAGTGAGGGATTATGGTACTTATTAGGGGGGTGCGTGTCACATAGAGAGAGAACAAGGGCGGAGAGTGTTGGATGGGTCTATATGTATAGCGTGAGCGAGACATGTGTATGTGTGAACCAGGTAGATATAAAGTTTGAGAGAGATTGAGGAGCCCCGATAAGGCTGAGTGGTGCGTCAAATAGCTGAGAGGGGGAAAGAGATATTCCATCCGCTCGATAATGCAGTGCATGTAAATTTTTTAGAAGTCAAACTTTGGAAACTTTGATCAGGTTTACGCAGATGTTATTTATATCATAGTACCAAAGATACATCATACGAAATTACATCTCATGGTGAATCTAATGGTATATGTTTTCCGTTCTAGATGTAATTGTTTTTCTCCACGTACATGGTCAAACTTTGTGATGTTTGACTTTTCAATAAATCAATATGCTATGGACCGAGGAGAGTGCCTAAGTCGAGAGAGATCAAGTGTGTGTGAAGGAGAATGAGTAAGTGTGCAAAAAGAGTATGTGTGTGAAAGAGAAAGTGACAACAAACGATAAATTAGAGAGAGAGAGAGTGTGTTTTTTTGTTTCTTAGGCGAACATCTCATACATGCATCTCCGAGATAGAAAAGCGAGGCGAGGAGATACACGAAGATAGCTAGTGTGTGATTGTTTGCAACGGAGAGAGACACCCCTATAACACATGTCCAATAGTGGTCTGGCCAACAAGGAACAAAGGTCGAGAGGGACACATGGAGAACATGGATGCATGGGGAGGGCGAGAGGGTGTGTTTGTGATAGAAAGATCCCCTCGAGATCGTGAGGGGACTATATGGGTGGGAGATCGAGGGAGGTGCGTGCCCGATAGAAAGATGCCCCGAGAGAAATCGAGATAGACCATGGACATCCTTGTGATGGAGACTAAGATTAGGTAGTCATATACATATAGGGGGGACTGCGTGTGCCTACAATTGAGTGAGAGACCATCATACTTGGCTAGCTAGGCATGAGATTGTGTGTGTGTGCGTGTGAGGTGGAGAGAGAATGAGGGAGAGAGATAGAGTTCTAGATGGGCCTATCGAGTGCGAGTGAGATATGCATGTGTATGTGTGACCCAAGTAGATGGAGAGTTTGAGAGAGAGGGGGAGAGCTCCGAGACGACAGAGTGGTGCGTGAGGAGTTACAGGCAACGAGGCAAGGAATTTGTGTGCGTGTGATGAGTGCACCCAAGATATATAGCTTGGACTAGAGAATCATACATAGTGTGCGAGAGACCTATAGATGGAGTATATA
The DNA here is from genome assembly GCA_021605205.1 of Aegilops longissima. Lineage (NCBI taxonomy): Eukaryota > Viridiplantae > Streptophyta > Magnoliopsida > Poales > Poaceae > Aegilops > Aegilops longissima. Next base: position 691,618,335 of record CM038682.1, read on the forward strand.
TGCATGCGAACTAGAAAGACCCCCCCACACACAAAGACAGAGAGAGAGAGAGAGAGAGAGAGAGAGATGGAGAGAAAGAGAGAGGGACCAACAAGGTTTGTGTGTTGGATGCGTGTGACTGAAGATTGCCGGCGAGAGAGAGAGAGAGAGAGAGAGAGAGAGAGAGAGAGAGAGAGAGAGAGAGAGAGAGAGAGAGAGAGAGAGCAGGAGTCCGGGAGAGGGGGAGGTCGCGTTTTATGCATCAAAGACTGATATAAACCATGTTTCGATATAAACTTGCATTCAAATATTTAAATTGGAGAACATGTCGTCTGCAATCCACACATGAACGGGTATATGCGTATATCAAACAAGTTCATTAATTTGACTTTCAGCATGTTCATGGAGTACTATAATACTGTACAACATGCTACTCGATTGAGGTGTTCAATTTTGGATTTAGTTCACTATTTTGACCTGGTGAACAAGCTATTTCATTGAATTGAGATATTTCATTTTGGGTTTGATTCCCGTTTTTGAGTGGGTCAACTATTTGTCATATAGTAAATCGCTAGCATGAGCATGTAAAAACACATTACTCCCGAGCATCATCTCTCCATCTAAATAATAAGTGGCAAGCTAATATTTCAAAATTTGATTCGAATTGACTTGGTAAGGTAGACGTGGATGCTCGTTCTCCCAAATTTTGAACGAACCGTTAAACATCCTCTGCTTGGTGGAATTCGCCCGAGCAAATAAATGGGAGACGCGAAATTACCGTCCTATGTGGGACACGCATTAATTGGCCCGTTGTACATCGAGGGTAGGTTCGTAACTTCATCCAAGCGCGCCTTCTCCTCGGCCGAAATGACATGTGCGGAATAATTCATAAACCATGGTCGGCAAAACACCTCTCTCGCCTCAAATAGCTCATACCACTATTTCAAAACACGCCTCCTCACCCAAATCGCCGCGCCCACTATATTTCAAAACACGCCTCCTCAAATGGCTCCGCCCACTATTTGGGGAGAAGCAAAGTTACTCTACTATCCCTGACCCTCAGTACACAAACCCAAGCCGAGAAGCCTAAAGGCAGGGGTAGAACTGTAACTCCCCCTCACATTTCAGACAAATGCGTCCGTAAAACATGGTTACACTCCCCTCCCAATCCCCCCCATTCATACCTCGTGGGCCCAAATCACCTTCTCCCCGGAAGCTCCCTTCTCCCGAGCCCCGAAACCTCAGCCCCTCCTCCATGGCGCCCCCACCGCACCAATTTCACAGCCGCCCTCCTCCCTAATGCCAGAGACGATGTCCATTTGCCGTCGTGCACTGGGCCGTGTGCCTCTTACTCTATGCTACTAGAGCTGCCTCGACGACGGCCGCGTGAACCGTACTGGAGCCGATTCACCCCCGCTGTTGTTCACGGCGCCGGAGTGGCTCCAACTTCGGATCCGTCCAGAGTCCCGGCGCCGCTTCCCCGTAGCCGTCGACCGTTGCAACATCGCTATTTCCCTGTCGCCGGTCGCCACCGCAACCGTGCCGGCCTCACCGACTCGGCAGCTGGACCTGCCTACTTCACCATGCCGCCAGATAGGTCGCACCCTCATCTCAAATCACTTTATTTAGGCGTCAGTTGTCTGAATTTTTATTCTGGTCCAATCGATTCCCAATGGGAAGCAGCACCCCTCGAGGCGGCTGAGTTCCTAGGCTGCCGGTTGGCTAGTGTCTAACGTAAGGGTGCGGGGCCGCAAGTTCGCCGCAGAAGCAACACTTAGATGGCTATCTTAGAGTTGCGTGGGTTGAAGGTACTGCCGCCGCCGGATCTGGATGACGGGGAGTCTTTGTGGATTGGCCCGGGGGCGGCGCAACCATGGTAGTGCGGTGGGGCGGCGAGCGGGGTTTTGGCCGGGGCCACGGACGGCGGAGGCAGGCTGCTCTGCCGTTGGTGGCTGGCTCTTCGGGGAAGATTCCTAACAGTGTCAGCTGGGAGGCACAAGACGGCCATCAAGCCATCCGCGAGATCGGACAGACGAGACCAAAATAAAATAAAATCGTGTGACCCCAATTTAGTCTTCAGTCAACAGACGTGTGACCACTCTTGTACCTTGCTGTTGATCTCTTAGTGTATTTCTTCAGATCAAAGAGATGTGTCGTTCTTAACATTATGTGTTATCTGCATCTTCAGCCACACCGTCTTCTGACTCACCGCAGCTGCTCCAACAAGGGAAGCATACACCAGAAGGGAGCTATAGTCCCCGCTCAATAGTTCCCTGCATTGAATGCGCGTGCCCGACATGGACAACCACAACAACTGCAGGGCCATCGACAAGTCAGCACATGATGCTCACTCCTATGGATGGCGGCCAAATAGGTTGTACCCTCATCTTACTTGTGTGCAACATTTATGGCTTCGTTATTCATCTAAGCATGGAAAATAGATTATCACATTTCACTGTATATTCATGCTGATCTCTTACGGGTCTTGTTCAGGAGTTAACGCTGTTCCATAGTTCAGCTAAGATACTTGTTCTTTAGGTAACGCTGTTCCATAGTTATCATCCATCAACCAATGCTATCCCACAGGTTGGTGATTATAGTATTATACCACTTCTAGTATTACCTATGTTGTTCTTTAATACTTTTGTGTGCCATCTAGTTAATCTCGAGTACAAACGATACATATTACGTAGCTTTCATCCGTGTTCTCCTTTAGTTTTTGAGACCTGTTGCTGCTAGTTAACCCCAGTCCTACTATTTATGTCGTCTCCTACAGGCACTCATTACATAAATCTAACTACTAGTTGTCTTCCATGCATGTCGATATAATTGCACACACCGATATATCCACAAGAACCTCATGGAGCAATGTAAAGGCCAATAAACTTGATGTCAATGATACCCAATATGATGGAACATGTAAAGGCAGTTCTTGTAAGACTTGCGTAAAGATGTTGAATCCTCTTCACCCCACAAGGTCCTTGCTCTAACTTGGCCCGTGATATGGGTACAACATGCATATAATGTCCTGGAGTGTATCTACTCTGTTGCAATGCCATGTGCTTAGCATGCTGATCATGCATGTAAATATGTCATGCCTTCCTGTTTTTCAGTACCTATTCCATTCATTATAACATGTTTTCAAATTCAAGTACTATCATTCTACTCTATCGCAATGCCATCTGGTTAATTTGGACATCATGCTTCTGAATATCTTATGCATTGTTATTCATCAGTATGTACTTCATCTGTCTACCATACCATGTTTTTTTACATTGAAGTGCTATTCTAGTGCTCTGTTGCAATGCCATCTTAGTTTCCCAATCATACACGTGTATGTTGCCTTAGTTTTTTCTGTACATATTCCGCTAGCATACAGTTTTACATTAAACTAGTGTTTTTTTACTGTGTTGTCCTGTCGTATCCCTAGCTCTTACACCATACTCCCTCCGTCCGGATTACATGTTGCCGAAATGGATAAAAAAGGATGTATCTAGAACTGAAATACGCCTAGACCCATACATTTTTTTCCGGATGGGGGGAATACATGTCAATATGTCATGCCTTTCTATTCTTCAGTACCTATTCCATCTCTCTGTTGTAGCATGTTGATAACCCACAAGTATAGTGGATCGCAACAGTTTTTGATAAGTAAGAGTGTCTAACCCAACGAGGAGCTAAAGGTAGAACAAATATTCCCTAAAGTTCTATCGACCACCGATACAACTCTACGTACGCTTGACGTTTGCTTTACCTAGAACAAGTATAAAACTAGAAGTACTTTGTAGGTGTTTTTGGATAGGCTTGCAAGAAAATAAAGAGCACGTAAATAAAAACTAGGGGCTGCTTAGATAAAACACAACTAAAGTAAATATAGCGAGTGTGGAAAAGTGGTGGCAGGAGTTGCGAAATTGTCCGTAAGCAATTGACTACTTTACTAGACCGATAGCAAGTGTTATGTGGGAGAGGCCACTGCTAGCATGTCATCTCTTACTTGGAATTCTATGCACTTATGATTGGAACTATTAGCAAGCATCCGCAACTACTAACGTTCATTAAGGTAAAACCCAACCATAGCATTAAGATATATTGATCCCCCTTCAATCCCGTATGCATCAATTTCTATGCTAGGTTGAAGCTTCTGTCACTCTTGCCCTCCAATACATAGTCCTATCAACATACAACAAACCCTAAGGTGTGATCCACGCGCGCGCTCATATGATGGGCACCAAAGGACAGCAACATAACCACAAGCAAATTAAATCAATCATAGCAATTCATCAACCACCGATAGGACAACGAAAATCTACTCGGACATCATAGGATGGCAACACATCATTGGATAATAATATGAAGCATAAAGCACCATGTTCAAGTAGAGGGTACACGGGTTGCGGAGAGTGGACGCTGTAGATAGAGGGGGAAGGTGATGGAGATGTTGTTGAAGATGGCGGAGGTGTTGGTGAAGATCGCGGTGATGATGATGGCCCCCCATGCGTTCAGCGCCACGGAAGCGAGGGGAGAGAGCCCCTCCTTCTTCTTCTTCCTTGACCTTCTCCCTAGATGGGAGAAGGGTTTCCCCTCTGGTCCATGGTCTCCATGGCGTGGGAGGGGCGAGAGCCCCTCCGAGATTGGATCTATCTCTCTGTCTCTCTCTCTGTTTCTGCGTTCTCTCCTGTCTTTGTTTCACCGTTTCGTGTATATATGGAGATCCGTAACTCCGATTGGCCTGAAACCTTCGCCGTGATTTTTTTTCTGAATATTAGCTTTCTTGCGGCAAAAGAAGAGCATCAACCGCCTTACGGGTGGCTCACAAGGGTAGGGGCGCGCCCTAGGGGGGGGGGCGCACACCCCTACCTCGTGACCACCTCAGACACTGGTTCGCGTTGATTTTCCTTCCAGATTTTCCATATTTTCCAAAAATAAGCTCCGTCCGTTTTTATCCCGTTTGGACTCCGTTTGATATGGATATTCTGTGAAACCAAAAACATGCAACAGACAGGGACTGGCACTGGGCACTGGATCAATATGTTAGTCCCAAAAATAATATAAAAAGTTGCCAAAAATTATATGAAAGTTGAATAATATTGGCATGGAAAAATCAAAAATTATAGATATGACGGAGACGTATCACATGTTTTATAATTGAAGCACCATTCTTCTATACAAGGCATGCAAGGGGAAGACGACTATGTTAGAATCTAAAGGGTTACAAACCAGGTCTTCGCAAAATATCCAAACACCAGGAGATAATAAACCAACTCCAGTTTTTATAGATATTTCTCCAGCACAGAGAAACCAAACTCCTACTGATAATAAGCAGATTCCAGTGGCCAAAGAACTAGTCCGTTCCAGTCCAGCAAAAATATGTCAACTCCATTCTAGGAAGCGTGTGCGTATCCTTGCATCATGAAATTTTAATAGCATGTTGATCATATTTTCTACATGTTTCTTACCCATCTCTCTTTTAGAAAATAAGCTTAATAGATAAAAGAATTTCTGCACTGGCATCGTCTGTGAGGAGAGATTCTTACAAGAATTCTCTGTGCTCCAATGCAGATGTAAGTACCTATTGTATATCACTATATTTTTACATCAGCATGTATTTTGTTAATCGGCGTGAATCCAACCTTTATCTGATCTAAATTTAGTTGTAGCAAAATGTATGATTAAAGGCCACAATGTTGATTTTTGTAAGGAAAACTGCCTGGTAGTTTTGCATCCTGAGCTGCATGAGTGTACTATCTCATATCAGTGGGTTTGATTACTTTGGTTCTATAGTGGGTTTTCAGTGTTTTTTACTGTGCTGTCCTATCGTATCCCTAGCTCTTAAATCATACTCCCTCCGTCCAGATTACATGTCGCAGAAATGGATAAAACTGGATGTATCTAGAACTGAAATACGCCTAGACCCGTCCATTTATTTCCGGATGGAGGGAATACATGTCAATATGACATGCCTTTCTATTCTTCAGTACCTATTCCATCTCTTCTGTAGCATGTTTTATAATGAAGCATCATTCTTCTATATAAGGCATGCAAGGGGAAGACGGCTATGTTAGAATCTGAAGGGTTACAAACCAGGTCTTTGCAAAAGATCCAAACGCCAGGAGATAATAAACCAACTCCATTTTTCATAGATACTGCTCCAAAGACAGAGAAACCCAACTCCCATCGATAAATAAGCAGATTCTAGTGGCCAAAGAACTAGTTCGCTCCAGTCCAGCAAAAGAATGTCAACTCCATTCTAAGAAGTGTGTGCGTATCCTCACATCATGAAATTTTATAGCATTCTGATCATATTTTCTACATGTTTCTTACCCATCTCTCTTTTAGAAAATAAGGTTAAATGATAGAAGACTACCTTCATTGGGATTGTATTCAAGGAAAATATCTTGCGGGAATTCTCTGTGCTCCAATGCTGATGTAAGTACCTGTTGTATATCACTATATTTTTACATCAGCATGTATTTTGTTAATCGGCGTGAATCCAACCTTTATCTGATCTAAAAAATTAGTTGTAGCAAAATATTGAAGGCGCCAATGTTGATTTTTGTGAAGAAAACCGCCTGGTAGTTTTGCATACTGAGCTGCATGAGTGTACTATCTCATATCATGCACATCACTGAATTGTAGTGCTACTCTGGTTGCCATTCATTCATTGTGTCAATGTTGCTTGCGTATTACCTTACCTGGCTGATGATAGCTGTGCCATATTGTGTTAATTTGGTGTTGGCTAGTTGCCCAAACGTTCGTTGTGCCAAATGTTTATTTCCTATTATCTGACTTGGCCAATGATAGCAATGCTAGTGTCTTAATTTGGTGCAGGCTGCTGAAGATAAGAAGACAAACTCTGAAAACAGCAAGGCAACCCCATTGTTTCTTTCCAATAAATCTAGGCCAGGTAATATGCCAATAACTTATAATTAATCTGTTTGGTTCCCCTCCTAATTTATGCTATGATGTAGTGGTCGAGACACTCTCCACTATCAATAATACAAGCCTGCCAAAATCGCCATCTGAATCTGTTCAGTATCCTCTGTCTCGAATGCAACAGAAAAAATGTATGTTTGTGAACCAATTAATGGCTGAAGGAATGATGGAAATGGTGGAGGAATCATAGGTGCAGAGTCGTGCGACACAACAACTGATCAATGTTTTCAGAGACAGTGTATCAAAGCAGCAAGAACTTGCCCACATGCTTATGGGCGTCATCCGTCTTTGAGGTTGCAGATTGTGACGTTGTAGATCGTTAGGTTCTCGTTTCATTTACTTGCACCGCATCAATCTTTGATTTCCAGTGGATGTAATTTCTGTAATATATCTTTGGATGTGCAACGTTTTTCCCTGTATGACGTACCTTTTCTTGATCGGTTTTGGTCCTGTGCATAATTGCTCATCGTAATGGGCTCAAATTATCTAATTTGGCCTAAAGACATGTACGAACTTTAGTGGGCCCATTAAGTTAATGGGCAGTTACCAGGCCGAAAGTTAATGGTCGGCCCTCTTAACTCCCGGGTTGTTAACATGCCGACATCGAAGCGGGCAACAGGTGGGCCCAATTGATTTCACGGGCCGTTAACAGGCCATTACTAAGTTCGGGCTACATATGGCCCAACTATACTATGGGCCTTTAGCAGGCCGAAAGAGACAACGGGCTTGTCTTTGGACCATGAAGAGCATGGGCCGCTAAGAGGCCGAAAGTCAGGTCATATTGTAAATGGCCCAATCAGGTTGTGGGCCTTTAGCAGCCGAAGAGAAACCGGGCTGGTATTGGACCATGAAGGGCATGGGCCATTAAAAGGCCAAAATCAGGTCCGACTACAAATGGCCCAACTCATTTATGGTGCATTAACAGCTGAAAGGCACACAAGGCCGGAATTGGCCCAACACTTAAATGGGTCGCTAAAGTCCAAAACTCAGGTCCGACTACAAATGGCCCAACAGATATATGGGCCGTCACCGGTGAAAGACACTTTGGGCGTAAATTGGCCCAACACTTAAATGGGTCGCTAAAAGGCCGAAACTCAGGTCCGACTACAAATTGCCCAACTGATTTATGGGCCGTCAATAGGCTGAAAGACACACCGGGCCGGAAATTAGCCCAACATTTAAATGGGTCGCTAAAAGGCCGAAAGATGTACATCGTGAAAATTGGCCCATCAACTGAATGGGCCGTTAACAGGCCGACTCTCATCGGGCCAATATTGAGCCCAAATATATAGCGAGTTGTTAACGTGCTCGAACTGACGATGGGCTGCAATGGTGTCAAATCTTTAACGGGCCGTTGATGGGCCGAATTGGCACATCTCGTATGGGCCGTGGGCTTAAATGGACCTGACACAAGTAGGCCTTACATTGGCCGGCCTTTTTCACCGGAATGGGCCACTGTTGGGTCGTGCCACGTGTCGACCTATCATAGGTGCCTCCTGTCAAATGAGTGGATGACATCTGTCCCAACGGTGAGGCAACACGTGTTTCCTCCGGCCAATGATGATTTTACACGTGGAAAATCCCCATTGGTCCGGGATGTTAACGGGTTATCGGATCCAAAACCAGACCCGATAGCTTAACGGCGTTCCGTTACGGCGGATGCCACGTGTCGGTCACCCTTGACGAAAGCACTTCTGTGATGCGCGATTTATCATCATGGAAGTGGACTCTTCCGTGATGATAATTTTGGTAATGTCATGGAACACTTCTACGACAGCACAGGTACGACTATCTTGATTCTTTCATAAAATCATCATGGATGTACATGCAAGACAAAAAACGTGACCTACTGTGACAAACACGTATTATCATGGAAGTGTATTTTATTGTAGTGATGACTCTAAGTCACAAACCGGATACGTATTTATATTGAATGGTGGAGCTGTCAGTTGGTGCAGTTCTAAGTAAAGCGTCGTGGCGGGATCTATGTGTGAAGCAGAGTACATAGCTGCTTCGGCAGCAGCAAATGAAGGAGTCTGGATGAAGGAGTTCATATCCGATCTAGGTGTCATACCTAGTGCATCGGGTCCAATGAAAATATTTTGTGACAATATTGGTGCAATTGCCTTGGCAAAGGAATCCAAATTTCACAAAAGAACCAAGCACATCAAGAGATGCTTCAATTCCATCCGCGATCAAGTCAAGGAGGGAGATATTTGCAAAATACATACAGATCTGAATGTTGCAGACCCCTTGACTAAGCCTCTCTCACGAGCAAAACATGATCAACACCAAGACTCCATGGGTGTTAGAATCATTACTATGTAATCTAGATTATTGACTCTAGTGCAAGTGGGAGACTGAAGGAAATATGCCCTAGAGGCAATAATAAAGTTGTTATTTATATTTCCTTATATCATGATAAATGTTTATTATTCATGCTAGAATTGTAATAACCAGAAACTTAGTACATGTGTGAATACATAGACAAACAGAGTGTCACTAGTATGCCTCTACTTGACTAGCCCGTTATTCAAAGATGGTTAAGTTTCCTAGCCATAGATATGAGTTGTCATTTGATGAACGGGATCACATCATTAGAGAATGATGTGATAGACCCATCTGTTAGCTTAGCACTATGATTGTTTAGTTTGTTGCTATTGCTTTCTTCATGACTTATACATGTTCCTATGACTATGAGATTATGCAACTCCCGAATACTGAAGGAACACTTAGTGTGCTATCAAACGTCACAACGTAACTGGGTGATTATAAAGATGCTCTACAGGTGTCTCCGATGGTGTTTGTTGAGTTGGCATAGATCGAGATTAGGATTTGTCACCCCGATTGTCGGAGAGGTATCTCTAGGCCCTCTCGGTAATGCACATCACTATAAGCCTTGCAAGCAATGTGACTAATGAGTTAGTAATGGGATGATGCATTACGGAACGAGTAAAGAGACTTCCCGGTAATGAGATTGAACTAGGTATGATGATACCGACGATCGAATCTCGGACAAGTAACATACCAATGACAAAGGGAAAAACGTATGTTGTTGTGCGGTTTGACCGATAAAGATCTTCGTAGAATATGTAGGAACCAATATGAGCATCCAGGTTCCGCTATTGGTTATTGACCGGAAGTGAGTCTCGGTCATGTCTACATAGTTCTCGAACACGTAGGGTCCGCACGCTTAACGTTCGATGACGATATGTATTATGAGTTTTGTGATTTGATGTACCAAAGGTTGTTCGGAGTCCCGGGTGTGATTAGAGACATGACGAGGAGTCTCGAAATGGTCGAGACATAAAGAATGATATATTGGACGATGTTATTCAGAGACCGAATGAGTTCCGGGGGTCACCGGATAAATATCGGAGTGCCGGAAGGGTTATCAGAACCACTGGAGAAGTAATGGGCCTTATTGGACCTAGTCCGAATTGGACTAGGGGCAGGGGCGGTGCCCCCTCCTTCCTTTTTTCCCTCTCCTTCCTTCTTCTCCTAGTTGGACTAGGAAAGGGGGGGATCCAACTCCTACTTGGAGTAGGATTGCCCCCCTTGGGCGCACCCTATGAGGGCCGGCCGGCCTCCCCCTTGCTCCTTTATATACGGGGGCAGGGGGCACCCCATGGATACACAAGTTGATTTTAGCCGTGTGCGGTGCCCCCTCCATAGATTACCACCTCAGTCATATTGTCGTAGTGCTTAGGCGAAGCCCTGCGTCGGTAACTTCATCATCACCGTCACCACGCTATCGTGCTGACGAAATTCTCCCTCGGCCTCAGCTGGATCTAGAGTTCGTGGGACATCACCGAGCTGAACGTGTGCAGATCGCGGAGGTGTCGTGCGTTCGGTGCTTGATCGGTTGGATCGCGAAGACGTTCGACTACATCAACTGCGTTACTTAACGCTTCCGCTTTTGGTCTACGAGGGTACGTGGACACACTCTCCCCGCTCATTGCTATGCATCTCCTAGATAGATCTTGCATGATCATAGGAATTTTTTTGAAATACTGCGTTCCCCAACACGTCTCTTTTAAAAAACACCGTCAACCACGCACATGCTGCTTGCATCCTACTATCTGGACGCTCCCATTTTCATCGGCTCTCGTTTTCCTATCCCCGAGTTTATGCTTTTCTAATCAATAGGCATGATTGCCCTGTGAGCTCAATCTCTCTTCAATTTCTTTAGCAGAATAGAGAAACTGTTATCTATTTCATTCGCAAAATGAATTTCTTCTTTTATTCGTATTGTTTGCCCTAATTTTTGTTTTCTCTGTCATTGCAAGAATTGAATCGAAATTTGAGAGTTGCGGAATGGCGAGCATATGGAATTTGATAAGGTGAGAGATCATGTCGGTTCTTGTGAAGAGGTTGTGCATTCAGAAATTCCGCTGTGCGGCTTTTTATTAAGAAACTCCCAAAGGTAGTTGTGCTTGCTTCGTTGCTTGGTTCAATATAATGATGACTTGCACATCCAATAATCTTATTAACATGGTTTGGGGATGTGATCTCTTCATTTTTCGGATCTTGGGTTTCGGCAAAACCCTTAAGGTTCGAACTCTGGGGGGCGCGCGAAGATCTCCCCCTCGCAGATCACGCCCTCTCACGCTTCACGATCTCTAGGCTAGCTCGACGAACTCACAACACAAGGGACACAAGATTTATACTGCTTCGGGCCACCGTTGTGGTGTAATACCCTACTCTAGTGTGGTGGTGGTGGATTGCCTCTTGGGCTGAGGATGAACAGTACAAGGGGAAGAACAACCTCATGAGGAGAGGTGTTCTTGTGCTTGGCGAACTTGTGTCGGTGAGGATGATCGGAATCCGTCCCCTCCTATGGTGGTGGCTAGTCCTATTTATAGAGGCCCCGGTCCTCTTCCCAAATATCGAGCGGGAAGGGATCCCACAACGGCCAATTTGAAAGGGGACAGCTAGTACAGCTTATCCTGACAAAAGTAGTCTTCGCCTGCCAAAGGCTCTGATGGTGACGCCGTCTTGGGCTCCACGGTGACCTCCATCGTGTCGTCCTGCTGGTATGGGTCTCGTTGCACCGATAAGGAAACCTTTGCTTGACGCCTCGGTACTCCTCGCCTGCGCTTGCCTCCTTAGCACCAAGGAGGAAACAAGGACACTGTACGCGCTGGCGCCCGCCTGGTCTCGATCGTCATGGCTTAGGTCACTGGAACCTCGCGATGTTTTGTTTTGCCTTGATCTCTCTGCCCCTCGCAGCCAGCCTGGCGAGGCCGCTCCCGAGGAGGTCTTGTGTCGTCCACCTCGCGAGGCTTGGCCCCTCGTGAGGGTCTTGAAAGCTTGTTGGTGAAGATGGGTTGTACGGGCCCGCTCGCTAAGCCACGCCGTGGGCTGCAGGCAGGCAAGTCTAGGGACCCCCATTCCCAGAACGCCGATAGTAGCCCCCGGGCCCAAGGTGCGCTCGGGCTTGGCTTCGAGGCGAAGCCAAAGGGTAAGTGCGGAGCGCCGTGGGCCCCAATAGCCTGCGGCCTTGGTCGATGCGTGGCGGTTGATTGGACGTGGGCGTCTCCGCTTCCCCATGCTGCCTTGGCAACTGCCCGACTGTCAAAAGGCTGGCGTAGACAGCGCTAGCCTTCACTGCTTCCTTTCGCCTCACTCAGATCCCCTTTCTTGTGCCATGCTTTTGAAATCTCCAGATCTGCTTCCATCTTCTACCGCATCGGCGACCAATGGCGCCTCGCAAGGCCAAGTCTACCTCGTCGCCGGCTTGGTACAAGCCAGCTCTCGACGCGCCCAACATCTCGGAGAAGAACCTCGCCGCCACACGCTTTCTGACGGCGGGGGAAAGCAACGAGAGGGGGAAGATGGAGCTCCGGGTTGCCTCCGACGTGCCGGAGCCCGAGGGGAGCACCTTATTCCCCTTCTTCACGAGCAGCGTCGTTGCAGGGCTGGTTTCCCCCTTCTCTGACTTCTTCTATGAGGTCCTCGGCCACTATGGGCTGCAGGCGCTGCATCTTCATCCCAACTCCATCCTTCTCTTGTCGATCTTCGTCTACTACTGCGAGGCGTACCTCGGTGTGATGCCGTCCGTGGCTCTTCTGCGCCACTACTTCTTCCTCCGTATCAATAAGGGTCACACCTCCGGGTGTGCCAACTTCATCGTGGCCGGCAAGGCCAACTCGATCTCGAAGATAGGGAAGAAAGCCGACGGCTTCCGGAGCAAGAGGGCCATGATGGACGCTAAATGTGTCCACCCACGCTTGACACTGCCGACGGAGATGCCCCAGTCTGACAAGGGGTGGTCCTGCGCGAAGCTCACCGATGAGCGGGCGACGTTGGTGCTGGAGCAGATGAAGACCGACCTGAAGCCGGGCAACGCGAAGGCGGCGAAGGTGATAGGGGCCATGCTTCTGAGGGAATTCCTGATGTTGCGTGTAGCCCCACTTCAGGCCCGTACGCGCCCCTTGTGGGAGCTTGGGGATGAATAGGACAAGGTTCGCCTGAGCCCGAAAGCCTTGTCCGACGAAGAGCTGGCCGTGGTTCTTTGCCTCCTGGTTGGGGACGACCAGGAGTACCCGCCGAGCATCTTCACCCCCTTGTTTCACCGTGAGGACGGGGCGCAGGTCGTGGCTTCCAGGCCGACTTTTGACGGGCGTGGGCTGGTGCCGTCGGAGCCTACCGGGGCCCCTGTGGCGTTGAAGCCGATGGAGCTGTCTTCTGATGAGTCCCGCGGGGAGGAGGAGGAGGAGGAAGACTCGGAGGTGACCCCCTGAAGGGACAGCGGAGACCTCCCCCTTGAGCAAAGCTGACATCCTCCGCACCCTTACTGATGACGACGAGTCCGACGCCCGCCAGGAGAAGGGAGAGGCGCCGGCAATCCCGATGAGGGGCCGATTGGCGCTGGTCTCCCGGGATGCTACTTCTGTTTCGACGCCGCCTGGTGCCGCTTCCGACCCCTCCGCTGCCCCAGCTTCTGCTCCTGGAGCCTGCACGCCCGTGCTTCAAGCCTCGAGGCTCTCGGGCTTCAAGCTCACCAAGCGGAGGGTGGACTATGCCGCGATGGACCAGTAAGTGCTCGTGCTTGGCCTTGTTCTTGATTATGCTGCTGATTCCTGATGCTTCTCCGCTGTGCGATTAGGCCAACGCCTGTGACGAAGAAGAGGAAGGAGGGGGCGATGGTGCTGCCCGAGACCAACCCACCTGCTCCGTCGGAGCCTCCCTCCATGGAGAAGGGCAACGTAGGTGCTCATGTCTCTCCGGCCCGACCGTCCTCGCGAGGCATGGGGGAGAACCCTCGGGAGGAGTTAGCCCTCGTGACCTCGCGGGCTCCAGAGGCACCGGAGTCCGGCTCGGCTGCTGAAGGCTCCAGGGCTCAAGAGCCCCCAGTTCTCCAAGCAGTGGTGACAATACCTTCTCCTCCACCTCCTGCTGCACTGCTGATCCCAAGTCCTTCTGCCTCCCCTGACTTCTTGGAGCACGTCCTTTTGGAGATGACCCGGCTGTGAGAAGATCTTCAAGGCGTCGACCCCCTCCTGGTGGCCGGGCGTCTGGAGCTAGTCTCTGGCTGGCTCTGCTCCGATGTGTCTGTTCGAGCGGCGCTGAGCTAGGCCGTGGCGACCTCTGAGAAGGAGAGGCAGGCCACCGCCCAGGCAGCGGCCACTCGCGAGGCGGCGCTGAAGGATGTCGATGCCGCCAAAAGTCGCTGCCAGGCGCTGGAGGCTGAGCTGAAGACCCTGCGCAGCGAACACGCAGAGGAAGCTCATGGCCATCAGGCGGAGGAGGAGAAGATGAAGGCCCAGGAGGACGTCGTCAAGGGTCGCAACGCCGAGCTGGAGCAGTCGGCAAAGGCACAGGCCATCGAGCGCGGCCGACTGGAGGAGCTGGAACGGAAGGTGAAGGTGGGGCAAGCTGAACTTGACGCGAAGGCGAAGGTTCTGGCTGAGGACCGCGCGGCCTTCACGCTTCTCGAGAAGAGGTCTCGTGAGGCTCTAAAGTCACTCTATGAGAAGGGCTTGAAGAGGCGGATGACCACCGACGAGGACGGCCCCGCCCAGCTACTTCCCTACTTGGTTGCTGCACTTGAGGAGGTTGTGAACGGTATCGGTCCCATGGCCAAGGCGGAAGCCCGTGTTCTTTCCTCAGCTACACTGAGGCGTGTCTTCAGTCACCTCCATCTTCACGACCCAGCTGCCCGCCTGGACGAGCTGTTGGAGCCTGTGGACGAGGACTGTTGTGCGACCGCTGCCGCTGCCATGAAGGGCCAGGTTGAGGCCCTGCTGAATAAGTTCCGCGGCTTCGCTCTCGCGCCTTCGGCCGGCGGTGCTACTAACCCTGTGGTTCCGACTGGCGGTACAGGTGAAGGCGCCGCCGCCAAGGGAGGAGCACCTCTTGTGGGCGACGGCGGTGTTTGAGGGTGACCTGCTCGCGGTAGCTTTCCTGTTTTACTCCTGCAACACGCATCATGCCTCGTGGAGGCGTTTATACTTGCGCTTGATATTTGGGAGAACAATATGTCTTGTAATATTTGCTTTGAGATTTTGCGATTGTCTTCCTATTTGCTTTACGTTCTACGTCGGTAGAGCCCGCCCCGCGCATACCTCAACCGCCGTTGGGCCGACCGGAGACTAGGACGGAACCAAGGAGTGAGGGGCTACGTGACCAGTTAGGCTCCTGAGTCGCGATGCTCAGGAGTCCCCCTTGACGCGCGAACAGCTTATATGAAGGAGACGCGAGGATAGGTTTGGTGTTCTACGTCGGCAGAGCCCGGCCCCGCACATACCTCAACCGCCGTTAGGCCGACCGGAGACCAGGACGGACCCAAGGAGTGAGGGGCTACGTGACCAGTTAGGCTCCTGAGTCACGATGCTCGGGAATCCCCCTTGACGTGCAAACAATCTTCATACCTTTGCCCTCGCCGAGGCTCAGCTCGGGAAGGGCGCGCGGTGACCAGGTTCGGGGGACCTGGTTGGGTGGCGTACGCTTGGGCATGATCCGAGCGCAGCCCCCGTGCCCAGCCCCCTCGTGCGACTCTCCCAAGGGGAGGCGTTGCGATGAGGTCGGACACTAAGCTCAGGGGCTCCCTGAGGTTGATGCGGCCGTGGGGCCGCCCTCAGTTGTTTATCACCAGCGCGGAGCATAGCGCTTCCGCACTTGCATGGGCATAGCCGCTCCTCGGTAGTGTCGACGGCCAGCGTGGAGCATGGTGCTTCCACTGGTACGTGGGAGGGGACTCCCTACTGCGGAGAGCCCCCGGGGCGTGTACAGCCCCGCCCTGACACGTGGCTTGCACGACAGGGCTAGACGAGGTGTGTCCGGGCACTCGTGAGCTAGTGCGGGACTCACGAGGCCCTACCTCAAGGTGGGTTGCGCCTGGTCTTGGTTATTGTTCGCTGTGTGGGTCCTGCGAGGTGGTTAGACAACCTGCAGTGAACGAATATTCTCCTGAGGTTATCGCGTGAGAAGGCCAAGCACCAACGGCCCCATGAGGTGACGTGAACGGGACCGGCCCGCCAGACAGAGCTCAGTCGTTGGATTTATCGATGCTGCAGGGACGGGCCCGAGCACAGACGACGTGCCTAACCTTTCTCACGCGAAGGGTCCTGAAGAAAGTCACTGGCGCGCGGCTCCCGCAGTGGGCGACAATCGAGAAGGTGATAGTCATAGATAGATTAAGCATGGAAAGCAAAGTGGCTTAAGTAAGCGCAGGGGAAATACATGCCATTGGGTCAGGCCCGAGCGGCTTGGAGATGATGCAGCCCAAGGGGCGCCCCAACAAGGTAAGCTAAAGACATAGGAAAGGGATATATACCGCAGGAACGGATCCACGCGGCCTGGGAATGATGCGGCCCTGAGGGCGTTCCCAGCTAAATAAACTTGGAAAATGTCACCTGGTTCTGTTGATGAAGGGATGTTGGGGCAGCTGAAGGTACACGGCGAAGGGGTTGCTCCTCACGAGCCACCGGGGCCCTGAGCCTCGGGAGCCTCTGGAGGTCCAGGCGGTTCCTTGAGGACCGTCTCCATCTCCGTCAGGACGGCGTGGTGCCTGGCCTCCTGAGATGACAGGACACGCCGCAGGTTGTGCTGATAGGCGAATGCCACGCTCGGCAGGCCAAAAGGCATGCGAACATAGCTGTGCGGTGGGCCCTCACAGCGTCCCACGTGCGAAGGCCAGAAGAGCTCCTGAGACGCGGCCCGGTTGAGCCCTGCGACGTCGACACAGACGCGCAGCCCGGCATCCTCGCCCGGATGGGGAGTGATAAGTCTCCAATGTATCTATAATTTTTTATTGCTCCATGCTACTTTATCTACTGTTTTGGACTATATTGGGCTTTATTTTCCACTTTTATATTATTTTGGGACTAACCTATTAACCGGAGGCCCAACCTGTAATTGCTGTTTTTTGCCTATTTAGGTGTTTCAAGAAACAGAATATCAAACGGAGTCCAAATGGAATAAAACCTTCGAACGTGATTTTCTCACGAACGTGATCCAAGAGACTTGGACCCTACTCCAAGGAACAAAAGAGGCGGTCAAGAGGGTGGGGGCGCCCCCCCTAGGGCGCGCCCCCTGCCTCGTGGGCCCCCTGTTGCTCCACCGACGTACTCCTTCCTCGTATATATACCCACGCACCCCAAACGATCGTAACAGGAACCAAAACCTAATTCCACCGCAACTTCCTGTATCCACGAGATCCCATCTTGGGGCCTGTTCGGAGCTCCACGGAGGGGCATCCACCATGGAGGCCTTCTACATCATCACCATAGCCCCTCCGATGAAGTGTGAGTAGTTTACTTCAGACCTTCGGGTCCATAGCTAGTAGCTAGATGGCTTCTTCTCTCCTTTTGGATCTCAGTACAATGTTCTCCCCCTCTCTCGTGGAGATCTATTTGATGTAATCTTCTTTTTGCGGTGTGTTTGTTGAGATCGATGAATTGTGGGTTTATGATCCAGATTATCTATGAATAATATTTGATTCTTCTATGAATTCTTTTATGCATGATTGGTTATCTTTGCAAGTCTCTTCGAATTATCCGTTTGGTTTGGCCAACTAGATTGGTAGTTCTTGCAATGGGAGAAGTGTTTAGCTTTGGTTTCAATCTTGCGGTGTCCTTACCCAAAGGATGTAAAGGGTTGCAAGGCACGATTGTATTGTTGCCATCGAGGATAACAAGATGGGGTATTTATCATATTGCATGAATTTATTCCTCTACATCATGTCATCTTGCTTGAAGCGTTACTCTGTTTTTAACTTAATACTCTAGATGCATGCTGGATAGCGGTCGATGAGTGGAGTAATAGTAGTAGATGCAGAATCGTTTCGGTCTACTTGTCTCGGACGTGATGCCTATATACATGATCATACCTAGATATACTCATAACTATGCTCAATTCTGTCAATTGCTCAACAGTAATTTGTTCACCCACCATAGAATACTTATGCTTTTGAGAGAAGCCACTAGTGAAACCTATGGCCCCCGTGTCTATTCTCATCATATCAATCTCCATCACTTTAATACTTGCTTTGTTTTTACTTTGCCTTTTACTTTTCACTTTGCATCTCTATACCAAAAATACCAAAAATATTATTTATCATCTCTATCAGATCTCACTCTCGTAAGTGATCGTGGAGGGATTGACAACCCCTAATCGCGTTGGTAGCGAGGAGCTATCGTTTTGTGCAGGTACGAGGGACTTGTGCATGGCCTCCTACTGGATTGATACCTTGGTTCTCAAAAACTGAGGGAAATACTTACGCTACTTTGCTGCATCATCCTCTCCTCTTCGGGGAAATCCAACGCAGTGCTCAAGAGGTAGCAAGAAGAATTTCCGGCGCCGTTGCCGGGTAGGCTCACGCAAGAGCAAGTCAAGACATACCAAGTACCCATCACAATCCCTATCTTCCGCATTACATTATTTTCCATTTGCCTCTCGTTTTCCTCTCCCCCACTTCACCCTTGCCGTTTTATTCGCCCTCTCTTTCCCTATCTCCTCCTCTTTTTCCCGTTTGCCTTTTTCTCGCTTGCCTTTTGTTTGCTCGTGCGTTGGATTGCTTGTTTGTCGCGATGGCTCAAGATGCTACCAAGTAGTGTGACTTCACCAATACCAATAATAATGATTTCCTTAGCACTCCGATTGCTCCTCTTGCCAATACTGAATCTTGCGAAATCAATACTGCTTTGTTGAATCTTGTTATGAAAGATCAATTTGCCGGCCTTCCTAGTGAAGATGCCGCTACTCATCTGAATAGCTTCGTTGATTTATGTGATATGCAAAAGAAAAAAGATGTCAACAATGATGTCGTTAAATTGAAGCTATTTCCTTTTTCGCTTAGAGATCGTGCTGAAGTGTGGTTTTCATCTTTGCCTAAAAATAGTATTGATTCTTGGAACAAGAGCAAAGATGCTTTTATCTCTAAGTATTTTCCTCCCGCTAAGATTATCTCTCTTAGGAACGATATTATGAATTTTAAGCAACTTGATCATGAACATGTTGCACAAGCTTGGGAGAGAATGAAATTAATGATATGTAATTGTCCTACTCATGGTTTGAATTTGTGGATGATTATACAAAACTTTTATGCCGGATTGAATTTTGCTTCTAGAAATCTTTTAGATTCGGCCGCGGGAGGCACTTTTATGGAAATCACTCTAGGAGAAGCTACTAAACTTCTAGATAATATTATGGTTAATTATTCTCAATGGCATACCGAAAGATCTACTAATAAAAAAGTGCATGCGATAGAAGAAATTAATGTTTTGAGTGGAAAGATGGATGAACTTATGAAATTATTTGCTACTAAGAGTGTTTCTTCTGATCCTAATGATATGCCTTTGTCTACTTTGATTGAGAATAATAATGAATCTATGGATGTGAATTTTCTTGGTAGGAATAATTTTGCTAACAACGCGTATAGAGGGAATTTTAATCCTAGGCCTTATCCTAGTAATTCCTCTAATAATTATGGAAATTCCTAAACAACTCTTATGGAAATTTTAATAAGATGCCCTCTGAATTTGAGAGTAGTGTTAAAGAGTTTATGAATTCACAAAAGAATTTTAATGGTTTGCTTGAGGAGAAATTGCTTAAAGTTGATTATTTGGCTAGGAACGTTGATAGAATTTCTCTTGAAATTGATTCTTTAAAGCTTAGATCTATTCCTCCTAAGCATGATATCAATGAGTCTCTCAAAGCTATGAGAATTTCCATTGATGAGTGCAAAGAAAGAACCGCTAGGATGCGTGCTTCCAAAGATGCCTTTATTAAAGCGTGTTCTTCAAATTCCTTGAAAATCAAGATGAAGATCTAAAAGTTATTGATGCGTCCCCCATTAAATCCTTGTTTTGCAATATGAATCTTGATGAAACTGAATATGATCTTCCTTTACCTAGAAGGCGTTCTAAGAATTCGGAGTTTTTAGATCTTGATGATGAAATTGATAAATGTGGGATTGAAAGAAATAAAAACCTAGATGTTGCTAAACCCACTATATTGGATCTCAAGGAATTTAATTATGAAAATTTCTCTTTAATTGATTTTATTTCCTTGTTGCAATCCGTGCTAAATTCTCCTCATGCTTATAGTCAAAATAAGGCCTTTACCGAACACATTGTTGATGCCTTGATGCAATCTTATGAAGAAAAACTTGAGTTGAAAGCCTCTAGAAAGCTCTATGATGAGTGGGAACCTACTATTAAAATTAAAATTAAAAATTATGAGTTTCATGCCTTGTGTGATTTGGGTGCTAGTGTTTCCACTATTCCCAAAACTTTGTGTAATTTGCTAGATTTCCGTGACTTTGATGATTGCTCTCTAAACTTGCATATTGCGGATTCCACTATTAAAAAGCCTATGAGAAGAATTAATGATGTTCTTATTGTTGCAAATAGGAATTATGTGCCCGTAGATTTTATCGTTCTTGATATAGATTGCAATCCTTCATGTTCTATTATTCTTGGTAGACCTTTCCTTAGAACGATTGGTTCAATTATTGATATGAAGGAAGGGAATATTAGATTCCAATTTCCATTAAAGAAAGGCATGGAACACTTTCCTAGAAAGAAAATAAAATTACCATATGAATCTATCATGAGAGCCACCTATGGATTGCCTACCAAAGATGGCAATACCTAGATCTATCCTTGCTTTTATGCCTAGCTAGGGCGTTAAACGATAGCGCTTGTTGGGAGGCAACCCAATTTTATTTTTATTTTTTTCTGTTTTTGTTTATGTAGCGACCTGACCCAAAATCGGTCAAATCTACGTATGCATACCATCCCAAGATCATCTTTGGTACTCACATTACATCGATGAAATAATCAAAGTTCAATCACACCTGAATTTATTACACGATTCTCATATAGAGTCTTTATTACAAGGGAATAAATTCGGCTCAAGGCCAACTCATGAGAAATAAACTACTAATGCTGTGGAAGCGTAGAAGATAAAGCGAGTCCATCCGACTCCAAAGGGCAATCGCCAAGCGCGGAGCGTAGCCTCCTCGATCGAATAAATCTCGCAACATAAGACGTTGCAGCCGTGTAGGTCAGCTTTTTGAATAAGCTGGCAAGTCATGAAGAGAATAACAGTAATAAGAATTACTAACACTATATGCATTTTGGCTGTGGGGCTCTAAGTTTCATCATTTTGCGAAAAGCAAATTTTTCCCTACTACAGTGGACTTGCTTGCAAAATTACTACAAATTGTTGGTAGTTATTGAGATGGTTCCGCCAACCAATATCTCATTCCCAAATTATTAAGTCATAAACCCCTCAAATTAATTCATTAGTTTTAGTCTTGAGATTTCGAATACTTCCAGGTTCAGAGGCTCAAATTGTCCGTAACAGGGGACACGGCTAATCGATTAGATCTTTAACTCTGCAGAGGTTTGCGACTTTCCCGCAAGAATCATTCCCTCCTTTTAAGTCTTCGCACTTCATGGTGTTTGAAGGCGGGATGAATAAACAGGTCTTCCAAAGAGTTCTTCTCGCTACTGCGGTACCCATCAATCCTACCGTTCTTCTACATCTCGTAGTACCGTCCAGCCAGCGTCACTACTAGGGTTAACCCAGCCGAGCCCATAATGGCTTGCGGCTGCATGTAAGCTTCGGTCATGGGGCATCCATCCGTCTCTTCGTGGCTGGGTGAAGCTTTCCGCAAGATGTCATGGCACTTCTCCATGCATCCCGGCCAACCACTGGGTTCTCCAGGGTGCCCGTCAACCGTCCTCCACCCAGTAGTGAATTCCGAAGTCCATCTTGATTCTTGTAGTTCATGGGGTTGTCATCATCATTGACTCTCACATCTTTCTTATGAATTTCACTCAACCAAAACCCGTCTACGAGCATAGCAAAGTAACTACTTCGTCCCGGGGTCATGGTAACAAGGGGATTGGTTCATCCTACCACATGATACTACTCAAGATTAATAACTTCAAAATTTCAACTACTGCATGCATGGTGGGGTGGTGATAATTTCTAATGCACAAAAATCATAGGTATTGAAAATAACATGATCAAAACTTGCCTTGCTGATGATCCTCGTAAGCTAAAGATTCGTAGTAGCAAGCTTCGCACTCCGGAAACTCTACCGAGACAAACAATAATCACAATAAGCATATAGCATAGGATCACATAATACAATAGCAATAGCAACATAACACACCAAAACAACCAGATCAAAACCCAAGGGAAAACTCAAAGAAAAACCAACTCAAGTTTTTCCTACTTCAAGCAACAACTAAAAATAGTTTTTATATAACAAAATTTTCTCAACATAACCTAATCATGGTTTTATGTTAACTTAACAGAAAAGATTTCATTAAGTAACTAGGAGCAAAAAGAATCAATTTAAAATCTATTATGAAACTCCTATTAGGCCTAATTTAATTATTAAGAAAAATAAAATAAAAGTTTTATTTATTATAAATAAAAGTTCATCCTATAAAGTGACAGAAACTATCCTAGAATAATTAATCACATGTGAAAAATAAATTGATTTACTAATTAATTAATATGAGAACAGTAGCTAGTCAATTAATTAGAATTAACAAGATTCTGCTTAAAACTATTTTTTTATTAATCCTAAAATACCCAAATTAATTCCTATGGTTTGGCAATGTCAAAACAAAGTTGGGACAAAAAGAATCATGTAAAATTAATTTTCCTAGCTCATGTTATAACAGATTTACTATTCTTACTAAAACTAAAATAAAGCAATTTTAATTCATTTTAACATAGCTAAATATATTTTCTACATAAACTATAGAAAATTTGCAAACCAACAAAAAAAGAATCACCTAAAAATATTAAACAGAATAAAAGATATGAATTTTTCAAAACAGGAACTATTCTGTTAAAATAGGAAACGAAAATAAATGAAAAATGGCCTATTGGGCCTAAACTACGCACTGAGCGTAATATAAACTAAACGGGCCTAGGGTTAAACTGAATCGGGCCGGGCTAAAATAAAATAAACCCTAACTAAAATAAACCGTAAACGAACCGGCCGGTTTTATTTAAAAAAAATACCCCTTCGGGGTTCTAATCCTAGCCGTCGATAACGCATCGGACGGGGGAGTGTAACTCCGGCGACTTACCAAAGCTCGGCGGCGGCGGCGGCGGCGGCGGCGAGTGCGTTGGCCTCTCCGGTCGTCGGGGAGGTCGGCGGAGGGCTCCGGTGAGTCTGCGGACGAGCTCGGGGGTTCTTGGTGGAGTCGGTGGGGGTCGGGAGGTCTAGGGCGACGGCGGCGGGAAATGGCGGCGGTCGGCTCGGGCTCGGCGACGGGCGTGAGAGAGGAGGAGGGTTCATGAGGGGCGAATGGGGTAAAAGGGGAGGGTTTAAATAGGGGGCTCGGCGTGGCAAGGAGGCGATCGGGAGGGGATCGATATCCGGATCTCACGGATCCGCGATCGGCGGCGCTTGTGCGAAGCGTGGTGGGGTTGAAGGAGGTGGGGTCCGCTGGCAGTGAGAGAGGGAGGCGCGGTGCGGTCGGGCGACCGGCTCAAAGGGTTTCGGCGCTGGGTGGCTGGCGGTTCATTGGCTCATTGGCTGGGCTCTTTGGGCCTGGTGGTGGGCAGTCTTGGGCTTGCTCAAGCGATGCTTTGGTGGCGCACTGGTTTTTTTTTAAATTTATTTTTTTAATAAAAACAAAAACAGAGATAAAACATAAACTATAAATATTTTATATAGGGTATATATATACCAAAATGATCAGGGGAATATTCCCTATCATTTGAACATTTTCCAAAGGCAAAATCCAAACTTTATAAAATTCATTTTTCCAATATTCAAATAAAACCCAAATTTGAATTCAAAACTTTTGGCATTGTTTCCTCCGATATTTTTGGAGTGTCATGTTTACTCCTCTCATACTTTTGATCAAGTATTTATCGGGCATAGTTTTTGAAATGATTCTCACTTGCCAAAGTTTGAATTCAAATTTGAAAACTCAAACTCTTCTCAAACTTCAAATGGCATTCAAATTCAAACAGGATGCATAGATGCTTAGCTATAATTGTAAAACATTCCAAATAGGAAATTTGGGATGTTACAAACCTACCCACCTTAAGATGAATCTCGCCCTCGAGATTCGGGTTGGCTAGCAAATAGGTGCGGGTGGTCTCGAAGAAGGTCTTCTTCGCGCTCCCAGGTGGCTTCTTCCTCGGTGTGGTGACTCCACAGCACCTTGCAAAACCTGATGACCTTGCTGCGGGTGACTCTGCTCGCAGTCTCTAGAATTCGGACAGGTTTCTCCTTGTAGGTCAGATCACTGTCAAGCTGTATGGCCTCTAGGGGCACTGTGTCTCTCAACGGAACATCGGCCATGTCGGCATGACACTTCTTCAGCTGAGAAACATGAAAGACATCATGAACTCCGGACAATCCTTCCGGCAGTTCCAACTTATAAGCAACTTCTCCACGACGTTCGAGGATTTTGTAGGGGCCAATGAATCGGGGTGCTAACTTTCCCTTGACACCAAACCTCTTGATTCCACGAAGGAGACACACGAAGATATGCTCGGTCTCCGCTTCGTAAGTCACTTCCTTGCGCTTCTTGTCGGCATAACTCTTACGTCTCGATTGTGCTATCTTGAGCCTGTGTCGAATCAGCTTGACTTTCTCTTCGAATCCTCGATAAGGTCGGAACCGAAAAGTGATCGATCTCAACACTATCCCACAGCAATGGTGTTCGCACCTCCTTCCGTATAGAGCTTGAAAGGGCCATCTTGATTGGATTGATAACTGTTGTTGTATGAGAACTCTGCGTATGGCAAATTATCATCCCAGCTAGACCCATAGTCTAGTACACAAGCTCTCAACATGTCCTCCAGAATCTGGTTGACTCTCTCGGTCTGTCCATCTGTCTGCGGATGAAAAGCTGTACTGAATTCCAGCCTCGTACCCAAAGTTTCATGTAACTGCTTCCAAAACTTTGAGGTAAACTGTGTTCCTCTATCTGACACGATTTTCCTCGGAACTCCATGCGGACATACGATCCTGGTCATGCATATCTTGGCCAACTTAGCACTGGTATAGGTAGTCTTCACGGGAATGAAGTGAGCTACCTTGGTCAAACGATCAACCACTACCCAGATAGAATCATAACCTGAACGGGTCCTAGGTAATCCTGTGATGAAATCCATTCCAAGTTTCTCCCATTTCCAATCGGGAATCGGCAAAGGTTGAAGTAACCCTGCTGGCTTCTGATGTTCTGCCTTTACTCGTTGACAAACATCGCATACTGCTACGTACTCGGCAATATCCTTCTTCATACCGCCCACCGAAACTTTCCTTCAAATCCGGTACATCTTGGTGTTACCGGGTGAATCGAGTACGGTGAATCATGAGCCTCTGAAGAATTAGCTTCCTGAGTTCGGGATCATTGGGCACATAAATACGATCCTCGAACCATATAGCTCCGTGTTCATCCTTACGGAATCCTTTAGCTTTTCCTTCATTCATCTTTTGCTTTATCTCATCAATTTCCTTGTCTGACTTCTGGGCTTCACGAATCCTTTCGGCCAAAGTGGACTGAACTTCCAGAGTTGCAACATATCCTCTCGGAACTATCTCCATTCGGAGATCTCTGAGGTCATCGACTAACTCCTGAGGTAATCCTCCTGCTGTAAGAGTGTTCACATAACTCTTACGGCTCAAAGCATCTGCTACAACATTAGCCTTACCTGGGTGGTAATGCAATCTCATGTCGTAGTCCTTGATCAACTCTAGCCATCTCCTCTGCCTGAGGTTCAATTCCTTCTGCGTGAAAATATACTTCAAACTCTTGTGATCTGTGTAAACATCACAGCGGTTTCCGATGAGGAAATGTCTTCAGGTCTTGAGTGCATGCACTACGGCTACTAACTCCAAATCATGCGTGGCATAATTCATCTCATGAGGTCGTAGCTGTCTGGAGGCATAAGCTACAACTTTTCCTTCCTGCATTAGTACTCCTCCGAGTCCTTGACGAGAAGCGTCACAATAAACCTGGTATTCCTTGTGTATGTCCGGCAAAATCAGTACTGGGGCTGTGACCAACCGTTTCTTCAATTCCTGAAAACTGGCTTCACATTCCTCGGTCCAAACATACTTGGCTTCCTTCTTCAACAGCTCAGTCATGGGCTTGGCAATCTTTGAGAAGTTCTCAATGAACCTCCGATAATATCCTGCGAGTCCGAGAAAACTGCGGATCTCCTTGACTGAGGTGGGTGACTGCCAATTTGTGACTGATTCAACCTTGGCGGGATCAACTGCTATTCCTTCTCCTGAAATAACATGTCCGAGGAATCCAACTTCCTTCAGCCAAAATTCACATTTGCTGAACTTGGCATACAACTGATGTTCTCGAAGTTTCTCCAGAACTAGACGCAAATGTTCCTTATGCTCTTCCTCGCTCTTGGAGAAAATCAATATATCATCGATGAACACCACGACAAACTTGTCCAGATATTCCATAAATACCTTGTTCATCAAATTCATGAAGTACGCAGGAGCATTAGTCAATCCAAATGACATGACGGTATACTCATATAAACCATAACTGGTGGTGAATGCTGTTTTGGGTATATCCTTTTCACGGATCTTCAACTGATGATACCCTGATCGAAGATCGATCTTAGAGAATACCTTGGCTCCTACTAGCTGATCAAACAAGTCATTGATCATTGGCAGAGGGTATTTGTTCTTGATGGTCACTTCGTTCAACGCACGATAATCCACAACCATCCTCAAGGTTCCATCCTTCTTCTCTACCAAAAGAACTGGGCTCCCAAGGTGATGAGCTT
Organism: Aegilops longissima; assembly: GCA_021605205.1. Classification (NCBI taxonomy): domain Eukaryota; kingdom Viridiplantae; phylum Streptophyta; class Magnoliopsida; order Poales; family Poaceae; genus Aegilops; species Aegilops longissima. The sequence goes on from CM038682.1 coordinate 691,645,503, forward strand.
GGCGAATATATCCTTTCTCCAATAACTCATTAATTTGATCCTTGATCTCTTTCAACTCATTCGGTGGCATCCGATAAGGTCTCTTGGATATTGGGGCTGTGCGGGCAATAACTCAATCAGAAATTCAATGTCCTGTCGGTGGCATTCTGGTAATTCCTCCGGAACACATCGGAAAATCTTGCACTCTGGCACTTCCTCTGAACAACTCCCGTGAGGGAATGCACTGATTCTTCATCTGGCTGTGCTGGCTACATACTTGATCCTCTTACGCTCCGGGGTGGTGAGCAGAATAGACTTATGGGCACGATCTATGTTTCCTTGAACTTTGTCAACCAATCCATGCCTAGGATTACATCCAAGGTCCGGGTTTCCAACACTATGAGGTCTGCGGAAATTTATGGTTCCCGATGTTGAGGTTGCATGACAGCCTAAGCCTGCCATCATTTCTCCTCCTGCGGAACTGACGCGAAGGGGGCTTCTAAGGGTTTTAGTGGGCAACCCGTACTTTTCCACAACTACCCTTGATATGAATGAATGCGTTGCACCAGAATCAAAGAGTACCAATCTGAGCGTGAATTCAATAAAACTTACCAACCACAGTGTCTGGCTGATCATAGACGTCCTCCACGTCAATGTGGTTCACCTGAGCACGAGGGAAAGGGTTGGGCTTCTTCGCTGAGCCTCCATTGCCGTTTCCATTCCTCTGCTTGGCCTCCGGGCAGTCGGTGGCATAGTGCCCTGTCTTCTGGCACTTGAAGCAGGTGATGTGGCTCAGATCCTTCGGAGCCGGGGCAGAACGGTGCTGATTGCCATTACCGTTTCCATTGCCATGGCCATTGCCTGCCTTGTTGTCCTGGTTACGGTTGTTCCCATTTCCTCCATGGTTATGACCTCCATGGTTATGATGGGTGTGCCCTCCTGAGTATGGTGCATAACGGGGCTTCTGCTGAGCTCCTGAGTTGTGCTTCCCCTGGCTATACTTCCGCTTGCGGCTTTCAATCTGCTGCTGCTTGCCTTCAAGTATGGTGGCCTTGTCTACCAGCTCCTGGTAGTTGTTGAAGGTAGCCACAATAAGCTGCATACTCAGCTCGTCATTGAGTCCCTCGAGAAATTTCTCCTGTTTTGCGGCATCTGTGGCCACATCATCCGGGGCATAGCGAGCTAGCTTGCTGAACTCATCCACGTACTGTGCCACAGTACGGTTCCCCTGGCGTAAGTTGCGGAACTCACGCTTCTTCAGACTCATGGCTCCAGCTGAAACATGAGCGGTGCGGAAGGCCTGCTGGAATTGATCCCACATGATGGCACCAATGGGATAGGTGGCGGTGTAGTTCTCCCACCAAGAAGCTGCAGGTCCATCAAGTTGATGCGCGGCAAAGCGCACCTTCTCTGCATCAGTGCATCCAACAGTGATTAGCTCTCTTCCGACTTTGCGGAGCCAATCATCAGCCACAATCGGCTCAGTGCTACTAGAGAACACTGGCGGATTCAGCCTCAGAAATCGAGTCAAATTGTCAACAGGGGGTGGTGGCAGTGGATTGTTGGTGTTGTTGTTCTGATTCTGGATGAGTAGTTGCATGAGGGCATTCTGCTTCTAGAGCAGCTGGGTGAGCTCCGGCGGAAAACCAGTGTCACGTCTCGGAGGCATCTGGTGTTTTGGAGTGGATGAGAAAATTAGAATAGAACAATGGTCTATGAGAAATAACACTACCCATATGAATGCACAATCATAAACACACCAATCATTTATTCATTCCACTCAAACATGGTTCAAACTCGATTACAAAAGCTCATGACTAATCGAAGGAAATATCGGCCTAACTGATCGACGAAAAGGTAAGAATAACATGGTGGTCGACTAAAAAGTCTTCATCAATAATCCTTGCGTCCTCTGGTGCGATGTCCTCTGTTGTGACGTCTCCTCTTGCGGCTTCCTTCAGTGGAACTCCCTTCATAATCCTGATCATTGCTCACGAGGGGTCCGTCATCTCCACTCGAAAAAAGGTCCTCTCCCAAGTCCATCTTTTCCTCTATCGCGGCAAGCTTCATCTTCAGGTCGTCGACTGTCTCCATGAAGTCCGCGACTTCTTCCTCATGGTTAAGGAAGTCTGCGTGTGCCTTCTCCTCCGTTCCAGTTCACGGAACAATAGCCTCTGTGTGCCTTGAGTTACGGCGAGTCTGAATCTCCCGTTTCCTGAGGAGACTCTCCAAGTCCTGGACATAAGAGAGAATGGAGTCGTCCTCAACGGTACGGATGATATCTCCATTCCTTGCTCTACGAGAAACCATGGCGAGGTCTGAGGGATCGAGATCGGCCCTGTACTCTTCTCGGAGATGTCCAAGTGCTCGATAGATCGCCATGTCCCTTCCGATGATCCACTTGAAGTCGGTGAACTCAAATTCAATAGGCTCCGTGTGTCCTCCGAAGGTTCTCCCGGGAATATGCACTTCAATCCTGTAGCGGGTGTCTGTCGGAAGTGCATTGGTTGGCTTCCCGGTGATTGAGGGCAGAGCAATCTTCAGCTTCTTCACCATCTGGACCAGCTTCCGGCCGAAGGGCATCGTCTCATCGGGCTAGCAAAACTCCGGTAGCAAAACTGGGGTGAACTCGACGGCCATCTAGAATGTTGAAAATCGGAGAGGAGTTAGAAATGAACAGGGGAGAATTACGGAATGATAAGGATAAAAGTAAATAGTCTCTTCCTATGGCTTTCCGATCCTAGGGGTTACGATCCTACGGTCAGCATGTGCTCTGATACCATCTCTGTGAGCGACTGACCCAAAATCGGTCAAATCTACGTCTGCATACCATCCCAAGATCATCTTTGGTACTCACGGTTACATCGATGAAATAATCAAAGTTCAATCACACCTGAATTTATTACACGATTCTCATATAGAGTCTTTATTACAAGGGAATAAATTCGCTCAAGGCCAACTCATGAGAAATAAACTACTAATGCTTTGAAGCGTAGAAGATAAAGCGAGTTCATCCGACTCCAAAGGGCAATCGCCAAGCGCGGAGCGTAGCCTCACTCTGATCGAATAAATCTACGCAACATAAGGCGTTGCAGCCGTGTAGGTCAGCTTTTGAATAAGCTGGCAAGTCATGAAGAGAATAACAATAATAAAATTACTAACACTATATGCATTTTGGCTGTGGGGCTCTAAGTTTCATCATTTTGCGAAAAGCAAATTTTCCCTACTACAGTGGACTTGCTTGCAAAATTACTACAAATTGTTGGTAGTTATTGAGATGGTTCCGCCAACCAATATCTCATTCCCAAATTATTAAGTCATAACCCCTCAAATTAATTCATTAGTTTTAGTGTTGAGATTTCCGAATACTTCCAGGTTCCAGAGGCTCAAATTGTCCGTAACCGGGGACACGGCTAATCGATTAGATCTTTAACTCTGCAGAGGTTTGCGCACTTTACCCGCAAGAATCATTCCCTCCTTTTAAGTCTTCGCACTTCATGGTGTTTGAAGACGGGATGAATAAACAGGTCTTCCAAAGAGTTCTTACGCTACTGCGGTACCCATCAATCCTACCGTTCTTCTACATCTCGTAGTACCGCCCAGCCAGCGTCACTACTAGGGTTAACCCAGCGAGCCCATAATGGCTTGCGGCTGCAGAGTAAGCTTCGGTCATGGGGCATCCATCCGTCTCTTCGTGGCTGGGTGAAGCTTTCCGCAAGATGTCATGGCACTTCTCCATGCATCCGGCCAACCACTGGGTTCTCCGGTGCCCGTCAACCGTCCTCCACCCAAGAGTGAATTCAAGTCCATCTTGATTCTTGTAGTTCATGGGGTTGTCATCATCATTGACTCTCACATCTTTCTTATGAATTTCACTCAACCAAAACCCGTCTCTGAGCATAGCAAAGTAACTACTTCGTCCCGGGTCATGGTAACAAGGGGATTGGTTCATCCTACCACATGATACTACTCAAGATTAATAACTTCAAAATTTCAACTACTGCATGCATGGTGGGGTGGTGATAATTTCTAATGCATAAAAATCATAGGTATTGAAAATAACATGATCAAAACTTGCCTTCTTGATGATCCTCGTAAGCTAAAGATTCGTAGTAGCAAGCTTCGCACTCCGGAAACTCTACCGAGACAAACAATAATCACAATAAGCATATAGCATAGGATCACATAATACAATAGCAATAGCAACATAACACACCAAAACAACCAGATCAAAACCCAAGGGAAAACTCAAAGAAAAACCAACTCAAGTTTTTCCTACTTCAAGCAACAACTAAAAATAGTTTTTATATAACAAAATTTTCTCAACATAACCTAATCATGGTTTTATGTTAACTTAACAGAAAAGATTTCATTAAGTAACTAGGAGCAAAAAGAATCAATTTAAAATCTATTATGAAACTCCTATTAGGCCTAATTCAATTATTAAGAAAAATAAAATAAAAGTTTTATTTATTATAAATAAAAGTTCATCCTATAAAGTGACAGAAACTATCCTAGAATAATTAATCACATGTGAAAAATAAATTGATTTACTAATTAAATTAATATGAGAACAGTAGCTAGTCAATTAATTAGAATTAACAAGATTCTGCTTAAAACTATTTTTTATTAATCCTAAAATACCCAAATTAATTCCTATGGTTTGGCAATGTCAAAACAAAGTTGGGACAAAAGAATCATGTAAAATTAATTTTCCTAGCTCATGTTATAACAGATTTACTATTCTGACTAAAACTAAAATAAAGCAATTTTAATTAATTTTAACATAGCTAAATATATTTTCTACAGAAACTATAGAAAATTTGCAAACCAACAAAAAGAATCACCTAAAAATATTAAACAGAATAAAAGATATGAATTTTTCAAAACAGGAACTATTCTGTTAAAATAGGAAACGAAAATAAATGAAAAATGGCCTATTGGGCTAAACTACACCGAGCGTAATATAAACTAAGCGGGCCTAGGGTTAAACTGAATCGGGCGGGCTAAAATAAAAACCCTACCTAAAATAAACCGTAAACGAACCGGCGGTTTTATTTAAAAAATACCTCTTGGGTTCTAATCCTAGCCGTCGATAACGATCGGACGGGAGTGTAACTCGGCGACTTATCGGAGCTCAGCGTGGCGGCGGCGGTGTGAGTCGTTAGCCTCTCCGGTCGTCGGGAGGTCGTGGAGGCTCCGGTGAGTGTGAGACGAGCTCGGGGGTTCTTGGTGGAGTCGGTGGGGGTCGGGAGGTCTAGGCGACGGCGGGAAATGGAGGCGGCGGTCGGCTCGGGCTCGGACGGCGTGAGAGAGGAGGAGGGTTCGGCGAGGCGGGGAATGGGGTGCGGGGAGGGTTTAAATAGGGGGCTCGGCGTGGCAAGGAGGCGATCGGGAGGGGTCGATATCCGGATCTCACGGATCTCGGCGATCGATGGCGGCGTGGCGTGGTGGGGGTTGAAGGAGGTGGGGTCCTTTGGCGGTGAGAGAGGAGGGCGCAGTGCGGTCAGGCGACCGGCTCGAAGGGTTTGAGCTGGGTGGCTGGCCGGTTGGCTGGCTCATTGGGCTGGCACAGTGGGCGCTGGTGGGCAGTCTGGGCATTGGCTGGGCGATGCTTTGGTGGCGGCCACAGGGGGGTTTCTTTTTTTAAATTTATTTTTTTAATAAAAACAAAAACAGAGATAAAACATAAACTATAAATATTTTATATAGGACATATATATACCAAAATGATCAGGGGAATATTCCCTATCATTTGAACATTTTCCCAAAGGCAAAATCCAAACTTTATAAAAATTCATTTTTTCCAATATTCAAATAAAACCCAAATTTGAATTCAAAACTTTTGGCATTGTTTTCTCTGATATTTTTGGAGTGTCATGTTTACTCCTCTCATACTTTTGATCAAGTATTTATCAGGCATAGTTTTTGAAATGATTCTCACTTGCCAAAGTTTGAATTCAAATTTGAAAACTCAAAACTCTTCTGAAACTTCAAATGGCATTCAAATTCAAACAGGATGCATAGATGCTTAGCTATAATTGTAAAACATTCCAAATAGGAAATTTGGGATGTTACAGTTTATGTTTAGGAATAAATAATCCATCTAGCCTCTGTTTAGATGTGGTTTTATGTTTTAATTAGTGTTTGTGCCAAGCTAGACCTATTGGATCTTCTTGGATGATAGTTATTTGATCTTGCTGTAATTTCCAGAAACTTTGCGCTCAATGCCCTAATTATTAAAAATCACCAGAACGTGATAAAATAATGATTCCAATTGATGCTGATAAATAAACAAATTGTATAGGTCTTTTAATTTTGGTAGAATTTTTTGTGTTCCAGAAGTTTGCGTTAGTTACAGATTACTACAGACTGTTCTGTTTTTGACAGATTCTGTTTATCGTGTGTTGTTTGCGTATTTTGATGAATCTATGGCTAGTAAAATAGTTTATAATCCATAGCGAAGTTGGAATACAGTAGGTTTAACACCAATATAAATAAATAATGAGTTAATTACAGTACCTTAAAGTAGTCTTTTGTTTTCTTTCTCTAACGGAGCTCACGAGATTTCTATTGAGTTTTGTGTTGTGAAGTTTTCAAGTTTTGGGTAAATTCTTTTGATGAATTATGGAACAAGGAGTGGCAAGAGCCTAAGCTTGGGGATTCCCATGGCACCCCCAAGATAATCCAAGTACACCAAAAAGTCAAAGCTTGGGGATGCCCCGGAAGGCATCCCCTCTTTCGTCTACTTCCATCGGTAATTTACTTGGAGCTATATTTTTATTCACCACATGATATGTGTTTTGCTTGGAGCGTCTTGTATTATTTGCGTATTTGCTTGTTAGTTTACCACAATCATCCTTGCTGTACACACCTTTTGAGAGAGCCGTACATGAATTGGAATTTGATATAATACTCTATGTGCTTCACTTATATCTTTTGAGCTTGATAGTTTTGCTCATAGTGCTTCACTTATATCTTTTGAGCGTGATAATTTTTGCTCTAGTGCTTCACTTAGATCTTTTAGAGCACGGTGGTGGATTTGTTTTAAAGAAACTATTGATCTCTCATGCTTCACTTAGATTATTTTGAGAGTCGTTAATAGCATGGTAATTTGCTTAATATTAATATACTCGATATTCAAGATATGTGAAACTTTCTTTTGAGTGCGTTGAATACTAAGAAAAGTTTGATTCTTGATAATTGTTTTGAGATATGAAGATGGTGATATTAGAGTCATGCTAGTTGAGTAGTTGTGAATTTAAGGAATACTTGTGTTGAAGTTTGTGATTCCCGTAGCATGCACGTATGGTGAACCGTTATGTGATGAACTCGGAGCATGATTTATATATTGATTGTCTTCCTTATGGGTGGCGGTCGGGGACGAGCAATGGTCTTTTCCTACCAATCCCCCTAGGAGCATGGGCGTAATACTTTGCTTTGATAACTTCTAGATTTTTGCAATAATTATACGAGTTCTTTATGACTAATGTTGAGTCCATGGATTATACGCACTTTTTCCCATCCTTCCACCATTGCTAGCCTCTCTAATACCGCACACTTTTCGCCGGTATCATACACCCACCATATATCTTCCTCAAAACAGCCACCATACCTACCTATTATGGCATTTCCATAGCCATTCCGAAATATATTGCCATGCAACTTTTCACCGTTACGTTTATTATGACACGCTCCATCATTGTCATGTTGCTAGCATGATCATGTAGTTGACATCGTATTTGTGGCAAAACCACCGTTCATAATTCTTTCATACATGTCACTCTTGATTCATTGCATATCCCGGTACACCGCTGGAGGCATTCATATAGAGTCATGTTTTGTTCTAAGAATCGAGTTGTAATTGTTGAGTTGTAAGTCAATAAAAGTGTGATGATCATCATTATTAGAGCATTGTCCCAAGTGAGGAAAGGATGATGGAGACTATGATTCCCCCACAAGTCAGGATGAGACTCCGGACGAAAAAGAAAAAAAAGAAAAAAAGAAAAAAAGAGGCCATAAAAAAAGAGAAAAGGCCCAAATAAAAAAATAAAAAAAATGAGAGAAAAAGAGAGAAGGGACAATGCTACTATCCTTTTACCACACTTGTGCTTCAAAGTAGCACCAAGATCTTCATGATAGAGAGTCTCTCATTTTGGCACTTTCATATATTAGTGGGAGTTTTTCATTATAGAACCTGGCTTGTATATTCCAATGATGGGCTTCCTCAAATGCCCTAGGTCTTCGTGAGCAAGCGAGTTGGATGCACACCCACTTAGTTTCTTTTGTTGAGCTTTCATATACTTATAGCTCTAGTGCATCCGTTGCATGGCAATCCCTACTCACTCACATTGATATCTATTGATGGGCATCTCCATAGCCCGTTGATACGCCTAGTTGATGTGAGACTATCTTCCCTCCTTTTGTCTTCTCCACAACCACCATTCTATTCCACATATAGTGCTATATCCATGGCTCACGCTCATGTATTGCGTGAAGACTGAAAAAGTTTTAAAATGTTAAAGTATGAAACAATTGCTTGGCTTGTCAGCGGGTTGTGCATGATTTAAATACTTTGTGTGGGAAGATGGAGCATAGCAGGACCATATGATTTTGTAGGGATAACTTTCTTTGGCCATGTTATTTTGAGAAGACATAATTGCTTAGTTAGTATGCTTGAAGTATTATTATTTTTATGTCAATATGAACTTTTGTCTTGAATCTTTCGGATCTGAATATTCATACCACAATTAAGAAGATTTACATTGAAATTATGCCAAAGTATCACTCCACATCAAAAGTTCTCTTTTTATCATTTACCTACTCAAGGACGGGCAGGAATTAAGCTTGGGGATGCCTGATACGTCTCCAACGTATCTATAATTTTTGATTGCTCCATGCTACTTTATCTACTGTTTTGGACTATATTGGGCTTTATTTTCCACTTTTATATTATTTTTGGGACTAACCTATTAACCGGAGGCCCAACCCAGAATTGCTGTTTTTGCCTATTTCAGTGTTTCAAGAAGCAGAATATCAAACGGAGTCCAAACGGAATAAAACCTTGGGAACGTGATTTTCTCACGAGCGTGATCCGGAGACTTGGACCCTACTCCAAGGAACAAAAGAGGCGGTCACGAGGGTGGGGGGTGCCCCCCTAGGGCGCGCCCCCTGCCTCGTGGGCCCCCTGTTGCTCCACCAACGTACTCCTTCCTCCTATATATACCTACATACCCCCAAACGATCAGAACAGGAGCCAAAAACCTAATTCCACCGCCGCAACTTCCTGTATCCATGAGATCCCATCTTGGGGCCTGTTCCGGAGCTCCACCGGAGGGGGCATCCACCATGGAGGGCTTCTACATCATCACCATAGCCCCTCCGATGAAGTGTGAGTAGTTTACTACAGACCTTCGGGTCCATAGCTAGTATCTAGATGGCTTATTCTCTCTTTTTGGATCTCAATACAATGTTCTCCTCCTCTCTCGTTGAGATCTATTCGATGTAATCTTATTTTTGCAGTGTGTTTGTTGAGACCGATGAATTGTGGGTTTATGATCCAGATTATCTATGAATAATATTTGATTCTTCTATGAATTCTTTTATGTATGATTGGTTATCTTTGCAAGTCTCTTTGAATTATCTGTTTGGTTTGGCAAACTAGATTGGTAGTTCTTGAAATGGGAGAAGTGTTTAGATTTGGGTTCAATCTTGCGGTGTCCTTACCCAGTGACAGAAAGGGTTGCAAGGCACGTATTGTATTGTTGCCATCGAGGATAACAAGATGGGGTATTTATCATATTGCATGAATTTATTCCTCTACATCATGTCATCCTGCTTGACGCGTTACTCTGTTTTTAACTTAATACTCTAGATGCATGCTGGATAGCGGTCGATGAGTGGAGTAATAGTAGTAGATGCAGAATCGTTTCGGTCTACTTGTCTCGGATGTGATGCCTATATACATGATCATACGTAGATATACTCATAACTATGCTCAATTCTATCAATTGCTCAACAGTAATTTGTTTACCCACCGTAGAATACTTATGCTCTTGAGAGAAGCCACTAGTGAAACCTATGGCCCCCGGGTCTATTCTCATCATATCAATCTCCATCACTTTAATACTTGCTTTGTTTTTACTTTGCCTTTTACTTTTCACTTTGCATCTCTATACCAAAAATACCAAAAATATTATATATCATCTCTATCAGATCTCACTCTCGTAAGTGACCATGAAGGGATTGCCAACCCCTAATCGCGTTGGTTGCAAGGAGCTATCGTTTTGTGCAGGTACGAGGGACTTGTGCGTGGCCTCCTACTGGATTGATACCTTGGTTCTAAAAAACTGAGGGAAATACTTATGCTACTTTGCTGCATCATCCTCTCCTCTTCGGGGAAATCCAACGCAGTGCTCAAGAGGTAGCAGGGAGCTGCGTCCAGTGAGCGGCGGTCGCCGCGCATGGCTCTCGCGTCCTGCAGTTCCTGAGTGGTCTTGATGATGAACTCCTGAGCGTTGGGCGCCCCTTGCCCTTGTCATCCTGAGGGAGACGTGCCGCGAAGCACGCCTCCAAGTGGTGCCCGAGCACCTCCCTCATGACGTTGGCAAGGTCTGAGGCCCTCCAGAAGAGAGCCCCCGAGCCCTGCTCAAGGAGGGCGCCGGGCACGCCTTCCTATGCGAGGGAGGGAGGCGCCCCAGGTGCGGGCGCTGATCCTGACGAGGCACCTTTCGCGACGCCACCCTCCTGAGGTCCTACATGTAGTAGCTGCTTCTTCTTCTTGGGGCCAACCTCAGGAGAGTATCGAGCTGCACTGTTGTCGGGGTCTTCGATTGGCGCTGCTTGGAAGGCGCGCTCGAGGGAGCACATCGCATATCTTTCTTCGTAGGGGACTGTCATGATCCCGCCGCTCCCTGGCATCTTGAGGACGTTGTAACCGTGGTGCGTCACCGCCATGACCTTGGCCAGGGCTGGATACCCGAGGATGGCATTGTACGGCAGACGGATGTGTGCGACGTCGAAGTCGATGAGCTCGGTGCGGTAGTTGTTGCGTTCTCCGAAGGTGACAGGAAGGCGGACCTGCCCTATCGGTGTGGTGGAACCGTCGGTCACTCCTGAGAAAGGCTTGGTAGGCTGAAGCTGATCGTAGGGCACTTGAAGGTTGTCGAACGTGTCGACGGACACGACGTTGAGTCCTGGGCCGCCGTCGATGAGGGTCTTGGTGATTTGTACGTTGCTGATGACGGGCGAACAAAGCATCGGGAGAATGCCAGCAGTGGTCGCACACTTAAGTTGACCTGCCGAACTGAAAGTGATGGCGCACTTGGACCACCTGAGTGGGCGTGTGGCCTCGAGCTTGGGGAGGACTGCGTTCACCTCGCGGGCAAACTGCTTGAAGATCCGCTGTGAGGTTGGGGCTTGAGCCCCGACCAAGATGCAGGCGATAGCACGCGGCTCCTGGAAGCCCCCAGCCCCCTCGTCTTGATGGTGGTCGTCGTTCCTTCTTGGTGGTGGCGGCAGCGGAGGAAGCCCCTACCTGACGCGCCAAATGTCGAATCTCGGGTTCCGGCAAAACCCTTAAGGTTCGAACTCTGGTGTGCGTGCGAAGATCTCCCCCTCGCAGATCACGCCCTCTCACGCTTCGCGATCTCTAGGCTAGCTCGACGAACTCACAACACAAGGGACACAAGATTTATACTGGTTCGGGCCACCGTTGTGGTGTAATACCCTACTCTAGTGTGGTGGTGGTGGATTGCCTCTTGGGCTGAGGATGAATAGTACAAGGGGAAGAACAACCTCCTGAGGAGAGGTGTTCTTGTGCTTGGCGAACTTGTGTCGGTGAGGATGATCAGAATCCGTCCCCTCCTATGGTGGTGGCTAGTCCTATTTATAGAGGCCCCGGTCCTCTTCCCAAATATCGAGCGGGAAGGGATCCCACAACGGCCAATTTGAAAGGGGACAACTAGTACAGCTTATCCTGACAAAAGTAGTCTTCGCCTGCCAAAGGCTCTGATGGTGACGTCGTCTTGGGCTCCACGGTGATCTCCGTCCTGCTGTCCTGCTGGTCTGGGTCTCGTTGCACCGATAAGAAAACCTTTGCTTGACGCCTCGGTACTCCTCGCCTGCGCTTGCCTCCTTAGTACCAAAGAGGAAACAAGGACACTGTACGCGCTGGTGCCCGCCTGGCGCCCGCCTTGTCTCGATCGTCATGGCTTACATCACTGGAACCTCGCGAGGCTTTGTCTTGCCTTGATCTCTCCGCCCCTCGCGAGCCAGCCTGGCGAGGCCGCTCCTGAGAAGGTCTTGTGTCGTCCGCCTCGCGAGGCTTGGCCCCTCGCGAGGGTCTTGAAAGCTTGTTGGTGAAGATGGGCCGTACGGGCCCGCTCGCAGAGCCACGCCATGGGCCGCAGGCAGGCAAGTCCGGGGACCCCGTTCCCAGAACGCCGACATAATTGTTTGTTTCAGAGGATGTGGAGAGGAAGCAACAACGATGGCAAAAATAATTTCTAGGATTAATAGGACAAAGAATCCCATACAGTACTCATTTTTATGCTACATACTTGATATTGCTATGGTAAATCATTAATTCCTTTACACATTAGGCCATCGAGTATGATTCAGTATGATGTGAAGGCTTACATTTCACTCAGAAGAGGCTCTGAAGGAGATAATGGCAGGTCAGTTAATTTATTTCCTTTGACGAATGTATATAGTGACTTTACTAGAGATTTAGCGTTATTTTCTTTCAAGTTTTATTGTATCCATGTTGGACTGTAGGCTGAATTTTGTTCTTCCGATATTGCATTGTTAATGTGTCAAAGTGTTTCCTCTATCACTCGTGGCAGAACAGTTGGCATCCTACATTTGAGTACCATATTTGATATTTCTTTACAGTTTCTTTTTTCCATTAGGCAAAACTAGCATATGCACATATGGACTCGATTATCCGACTATAAGTTTCTGCACCTTTTTGTAGGGATCCATGAGGGGAGATCAATGCCATGTTTGAGCTGCCTAATATGTGGAACAGATGCAAAACATGTCTTGATTTGCCACCATGTTGCAATTACAAGAGTAGTAACTGGTTTATTACTATGTTAATGCCATAATTCCACGTTTTGAACAGGACAAGGTGACACTAAACAGTACACACTCAAATGTAGATTAACTTCGGCCATCTCCTGCTTTCCATACACACACGTAGTCTAATGAATAAGTACCAGGGCTGTAGAAAAAATAATTTATGTTATACGCTAAGGTCCTGGAATGAATATTTCAAATGCCATGTACAGTTCAGAATAGCTAACACTAGCTAGCTGCAATAAGGTTATGTTACTAATCACCATGGGGGTGATTAAATCCTACAGCATCTATACCTGCACTTATTCATTGTCTTGCCTTGATCTATTTTGTTTTGTACATCCTTCGGGTAATACAAGCTATCTGTTCCACAATGTGTTTATACTTTGTGAACATGATATCAGGTGATATGATTATGTAAATTAGCAATTATTATTTTATATAAAACATCTAATATCACCATTATTCAACCATATGGTTTTACACTTAATTTCTTAACAATATGTGCTACTAAATTCTTGCAACAACGCGCGGGACATCATCTAGTTCAAATAATACAACATGACCAATAGTAGCCAATTCCTCCTCTTCTTCTTTTAAGTTACATATAATGAATGATAATTCAAAGGGTCTATTATAAATGCCACCGAGATCTACAAGTGCCTACTGACTGCTGGAGAATCGCATGACCGTAAGCAATCATCTCTTACGTCTATGTTGTAGAATACCATGTGACACTCGTGGTAAGCAATCCAAACTTGATGAAAAAAATATTGTAGAATAATGAGTATAATTTGTCCTGATGGACATCATGTATTCTTATTATTTATTTTCATTTCTACTCACAACATGCATCCGCAACTGAATTTCAAGAAAAAAAATATGCATCCACAATAGGTTTCCAAACTTGCTAACCTACGCAGATGCAAGGATTAAGGACCGGTCCTAGTTTAGGGCACATCTTTAATAAGAGCTCAATACATCTATAAAACACATTGTTGAAATATATTTAGCAATATGAACACCAACACTAATTTAAAAATGACTAGTTAAGTTTTGGGTAGAATTTTATTAGGTGAAAGGAAAATCCAATCAAGAAAGAAAGAAAAAACAAGTAAGCAGAACCAAAACATGGGTCGGCCAACTATCACCTCTTCCATATAAATTAACTTTAATTTTTTTACGGACTATCTCATTTATTCATTTCTAAGACCCTTACTAACATTTTCCATGGTTTTCTCCAATTCGTCGGGTTTTTATTATCCTCTTCTCCCTTTCCACTAGCAATTTCACTCAATTTATCTTCTGTTTTTACAACGTATTTTTTACTCGTTTTCATTATCAGTTCTCCTTTTTATGTTTTTATTCTTTTATTTTTCAGTTTTTCAAATCCATGAACGATTTTTTCAAGTTCATTAATGTTTACGAAGATCACAAAAAAAAATTGAGTTTGCAAACTTCTTAAAACATTTGATTTTTTAGTAGTGTTTTTATAAATTAATGAAGATTTTAAAATTCTTGTAAAATATTGAATTTTGCAGGCATCTTTCTAAAATTGTGATCATCTTTCTTAAATAAATCTTGAATAATTTTTCCATCGTTCATGTTTTAGACAAATCATGAGCATTTTAAAAAATTATCCATAAAGACATTTTTCACTCATGAAGATTTTTTTAGAATCTTGGAACATTTTTTTGCTATGACAAGAATGAATTTTGAATACATCATTATTTTTATGTATTCTCATATATCATTTACCTAATTTTTGATTGTGCATTCTAAATCTACAAAACGTTGGTTCGGTTTTTTCGAGCAGCCAACCTTTTCCACTTTTTTTCTTTTCAATGTGGACAGAAAATTTTCTTTTTTCGAGGGAACAATAGTTTTTTTAAAACTTATAATGGGAATTTTTTTTTGAAGTACATAGAACACCACCTCATTTTTCCAGTGAATCCAGGACGCTAGTTTTTTTAGGGGATCCGGGACCCATCTGAGCGAAGAGAAAAACAAGCGAACGAGTGTGTTGTTGGGCCGTGGCCCACCATGCGATAAATAGCGATAGGAACAGAAGGAGGCTTCAGCTTGGCTAGGGACAAGAGATGCTTCCGCTTCTCTATAATCTCAGTTGTAATCTAAGCCTTGTTATTGAGTGAAATTAGTAGAAAGGTTCTCACACATCTTGTGCGACAATTCGGTGTGTATGTCTGACAACGAGAATCGATTGGCACTTCGACCTCAGCCAACCTTGTGCCTCATCATTAATGTTTGCATATGCCTTTTGTCGTAGAGTAGGATTAGTGTACATGAACATTTACCGAATATGTCCAAGTGATTAAAGTACCATAGCTTATTTTCCTTAGATTTAAAAGAATGGCTTGATAATAATAATATTATTGATGCCAACAAAACAAAATAACATAGGACATCCACACTTCAATTTTATGGTCGATTGAAAGTAGACAATGCCGAGACTTGCTTGGGCCTTCGTTGCCTCATGCTAACCAAGCTAAGCACGAGCGCATCACAACTACAATAGATTGGTGCCGCCTCTCGCAACCATCGTAGCCAGCACAACCACTGCCTTCCCTGCCGTTAATGCCACCATGTGCACCTGCCCGTGAGCTTAGTCTGCACAGTAGACCGTCCGTCAGGAGAAAACCGCCCCAAGATGATCTGGATCGCGGCACCCAATCCACACCACAAAGCTAGACGAAGCGCCTCGCAGCCACTGAAGTGTGCGGGTTTTACCCGTTTACGCCATCGGACGATACAGAGGGGAGGATGCGAGGAAGGGAGTAGCAGTAGCGGTCCGCAAAAGTTTTACCCAGGGCGCCCCTAAGAAGAGCGACCCGGGGGTCGGGGACATAGTATCACATGGAAACCAAATTCAGTGAAAATGGCGAAAACCACATGGAAACGATGCTTTAAAGTTTCAGCAAATATTAAAAAAAAAAGATGTTAAGAGTGTGATATTCTGTTAGGGATAAGTATATTTTTCGTCCCTCAACTTTATCGAAAGTTTAGAAAGGATCCTTCAACTCCAAAACTGGAAAAACCTAG
The DNA here is from genome assembly GCA_021605205.1 of Aegilops longissima. Taxonomy (NCBI): domain Eukaryota; kingdom Viridiplantae; phylum Streptophyta; class Magnoliopsida; order Poales; family Poaceae; genus Aegilops; species Aegilops longissima. The sequence goes on from CM038682.1 coordinate 691,661,622, forward strand.
TCCCTTAATTGTCAAAACGGATACTTTTAGTCCCTCAAACCGTTTCAGGTGGTTTTGGGCTGACGTGGCATGGTTTTGACTGCTGACCTCGCCACATCATCGTCCACCTCACCTTTGTCTCGTTCCTCTCTCTGTGCCCCCACAGAAGCACCTGGCCGCACATCTGCTCCGCCGCATCCGGCAGCCTGTGGCCTCACCTCCGTGCTGCTCTGCCTCTTCCTTCACTCCTGACGATCTTGCACAAAGATAAGTAGTTCTTATTGATAGCCATACGCATTCAAATCGCAAGTAACTTGATCGATCCTGCTGTGCGAAGCTAGCCAAGCTAATTGATTTGCCACCTGTCAAAAAATGCGGAACTCTCGCGCACGTACGTTGAAGCCAACCGGCTGGAAACACAACACACGCATGCACACGTAGGCTGGCTATGATTCTTGTTGGTCTATTGGTTATTCACGGTTGTTGTTTACAGAAGCTCCCTAGCTCGCTCCCTTGCTTGTTCCGACCCTGATGCTAGGCTCCCGCTCTTGCCTTGCCGTGCCGCCGGCAGTGGCTGTTGGAATTTGCTAGTCTGTTTTTGGCCCAAAGCCCAACTAAAATTTTGAAATTCTCTTAGCCCATTCATGCACACATGTGAGTGGGGTGAATAAGGCTAAAGTTTAGTCCCACCTCATAAATTGAGAGAAAGTTGCACCTCTTTATAAGGTGAGCTCTTCTACCACTTGTATGAGCATGAGAAGAGGAGACCTACACTCGCGCGCCGCGCCGCGGGTTGCGGGATTGAGCCGAGCCGAGGACGGAGCTATGCACGTTATCTATATTATTACTGAACCGTTTCTTTTGGATCGCGACGACTCTGACGTGGGGTTTACTCCCACGACCTACCCGGCCCCTCCTTTCGGCGTGCACCGGGAGAAGGGACAGCAGGCCTCCGGAACCCCGCCTCTCGTGATCCTGTCACGGGAGAGGCGATCAGGTTTTGGGGAGCGCTTTCATGCGACTGCTGGCAGCGACGACTTCGCGAACGACGGCTTCTTCCCCGACCTCGGCAACCTCATCCTCGACGACATGGGCGACAACGTCAACGCCGGCGGTGCTGCTCCCGCTGCACCGTATGTGATTCTATCCTTCCTGTTCGAGATCGTGGTAGAATTCATGTTTCTAGTATGTGCTCTAGATGTGATCTGTTCATCTGCTATGCTAGTTCGCATGATTAGTTTAATCTCTGCTATTGCTGTCATGATCTATTTCCTATTTATTCGGATTAAATCTCGTAGTAATTTGCTCATATTTCCAACAATCCAAAAACCTGATTATAGGCAATTACTCCGAGTGGTTTTGCTGCGCATCTGAAGCCGCCTGCCTTTAAGGGGGCGCAATATAAGAGGTGGCGCACGAGAGCAGTCTACTGGTTTAAGACCATGGGCTGCTATGACGCCATTAAGGGCAAGCCTGAGGGCGATCTTAATCCAGCACAGCTGGAAGCTTTTGAGAAGATCGATACTCTCTTTAAAGGCGCTCTTCTGGGTGTTCTTGATGATTCCATTGTGGATTCGTATATGTCGTTTGACAACGGCAAGGACATGTGGGCTGCGCTCGAGGCCAAGTTTGGTGCCTCGGACGCCGATGCGCAGTTATGCGTCATGGAGCAATTCTATGACTACAAGATGACTGATGAGCGCTGTTGTACAGCAGGCTCATGAGATCTGATCGCTCGCAAAATAACTTGCGCACTTCAAGTGTGTGTTGCGGACAAATTTGTAGCGGAGGCATTATTGCCAAGCTTCCACCTTCGTGGAACAATTTTGCTACTTCCCTGAAACACAAGAGACAGGAGTTTTCCGTTACGGATCTCATTGGTACTCTTGATGTTGAAGAGAAGGCGAGAGCAAAAGATACACGTGCTCGAGTTGCTGAGGGAGCTTCTAGTGCCCACATGGTACAGAAGAAGAACTTCCAGCCCAACAAGTTCAAAAACAACAAGAACAAAACTCAGGGCAAAGGCAAGTTTGATACAAAGAACAAGCCATCATATTCTACCAACTTCAAGAAGAATTCTCATAAGAAGGGGAAGGGACTTTGCCATGTCTGCGGTGATCCTAATCACTGGGCTCCGAAGTGTCCTAACCGCTTTGAGGAGCGCGAACATGAGAAGAGCGGCAAGTCCGCTAATGTTGTCATCGGTGATACTGATATGAAGGAATCAGGGTACGGTATTTTTCCTACCATCCTTTCAGTATTTCAATCCCCTCATTGGTTAATTGACACCGGTGCCAATGTACATGTTTGTGCTGACGCCTCCATGTTTTCTTCTTACCAGGCCATAGGGACTTCTCCCGTGCTGATGGGGAACGGGTCACATGCCATCGTTCGAGGTGTTGGTACGGTCGATCTGAAGTTTACTTCGGGGAAGACCGTGCGTCTGAAGAACGTTCATCATGTGCCGTCCATCAGTAAAAATCTCGTTAGCGGTTCCCGTTTATGTCGAGATGGTTTTAAGTTGGTTTTTGAGTCCAATAAAGTTGTAATTTCCAAGTGTGGACAATTACTAAACAGTAAGATGTAGCTAGCTAGAAGCCTCCATAGAGCTTTGAGACTCTCAGCCATCCGATCATTCCAACGTACGATCCAGATCAGCTCTGGTCGTCCCAGGTCGCTCGCGCGCTTCCACTCACCGTTTAGCGGGCCGCTGCTCCGCACAACGAGCTACAATTTTTGTCCATAAGCGGGCCAAGGCCCAGGTCCAGTCCAGCAGGCCACCTAAAATCCCCACATACTATTGCGTACTCCTTTTTCTGTAATCTCCTTCGGCACCGATCTAACCCTAGGTGTCGCCATCGTCGTCGGCTCCGCCATGACCTTCTGCTAGCTGCTCCTTCCCCATCACCACTGCCACGACCATGCCTTTCCTGTAGCCCACCTTCGATGCTCTCTGTTCGTGGCTGCATCCTGTATGATGTGGCAGCAGCACGAATCGCAAGAGGGGGGAAGGATGCGGTGGCGGCACAAGAACCCAAGAGGAGAAATGTCTGTCTCTCTGGATCCATGGAAGATGGCGCTGCGATCCGCATGCATCAACTGCCGTAGCCATCTTCTCCTACCATTTCGCCGGCTGCGCAGCGGGATCGAGATTCGGAGGTGGCCTCCATTGAGGCGCATTCTCAACTTCTCAACTCCTTTCCCTTCATGGCCGCACCAAACCAAGCACGTTTGATGAAGAAGCTCTCTCTCTCTAGCGCTTCTGCAGAACCTGTAAGTAACCTGATCGACAATACCCATTGAACGTATTTATCTGATTATTATGCTCAATTCTCTCGGGAATTTTATTCACCTGCTTAGTGATGCATGATTAATTTTCTCATGTACCTAGCTTTCTAGAAATGTACGATATGTGCATATTCACCACGTGCAATCTTTTGGCACATAAGTATCTTTATATTTGAGAAAATCACAGGATCAAAACCATGGAATCTTTATATTATTGTTATTAGGAAAGAGAATATCAAAGCTAAGGGGCAAAGAAGAAGGGAAGAATGCAAGTATTGGTAAGTTGTGCCAGGATGAAGATGAATTATGCATGGAACAAATCTGGATCCATGGTCATGTCACGGCATGTCAGGCGTCCGGCAAGATATGAGGTTTGCTAGCATTGCTCTTTTTATCTCCAACTATCAATGCATAAGAATAGGAGATAGTAGATGATAATGCTCCAAGATACTAGCTTTCTTTTCCTTTTTTGCAACATGGCCATGGTACGTGCTTGTCTCATCAGGAGTAATCAGAGTAGCTGGAAAAAGCATTGGGATATATACTATCAACACTTGCACCGTGAGTGTTTGGCGGAGTGGCAGACACAACACCGAAGCATATTTTAGTTCTCTCATGCAATGTTTTTGCTTTTCTTTTCAGTGCGAGATGGACAAGGGTACTTAGGTAAAAAACATGTCTTTCCTATAATGTGTGTAATCTATGGTTATGTGTTTAACAAATTAATTTAGCGGATTACCATTTCTATTTTCAGGAGAACAACTATTATGTTGCTACCAGCAAGGTAACGCAGTCATCTTCATTTGTTTCCTACATATCCCTACTATATTGAGTATTGAACTACTTATTGCATATCCCACGAACTCTCAGCATTCTTCAACATGCTCTTTTGGCAGACACGAATGTTCCCTTTATAGCCTGCAGGTAGGATGTATTTGTAAGATATCTATGCCTATCGCTTTAATCTCCTTTTAACAAGAAGCAAGAAATGGTAAACATTTAATTGTTCTCAACAGAAAACTATATAACCAAGATGCTCCTATATAGTATGTTTTATTATGGAGAAGAAATTTCAGGCCTTCCTACATCATATTCATCGTAAAAAGGAAATATTCAAGTCCCTCATCAAGTATATGGTTATTATCTTCAAGAGAAGGCATTCTTACTTGAAGGATACAGTTCTATTTTGTAGTCCAATCAAAATATGCACACACTGTTCATAATAAGTGTTGATCTATTGCTTGCTTCTCTCTCTAGCCAATCTTTATGACAGTAGCACAGTTTCTTATATTTGTTTATTTTTTAGATTCGAATGGTTATATTTTTACAAGACTTTATTTGCCCATGTTTTCTTAATATCTAGCAATATATATCCTCCCTCTACTGCTGGCAAACATGTTGTCATGGAGAGACATAATATGCATCTTACAAGGAAAATAGGAGTATATTAATATGTTTGATTTCTCTCGACTCCTTTCTTATGCGTTGCTATTAATGTAATTGTGCGTCTTCCATCCAAGTTTTCAAACAACATAGTCTAGCTAAGAAGTATGTTCATATTTCACATACTGTGATCAAGGCATGTAGGATCATGTGTGATGGATGTGAAGTATACAGATGGTTATTTTTGGCCTTCCGTCTATTTAAAACCATGGTTTCAGACAAAACTACCTGGAAGGATGTAGTTGTTTTTGGTCTGAATAAGATTGAATTTCATCACCACAGCAAGTCGTCAGTGTTAGTTTGTGCTTTGCACAAGGTGCTTGACATGTAATTTGATAATTAATATTTGTGACTGTCATCGAGAGTAAAAACAAAAATGTTACAATTGGTATTACTCTGTTTATTCAGCTCCTGACTTATTGTCCATTGAATTTCATGTGAAAGATATGGTTTAGCATAACCATTCAGATAAGTTTTTACACTGAAAATGTTTAATTCAACCTTACTAATTTGAAATGTTAAAATAGAATCATGTGTTTCAACCATCTTGATTCTTTTCCAAGATGGACAGGCGCAGCAACACGCGCCTTCATGTTCTAGTTTGTTGGAAAAGGCTATGAGTGCGGAGGCTTGTTCCGCCTATCTTTGTCAGATATTTGCACTAAAGTTATTAATAATGTTTGCCACAACAATGAGTCTGATATTTGGCATTCACGACTTTGTCACATTAACTTTGGTTGCATGACGCGGCTAGCCAATCTGAATTTAATTCCGAAAATCTCTGCTGTCAAAGGCTCTAAGTGCCAAGTATGTGTGCAAGCTAAGCAACCTCGCAAGTCCCATAAGACTGCAGAGGCAAGAGACTTGGCACCACTAGAGCTTATACATTCTGATCTTTGTGAGATGAATGGCGTGTTGACAAAAGGTGGAAAGAGATATTTCATGACGTTGATTGATGACTCCACTAGATATTGTTATGTGTATCTTCTGAAATCAAAAGATGAGGCTTTAACTTTCTTCAAAAACTATAAAGCTGAGGCAGAGAACCAACTTGATCGAAAAATTAAGCGGCTTAGGTCCGATCGTGGTGGAAGTATTTTTCCAATGAATTTGATCTGTTTTATGCGGAACATGGTATAATACATGAGAGGACGCCTCCCTACTCACCTCAGTCTAATGGGGTGGCCGAAAGAAAGAACCGAACTCTAACTGATTTGGTTAACGCCATGTTAGACACATCGGGTCTTTCCAAGGAATGGTGGGGGGCGCTAATGACCGCGTGTCATGTCCTAAACCGAGTTCCCACAAAGCATAAGACCATGACTCCATTTGAGGAATGGGAAAGGAAAAGGTTGAAACTCTCCTACCTACGTTCTTGGGGTTGTTTGGCGAAAGTCAATATACCAATTCCCAAGAAGCGCAAGCTTGGACCAAAAACCGTGGATTGTGTTCTTCTGGGCTATGCTTTTCATAGCATTGGCTATAGATTTTTGATAATAAAATCTGAGGTATCCGACATGCATGTTGGTACGATCATGGAGTCTAATGATGCAACTTTCTTTGAGGACATATTTCCTATGAAGGATATGTCAAGTTCATCAAATCAGGAGATACCTATTCCATCTAGTGAGGAACTCACTGTAATTCCTAAACCCACCATTGCGATGGAACACGTTGAGAATCCAGTTGAGGGTGACAATGAAACTCCTATAAGGAGTAAGAGACAGAGGACTGCAAAGTCCTTTGGTGATGATTTCATTGTGTACCTTGTGGATGACACACCAGACTATTTCGAAGCCTATGCATCTCCGATGCGACTCATTGGAAGGAAGCTGTTAAATGGCGAGATGGATTCCATCTTAGCTAACGGAACACGGGAGATCTTGACCGTCCTTATGGGTGCAAACCTGTAGGATGTAAGTGGGTGTTCAAGAAGAAGCTTAGACCTGATGGTGCGATTGAAAAGTACAAGGCACGGCTTGTGGCTAAGGGTTATACCAGAAAGAAGGTGAAGACTTCTTTGATACTTACTCACCGTGGCTAGACTGACCACAATTGGTGCTACTATCGCTGGCTGCCTCACATGGTCTTCTCGTTCATCAAATGGACGTTAAGGCGGCTTTCCTCAATGGAGAGTTGAAGGAGGAAATTTACATGGATCAGCCAGATGGTTTTGTAGTACCGGTCGAGGAAGGAAAGGTGTGCAAGTTGTTAAAGTCTTTATATGGCCTTAAGCAAGATCCTAAGGAGTGGCATGAGAAGTTTGAAAGAACATTAACTGCTGTCGGCTTTGTAGTAAAGCGATGGTGACAAGTGCGTGTAGTATCACTATGGTGGGGGCGAAGGAGTTATTCTTTGTCTGTATGTCGACGACATATTGATCTTTGGAACCAAACTTGATTTAATCAAGGAGGTTAAGGATTTCTTATCTTGCAGTTTTGAGATGAAGGATCTAGGAGTAGCTGATGTTATCTTGAACATCAAGCTGTTGAGAGATGAGAATGGTGGGATCACACTGCTTCAGTCTCACTATGTGGAAAAGGTCTTGAGTCGTTTTGGGTATAGCGATCGCACGCCTTCTCCAACTCCATATGATGCTAGTGTGTTGCTTGAAAGAATCGACGGATTGCTAGAGATCAACGAGGTATTCTCAGATTATTGGCTCGCTTATGTATTTGGCGAGTGCCACGAGGCCTGACATCTCCTTTGCTGTGAGCAAGCTGAGTCGGTTTGTGTCAAAACCGGGAGATGATCATTGGCGTGCGCTTGAGAGAGTTATGCGCTACTTGAAGGGCCTGCGAGCTATGGGATTCACTACACGGGTATCCAAGGGTACTGGAGGGTTATAGTGACTCGAATCGGATATCGATCTTGATGAGATTAAGGCCATAAGTGGTTATGTTTTTACACTTGGTGGTGGTGCTGTTTCTGGAAGCCTTGCAAGCGAGACCATCTTAACGAGGTAAACTATGGAAGCAGAACTCACAACATTAGACACCGCCACTTTGTTGAAGCGAGTGGCTTCGTGAGCTATTGATGGACTTATCTATGGTTGAAAACCAATACCCCTATCCCGATGAGCTGTGATAATCAAACTGTGATCGTCAAGATAAACAGTTCTAAGGACAATATGAAGTCCTCAAGGCATGTGAAGAGGAGATTAAAATCTGTCAGAAACCGAGGAACTTCGGAGTTATTACATTGGATTATATCCAAGCGTCGAAAAACTTGGCAGATCCCTTCACAAAGGGTCTATCACGTAATGTGATAGATAATGCATCGATGGAGATGGGTGCGAGACCCACCGCATGAGTTGTCCATAGTGGTAACCCACTCTATGTGATCGGAGATCCCGTGAAGTAGAAGTGGGAGACAAGCTGTTGGTCATTTGGGAGGAGAGTATCCCTATATTAACTATCCCACTCCGTGAAGATGCAATACTCTCCTGATCTGCATGGCAGGTTGATACTTATCTTAATGTGTTCCAAGTGGCTTATTCGGTAAGCAGAGATGTTGTCTGCAGAACATCTTCGAGGAACACACCTATATGAATTTGACTGTTAACGCCATGATCTGTGAGAATTGGGTGTTCTCTAATAAATTCATGAAAGGCCACGGAGTATGACGATACGCTCCACCCAGGGAAGCCTTGCGGCAGCCCAGTGTCGGTCAAGATTTTGTGTGAAACTAGTCTCATGAAAACTTGTAGTTCAAGGCATAGTCCACTATTCAAGTTGTGATCTAGTGTAGCATAAATCTCTAAGTGGAAGTTCAACTTCACAGTCTCCACTAAGCACGGTATATAAACAATGTTTTGGAAATAAATGGTGAAATGTGCCAATGAGACTTTGTGGGGGATTGTTGGAATTTGCTAGTGGGCTTTTGGCCCAAAGCCCAACTAAAATTCTGAAATTCTCTTGGCCCATTCATGCACACATGTGAGTGGAGTGAGTGAGGCTAAAGTTTAGTCCCACCTCATAAGTTGAGAGAGAGTTGCATCTCTTTATAAGGTGAGCTCTTCTACCACTTGTATGAGCATGAGAAGAGGAGACCTACACGCGCGCTCCTCCTCCTCGCTCGCCTCGCCACGCCTCGTCACGACGTGCCGCGAGTTGCGGGATTGAGCCGAGCCGAGGACGGAGCTATGCACGTTGTCTATATTTTTGCTGCTCGGGAAAAATTAATGAGTCATTAATTAATAATTAATGGATGCGTTAATTACTGAACCGTTTCCGATTCTTTTGGATCGTGACGACTCGGACGCGGGGTTTACTCCCACAACCTACCCGACCCGCACTATATAGTCAGGCAGACGTCTACCCTAGCCGTCGCCGCTTCGTATGGTTTCTCACCAGCGCTCCAGATCATTGCGCCGCCAAGCAAGTCTTCTCCATCCCTCCTTTCGGCGTGCACCGGGAGAAGGGACAGCAGGCCTCCGGAACCCCCGCCTCGTGATCCTGTCACGGAGAGAGGCGATCAGGTTTTGGGGAGCGACTTTCATGCGGCTGGCTGGCAGCGACGACTTCGCGAACGACGGCTTCTTCCCGACCTCGGCAACCTCATCCTCGGCGACATGGGCGACAACGTCAACGGCCGGCGGTGCTGCTCCCGCTGCACCGTATGTGATTCTATCCTTCCTGTTCAAGATCGTGGTAGAATTCATGTTTCTAGTATGTGCTCTAGATGTGATCTGTTCATCTACTATGCTAGTTCGCATGATTAGTTTAATCTCTGCTATTGCTGTCATGATCTATTTCCTATTTATTCGGATTAAATCTCGTAGTAATTTGCTCATATTTCCAACAATCCAAAAACCTGATTATAGGCAATTTACTCCGAGTGGTTTTCTTCTTGATCTGAAGCCCTTTGCCTTTAAGGGGCGCAATATAAGAGGTGGCGACGAGAGCAGTCTACTGGTTTAAGACCATGGGCTGCTATGGCGCCATTAAGGGCAAGCCTGAGGCGATCTTAATCCAGCACAGCTGGAAGCTTTTGAGAAGATCGATACTCTCTTTAAAGGCGCTCTTCTGGGTGTTCTTGATGATTCCATTGTGGATTCGTATATGTCGTTTGACAACGGCAAGGACATGTGGGCTGCGCTCGAGGCCAAGTTTGGTGCCTCGGACGCCGATAGCGAGTTATCGTCATGGAGCAATTCTATGACTATAAGATGGTGATGAGCGCTCTGTTGTACAGCAGGCTCATGAGATACGATCGCTTCATAAAAGAACTTGAGCACTTCAAGTGTGTGTTGCGGACAAATTTGTAGCGGAGGCATTATTGCCAAGCTTCCACCTTCGTGGAACAATTTTGCTACTTCCACAAACACAAGAGACAGGAGTTTTCCGTTCACGGATCTCATTGGTACTCTTGATGTTGAAGAGAAGGCGAGAGCAAAAGACACACGTGCTCGAGTTCTTGAGGGAGCTTCTAGTGCCCACATGGTACAGAAGAAGAACTTCCAGCCCAACAAGTTCAAAAACAAAAGAACAAAACTCGGGCAAAGGCAAGTTTGATACAAAGAACAAGCCATCATATTCTACCAACTTCAAGAAGAATTCTCATAAGAAGGGAAGGGACTTTGCCATGTCTGCGGTGATCCTAATCACTAGGCTGAAGTGTCCTAACCGCTTTGAGGAGCTTGAACATGAGAAGAGCGGCAAGTCCGCTAATGTTGTCATCGGTGATCTTGATATGAAGGAATCAGTGCGGTATTTTTCCTACCATCCTTTCATATTTCAATCCCTCATTGGTTAATTGACACGGTGCCAATGTACATGTTTGTCTTGACGCCTCCATGTTTTCTTCTTACCAGGCCATAGGGACTTCTCCCGTGCTGATGGGGAACGGGTCACATGCCATCGTTCGAGGTGTTGGTACGGTCGATCTGAAGTTTACTTCGGGGAAGACCGTGCGTCTAAAGAACGTTCACCATGTGCCGTCCATCAATAAAAATCTTGTTAGCGGTTCCCGTTTATGTAGAGATGGTTTTAAGTTGGTTTTTGAGTCCAATAAAGTTGTAATTTCCAAGTGTGGCCAATTACTAAACAGTAAGATGTAGCTAGCTAGAAGCCTCCATAGAGCTTTGAGACTCTCAGCCATCCGATCATTCCAACGTACGATCCAGATCAGCTCTGGTCGTCCCAGGTAGCTCAAGCGCTTCCACTCACCGTTTAGCGGGCGCTGCTCCATGAACGAGCTACAATTTTGTCCATAAGCGGGCCAAGGCCCAGGTCCATCCAGCAGCCATCTAAAATCCCCACATACTATTGCGTACTCCTTTTACGTAATCTCCTTGGCACCGATCTAACCCTAGGTGTCGCCATCGTCGTCGGCTCCGCCATGACCTTCTGCTAGCTGCTCCTTCCCCATCACCACTGCCACGACCATGCCTTTCCTGTAGCCCACCTTCGATGCTCTCTGTTCGTGGCTGCATCCTGTACGATGTGGCAGCAGCACGAATCGCAAGAGGGGGGAAGGATGCGGTGGCGGCACAAGAACCCAAGAGGAGAAATGTTTGTCTCTCTGGATCCATGGAAGATGGCGCTGCGATCTGCATGCATCAACTGCCGTAGCCATCTTCTCCTACCATTTCGCCGGCTGCGCAGCGGGATCGAGATTCGGAGGTGGCCTCCATTGAGGCGCATTCTCAACTTCTCAACTCCTTTCCCTTCATGGCCGCACCAAACAAAGCAGGTTTGATGAAGAAGCTCTCTCTCTCTACCGCTTCTGCAGAACCTGTAAGTAACCTGATCGACAATACCCATTGAGCGTATTTATCGATGATTATGCTCAATTCTCTGGAATTTTATTCACCTGCTTAGTGATGCATGATTAATTTTCTCATGTACCTAGCTTTCTAGAAATGTACGATATGTGCATATTCACCACGTGCAATCTTTTGGCACATAAGTATCTTTATATTTGAGAAAATCACAGGATCAAAACCATGGAATCTTTATATTATTGTTATTAGGAAAGAGAATATCAAAGCTAAGGGCAAAGAAGAAGGAAGAATGCAAGTATTGGTAAGTTGTGCCGGATGAAGATGAATTATGCATGGAACAAATCTGGATCCATGGTCATGTCACGGCATGTCGGCGTCCGCAAGATATGAGGTTTGCTAGCATTGCTCTTTTATCTCCAACTATCAATGCATAAGAATAGGAGATAGTAGATGATAATGCTCCAAGATACTAGCTTTCTTTTCCTTTTTGCAACATGGCCATGGTGCGTGCTTGTCTCATCGGGAGTAATCAGAGTAGCTGGAAAAAGCATTGGGATATATACTATCAACACTTGCACCGTGAGTGTTTGGCGGAGTGTGAGACACAACACGAAGCATATTTTAGTTCTCTCATGCAATGTTTTGCTTTTCTTTTCGGTCTTGAGATGGACAAGGGTACTTAGGTAAAAACATGTCTTTCCTATAATGTGTGTAATCTATGGTTATGTGTTTAACAAATTAATTTAGCGGATTACCATTTCTATTTTCAGGAGAACAACTATTATGTTGCTACCAGCAAAGGTAACGATCATCTTCATTTGTTTCCTACATATCCCTACTATATTGAGTATTGAACTACTTATTGCATATCCCACGAACTCTCAGCATTCTTCAACATGCTCTTTTGGCGAACACGAATGTTCCTTTATAGCCTGCAGGTAGGATGTATTTGTAAGATATCTATGCCTATCGCTTTAATCTCCTTTTAACAAGAAGCAAGAAATGGTAAACATTTAATTGTTCTCAACAGAAAACTATATAACCAAGATGCTCCTATATAGTATGTTTTATTATGGAGAAGAAATTTCAGGCCTTCCTACATCATATTCATCGTAAAAGGAAATATTCAAGTCCCTCATCAAGTATATGGTTATTATCTTCAAGAGAAGGCATTCTTACTTGAAGGATACAGTTCTATTTTGTAGTCCAATCAAAATATGCACACACTGTTCATAATAAGTGTTGATCTATTGCTTGCTTCTCTCTCTAGCCAATCTTTATGACAGTAGCACAGTTTCTTATATTTGTTTATTTTTAGATTGAATGGTTATATTTTTACAAGACTTTATTTGCCCATGTTTTCTTAATATCTAGCAATATATATCCTCCCTCTACTGCTGGCAAACATGTTGTCATGGAGAGACATAATATGCATCTTACAAGGAAAATAGGAGTATATTAATATGTTTGATTTCTCTCGACTCCTTTCTTATGCGTTGCTATTAATGTAATTGTGCGTCTTCCATCCAAGTTTTCAAACAACATAGTCTAGCTAAGAAGTATGTTCATATTTCACATCTTGTGATCAAGGCATGTAGGATCATGTGTGATGGATGTGAAGTATACAGATGGTTATTTTGGCCTTCCGTCTATTTAAAACCATGGTTTGAGACAAAACTACCGGAAGGATGTAGTTGTTTTTGGTCTGAATAAGATTGAATTTCATCACCACAGCAAGTCGTCAGTGTTAGTTTGTGCTTTGCACAAGGTGCTTGACATGTAATTTGATAATTAATATTTGTGACTGTCATCGAGAGTAAAAACAAAAATGTTACAATTGGTATTACTCTGTTTATTCAGCTCCTGACTTATTGTCCATTGAATTTCATGTGAAAGATATGGTTTAGCATAACCATTCAGATAAGTTTTTACACTGAAAATGTTTAATTCAACCTTACTAATTTGAAATGTTAAAATAGAATCATGTGTTTCAACCATCTTGATTCTTTTCCAAGATGGACAAAGCAGCAACACGCCGCCTTCATGTTCTAGTTTGTTGGAAAAGGCTATGAGTGCGGAGGCTTGTTCCGCCTATCTTTGTCGATATTTGCACTAAAGTTATTAATAATGTTTGCCACAACAATGAGTCGATATTTGGCATTCACGACTTTGTCACATTAACTTTGGTTGCATGGCGGCTAGCCAATCTGAATTTAATTCCGAAAATCTCTGCTGTCAAAGGCTCTAAGTGCCAAGTATGTGTGCAAGCTAAGCAACCTCGCAAGTCCCATAAGACTGCAGAGGCAAGAGACTTGGCACCACTAGAGCTTATACATTCTGATCTTTGTGAGATGAATGGCGTGTTGACAAAAGGTGGAAAGAGATATTTCATGACGTTGATTGATGACTCCACTAGATATTGTTATGTGTATCTTCTGAAATCAAAAGATGAGGCTTTAACTTTCTTCAAAACTATAAAGCTGAGGCAGAGAACCAACTTGATCGAAAAATTAAGCGGCTTAGGTCCGGTCGTGGTGGTGGAGTATTTTTCCAATGAATTTGATCTGTTTTGTGCGGAACATGGTATAATCCATGAGAGGACGCCTCCCTACTCACCTCAGTCTAATGGGGTGGCGAAAGAAAAGCGAACTCTAACTGATTTGGTTAACGCCATGTTAGACACATCGGGTCTTTCCAAGGAATGGTGGGGGGAGGCGCTAATGACCGCGTGTCATGTCCTAAACCGAGTTCCCACAAAGCATAAGACCATGACTCCATTTGAGGAATGGGAAAGGAAAAGGTTGAAACTCTCCTACCTACGTTCTTGGGGTTGTTTGGCGAAAGTCAATATACCAATTCCCAAGAAGCGCAAGCTTGGACCAAAAACCGTGGATTGTGTTCTTCTGGGCTATGCTTTTCATAGCATTGGCTATAGATTTTTGATAATAAAATCTGAGGTATCCGACATGCATGTTGAGTGCGATCATGGAGTCTAATGATGCAACTTTCTTTGAGGACATATTTCCTATGAAGGATATGTCAAGTTCATCAAATCAGGAGATACCTATTCCATCTAGTGAGGAACTCACTTGTAATTCCTAAACCCACCATTGCGATGGAACACGTTGAGAATCCAGTTGAGGGTGACAATGAAACTCCTATAAGGAGTAAGAGACAGAGGACTGCAAAGTCCTTTGGTGATGATTTCATTGTGTACCTTGTGGATGACACACCCAGACTATTTGAAGCCTATGCATCTCCGATCCGACTCTTTGGAAGGAAGCTGTTCATGGCGAGATGGATTCCATCTTAGCTAACGGAACACAGGAGATCACTTGACCGTCCTTATGGGTGCAAACCTGTAGGATGTAAGTGGGTGTTCAAGAAGAAGCTTAGACCTGATGGTGCGATTGAAAAGTACAAGGCACGGCTTGTGGCTAAGGGTTATACCAGAAAGAAGGTGAAGACTTCTTTGATACTTACTCACCGTGGCTAGGCCGACCACAATTGGTGCTACTATCGCTGGCTGCCTCACATGGTCTTCTCGTTCATCAAATGGGCGTTAAGGCGGCTTTCCTCAATGGAGAGTTGAAGGAGGAAATTTACATGGATCAGCCAGATGGTTTTGTAGTACCTGGTCAGGAAGGAAAGGTGTGCAAGTTGTTAAAGTCTTTATATGGCCTTAAGCAAGATCCTAAGGAGTGGCATGAGAAGTTTGAAAGAACATTAACTGCTGTCGGCTTTGTAGTAAACGATGGTGACAAGTGCGTGCACTATCACTATGGTGGGGGCGAAGGAGTTATTCTTTGTCTGTATGTCGACGACATATTGATCTTTGGAACCAAACTTGATTTAATCAAGGAGGTTAAGGATTTCTTATCTTGCTGTTTTGAGATGAAGGATCTAGGAGTAGCTGATGTTATCTTGAACATCAAGCTGTTGAGAGATGAGAATGGTGGGATCAAACTGCTTCAGTCTCACTATGTGGAAAAGGTCTTGAGTCGTTTTGGGTATAGCGATCGCACGCCTTCTCCAACTCCATATGATGCTAGTGTGTTGCTTGAAAGAATCGACGGATTGCTAGAGATCAAGCGAGGTATTCTCAGATTATTGGCTCGCTTATGTATTTGGCGAGTGCCACGAGGCTGACATCTCCTTTGCTGTGAGCAAGCTGAGTCGGTTTGTGTCAAAACCGGAGATGATCATTGGCGGCGCTTGAGAGAGTTATGCGCTACTTGAAGGGCATGCGAGCTATGGGATTCACTACACGGGTATCCAAGGGTACTGGAGGGTTATAGTGACTCGGCTGGATATCGATCTTGATGAGATTATGGCCATAAGTGGTTATGTTTTTACACTTGGTGGTGGTGCTCTTTCTGGAAGTCTTGCAAGCAGACCATCTTAACGAGGTCAACTATGGAAGCAGAACTCACAGCATTAGACACCGCCCCTTTGTTGAAGCGAGTGGCCGTGAGCTATTGATGGACTTACCTATGGTTGAAAACCAATACCCCTATCCTCGATGAACTGTGATAATCAAACTGTGATCGTCAAGATAAACAGTTCTAAGGACAATATGAAGTCCTCAAGGCATGTGAAGAGGAGATTAAAATCTGTCAGGAAACTGAGGAACTCCGGAGTTATTACATTGGATTATATCCAAACGTTGAAAAACTTGGCAGATCCCTTCACAAAGGGTCTATCACGTAATGTGATAGATAATGCATCGATGGAGATGGGTCTGAGACCCACCGCATGAGTTGTCCATAGTGGTAACCCATGTTGGGGAACGTAGTAATTTCAAAAAATTTCCTACGCACACGCAAGATCATGGTGATGCATAGCAATGAGAGGGAGAGTGTTGTCTACGCCCTCATAGACCAAAGCGAAGCGATCTGGCGTAGAGGAAGTAGTCGACGTTCTCCTCGCGATCCAACCGATCCCAGCGCCGTTACTCCGGCGCCCCGAGTTCTTGACACACGTACAGCTCGGTGGCGCTCCTCAGCTCCGATCCAGCAAAGCTCCGGGAGAGAGAGTTCCACAAGACTGACGGCGTGGTGACGATCTTGATGTTCTACCGGACGCAGGGCTTCGCCTAAGCACCGCCACGATATGACCGAGGTGGAATATGGTGGGGGGCACCGACACGGCTAAGGAGCGGTCTCAAGGATCAACTTGTGTGTCCTAGGGTGCCCCTGCCCCCGTATATAAAGGAGCAAGGGGAGGGCCGGCCGGCCCTAGGAGGCGCGCCAAGGAGGGGGAGTCCTCCTCCTAGTGGGAGTAGGACTCCCTTTCCTAGTCCAACTAGGAAGGAGGAAGGGGAAGGAAGAGAGAGAGAGAGGAGAGGGAGGGGCGCGCCCCCCCTCCTGTCCTATTCGGACTCCCATGGGGGCGCGCCACCTCCTGGTGCAACCCTCTCTCTCCCTCTTGGCCCAATAAGGCCCATTACTTCCCGGGGTTCCGTAACCCTCCGGCACTCCGGTTTTCTCCGGAAACTTCCGGAACCTTTCGGTGTCCGAATATAGCCGCCCAATATATCAATCTTTATGTCTCGACCATTTCGAGACTCCTCGTCATGTCCGTGATCACATCCGGGACTCGAACTCCTTGGTACATCAAAATACACAAACTCATAATATAACCGTCATCGAAACCTTAAGCGTGCGGACCCTACGGTTCGAGAACAATGTAGACATGACCGAGACACGTCTCGGTCAATAACCAATAGCGGGACCTGGATGCCCATATTGGCTCCTACATATTCTCGAAGATCTTTATCGGTCAGACCGCATAACAACATACGTTGTTCCCTTTGTCATCGGTATGTTACTTGCCCGAGATTCGATCGTCGGTATCCAATACCTAGTTCAATCTCGTTCTTGGCAAGTCTCTTTACTCGTTCCGTAATACATCATCTCACAGCTAACTCATTAGTTGTAATGCTTGCAAGGCTTAGTGATGTGCATTACCGAGAGGGCCAGAGATACCTCTCCGACAATCGGAGTGACAAATCCTAATCTCAAATACGCCAACCCAACATCTGCCTTTGGAGACACCTGTAGTACTCCTTTATAATCACCCGATTCGTTGTGACGTTTGGTAGTACCAAAGTGTTCCCCGTAAACGGAGTTGCATAATCTCATAGTTATAGGAACATGTATAAGTCATGGATAAAAGCAATAGCAACATACTTAAGCGATCGGGTGCTAAGCTAATGGAATGGGTCATGTCAATCAGATCATTCAACTAATGATGTGACCTTGTTAATCAAATGACAACTCCTTTGTCTATGGTTAGGAAACTTAACCATCTTTGATTAACAAGCTAGTCTAATAGAGGCATACTAGTGACACTCTGTTTGTCTATGTATTCACACATGTATTATGTTTTCGGTTAATACAATTCTAGCATGAATAATAAACATTTATCATGAAATAAGGAAATAAATAATAACTTTATTATTGCCTCTAGGGCATATTTCCTTGATCTCCCACTTGCACTAGAGTCAATAATCTAGATTACATAGTAATGATTCTAACACCCATGGAGTCTTGGTGCTGATCATATTTTGCTCGTGGAAGAGGCTTAGTCAACGGGTCTGCTACATTCAGATCCGTATGTATCTTGCAAATCTCTATGTCTCCCACCGGACTAAGTCCGGATGGAATTGAAGCGTCTCTTGATGTGTTTGGTTCTCTTGTGAAATCTGGATTCCTTTGCTAAAGCAATTGCTCGATATTGTCACAAAAGATTTTCATTGGACCCGATGCACTAGGTATGACACCTAGATCGGATATGAACTCCTTCATCCAGACTCCTTCATTAGCTGCTTCGAAGCTGCTATGTATTCCGCTTCACATGTAGATCCCTTCTGACGCTTTGTTTAGAACTGCACCAACCGACAGCTCCTCCGTTTAGTGTAAATCGTATCCGGTTTGCGATTCAGAATCGTCCGGATCAGTGTCAAAGCTTGCATCAACGTAACCGTTTACGATGAGCTCTTTGTCACCTCCATATCGAGAAACATATCCTTAGTCCTTTTCGGTATTTCAGGATGTTCTTGACCGCTGTCCGATGATCCACTCTGGATTACTTTGGTACCTCCTGCTAAGCTTATAGCAAGGCACACATCAGGTCTGGTACACAGCATTGCATACATGATAGAGCCTATGGCTGAGGCATAGGAACATCTTTCATTTCTCTCTATCTTCTGCGGTGGTCGGGCATTGAGTCTTACTCAACTTCACACCTTGTAACACAGGCAAGAACCCTTTCTTTGCTTGATCCATTTTGAACTTCTTCAAAATTTTGTCAAGGTATGTGCTTTGTGAAAGTCAATTAAGCGTCTTGATCTATCTCTATAGATTTTGATGCCCAATATGTAAGCAGCTTCACCGAGGTCCTTCATCGAAAAACTCTTATTCAAGTATCCCTTTATGCTATCCAGAAATTCTATATCATTTCCGATTAGTAATATGTCATCTACATATAATATCAGAAATGCTCTGAGCTCCACTCACTTTCTTGTAAATACAGGCTTCTCCAAAAGTCATATAAACCCAAATGCTTTGATCACACTATCAAAGCGTTTATTCCAACTCGAGATGCTTGCACCAGTCCATAAATGGATCGCTGGAGCTTGCACACTTTGTTAGCTCCCTTTGGATCGATAAAACCTTCTGGTTGCATCATATACAACTCTTCTTCCAGAAATCCATTCAGGAATGCAGTCTTTACATCCATTTGCCAAATTTCATAATCATAAAATGCGGCAATTGCTAACATGATTCGGACAGACTTAAGCATCGCTTCGGGTGAGAAGGTCTCATCGTAGTCAATCCCTTGAACTTGTCGAAAACCCTTTGCGACAAGTCGAGCTTTAATATCAGATAATATTACCGTCGCGTCGGTCTTCTTCTTGAAGATCCACTTGTTTTCTATTGCTTGCCGACCCTCGGGCAAGTCGACCAAAGTCCACACTTTGTTTTCATACATGGATCCCATCTCAGATTTCATGGCCTCAAGCCATTTTATGAATCTGGGCTCACCATCGCTTCTTCATAGTTCGTAGGTTCATCATGATCTAGTAGCATGACTTCCGAACAGGATTACCGTACCACTCAGTGCGGATCTTACTCTGGTTGATCTACGAGGTTCTGTAGTAACTTGATCTGAAGTTTCATGATCAACATCATCAACTTCCTCACTATTTGGTGTAGATGTCGCGAAACCGGTTTACGTGATAAACTACTTTCAAATAAGGGAGAAGGTACGATTACCTCATCAAGTTCTACTTTCCTCCCACTCACTTCTTTCGAGAGAAACTCCTTCTCTAGAAAGGATCCATTCTTAACAACAAATGTCTTGCCTTCGGATCTGTGATAGAAGGTGTACCCAACTGTCTCCTTTGGGTATCCTATGAAGACACATTTCTCCGATTTAGGTTCGAGCTTATCAGGTTGAAGCTTTTCACATAAGCATCGCATCCCCAAACTTTAAGAAACGACAACTTTGGTTTCTTGCTAAACCATAGTTCATAAGGTGTCGTCTCAACGGATTTTGACGGTGTTCTATTCAGCGTGAATGCGGCCGTCTCAAGAGCATAACCCCAAAGCGATAGCGGTAAATCTGTAAGAGACATCATAGATCGCACCATATCTAGTAAAGTGCGACACGACGTTCGGACACACCATTGCGCTGTGGTGTTCCGGTGGCGTGAGTTCTTGAAACTATTCGCATTGTTTCAAATGTAGACCAAACTCGTCACTCAAATATTCGCCTCCACGATCAGATCGTAGAAACTTTATTTTCTTATTACGATGATTTTCAACTTCACTCTGAAATTCTTTGAACTTTTCAAATGTTTCAGACTTATGTTTCATTAAGTAGATATACCCATATCTGCTTAAATCATCTGTGAAGGTGAGAAAATAACGATATCCGCCACGAGCCTCAACATTCATCGGACCACATACATCTGTATGTATGATTTCCAACAAATCTGTTGCTCTCTCCATAGTTTGGAGAGCGGGTTTTAGTCATCTTGCCCATGAGGCACGGTTCGCAAGTGCCAAGTGATTCATAATCAAGTGACTCCAAAAGTCCATCAAGTATGGAGTTTCTTCAGCGCTTTATACCGATATGACCTAAACGGCGGTGCCACAAATAAGTTGCACTATCATTATCAACTCTGCATTTTTGGTTTCAACATTATGAATATGTGTATCACTACTATCGAGATTCATTAAAATAGACCACTCTTCAAGGGTGCATGACCATAAAAGATATTATTCATATAAATAGAACAACCATTATTCTCGATTTAAATGAATAACCGTCTCGCATCAAACAAGATCCAGATATAATGTTTATGCTCACGCGGCACCAAATAACAATTATTTAGGTCTAAAACTAATCCGAAGGTAGATGTAGAGGTAGCGTGCCGACCGCGATTACATCGACTTTGGAACCATTTCCCAGCGCGATCGTCACCTCATCCTTTGCCGTGTTAAGCAATCCTTAGTCCCTGTTTGAGTTGCAAATATTAGCAGCAGAACCAGTATCAAATACCAGTACTCTGCGAGCTCTAGTAAGGTACACATCAATAACATGTATATCACATATACCTTTGTTCACCTTGCCATCCTTCTTATCCGCCAAATACTTGGGGCAGTTCCGCTTCAAAGTGACGATCGCTTGCAGAGAAGCACTCAGTTTCAGGTTTAGGTCCAGACTTGGGTTTCTTCTCTTGAGCAGCAACTTGTTTGCTGTTCTTCTTGAAGTTCCCCTTCTTCTTCCCTTTGCCTTTCTTCTTGAAACTAGTGGTCTTATTGACCATCAACACTTGATGCTCCTTCTTGATTTCTACCTCCGCAGCCTTTAGCATTGCGAAGAGCTCGAGCATAGTCTTTACTAACCCTTGCATATTATAGTTCATCACGAAGCCTTTGTAGCTTGGTGGCGGTGATTGAAGAATTCTGCCAATGACACAATCATCCGGAAGATTAACTCCAGTTGAGTCAAGTGATTGTAATACCTGACATTCGAGTATGTGCTCACCGAGACCCATTCTCTTCCATCTTGCAGCTATAGAACTTATTGGAGACTTCATATCTCTCAATCCGGGCATTCTGTTGAAATACCAACTTCAACTCTGGAACATCTCATATGCTCCATGACGTTCAAAACGTCGTTGAAGACCGGTTCTAAGCCGTAAAGCATGGCACACTGAACTATAGAGTAGTCATCAGCTTTGCTCGCAGACGTTCTTAACGTCGTCGGTTACATCAAGAAGAGTCTGGCACCTAGCGGTGCATCCAGGCGTAACTCTTACGTGCAGCAATGAGGATAATCCTCGAGATTCGGACCCGATCCGTGTAATTGCTACCATCATCTTTCAACTTTGCTTTCTCAAGGAACGCATTAAAATTCAACGGAACAACAGCATGAGCCATCTATCTATAAACAAACATAGACAAGCAAGATACTATCGGTACTAAGTTCATGATAAATTTAAGTTCAATTAATCATATTACTTAAGAACTCCCACTTAGGCAGACATCTCTCTAGTCATCTAAGTGATCACGTGATCCAAATCAACTAAACCATAACCGATCATCACGTGAGATGGAGTAGTTTTCAATGGTGAACATCTTATGTTGATCATATCTACTATATGATTCACGCTCGACCTTTCGGTCTCCGTGTTCGAGGCCATATCTGCATATGCTAGGCTCGTCAAGTATAACCTGAGTATTCTGCATGTGCAAAACTGGCTTGCACCCGTTGTAGATGGACGAGAGCTTATCACACCGATCATCACGTGGTGTCTCGACACGACGAACTTTGGCAGCGGTGCATACTCGGGAGAACACTACTTGATAATTTTAGTGAGAGATCATCTTCAAATGCTACCGTCAATCAAAGCAAAATAAGATGCATAAAGGATAAACATCACATGCAATCAATATAAGTGATATGATATGGACATCATCATCTTGTGCTTGTGATCTCCATCTCGAAGCACCGTCGTGATCACCATCGTCACCGCGCGACACCTTGATCTCCATCGTAGCATCGTTGTCGTTTATGCCATCTATTGCTTCTCGACTATCGCTACCGCTTAGTGATAAAGTAAATCAATTACAGGCGTTTGCATTTCATACAATAAGCGACAACCATATGGCTCCAGCCGATTGCCGATAACCGGCTACAAAACATGATCATCTCATACAATAAAATATAGCATCACGTCTTGACCATATCACATCACAACATGCCCTGCAAAAACAAGTTAGGCGTCCTCTACTTTGTTGTTGCAAATTTTACGTGGCTGCTACGGGCTTAAGCAAGAACCAATCTCACCTACGCATCAAGACCACAGCGATACTTCGTCAAATAGACTCCGTTTAACCTTCTCAAGGACCGGCGTAGCCACACTCGGTTCAACTAAAGTGAGAGAGACAGACACCCGCCAGCCACCTTTAAGCACGAGTGCTCGTAGCGGTGAAACCAGTCTCGCGTAAGCGTCACGCGTAATGTCGGTCCGGCCGCTTCATCTCACAATACCGCTGAACCAAAGTATGACGTGCTGGTAGGCAGTATGACTTATATCGCCCACAACTCACTTGTGTTCTACTCGTGCAAAACATCAAACCATAAAACCTAGGCTCGGATGCCTTTGTTGGGGAACGTAGTAATTTCAAAAATTTCCTACGCACACGCAAGATCATGGTGATGCATAGCAACGAGAGGGAGAGTGTTGTCACGTACCCTCGAGACCAAAGCGAAGCGATCTGGCGTAGAGGAAGTAGTCGACGTTCTCCTCGCGATCCAACCGATCCAGCGCCGTTACTCCGGCGCCTCCGAAGTTCTTGACACACGTACAGCTCGGTGGCGCTCCTCGAGCTCCGATCCAGCAAAGCTCCGGGAGAGAGTTCCGTCGACCGACGGCGTGGTGACGATCTTGATGTTCTACCGACGAGGGCTTCGCCTAAGCACCGCCACGATATGACCGAGGTGGAATATGGTGGGGGGCACCGACACAGCTAAGAGCGATCTCAAGGATCAACTTGTGTGTCCTAGGGTGCCCCTGCCCCTCAGATATAAAGGAGCAAGGGGAGGGCCGGCTGGCCCTAGGAGGCGCGCCAGGGGGGGAGTCCTCCTCCTAGTGGGAGTAGGACTCCCTTTCCTAGTCCAACTAGGAAGGAGGAAGGGGAAGGAAAGAGAGGAGAGGGAGAGGAAAGGGGCGCGCCCCCTCCTTGTCCTATTCGGACTCCCATGGGGGCGCGCCACCTCCTGGTGCAGCCCTCTCTCTCCCTCTTGGCCCAATAAGGCCCATTACTTCCCGGGGGTTCCGTAACCCCTCGGCACTCCGTTTTCTCCGAAACTTCGGAACCTTTCCGGTGTCCGAATATAGCCGTCCAATATATCAATCTTTATGTCTCGACCATTTCGAGACTCCTCGTCATGTCTGTGATCACATTCGGGACTCGAACTCCTTGGTACATCAAAATACACAAACTCATAATATAACCGTCATGAAACCTTAAGCGTGCGGACCCTACGGTTCGAGAACAATGTAGACATGACCGAGACACGTCTCCGGTCAATAACCAATAGCGGGACCTGGATGCCCATATTGGCTCCTACATATTCTCGAAGATCTTTATCGGTCGGACCGCATAACAACATCGTTGTTCCTTTGTCATCGGTATGTTACTTGCCCGAGATTCGATCGTCGGTATCAATACCTAGTTCAATCTCGTTCTTGGCAAGTCTCTTTACTCGTTCCATAATACATCATCTCACAGCTAACTCATTAGTTGTAATGCTTGCAAGGCTTAGTGATGTGCATTACCGAGAGGGCCAGAGATACCTCTCCGACAATCGGAGTGACAAATCCTAATCTCGAAAATCGCCAACCCAACATCTGCCTTTGGAGACACCTGTAGTACTCCTTTATAATCACCCGATTACGTTGGGACGTTTGGTAGTACCAAAGTGTTCCTCCGTAAGCGGAGTTGCATAATCTCATAGTTATAGGAACATGTATAAGTCATGGATAAAAGCAATAGCAACATACTTAAGCGATCGGGTGCTAAGCTAATGGAATGGGTCATGTCAATCAGATCATTCAACTAATGATGTGACCTTGTTAATCAAATGACAACTCCTTTGTCTATGGTTAGGAAACTTAACCATCTTTGATTAACAAGCTAGTCTAGTAGAGGCATACTAGTGACACTCTGTTTGTCTATGTATTCACACATGTATTATGTTTCCGGTTAATACAATTCTAGCATGAATAATAAACATTTATCATGAAATAAGGAAATAAATAATAACTTTATTATTGCCTCTAGGGCATATTTCCTTCAACCCACTCTATGTGATCGGAGATCCCGTGAAGTAGAAGTGGGAGACAAGCTGTTGGTCAGTTGGGAGGAGAGTATCCCTATATTAACTATCCCACTCCGTGAAGATGCAATACTCTCCTGATCTGCATGGCAGGTTGATACTTATCTTAATGTGTTCCAAGTGGCTTATTCAGGAAAGCAGAGATGTTGTCCTGCAGAACATCTTCTGAGGAACACACCTATATGAATTTGACTGTTAATGTCGCAGTCTGTGAGAATTGGGTGTTCTCTAATAAATTCATGAAAGGCCCTGGAGTACGACGTATACGCTCCACCCGCGGTGAAGCCTTGCGGCAGCCCAGTATCGGTCAAGAGTTTGTGTGAAACTAGTCTCGCAGAAAACTTGTAGTTCAAGGCATAGTCCACTATTCAAGTTGTGATCTAGTGTAGCATAAATCTCTAAGTGGAAGTTCAACTTCACAGTCTCCACTAAGCACGGTATATAAACAATGTTTTGGAAATAAATGGTGAAATGTGCCAATGAGACTTTGTGGGGATTGTTGGAATTTGCTAGTGGGCTTTTGGCCCAAAGCCCAACTAAAATTCTGAAATTCTCTTGGCCCATTCATGCACACATGTGAGTGGAGTGAGTGAGGCTAAAGTTTAGTCCCACCTCATAAGTTGAGAGAGAGTTGCACCTCTTTATAAGATGAGCTCTTCTACCACTTGTATGAGCATGAGAAGAGGAGACCTACACGCGCGCTCCTCCTCCTCGCTCGCCTCGCCACGCCTCGTCACGACGTGCCGCGAGTTGCGGGATTGAGCCGAGCCGAGGATGGAGCTATGCACGTTGTCTATATTTTTGCTGCTCGGGAAAAATTAATGAGTCATTAATTAATAATTAATGGACGCGTTAATTACTGAAACGTTCCGATTCTTTTGGATCGTGGCGACTTCGGACGTGGGGTTTACTCCACGACCTACCCGACCTGCACTATATAGTCAGCAGACGTCTCACGCTTAGCTGTCGCCGCCGTATGGTTTCTCACCAGCGCTCCAGATCATTGCGCCGCCAAGCAAGTCTTCTCCATCCCTCCTTTCGGCGTGCACGGGAGAAGGGACAGCAGGCCTCCGGAACCCGCCTCTCGTGATCCTGTGACGGAGAGAGGCGATCAGGTTTTGGGGAGGCGCTTTTCATGCGACTGCTGGCAGCGACGATTTCGCGAACGACGGCTTCTTCCCCGACCTCGGCAACCTCATCCTCGACAACATGGGCGACAACGTCAACGCCGGCGGTGCTGCTCCCGCTGCACCGTATGTGATTCTATCCTTCCTGTTCGAGATCGTGGTAGAATTCATGTTTCTAGTATGTGCCCTAGATGTGATATGTTCATCTGCTATGCTAGTTCACATGATTAGTTTAATCTCTGCTATTGCTGTCATGATCTATTTCCTATTTATTCGGATTAAATCTCGTAGTAATTTGCTCATATTTCCAACAGTGGCGATGGGTCCGGCGAGCCGTCCAGTCGTGCTTAGCCTACTGCTGCCGCACACGCTGGAGCCCGAAGTGTCATGCGCGATGGTGCCCTTCGGTATGTGCATGTCATGGATTGTGCATGCTGTAGATGCACAAATGCTAGCGTCCGAGGGTGTGGCCACCGCGGACTACTTTATCCTCCGCGCAGCTGAACATGTCGTCAATGGAGTGTGCGAGCAGCAGTAGCCACTGCTCCTGTGTGGAGCGCCTTGAGGCCACGAGCCCATGGCAATTACGTGCCATCAGATTTCTATCTTGGCTGGCTGCACGAGCTCAGAGGGTAGAAGAGAGCGTGACCGAGAGAAGAGAGAGGAAGAAGACAAAGGTGAGGTGGATGATGAAGTGGTGAAGTCAGCGGTCAAAACCATGCCATGTCAGCACAAAACCACTTGAAGCAGTTTGAGGGACGAAAAATATCTGGTTTCAACAATTGAGGGACTAGGTTTTCCCGATTTTGAAGTTGGGGGACCATTTCTAGACTATCGGTAAAGTTGAGGGTTAAAAAATATACTTTTCCCATTCTGTTATCGTGTGAAATTTCCAAGTTCGAACACATTAGCATTTATGAGGTACGAAAAACAAAACAAAATCGGCATTGAATGATGGATTATGGATGGGATTAGGCCCATATAAGACAATAATCCCTAGTTAACCTCTAAGGCCCATGCATGTGTACGGCAAGTGGTGGGAAGTGTGGGAAGTTTAATCCCATACTGCTACAGTAAGAAGAGTGAGACCTCTTTATAAGGGCTGCTCTACCACTTGCTACTGGGAGCTTGAAAATAGGAGCTGTACACGTGCGCTCCTCCTCCGCCGCCCGCCTCGTCTTGTCACAACGCGCGCGCCGTGGGTTGCGGGAATGAGCCGAGCCGAAGCTTATTTTTGCCGCTCAGGAATTATTAATTAATTAACGAGTCGCTTACGGAAGCACCACTGCCCGAGACGTTGGACCGTGGGCTGTTCAGGGACTCGGTCGTGGGCACGCCCAGCCCATCTACCGACGGCCTATATAAGAAGGCATCGGCGGTGGAGTGAACCCTAACTCAGTTCACTCACTCCCTCTCGTACAACCCTAGCCGTCATCTCTGTTCCTCTCCTTGTGCTGCTTCGGCGATCCCATCCCGACGACCGCGTGTCACGGTTGGTCGGGAGAGCAGGTGCCTCGAGAACCACGTTGTTCGAGATCCTGCCGGGAGAACGGCAATAAGGTTTTTGGGAGCGTCTCGACGCGATCGCTCCCGATCCGTCCCGTCTTCATCCGCCTCTGCTTCCACTACTTCCTCTACATCAACTCCATGGTGACGCGAAGTCGCCAAGAAGAAGGCCTTGGCT